>CM077878.1:117413700-118615700 GCA_039720435.1 Amazona ochrocephala | reverse complement strand
AAATTAGTGTCTGAACCTTCCTAGCTGTGGCCTGAGATGGATCCAAGCATTTTTTTATTCATCTGCCACTACGCCCATTACGATCAAGCTATTCTTTATGTTCTGTTTTTTAAGTTCTTTGCTGAATTGTTTAGTTTCTTTTAACAGCAAATGAGACTGTAAAAGTGCCTAGTTCAGCTTCACAACTGACAGCTTTCTGTCATTCTGTGCTGTCAGGGAGGAGGGTAATAGCAATTATGGTTTCTCCATTTAGCTTTCCTGAGCAATTGCAATTCTTAGCTGTAGACACAAAAAATGCATATTGTAAGGTCAGCAACAGTTTATGACTTAGCTAAACTGAAGAGTAAACTGAGATAAGAACCATAAGTGGAAATGAATTTTGGGCAGAAGAGTAGTCTTCCCTGAGCTGCGGAAAAGAAATGAGAGCTGAGCAGTGCTGTGTAGCCAAGCTTTGCAGAGGAAGTAAGGCTTTCCTCTGCTTTGAACAGAAGAGGCAGAGAATGTACCCTCACTGACTTCCTCACTTTTAATCCCTGGCTGTGCCACAAATTGTTTGACAAAATGTTTATTTAAGATATTTTTGTTATATTAAGTCCTAAATAGGCTGGAAATTCCGTATTCAAGGGTCTGTGTCAGATTTTCCTGCCATGGTTGTCATCGATGTCTAAACCCTTCTGTAAAGAGGGAGATGAATATGACTGTTCTGACTTTGAAACTTGCTTAAGTGTGTAATGCTCAGAATTTTGAGTTTCTTTAGCTTCTGGCCATGCCATGAACTTGCTACTTATTCACTTTCAGTGATCTATTCTGTAAATAAGGAGGGAGATCAGAATTTTAGTCTGTAAAGTAATGCTGAAACATGAGGACAGAAATCAGATTGCCAAGCAACCTCTCACTTGCTATTTCAGAACTTCCATGTTCTGAAGTTGGCTTTTCAAGGCAATGCAATAGATTTATGTAAGCAATTTGATAAATAGTTTCACTCGTCTTGAGGGGAGGTATAAGTGCTCTTGCTTTAAGCATTATAGAGGAGATGAATCAGGTCAAGGTGACCTGTTCTCTGTATCAGTACAGGTCTATAGTGTTGTCTTGGAGCATGGCTAGAAATAATATTATGTGGCTTACTGAGAAAATATGCCATGCAGCAGCTCTGGAATCAAATCTATCCTTCAGACTAGCACAGTACTCCTAGTGCACTTTGTGATCTCAACATAGGAAAGAAAAAACCCCGTCCTTAGATTCCCAATAGGAATTTCAACGTTGGAAATTCCAACCAAAGACTTTTAACTTTTTAAGCGCTTGTTGCCTGCTAAAGAATGATTAATAATGAAAAATGGGTAAAATAGGGTGGTGCTTTTTCCTTTAACAGTTCAACTTTGTGTTCATAACAATGATGCCACACAGTCATTTTGAAGTTGCTGTTGACCAAAGTTTTGGAGTTAGGGTAATATATGAGTGAGAATGGTTTCCCAATGGTTATATATGTGATACAAATGGTGTGGGTTTAGTCCCATGTTCATTAAATAGGTAAAAATCTACACTGTTATGCAATTTCCAGTAAACTTGCAGCTTCTTTCGTATCAACACCTTAATTGCTTAGAGGGAGGGCTGTGGTAATTTTTAGTACACTTGTGATACTTCTCATGTATTTCAGACATTTAATAATGAAGACAAAAAATTTTGAAGTAGAACATTGGTCTTGCCCCAGTGTTCACTGAAGTTTGCAGATACATTAACATTATTACTAGTATTTTCAGTATTCAACATCCAGAATTTGCTGTTCTAGCTGCTTTTTTTTTTTTAAACTGAAGTTCTGTTGTCTCTAAGTAACAATTGGAGATGCTCTGTACCTTTCAAACTCAGGTGAAAGAAATGTAGCAGTGCCTTTAATATTACTCTCGTGTAGTTTGTGTAAATGATTTGAAGTTCTTGCGCACATCGAACAGAAAATAACTCCCAATTCTTTCCAAACAAAAGACAAATACAACACAAATATATTTCTCATGTCGGTTGACCTGAATATTAATTTTTCATTGCACGAAGGTGGTTTTTGAAAAAATACGCCTATTCAAGAGTAACGGAATATACTGCAGGAGCACTGCTGACTGGGCTATAATTTTTTGACAGTGGTTATATGTTATCACTACTGGTTACTGACAGAAAAGTTAGTTACTAACATCTGGATATTAGGAACAATGGCTGCCCCAAAAGGGCAGTCAGGCATTGGAACAGGCTGTCCAAGGTGGCGGTGGAATCACCATCCCTGGAAGTGTTTACAAACAGTGTAGACGAGGCCCTTAGTGACATGGTTTAGATGTGGACTTGGCAGTGCTATGGGAATGGTTGGGCTTGGTGATCTTGAAGGTCTTTTCCAACCTGGCTGATCCTGTGTTTCTATCTTGTGATAATGCAGGGCTATAAAGGACACTATACTTCTTCTGTATATTCAGTTTGAGTAGCTAGCTCACATCACAGTGATCAGTCTTTGATTATTCAGGAGTAATAGTGTGTTTATTACAAACCACTTCTGGGGTTCTTAGATTGGTCAGGCAGGTGACTCTTTCATGAAGATGGAAGAAAGGACCTTTTGTATCCTATCATAGAATAGTGTGGGTTGGAAGGGACCTTAAATCTCATCTAGTTACAGCCCCCTGCTATGAACAGGAACCCTTCCTGCTAGACCATATTGCTCAAAGCCCTATCCAACCTGGCTTTAAACACTGCCAGGGATGGGGCAGCCACAGCTGCCACAGAGAAGCCACAGCTTCTCTGGGCAACCTGTGCTAGTGCCTCACGACCCTCACAGGAAAGAATTTCTTCATAACGTCTAATCTGTCTTCCCTCTGTCAGTTTAAAGCCATTCCCCCTTGGTCTATCATGTGTCCATGTCAAAATTTCCTCTGCAGGTTTCTTGTAGTGCCTGTATGCTTAGATTGCTATTAAAATCCAGTCATGGAATAGCTGTGGTTGTTGAAGGTTGCTGAATTTATGGTGAATGGTGCCAAACTATTTTCATTATCCTCTTCATTTTGGGCTTTGCTTTTGCTGAGCCAGCTTTCCAAACTTATAACTTGTGAAAGGATTATAAGAAAAGCCTTAGGAGCCTGAATATTAGTGCCGTGTCTACTCTACCTAAACCCCACAAATGTCTAAATATAACACGCTAAGGTTTGAACGCTGATGATAATGTGTTTGCACTATGCTTTGTTTGCTGTGTCTGTTTTTGTCAGAGAAGCAGATGTAGAATATATTTGTCTGATAGCTGAGATAGTGTTGAAGCTGGAACTTTCACAATATCCTTTCTGACAGCAACATTTGCTATAAGTGGTGCTGATTTTGCATTTAGAAAAACTTGTGGATTTGCTTTCCTTGACTTTCATCTTGAGTTATTTTTTTGGAGTTAAAATTGTGCTAAATTTATACAATGAATCTCAATAGGCAGGAGGTAAAGGATTACAACGTACAGCTTCAAAGGGGAGTTTTTGCTAGAGTCTTTTCAACACAGTTGCTCAGGAATGTGAGATGACCGAGAATAAAACAAAAAACTGCAACTTCATATCTAAGAATACATTAACCTCATTTAGATTTTGGCTGAGTTTTCACTGTAAAAATCAGACAAAACCAAAATTTCTCTCCCTTTCCCCAGCCACTGTTCTTGTGTTCAGTTTTCTCTTAAATTTCAAACTTAGTTTACTCATTCTCAAGGCCTGCCTTCAAAAAGCATCCTTTGGATTTCTCCTAATAGGGAATCCTTTCATCCTGTGTACGTTTTAGGTGTCTTGCTTTTTTCCTTCATTTTTAAACAAATTTGGGTTTTAGTTGCTTCCAAGAATACAGTGTATTTAACATTAAAATCCCAGCATGTTCAAATTGTTCCTTATACCTTAAAGATTGTTTGTTGGTGGAGCAACCCCACTGGTGCTTCAGGTACTTTAAACTCAGGAGCCCTGACCTTTTCTCCACACTCAAATAGCCTCAAATGTTTGTTAGTGTATGAAAAATACTAAATGTATCCTATGTATGATTTCATTGCAAATGCAGGAAAAAAAACCCAAACCCCTAAGGCGCCATGCCTTCCTGAACTAGTGTGATGCTCAGAAGTTGGTCTAATGATTTTTTTTAAATACCAGATGCCAACTGGCAACTGATTTCAGTAGCTATAAGTAATGTAAAAGAAAACGACACTGCAGGAACAAGACTGGTATAAAGAGTGTTAAGAGAATATGCCCCAAACTGAATCTCTTTATCATTGTTTTCTGGCTTTCTGCTTGTCTACTTGATGTTTAGGAAGTGGTTCCCAACTAAATTCACTGTAAAAGCTGTTTTACAGCTCATTGCTAAATAAAACTAAATAAAGCCCCAGTTGTGCAGGCTTGCATATATTTAGCCTTACTTCTAGCATAAAATGTTTATGGGCCAATGTCAGAAAGTTCAATGTTGAATTTTTAATTGCTGTCTGTTATTCCAAAAGAGTTAATATTTTAACTTGCAGAATTAATCTTAGAAAAACCAAAACAAACCCAAACGAAATCCCACCCTCACCCCCAATAGAAGAATGAAAGCAGCAGCAACTATAGACTTGTTTGGAATATAAATGTTTGATTTTTGTCAAATGTTACTGAATTGTCTGGTACTTTATGTTAAGCTACTTGCTTTCATGCAAGCTGGCCTAGCATTATCGCTGGGAAATGGGGTTTTCATGAGAGTAGACAAAAGGTTTCACTTAAGGAGGACTTAGTTAATAGTACTCAGAACTGATAGTTGCATGCAGGTTGCGTTAAGCTTTATCTTCCATAAGTCCAGCTTGCTTGTTTTTTTTTTTTTTTCCAGGTAGCATATATGTCTGGATAGTTTTTGATGGTTTTGTACACCTTTCTGAGAATGCATCATGTATGTTATGTACAAACTGTCCTGAAGTATGAGTTATGAGTCTGAGATAGCTTGGTCAACTGTGTATCTGTAGAGTAAATCAGTGCTCTATTGCATTGATTACATGGTGTGTTCAGAGGGCTTGCACTGAACCAAAGCAGAAATAATTTATGGTTCTACCAAAACTACCTAATGTTTTGGTTATAAACCATCAAGACCACAATATCCCAGACTGTGCCCCCTCTAATAAACTTGTAGATGTATCACTCCAAAGATTACAGTGTTAGCACTAGCCTTGTGACCATTTTGGGAGCTGCCAAAGGTAATTCTGTTCCTTTCTTTCCTCACCCTGTTGAGTATCTGCAACTTAACTTTCAGTTCAGAACGTCAAAGTAGGACTGAAGTAGGGAATGTGGGATTAAGCACTAGATGGACACACAGTAAAGAGAAGTAAAATAAGTAGCAGGTAGTGCTGAGCCAGTTTGGAGCATGCAGTAGAAAGGTGGAAGAATTCAAATTTAGGGGGCTGCAGTGGGATTGTAAGAGATGTATAGTTGTAGTTGAGCTTGAAGAGGTGTCCTGGGTTCAGCAGTAGCAGTTATTTTTCTCCTTCTTAGTAGCTGGTGCAGCGCTGTGTTTTTGACTTTTAGCCTGGGAACAGCGCTGATAACACCAATGTTTTTAGTTGTTGCTCAGTAATATTTAGTCTGACCAAGGACTTTCTGAGCCTCATACTCTGCCAGGGAGGAGGGGAAGCTGGGAGGAAGCAGAGACAGGACACCTAACCCAAACTAACCAAAGAGGTATTCCATACCACAGCATGTCATGCCCACTATATAAACTGGGTGCAGTTACCTGTAAGGGTTAGATCACTGCTCGGGTCAGGCTGGGTGTCAGTCGGCGGGTGGCGAGCAGTTGTATATTCTTCCCTTGTTATTTCTCTTATCATTATTATTGGTGGTAGCAGCAGTGGTTTGTGTTATACCTCAGTTACTGAACTGTTCTTATCTCAACCTGTGGGAGTTACATTCTTTCGATTCTCCTCCCCATCCCTCTGGGAGAGAGGGGAAGGAAGGGTGGGGAGTGAGAGAGCGACTACGTGGTACTGAGTTACTGGCTGGGCTTAAACCATGGCAAGAGTATGATGTGCTCTCACGGATAAGAAGAGCAGGTGGATGGATTTTTTTGGGGTGGGACTTTCATCTGGGAAACTGAAGGATCCCCCCAGGAGAATTGATTCCTCTGGCAGTAATACCAACATAAAGTGAGGCCTGAGCAGATTATATTTGAGAATCTGAAACCTGTAATGGTAGAGTCCAATCCTCTTTCCTTTTGTCTGTACTTACTATGCAAGGCTTTTCTTTTTATGTGATGATAAATATATTTTTAATTAAAATTCTGGTAATTTATTTAAACATCTTAAAAATAGCAGTAGTTTTCATCCAGCATTGTAAAGAATTTCCCTTAGTCCTGTAATGTCTAATATTGTTGTCACTTTCATATGCAAAATATCCAAACTTTTGTTTTAGTTCAGTTTGTTGCCACATAGATAATTAAAGAATGATTAGGACCTATCTTGCTCTAGTTTCCTCTATAAATAAAAACTCTGCCATTTAATAGCAGGAGTCTTTTCAATATGATGCAGTTTTAGATATGGCATACGGAACAATACAGTTTTCTGATAAGATCTTCTCTGAAATAAGATCTTGGCTATCCTGGGTCTGTTCTGTGGGGTTTATTAGTTTGGGTTTTTTTTAGATTTAGTACTCCATACTGGTAGAACAGACTTGCTGAAAGGCAGTATTCTAAAGCATTTCAGGACTTGAATTATCCGTTTCCTAGGATGAGGAATGCAGCCTTTTTAAACTATGTTTCTGTTGTTTTTCACTTCAGTTGTCAAGAGCATACTGCTTATACCTAACAGTGTTGTAAATGATCTGCTAAATGCTGTTTTAATGAAGTCTGAATATGTGCAATTTTAGCATTTACTTCCTCATGTTAGCTGCACTGGGAACAGTTGTGCAAAATCAAAATAGCTGTTTCTATGAGGAAGCTGGTATTGGTTCTCAGGGAAGTCAACGTTTTCCTGTGATCCATGCTGACAAATGTTTTCAAGTCGAGGAAAATAGAAGCCTGCAGTGTTTGGCTTTCTCTTCAGCAGCGTAACAAGACTTCATGGTGCAACCGTTAACAACATTGCAGAGTCTAAAGTAAGTCTTTTGTCTGAGATTGGAAACAAGTTTAGAGAGGTGCTGTTTATGCATGGAATAATGCATCACTGCCAGAGTCTCTTCACTAGCCCAATAAAAGTATATGAGGCAGACTGTAAATTTATCAGTACAGACAGATTATTTTACAGAACCCAACTATGGCTTTGGCATTATCAGAAGGTGACAGCAATGGTGGCAAAATAGATGTGTTGGAGAGTGGGTGTTTTATATCTGGATACAGGGAATTACACCTAGTCTAAAAATAATTCTCTGTTATCCACGCTGCTGGACAGAAGCAGAGGAGATCGATGTTTGTGTTATTGTGAGAACTGATGAGAGGATTAAGATAGAGATTAGAAATTTACACCTTTCAGGCCTCTCTGAAGTCCCATAAAGCCTCACGTGTATCTCCCACTAAAGAACTTGACTGATCCTGTTCTAAACGCTATTTCCCAAAAACCTTTGTGATGTGACTTTGTGCAAGGAAGAGGAGAGCTCCTGTGTGAAAGGGGGGAATGTTTAGACAACCCGTATCTTTGCAAGAAAAGCAGTAACATATTTTCTAGTGATGGTTTTGGATGTCCAAATTAGCTTCATTTTAATGTTTTCATTAAAGTTGAACAAAATATAGTGTGAGTTTCAAGAACTATGAAATGTAGAAAGATAGTCAGGAGAGGATCAAATCCCCACAAGATTACTGTACCTTTAAACACATCTCTGATTGTTGCCCTCTTACATGTTGTAAATAATCTGTGATGCTTTGAGGGTTTGAGATGTTGTGAAGCTGCCATGAAACTCTTACGCTTTGTCTTTAAGGGGTTTTGATCAATGGATATCATAATCAAGTGAACTCTGGAAAAAATCTGTTGAAAGTATTAGTGTGATTTACTGAAAAGCTAACTAGCTAAGTTGCCTTGCTAACTAAATGTAACTAAGGGTCATGAGTAAAATCTTTGCCAAATTTTAGGTATTTGTAGGTTTAGTGTAGCCATGACACGTGTTGTTCCATGACTGCTGGTAGGGTGGTAGGTGATCCCAATATTATATGGCATTATTAAAATGTTTGCGTGCAGGTTTATTAAATAATTTGAATCTAAAAGGTCAGGACTCGTGGTTATCTTGTTTATTGAAGGCTAATAGCTTACCGGCTGGCTTTAAAGTTAATTAATATCTGTATCATGTATTAGCTTAAAACAGCATTTTGCATTAGTAGACGCTTAAGATTCAGCTAGGCAAGGTCTGTGACATCATCTAAGTCATGCTTTACCTAGGAGGGTTGGACCAGATGATCCTTGAGGTCCCTTCCAAACTGGGATTCTAGGATTGTGATTGATTGTATTTGGTTCTGTGGGAAGTGAAGTCCTGGCCCAATGAAGAGCTGTAAGCTGAAATGCTTGTGCTGACCTGACACCCAAGCTGATCTTATTAAAGTTGCTTATCACCAGTCAGAATAAAAAGATTTTGCATTAATTCTGTATTTGACCTTCCCCAAACCTTAAGAGGCCAAAGCCTGAGTCTAAATGGTATATTGTGTTGGTAAGATCAAGATATGTCTCAATAGGCATTTGGTGATGGAGAAATAAGCAATGTGGCTCTCATCACCTCTTGGACTTGCCAATCCATTTCACCAGCCACTTTGGAGTAGGGAAATTGAGGACAGCCTGTGTAGTAAGTGCACTAACTGGGACTGAACTTGTGGATTTGGAGCTACATCAGGATGCAGTGAGCGTTCTGCCAGTGAATGCTCACATCTTTTTGTTTTTCCTGAATGACTGCAACTTGCATGTCACTGCTGTGTTTAGTTATATATGTATGTATTGAAGCAACCTGTTCTGGATCCCTTCAGAGTGGCTGTTGATGCAGGTTAGTGGCTTTTTGTTTGATGGAAGAAACAATTTTTGGGAAGTAGAACTGCCTGAAGCTGAGCAGAAACATTGCTTTTTCGAAACCAGTGGCAAGTTCTGACTGGAACAGGGCATTTTAAGAGGCTATGTTTCTAACTAGAAAATGTGGAAATAATTTGGAATTGTTGAGTGGAATACCTTAAAACAATATAAAACTCATTATTCTAGCTGGCTAAAACTATTCATTAATGCTTACAGAGTAGATGCAGTGACTTCTCTTGAGGAAACAAAAAATCTTTTAGAGCGATACTTAAAGATCAGTGAAGTTGCATGTTTTCCAGTAAGAATATAAGCATTATTTTCTATAGTTTTCTAACTTAGTCTATTTTTTTTCTAAGGAACTTGGTGGTTATTTTAGGTTTTGGTGCTTGTTGGATTTTTAGGGATCCTGTCTGCCTTCTACTCTGAAAACAGTCTGTACTTCTTAAGAAAACTCAGGCTTTAAATTTGAATGCAAATTTGATATCCTCAGCTCTCTGCAGCTGTTCTAATTCTGACATCCTCCATCTGCCTTCACAATGACAATGTCTGTGTCTGTACTGCCTTGCCTTGGTATAATACTTCTTTTTGTTTTCATTAATGGCTAATCATGCTTCTTTTTCCCATGCAATCTTCAAGTCGCTGATTTTATTTCTCACTTTATCTTTCCACTCTCATAGTTATTTTGCATGTGAAAAATAAGTAGTCTTCAGACAGATGTGAAGCCTGTATCTCAGTATTTACTATCTATTGCAAGTTGACTTCTAGGAAATGTCTGGCAAACTTTTGCCTAGACATCTGTGGGTTCAGAGTCTTTTCCTGAGTGACTTGGGACAGCAGAATCGAGGAATAGCAGATTAATAAATACTTATGTTGCTAAGACAAGCAGAGAAGCTCATGTGTAAGTCACAATTTCAATGTTCAAGGAAAGAAAAACAGATAAAATGCCAAATTGTGCTAACACTGTGGTGGAGGCATCTCTGTGAAGATACTTCTTCAATAAGTGACTTCATTACTACAGGTCAAGGGGATTTAGTTCATGTGATACCAACATAATTTTGAGGAAGTAGTCACTGGCATAGGGATAAAAGAAAAAAAAATACCATTTCTAGTGAGAAAGCAGGCACTGAACTGTATTTTAGGGTTGGAAAATGCATATACTCTATCTGGAGAAGCTATGTGAAGTAACTGTGGAAGTGGAAGGATCCATTTCTCAATTCATTTTTTTGAAAAGGTCAGGTTTTGGCATGATGCTTCTTCCGCAGTTTGTGTGCATAGAATGATAACGTGATTTGAAATACAGTTTTGCCAAAGAATATTCTGTATTTTATGAGTTATTACATGGCAATTTATAACAGTTCTTATTCATAAATGTGTTTTTAAAATAAGTTTTCTTGCTTGCATGAGCATTATCAAAAAAAAAAGAACAACCACCAAGAAATAGTAGGAAAAAGTTAAGAATGCAAGTAGGAATAATCTTTCCTTTTACACAGTCAATATGACTAGTTCCATGAGCTGTGAAAGGCCTGTGTCACTCATTTATCAAAGTAGATGTGTATCTTTGACCTCTGCTGTCTGATAGTCTTTTAGGTTCAGATGATTTAAGTCATAAAATCATAGAATCATGAATGGTTTGCATTGGCAAGGACCTTAAAGCTAATCCAGTTCTAACCCCCTGACACAGGCAGGGACACCTTCCACTAGACCAGGTGGCTCCAAGCCACATCCAACCTGGCCTTGAACACTGCCAGGGATGGGACAGCCACAGCTTCTCTGGGCACCCTGTGCCAGTGCCTCACCACCCTCACAGGGGAGAATTTCTTCCTAATGTCTCATCTCAATATCCGCTCTGTCAGATTAAAGATGTTTCCCCTTGTCCTGTCCCTACAGGCCTTTGTCAAAAGCCCCTCTCCAGATTTCTTGTCCCCTTTAGGCACTGGAAGCTGCTCTAAGTTCTCCCCAAAGCCCAGCTCTCTCAGCCTATCTCCATGATAGAGGTGCTTCACCCCTTGGAGCATCAAAGATCTTCCACCTTCACTGCATATGTTATCCCTGTAGAAAACAGTGCACTTATTGGGCATTCTGCGGAGGCTCAGGAAGATTGGAAACTGGCTCATTTTCTTATGTTCTTTTGCCGCATTATCTCAGGCTTACAAGCATCGCTTGGATGGCCACGTTTAAAATCTCTGCATTAATATGGAACAATAAATAGGACATGGATCCACTTCTGTTTGTTACAAGGATAGGTTAAGAAAAACTACCTCCTAAGGTTCAATGTCATTAAGTTAAGGTTAATATTTAGGAGCATTTATTTAAACTACAACGTAGGAAGGAGCAATCTGTACTGATGAGAGAAGAAATAGCTGTTTTAAGCAGACCATTGAAGTGCCGCAGTTTGACAGCTTAAGAGACTTTATTAACAACCAGCACATAAGGGCTTGTGAAGTTGTGAGATTTAAAGCTTAGTTCAGGGGATGTGTGGTACTTTACATCTGTATTAACCTCAGTGACCTACCCAGCTAGCTTGTCTTTAATCCTTCTCCACTCCCAGCAGTAGGAAAATGCTGGCTGCCCCTTGAGTTCATTGATGGTATTTACAGCTATGGCCTTAACCGCTAATGTGTCCTGTAAATTCCCTGCTTCTAAACAGTTGTGTGCAGGCATCTTTGTGCTGTTAGTTTTATAGTTTCAGTTTTATAAATTAAGTTTTATACCTTGGCCTGCAAAGCCTTTTCTTGTAAGTAGAATTAATTTTGCTTGTATTCCTCCCAAATCCTTCATAACTTTCTCTTTTACTACAAGACTACTCCTATTTGCAAATAATTTCCATTGATTTAATGTAATTTACTAGTACTGTCCAAACATGGAATTGCACTTTTTCGCTTTATCAGACTTCATCATAAAACTGAGTGTGCCAAAAGTGAAAGGGAATCACAGAATTTGCATTCTAATGATCTTAGGAAAGTTCCAGCCCCGTCTTTGCCACTTGTGTTATGCTCGAAGTACCCTGGCAAAAGAATAAATGTATTTACATAGATTTATAATGCAGTGATTGCTTATAGAAATCTCCTTGTTTGTAAACAATATAGATTTCAAACAGAGGAACTGGGAAGAGGGCCTGAATCAAAACTTTGAATGCACACCACAAAATGGGTTGGTAGTGGAGCATGGGTTTTTGCTTGTTAAAGTTCTGTTGTAATTGCTGTTTATCATGTTTTAATTGTCTTGATTTCTGTTTCATTTCAGTGAAACAGAGGCACTAATTTAGAAGAACCATTGGGCTTCTGCATGAAATACTGGAGTTCTACTTTCCTAGACTTACCCTAAGTTTTGCTAACTTGTAGTCACACCCAGCTGAGGAGTTCAGTTAACTAAACAAAACCTTGAAAGCATTTGAGAGGGGAAGTGATTTTTTTATTTTTCCTTTGGTAGCAAACTAAGTAAACTATTTTATCAGGTCACATTTTTACTGTCATAGATTTCATTCATTCTCTCACTCTCATCAACTTCTTCGTCAGAGCATCTGACTGGTCTGGCCTGGACTTCAGGTGTTCAATGTGAAGCCGAGGCCATGCTGTTCGTGTAGTACTCGCAGCATCTCTTGGGTTCCCTTTGCTGGCAAACTGGTCTTTGTACTGATTCTTTGTACTTAAGTCGGGAATTACGGTGGTATGGTATATCACTCAGATTTTTGCTCGCTTAAGTCTCTAGCAATTAAGCAATGAGCAGCAACCCCTACCTAGTGTTTGAAAGGTATGTGTGTAATGTGTCTCTCCTTGTTTGGCTAGCAGGAAAATGACTGGAATGTGTGATACACCATCCTCCTGTTCTCAGATTGGAGTCTTCTGCTGAGTGGCTGTTTGTGTTGTGCTCCTCTTGGAGCACAGGCATTCTTCTCTTGACAGGAACAGCTTTTTCTCCATTTTGTAGCTGGAAATGATGTAGTTTTCCAGAAATAGTGTTACTTGATAAGCAGGCAGGTTGTTCTTTTCAGAATATGCTTTGGGGTTAAAGCTGTTTTCGCACAGATGAATGACAGGCACTTTTTATGGGCCGAGACCCTGATGCTGTGTTCACAATATGAGAGACAACATTTGGTTCTTCAGGAGAATAAAATTTCTTTGCTGCCTTCTCAGGTGAGCGTAGTCATCAACAGCTTATTCTTTGTGAAAGGGACAGCCTTTCCATCTGTCCTGCTGCAAGCATGGAACTGTGTAAAGTTCACATATATTAGGCTGATATAATGGTTCTAGCAAAAGGCATGGCTAATGGCCAAGATCATGATGACAGAGCTTCTGGACTGGTTCTGTTTTTTGCCTGGTGACTTACGTGTAAGTATTAAGGCTTAATACTCACCCACCCCTATTTTTGCTCTTCTGGTTTAAGTAGATGTGTACAAAATGTTCTGGCTTGAGGTGACTGTGTTGATAACACCCTGGCAGAGCTGTGCTGTTAACGTGCCTGCCACACACACTTTTTGGGGGATGCTGTATTTTCTCCAGCTACAAAGTAAAAAAGAAATAATACTGTGTATATGCTGGATTTCTGCCAAATAAATGCCCCAGTAAAGAATTACAAAGCTATTAATAAATGGAGCTTCAAAGTAAATGCAAGCGTAGGGACATGAGCTTAGTCAGTTGAGAGAGTGGGACAGTGTAAGAAATGTCCATTGTCTCAGAATTATAGAAGCATTACTATGGAGTGCAGTGGTGACAACAAAAGACAGGAACACCCATAAACCCACTGCCCATTTCCTTGGGAACATTCTCAAATAACAGATGAACATAAAGGTTAATATCTGAACGTTTAACCTAGCTTCATATAGTGAAGCCACATGGTCTGTATTTGCTCCAAGTTCCTTTTGTTTTCTAAGGGTCCTTGCTAAGAATGGTTTTTCAGTTCTCCATTATTCACTGTAGATAACGTAGGTTCATTACAAGTTTGAAACAGTTGCAGTTTGTGTTTGGTCCTGTTAAGAAAAAACATTCAGGTTCTGTAATTTATAGCCCTCCGAAAATACCCAATGGTAAGAGATACTTCCAAAGTTCTACTCTCTTCTCATATAATCATAGATGGGTTTGGGTGGGAAGGGACCTTAAAGCTTATCCAGTTCCAACCCTTTGCCACGGGCAGGGACACCTTCTACTAAACCAGGTTGCTCCAGGCCCCATCCAAACTGGCTTTGAACACTGCCAGGGATGGGGCAGCCACAGCTTCTCCAAGCGACCTGTGCCAGGGCCTCAGCACCCTCACAGGGAAGAATTTCTTCCTAATTTCTAATCTAAATCCCTCCTCTGCCAGTTTAAAGTCATTTCCCCTAATTCTGTAACTAAGAAGGGAGGGCCAGCTATGATACTCTCAAATGACCACTATAGCAGCATTTTTAATTCTTGCAGTCTGAAGCCCAGTACTCTTGCATGTCATACTGAGATTGTGCCCATTGGAATGGATGGAATTATTTACAATGGATTTTTTTATGACGTGCTGTTTTATTTAATGTGAGCAAGAGCACCAGCCTTCAGAATTGATATGGATCGAGAACAGGGTGATTTTTCTCAATGAGCAGTTTTTCTAGCGTCCTTTTCCCTGTCTGTTGAAAGGTGTTAAAGGGTGAAGGAGTGCTATAGGAGAAGAATAAAACACATTTGTGGATGATAGGTTCCATATATTGAAGTAATGACGCTGATTTTGGTTTGAATCTTGAATTGAAGAGTTTTTCAGCTGAGTTTTTCCCCTGTCTTATGCCAATTTTCTCTATGTGAACCTATTGAATAAATACTGAAGAAAGTTTTCAGGCTGTAAAGAAGGATTTTGTTTCTCTTTGGGTCTTTTTGCTTGATTTTTATGGATCATTTTTTAAACTGTGAAAGGTTTCTTTCAGGCTTCTGCTGTTAAATATTGAATACTACTCCAGTGCATACAAAGCAAATCTGAGGGTTTGTCTGACTTCCCAGGATCAAAGCAACCTTTTTTTCAACTGTTTAATGATTCTGCATTCCTGCAGATGTCACAGGAGCAACTGACAGTTAGAATGAGAGCAGATTCCTGTGGAGTTCATGTCAAAATTTTAGTGTGAGTGTTTAAAAATATTGCCTATTTATATAATGTAGTTTTGAATGGACAGAACAGCACTGGTATGTATTCTTCTGAAATATTGTACTGTTTCCTATATGTACTCCCAGTTATGTAGAAAATACCTAAAAGCCTTTCCTGTTGATTTACTTTGTGATTTTTGTACTGTAATACTGTTCATTTTCTTTTCTACTTAGCAGCTTAAGTGGGCTCACTGTGTTATGGTCTTTCTTTCTAAACAAGACAAAACTTGTTAGTAGTTTACTATTAATATTTTTTAATAGCTGTTGGCTTCCTTGGATATATTAGCTCTGTCTTTTCTTCCTCCCCCTTTCTCTGACACTTACCTATTAGCTGTGATGGTCCAAAGACTTGACAAGAAGATTTTTTCTGCCTAGACTCGTGACTTTCTGTATTGGTTTCTTGCTGCTTTGTATGGTGTTGTCTTTATCTCTTGGTTATTTGTATTGATGTGTTCATTTTCTTTCACTTTTGCAACATTTTCCATTGAAATAGTTCAATTTGAAATACCTAAAAGGTTGGTGACATAGGGATATCGCTGAAATTATGCCAGAGGAAATTCATGCAGTGGTTCTGACGATGTCTTGATTTAACCACTGCACCTGTAATTCATATCAGCTACCTCTAATGTTGTGCATTTTAGTCAGGGAGCAATGAAGTAACTGGTGCATGATATGTCTGGAAATTTTATTTCAGAAGGAAAACCTTGGATGTGAACT
Organism: Amazona ochrocephala; assembly: GCA_039720435.1. Lineage (NCBI taxonomy): Eukaryota > Metazoa > Chordata > Aves > Psittaciformes > Psittacidae > Amazona > Amazona ochrocephala. Next base: position 118,599,926 of record CM077878.1, on the reverse strand, counting down.
GGTGTTTGTGTATTTTACACTGTTCCATAGTTAACAGAGTGAACTATTCAGGATCTCAGGCTTTTTTTAAGTAACTTTTAAAATAGAGTTGTAATACGGAGAGTATCCAGCAATATTTAACCAACAGGAATGACTAGGGTAATACACTTGAGTTATATCCAAGTGAAGCATTTTAACCTTAATGTGGTAAAAAAGAGGGAAAAAAAACACCTTTGAGAATTGGAATGTGTTTTCTGTTTCTTTCTGTTTAGTGTATCCAGTGACAAGAAGTTCAGTGGTATTAAATGTAGTGGAATAGAAATGAAGATTTAGTCTGAAGTTTTTTGAGAACATTTGCATCTGTAGCTAATGAAGATTAAATCTTATACCAAAATACTGTAATTCTAATTAAAATTAGATTTGTCTCTGTGAAAGTCTACTGTCTTACAAGGTAACTCTTGATTTAAGTTAATAAAAGAGGAGGAGGGCCTCTGTCATGTTATTCTTTTTTTTAACATTCTTGGAATGAGAGTTACATGTAGCATAAAGAATTTCCTCATTTGGTGGGGAGAAGAATAAAGCTTTATCAGCAGATAGCAAAATGAGAAATATCTTAATTCTTTCCTATTTGAACTTCTAGGTTTTGGCAATAACTTGTTCTAAAGATTGATGAGTTATGATTTTACTGTATGTCTTTTTTATAGAGGGGGAAAGATGTAATCAGAGATTGTTTTTTTTCTTTATTTCAGTGAAAGCAGGTAAGGCCTTAGATATTGTAAAGGCATTTCTCTTCATTGATCATAAGTTTGTGAAGAGCACGTTTGCAAACATGTCCTGAATGATTAACAGATGTTAGAGTTCATGTTGTTATGGATAGAGAATAAAGCATGGCAGTTCATTTTCATAGCAGTGACTGTTCTCAGTAACACCTTTGTTTGATGACCACATGGCTTTCCTTAAATAGGTATGCAAGGCATAATGGGACCTAATTAAGTAAGATTTGTGTTGTATTGATACAGGGAGAGCTCATTCCTATTTCCTAAAATACATTAGGACTTGCCTTTCAGAAAGAAGTGTCTGTGCTTTTACGTATCCCTCCAATGCTGCAAATTTGATACTCAAATGTGAAGTAGGGATGTGTCCCACTTTCGTTCCTTGCTCAGCACTTTTATAGCATCATGGTATGATTTGGGTTGGAAGGACCTTTCAAGCTCATCTAGTTCCAACCCTCTGCCATGGGCAGGGACACCTTCCACTAGACAAGGTTGATTTCTTTCTCCCAAAAGAAAGTCATACTATAGAATAAAAGGTTTCTACATTGGTAATGTTTGTATGGTTGCTTGCAATTTAAATGTGAAAGAGGTTACTGGGTATAGTTTGCACTTGTACCAAAAAAACCCTTCAAAACAAAAAAACCCAAACCAACCCTAACCCCCCCCCTACAGCTTTTCTCAAGGAAGCAGTCTATCCATTTGCTCTTTGGGATGCAATGCGGTGCATTAGCATTGAGTAGCTTTCACTTTTGCCTCCTTTCTTTGTGTCAATTGAGTCACCTACAGAAACCAGGAAGATTTCAGAAAGTGCGGATTGAAGGATGTTGGGTTATCAAAGAGGGCTTCTGCTATGGCATTTCTTAAAACAGCTGGAAAGCTTGTGCACTTAGAGTGGTAGATTTATATTGCAAATGGGGGAATCCAGTATTAGCGACAGTGAATCCTTGGCATTAAAATTTGGTTGCTGGCTGGTAGACTTTGAACTTTAGTGGAGGACAGGCAGAGGCTCTATGAACATATATCCAGGAATAATTTGAGGGAAGGTGTAAACTCACTCATATCATCTGCCTACCTTCCATCAGAATAAATTGTATTTACATTATTTCTGTAATGCATTACTTGATATTTTTTTGTTATTGGAGTTGATGCTGCCAGCACTTAGAAAATGAAGAAGCTTCCATTGATCTCAACAATGCAGAATCAAAGCTGCCGTCATCACAATGCACTCAAAGAGCATTTCAGTCATTAAGTAAGAGGGAGCACTGTCTCTTTTGTGATACATAAACGTGGTGCTCATGTTTAAGGAGGCATTATGGTCACGAGGAATCTGGAAACTACATTTGCGGATACTGCTTTTGAAATTTCCATGTGTGATGGTTAAATGGGTTTGCAAGGCACTCATGAAGTGTCTGTATGTCTTTGCAGAATGTTGAATGCAGCTTGTTTCCTGACCTGAAGCTTTGTAACACATGATTCTCTATGGCTTCTTTTCTGTTCATATATATAGTGCATCATATGGGAAGATAATTCCAGGTTGCAAAATGCTATGAAATTTTTGAATGGCTTAAGCCATATATCTTTGCAAAGCAGAAAGTTACTTTGTTGTTGGCAGAAGAATGCAGGGGCTTTCGGTAGGCAACAGTGATTTATTCAGCTAACATTTAACCAAGTATGGTGACATCTGTAGCTATGCTGACCTATTTTTATCCGTATTAAATTTAACTAGAAGTTTGACACTTGTAGTCTTTAAGATTATCCCTATCCTTTAATGTTCTATCAATTGAAATTGTCACAGTTTCCCAGGACTGATAATCTAACATGGCTTCCTGTACAAAATTAGGTCATTCGGTTTAGTTGAAGTGGTTTTTCTCAGATCCAGTAGCCACTGTACTGGTTGTCACTGTTCCACTTCTTTATTTATATATGTATATGTATATATGTATATATGTGTGTATATATATATATAAAAATATAGAATCTACCACATGTGATGGGAAATATTTCTAGTGGTTAAATGGCCTCCTTGTTCTAAGTGTGGATCTTCACACCTGAATTTATCTACTTTCAGTGTATTTTCCTCTGTTACCTACTTCATGTGTATACTTTTGAACTGTGACAGTTGCCCACTTCATTGTCAAATCTCGTGCTCTGAATGCTTTATATTTTTCTGCAAAGTATATTTTCCAATCTTCACTATTGCTGATTTTCTCTGTATCTTCTCTAATTTATTTCATCCTTCATTTTCCTGTTTTGTTCAGTTTTATATTCCTCTTCTGTTCAAGTTACACTACCAAATGTTCATGTTTAGCTGATAATCCATCGGGAGCCTTCAAGATTTTTTTCTGAGGTTCTTAAACTAATCAGGAATCTTTTCATTTGAAGGTTCCATTTTCTGTCTGGAATAAAAACTATGTTTCCAGTCAAGCAGCATAATAAACACTAATATAAATAGACTATTTGGGTACATGGTGCAATATTTTAACTACTGGCTTTTATGTATGCACATTCAGAATTTAGCTGTTACATCTCAGTGTGTTTTTCTGAACCTCCTAGACTGATTAATATACAGATCTCCATCTAATTAGTTGTGATTCATAGTCTGATGTAATTGACACTAACTCCCACTAACTTAATAGGAATTATAGCAAGACTTTACTGTGGAAAATCTTTAATTGCCACTTCAAAAAAAAAAAAAAAAGAAAAATATCTCAAATTGAAACAAAAAATCCCTTCAGTTTTGGGCTAGCTGTGGTCAGAATGTTGAATGGCACATTTATTTATTATGCTTATCAAGTACATCAAGATTTTTCAGGAGAATCAGAGTAGTAACTAAACTAATATAAATTAATACAATGAATATGAAAATAAGTGCGTATGTGTGCTACTTGCTTCCTGAATTCAAATCCTGTGTCTTGTTAAGTGGTGTTTTAAGTAGTCAAGAAAGACAGTAAAGGAAATATTACTTAATTCAGATAACTTGACTTATACATTCACTATCACAGTAAAAGAGAGAATATGGAGGTATTGTGAAAAAAAATGTTAAAAGCCATGAAGCACCTTTGAGGTACATAGAGAAATGCCCTGGAGGAGCAAGTGAGTTTCCCATGGAAGTATATATGGATTCCATTAGTGGTTCAGATGAACTTAATGAGGTAGTTTTTTTTAATGGATATGGGTATACATTACTGTAACAGAATTTGTATAGGACAAACAGAAATGGAACAAGTAAATGCCTTGGCATGATATTTAAAAACACAGTGCTAGGAAACTACTGGCTAATTTTCCAGTGAAGAAATACAAAGCAGACTAACATTAGGCATATTTCAAGTGCTGAAAAAATTCTGTCTCTTCTGAAGGTATTCCATATCAAAGGATGCTTATGGGACATTTTTAACTACCTACATCTGAGTAGCACTTTCAGCAAATTAGCAAGGAAATTCATAAATTACAGAGAAGTCAGATTCACTAAATGGAAAGCAGAGGATGCCAAAAGAGATATCCTGAGTCCATTCCTTGCTGACATGAAAGGAAGTGAGTGAAAATGGGGAAAGTTGGAGAAGTACATCATTAGTGACCAAAAAGTGGGTTCATGTTAGTAAGGAATGCGATTTACTGATTAATTTGAAGCTATACATTTCAGGGTGAACAGAAAATAACTACAGTGAGTAAAGAACAGTGAAAAAGCAATATTAAAATCCAGAAGGACCATCAGTGTACTTTGTAGAATGAAGAAGAGCACAGTGTGTTTTTCTGCAGGTTTTAAAAGGGAGAGTTTGGGTTAGAAATAGATGAACTTCTGGAATATTTGTTTTCCAAAAGGGATGTGATACAAAAGGTGAGTATTTAAAGCAGCTTTAACAGGGAAGCTCAAAGTTAGATCATGGGTCAAGGATAGTAAAGTCTCTTCACCTGTGGGTCTGAGTACTTAGGACATGAAACCAAACACGGCAGTGATGAATGGGGAAGCACACAAATGTAGGCTTCACAACAGGTTTTACAGGGATGGTTTAGGAAAAAATTATTTGCTATGAGGGTGGTGAGGCCCTGGCACAGGGTGCCCAGAGAAGCTGTGGCTGCCCCATCCCTGGCAGTGTTCAAGGCCGGGTTGGACATGGCTTGGAACAACCTGGTCTAGTGGAAGGTGTCCTGCTTGCGGCAGGGGGTTGGAACTGAATGAACTTTAAGGTCCTTTCCAACCCAAACCATTCCATGATTGCCAAATGCTTCAGAAGTTATATAAAGAAATACTAACCCGAATGAAATGGATAGGCGTTTACAGAAAGCAGATGAGAAACAAAATTAGGCAAAAGCTAGGGACTAACATGATCACCTTCTTCAACAAAGCAGTAGACATTGTTTACTTGGTCTTCAGTAAAGCCTTAGGCATTGTTTCACATGGCCACCTTCTACACAAACTGGCAAGATGGATGGGTAGTCTGTGTGGTAGGTAGGAAGTTGGCTAACAGGTTGCACTTAGAGGGTGGTAATAAATGGCTTTCACTCAGGCGGGCAGCCTGTCACAAGTGGGGTCGGGTCCCTAAAGGATCCATGAATGCTGGCCCCAAACTGTTCAGCGTCTTCATAAGTGATGTAATGTTGTGATAGAAAGCACCCTCACCAAGTTTGCTGATCACACTGAACTGGAGGTGTCAGAAGGGAGACACTGAAGGAGACAGGTCTTTACTCCCTGGAGAAGAGGTGACTCTGGGCAGGGGGGTCCTCATCACAGTATGCCAATACTTAAAGGGTGGCTACAAAGACAATGACATCTGGCGTATGAAAGGTGCAGGATATGTGTTTCTGAGTTTGGGCCTCTACTGAAGTTAAGAGGCAATAAGGAAGAAAGGGAGGCAAAGCAAGATGATTTTTCTTTTTGAGGCATCTGTTCTGAAGCTTTTGAAATGGAAAGATCACCAAAGTATCCCTCATGTCCAAGGTACTTTGATTACATACTGTGTTTTGCTAATACAGTGTGTTAATAATAATTTGTGGTTGGGACTAAGTATCCAAAATAATTATATATAAAATTATTGTTCTCTGCAAAATGTCAAGCTGGTAGTTGTTTGCTTTCCTTAACTGGAAAACTCAGTTCCACAAAACCTTTTTGATGATGTAACAGCAGATTAAGGTGGTGAGGGTGTTGTTCATAGGAAAGTGTGGGGAGTGGGGAAGGAGTTTTCTGTATGGGCTTTTATTTTCTCCGACAACAACATATATTATTTTCTCTGAAAATTAATTAACCATTATTTGGAATATGCAAAGAAATACTGCACTGCAAGAGAGAGAGCCAGCATTCAGGCACAGAAACGGATCTGCTGAGGGGGAATGTCTGGGTTCTTTTCCTTAACAATAGCTATAAATATCTGAAGAGTATAAATGCTAAAGCACAGAAGTACAAGGGGAGTCATGCGATGGGATTACGAAAGTGAAAATTCAAATTGGCTGAGTATTAGACAAAAAATGATAGTGAGAACACCTTACGTAGAGGAGCACTTTCCCAAATTTACTGGTAAAAGCCCTGTCTCAGTCTTCACCAAGATACTAGAGGAGATTGTATAAAGAAGCAAAAGCTACTCTACGGTGAAACATGCTGTTCCTGGGCAGCTATGCTGGAGAACTTAATAGGTTTGCTACAAGTCATTTCTGTGAATCACTTAGAGATGTGTTACAGACTTTTGCTCATCCAAAGAGGTTCTGTAACATTTCCCATATGTCCTACTCAGTGGATCATAGTGAGTCTGTGTTCATCAATATCCCGTAACAGTATTTTATATACATTATTCATTACACTTTGGTGAGATACTCTGTTTTAAAGAGGAGGGTAAGGTAGGGGAAGTGTGTGAGATGCAGGATGTTTGTGCTCTGGCAAGGAGGGGCGTTTGGGGAGGGAATTCTGGAAGTGATTTCACTGTGATCGGGATTTCATCCTTTAATCCTAGTCTGGTTTTTTCCTACGTTATAAGATTTGTAAGTGTCCTGGGCATTGACTTAAAAAATGGGCAACTTGCAATGATCTTAAGGGAATGAGCACGGAAGCTTTTAGGAATGTACTTCCTTAAAAGATCTGAATTTCAGAAAAAACACTTTGTCTCCCAGATGCTAACAGTGTTTTTTGTCCAGTACTTGTGTATGCTCTGCATAGGCACAAGCTGAAACCAATCAAAGGTGTCTGGGCAGGTTTCAAGAACTAATTCCTCTTCAGCACAGAGGATGCTTTGAATATTTACCCTTTGAAATACCAGAAAAAAGGACACCTATTTCATATGGAGTAGCCTTCAGTGTTCATAAACTTCTGATGTAGCTCTCCTGCTGTGGAGGCTGGAAGTGATGTGTATTAAGTTATCAATTATATATTACTCCTAAGAGGAAAAAACTAAAAGTACTCCTCAAGATGTTTTGTTCCCTTCAGCAACACCATTCTTCAGTCATTGTGAACCTGTTTGTTTTCATGTCCTTTTTCCCTCTTTCTGTTTTTAGTTTGCACGTGCAGTGGTACCAGAGCTTGGAAATTACTGGGAATTTCTTGAGCCTCTAGAAGGGATATTTAAAATAATTACCATAAGGACAGCACATTCCTTTCCAGGCAGTTTGTACGGATAGTGCTAATTTTGTGTTCAAAAGATGGGAAGCCAAATTCCGGTCTTCTTCTATTTTCATCCCTTGTGCTCAGTGTGCACATGGTTTTCACATGATACAAGGTGCAGGTCAGCCACTGCTGTGTTCATGTCATTTAATAGAGTTGTGCTCCTACCTTTTTGTGGATCTAAGCTGATCCAGGGCAGCTGAATCTGTTGAAAGCTGCTGAAATCTCCTGTTTTCATTTGTTCACTAGAAAACAGATTAACTGTAATAGTGATTACTGCTCTAGATGATTTGTTCTAGCATCTGTAATTTCTTTCTCAGAATTCTAATAGTGAAAGTAAATGAGTGTTTTTTCCCTGCTTATTTTTTTTGGAGAAATTTAATATCTGTAGTTGCTTGCAGGATTGTATTTTCATGGAAACAGAATCACAGGCTGGTTTGGGTTGGAAGGGACCTTAAAGCTCATCCAGTTCCAAACCCCTTGGCGGGAACATCTCCCACTAGAGCAGGTTACTCCAAGCCCCATCCAACCTGGCCTTGAACATTGCCAGGGATGGGGCAGCCACAGCTTCTCTGGGCACCCTGTGCCAGTGCCTCACCACCCTCACAGGAAAGAATTTCTTCCTAATGTCTCATCTCCATCTCCCCTCTGTCAGGGAAATTTTCAGGGTGTCTTTCATATTTTTCTTAAATACAAATATCTTGGCTTCCTAGATTGCTTGAATTCCAAGTCCATAGTCAGTTTTTGAGGTATTTGCAGCTGTAAATACATAACAGTCTAAAAAACGGAAGTGTATGTTGATGTCAACTGAGACCTCTGTTGGTTGTGGAGTTCATAGCCTGTACAAATTTGCTGGTGTCTTAGTTATTTGTATCTGTGTTTGGAAGTTCCATTCTTGTCAAGACTTGAAATGCTGATGTATTGAAACTGGTAAGAAACCTTCTAATCAGTCTTGCTTCAGCTAAAAAATTATAGCAGATATAACCAGAAGCACAATTTTTTAATCTCTTTTCCCTGATCAAAAAACCCCAAACCCTTAACCTATAAAACTTCGTATGTAAAGATGTTTTGTAAATTGGTCCCAGATTAGTCATAGAAACCTGTAATGTAATTCATTATGCCAGTTATGCAGTGGAAAAAGGTAATGTTTTGCAATCTCTTACTCAGATATGAAGTAAACCTCAAACTTCAGCTAAGTAATGGTTAAGAACAGATACTGCAAGTATAAATCATGTTAGTCAGTATGCTGTCCTCTCTTACAAGCTTAGAGGAAGCTGCTGGGAAGTATAAAAGTTGTCAAGTTCGTCATTCCTGTGAGACAGATCCAGAAATAGCCTGATTTACAGCAAAAATCCTACCATGAGACTGCTGTATCTGTTGAGTCAATGAATTGTAGTCTCTAAGCTGGTTGTTTGAAAGCATATTACCATACTCAGGTAGGGGACGGCTGAGAAGTCTGAGAGGGAGGAATGTAAAAAGATCCTGCGCTGGGTTACTGGTCATAACTTGCTTTTTCTCAGGTCAGCTGTGCTGTTTCCGTCAAGATGAACTTCAAGAGGAAAAGAAGACATTTTGAGATGTTCAGTTTACAATCCTTGTCATCTAAATTTGTACTGATTCCTTTTTAAATATTCTTGCACTGCCTGAAAGAAAGCTTAAAGTTTGACTCATAAACTAAGGATTCGCTATTAACCAATTTTCTTATAGTTCAACTTGGAAACAGTTTTAATCTGATTCATCAGGTCTTGATTAATTTTCAAAGCCAGGTTGGACAGGACTTTGAGCAACCAGGTCTAGTGGAAAGGTGTGCCTGCCCATGGCAGAGGTTGGACTAGATGATCTTAAGGTCCCAAACCATTCTGTGATTCTAATCCAGAACTTCACTTTAAGTATCTTTTTTTTCCTCAGAATTTAAAATAGCATATAGTATTGTTGCAGGTAGCCTTTCAGTCTTTAGCTTTTCTTATATATAAAACTGTCTGGGTTCTAATGAGAGTGCCTTATTTTTGAAGTGATACTTGAATGTTGGGTCAAGGTCTTGTATGATGTTTGTGCATACTGAATTATCTATGTGTACTATGAAAGCTATCTGCAGGTTTTGGGCTTGACAACTCAGTCACTTGTATGTATAGGTGGCAGCCCTGAAAGGTTCTGGAAACAAAATGGCACAAAAAATAGAGCCCATGCTCTGAATATTCTCCTTTAATTTCTAAGCTGAAGCTTTCAGGAGATGGCTGAAGGAGTGTTCATATTCTGTGAAGCTGTCATTTCTGTCATTTATGAGTGTTGGATATCCACCTGGTAATGCAGAACCCTTCACAGAAAGGAAATAAATGTAAAGCTTGTTCAGCCTGGAAAAGAGAAGGCTCCAAGGAGATCTTCGAGCAGTTTCTGGTGCCTAAAGGGGCTGACAAGAAATCTGGAGAGAGGGGCTTTTGACAAGGGCCTGTAGGGACAGAACAAGGGGGAATGGCTTTAACCTGACAGAGGGGAGATTGAGATGAGACATCAGGAAGAAATTCCTCCCTGTGAGTTGGTGAGGCCCTGGCACAGGGTGCCCAGAGAAGCTGTGGCTGCCCCATCCCTGGCAGTGTTCAAGGCCAGGCTGGACGGGGCTTGGTGCAACCTGATCTGGTGGAAGGTGTCCCTGCCTGTGCAGGGGTTTGGAACTGAATGAGCTTTAAGGTCCCTTCCAACCCAAACCATTGTGTGCTTCCGTAATAGGTTTTCTTGTAGTCTTTAACCAGTAAATAGTGGTGTCACTGGGACTAAGGCCCCACTACAGAAAGGAGAATCTTGAAAATAATTTTGGTAAACTTTTTCAAAGGTAATGCAGGCTACAGCTCTTTGTATAGTCTTGTTTGGTTGGTTGGTTTTAGTGGAGTCACGCAGATGAACATGAGCAGTAGTAGTTTAAATGTGGCTAAATTCTTTCTTTAGATGTCATGTATACTCTTTGTGATTATTTGCGTATAATTCAGCACATGTCCTGCATGTTGTCCCAATAAAGTATTTCAATGAAAATAGTCAGAATATCCTTTTTGCCTTGTCAGCTTTGCCCAAGGTAGAGCCTATTCCCTCCTCCCCTTTTCTGAAGTGATATTTCAAAGCATTTCAAAATATGCTTGTTATAAAATCTATATTTGAAGTGTTTATTTGAAATAGAAATAAATAATAATTAAAGGTGAAACCAAATGTCAGAACATCACTGAGACATTCAATTGATGTATACAGTGACATGGGTATGTGAGAAGTGCCTAACTGCACTGTCTGCCCTTTACTAAGAATTAGTGCTCTTCAGAACTGTTTTCCAAGTAAACACTCTCAGTGTGTTGATTGTGGCAGGCATTTTTATGTAAGCAAAAGTATTTTAGGAAACCTATATTTGCAGAACAGTACACTTCTGAAAGTTTCCATATGTATTAGATTACAATAATCAGTAATGGCTTGTGTAAAGGTACTTGTTAGTAGTCCGTTTTATATGGCAAGCTACTCTTCTTGAATGTTATTAGACAAAGTTTGCTGTAGTATTATATGTTTTTATTGATTATCTGTCTAAAGAATTGATTTTCCTTGAGGCTGAGGACCTCTTAGTACAGAATCAAAAGGGGATTTTATTGTCTGACATTCCTTTAGCACTAAGCTAACATCAAAGTCTCAGGCTTGGAGGTCATCCTGCAGAATCAGGTTCTTTAAACACCATACTGAAGTACGCTCTGCTGTGTTCTCTCACTGCAGTGAGATGCCGTATCTTGAAACTCAAATGATACATCCCTGTTCCTTGTCATTATAATGATGAATGTTTGGATTGGTTCAGCAAGTTTATTTTGGAGGTCAGCTTTGACCTCAGTAAAATATATTAACATAAACATGGCCCATAGGCTGTGGTTAAAGTTGCCTTTAAATGCAAGAGATGCTTTAGAAATATCCCGTGAATTAAATTCTTTTCTTGAAAATTTATGAATTGCTTTTGGCCATACATATAATGTACTTCAAAGGTGAGCATATGAGATGGAAAAGGCCTGCTTTTCTCTGTGCAGGGATTGCTATTTATCTATCATTTCAGGAAATACAGGTTGTTTAGAAAAGGAATGTAAGCACAGGATGAAGTGCACAGGAACACACAGCCCCGTAGCTTTGCAGTGTACCTCTTATCATTGTGCAATGGTGAAGGAAAAGCTGCCTCTGAAAAGCAGGTTGCAACTTGATACCGTGTATGTTGTGTTGGAGTTACAGTAATAACTCTGTGTGCAAAAGTACTGCAGAAAACTTAGCTTCCAGTTGCCATGGGTATCTGAGAAAGGAAAGGTTGTTTTAAAATGCTGATGCAAAGAGTTACTGAAGTTGCAGTACTGAAAAGCAAAAATGATAGCTTAAAAGGATTATAAGGAGTCACAAGAAATTGCAGGTGAAGGTAGGGAAGATATGTCTTTTGGGAATGTGCAAGTCACTCTACTGGCGAAAGGCAAGTTAGCACTGTAGTTAGGGGGTGGAACTTAGAATCGTGGTTTGTTTTTTTTGTTTAGTTTTTTGGGGGGAGGAGTCCTCTATTTTTTTATTTTTTTGCTATTTACCCATCATTAACAGCAGAGAGAGGTTGAGAGAGCTGGGCTTGTTCAGCCTGGAGAAGAGAAGGCTCCAGGGAGACCTTTGAGCAGCTTCCAGTGCCTCAAGGGGCAGACAGAAAGCCTGGAGAGAGGCTTTTGATGAAGGCCTGTAGGGACAGGACAAGGGGGAATGGCTTAACCTGACAGAGGGGAGATTGAGACGAGACATTAAGAAGAAATTCTTCCTGTGAGGGTGGTGAGGCCCTGGCACAGGGTGCCCAGAGAAGCTGTGGCTGCCCCATCCCTGGCAGTGTACTAGTCAAGGCTGGATGGGGCTTGGAGCAACCTGGTCTAGCGGAAGGTGTCCCTGCCTGTGCAGGGGTTTGGAACTGGATGAGCTTTAAGGTCCTTTCCAACCCAAAACAGTCTGTAATCATGGTGGGTCAGAATTTTGCCAACAACTGCATTAACAGTCACTATATCAGTATTACAAACCAAAATCAGAGAGCTGCTAACCTAGCTATGTATTGTGCTGTCTCCTAGTAAGGAAAAAGGGAAGTTTTCGTAGCTTGTCAGCAAGTAGCCCACTTGCCTGAGCAGACAGCCATCTAGCAGAGCTCAAAAGGGAGGAAGGATGCTTTCTACATGGAGGCTGGCCATAGTTCACACAACAGGCATTGCATTTCAGCCTAGGATTAGAGGTCTATTTTCCCCTCAGTGGAACAGAAGGTTCTTTCAAACCAGGAAACAGAGCAGATGAGTCCAAAACAGAAAGCAGCCAGGAACACCCACAGCCAAAGGCTGGCTATTCAGCTAGATGCAAGAACAACCTACGCAGGTGAGAGAACAGGGGAAAAAAAAGCCAGTTGGTTATTTATTATTCTGTAGGAGTAGTAAGGTTAAGAGCCCTAAGTTGGCAGCTTACTAATGAACTGATGTGAGAGGCTGAAGGAAGGAAGGAAAGCTAGTGAGGGGTGGAATAAACCTCCCTCATTTACCAAAGGATGTGCAGAATTGATGTTCTGCATTTAATTGGAGCCCAGCATTGTTTTTATAGAGGTTTTCAAATGTGTTTAATATGGAAAAAAGCTTGTTCAAATATTTGCAGACATTTAGGGGTATATATATTGGTAATTGAGTATTTTTTTAAGCAAGTTTTTGTTGGTTTGTCTTCAGATCACTGACCTTCCAAACTTAGATTCTGTGTTGGGTCCATTTTAGCTTTTCTCTTTAATTTGCTATTCGTTCTTTTTCTCTTTTGTGACTAGTTCCTTTTTCCCCCTATATAACTCCTACCCTAATAAAGATAACTCAGTGCTTGCAGGTGCATGAGTTGAGATGTTCCTTAGAGCATTGATTTTTTTTTTTATTTTTTTTTTTTTTTTTTACATTATTTTTGTCTTTTCCTATAAGTTTCTTTGGTATTTTCTGGCCTTGAAGTTAAAGCTATAAGTGGATTGGGAATGTTTAGCATGTTATGAATGTTATGCTAAAGAAATAAGGCTTGAACCCCACAATGGCAATTGCTGTGTTCTGCCTTACATCACCTCTTTCTTGTGGTCCCTAAAGAGTTCTTGTGTTTGAGTTTAGGCAGGAATGGTTAATGGGGAAAGAGACTTCTGCAGTCTTTAGTAACTCTGCTGCACCATGAAAGAAAGGGGAGGAAAAGGCTGAAATCCAGCACAACAGTTGAGTCTCTTGTAAGCCTTTTTTTTTCCCTGAACAGTCATTGGAGGCAGCATGTCATTTATTTTCTTCCATAAACTTCCTACAGTGTGCTAATGCAAAGTTGCTTTTACCTCAGGTAATACGTGTTGTTTTCCTTTTGGTAATTCTTGTTTCTCTTGGTTTTGTTTAATGCCTTATGTCTTCAGAAAGGCTTTATTCCTACTTGGGAGCTGATTGAGCTTCTGTGGAACCAGCTTGTTCCTAAATTCTGCAATTTAGGTGTTGCCAAGAAATTTCTATGAGTCTTTGCCATGGGAAGTTATATAAAAAAAATAAATAAAGTGCAACACTCCTTGAACCAGTTTCTTAAAAATGGAAAGCGTAGCAACCACAGTGAGAAACATTTAGCAGTCTGGCAGCTGACAACAGGGCATACAAGGAATAACAAAATAGTCAATTGAAGGGGGGAGAAAAGATCTTCAAAAGACTTGTGGCCACAGCAGGGTGAAAAACATAACAATCCCATTATCGAGGTTGGGGTTTTTCCCCCCCCTAACTTCTGCTAATATAACATGTTGAATGATATGCCAGTGATTTAGAATATCAAAAAGCATTCCCTGGCATCCTCTTTAGATGTCTCTATTCAGGCAGGCAAAGTGGGAGAGAAAAGAAACAAACAGTTCTAAGATCAGCATTCAGAATTCAGCAGAAGAGAGCAGTTTGCTCAAAGCTCGGCTATCACAAAGGTATTAATTCTGCAAATAGGTGACTGATGCATGAAACTGAGGTGACTTTCCAAGTACTGCACAGTGAATCTAAAGAAAAACAAGTAAAGGTTTCTCGAAACAGTGCCCTGTAGCATTCACAATATACCTATTACTTTTTACTTTGATTCTGTTAGTACTGGATTCATTTCTGTGACTGTATTATTGCCTTAGAGTGATTATGGTATCATTCATGTACCAAATTCTGAGCTCTCTGTTGTTCTGGTGTTTGGTTTGGTTTGTTTTTTTTCTTTCTTCTCTATTCCTTGGGGTTAGGACAGTGATGGTTCTGAGACAGTATGTCTGAAGGTTCACTGCAGACTATTATTGAATTCATAGTGGGATTCCATATAACTGTGCTAACTTTTCATCCTTTTTTTTTTTTTTTTTTGTATCCTTTTGTCTGCCTGGCATTTGTAGGGATACGATAATAAGCAATTCAAATAGAATATTTATTTGTGTGCCTTAAGTATGTCTCTTTTCTGTGAACAGAAGTTTTCAAAGTGCCTGATGTGCAATATATCCTTTAATATTAAGAAAGATGAGTCCAGTTCCTGTTGCTTATTTACAGAAACAATAAGCAGCACAAATTTATTGTCCCTAGTTAGCCATTCAGTGTGACATGAAAGCACTTCTGACTGTATCATCATGGCATGTTTACCTTGAGACACGGATTGTTCAAACCTAGCTTTTAATTGAGTGTAGCTTTTGACCAGATTGGGTACATTTTATTTCCCTGTTTAAATGGCCAGTGTGCTCTGTATTCTGCAGTGACATGCTCTCGTGCTCTTTCTGTCATAGTGCTTGCCATCTTCTCAAAAAGAAAATGGAAGACAATGGGGGAGGGAGGGGAATCATGACACCCTGTAGGAAATGTGTGTGTAGATGCCATTGACTTTGAATGAAGCTCCACTAGATCCGATGTTGGTAATGCAAACTGCCGCCTTCATGCGAGTTCCTACCCTGTGAGGAAATGGTGTGTCCATTTTACAGAGAAGCAAGGAGATGCTCTCTGTGAGGCCTTCAGATGCAGGTGAAACCCAGGTTCTTGGATTCCTAGTCCTGGCTTCTAATAGCAAAAAGTATCTTAGTGATTCTTTCATTTCTGCCTTGTAGGACATAGTTGTCTGTGGGGAGTATGTCAGATTCTAAAATATACTTGTGATATCTAAAGCTATAAACAGTAAAACATCATGCTATGCTACATGAGTGATATGTTAGCCTTGAACAAGTCTCTTTCATATTTTTCAGAAGCTGCTACCCTGAGAGAGGTCAGGCCTAATATAGTTATTTTATGTTTCCTGTTCTTAAATATTCCCCCTGCCCCCCATTGGGTAATGTAAGCGGTGTTTAGTGCTCTTTTGGACTTGGGCAATCAGTAGCTTTTCCTGTCTGTAAGCTGTAACCATATAGTCACAGACTGGTTTGGTTTGGAAGGGACCTTCAAGCTCACCTAGTTCCAACCCACTGCCGTGGGCAGGGACACCTTCCACTAGAGCAGGTTGTTCCAAGCCTTGTCCAGCCTGGCCTTGAACACTGCCAGGGATGGGGCAGCCACAGCTTCTCTGGGAACCCTGTGCCAGGGCCTCAGCACCCTCACAGGGGAGAATTTCTTCCTGATGTCTCATCTGAATCTCGCCTTTGTCAGTTTAAAGCCATTCCCCCTTGTCCTATCACTACAAGTCCTTGTAAAAAGTCCCTCTCCCCTGGAAGAGACAAGTCCAGTTTGCATGGAGAGTCATGTGTGCTCTGTTTCCGCTCTGCAGTTTCAGATGCTCAGAGTGGACAGAAAGAGGAGGCGGGATAATATAAACTCCCAGATACATATATTCTGTGGGGCTTGTGGCAATGTAGTTAATTAGACGTGCTTCCCGCCACCCCCCCACCCCCCCCCCCCCGCCAGCTCTATTGAGCAACTTTTTTTTGAGCTGAAACTTGCAGGATGGTTTACCAGACCATAGTAATTGATGTAAAAAACCGCACATGCTGTCGTTTTTCTCCAGGTGTTTATGTATCTAACATTGTGGAGCTCTGTCCTGTTGTCCTGAGCCTACCTCCTACTCAGTAGGATTCTATAGCCACTTGGGTTTGGTTTTGGTGCTCAAAATGACCCCCGTTCTAAATGCCCCACACTACCATACGCACACATATCCACCTCAGGAAAATTAAAACCATTGCATTTGAGGATGAATACAATTTCCTTGGAGCTTTCATTATACCTGCTTTATCTCTTCTCTATGTTCACAAAACAAAGCTGGTTTGTAAAGTTGAATAATCCTAGAGGATTGAGTAGCTGTTGTCATTTGTGTTGTGTGCTTTCATTTACATTGTGCTCAGAGATAAACCACACTGCAGATATTTGAACTGGGGCTTTCCAAGTTTTGTCAGTAGTCTGTAGTTTATTGTGTTCCTTGATATATTCATTTCTGGAGCTTGGAAATGAGTTGAGGCATGTAAGCAAAATGAGAAGCTGACATTCATGGATTAGTTCAAAACCATCAAGCAAATGCCAAAAAAAAACTCCACCCAGCATGGTAACTCTCAATGGTCACTTTTGCATTTAAATTTCAGGGGAATGTGGTGCTCTATGCACCAGGTAGTTCTCAATGAGCATGGAAATTCTAGTGGCTGTTAAAGCAAGCGGATAAAATTGCCTCAGGCTTCACTTACTCTAAGCCCCATTGCCGTGATTGCTGACATCAGTATGTTATCTCCCTCTGACTTCACCATGCAGCATAAAATTGTAGGTCAGCAGCACTTATCATCCTGAGCCATTTTGGATGATACTAGTCTCCATTTTAATGAATTATCTGCCATTGTTTGCACTACGTGATCCAGCTTTCATGAAAATATGAAATACTCCCTTATAGTAAAGACTTGTGTCATTCTTTTTTCTTTTAACGTGGTTGAAGATGGGATTGATTGAAATCGCCTATATCAAACTATTTTTTCCTCGTGCCTCTATTAAGTAAATAGATGAATTCTTCAGAGCAAGGTCATAATGTAGGTGCTCTGAACTCGTGGTTTCTCTTTGATTCTCAAGGAAACCTAGATGCTGAAAATTAGGTGATGTGATTAGGTCCTTAAGGATTGCGTTTGGTTTTAATAATGTAATTTGAAAGGAATGCTTCATAGTGGTTTGAAGGCTTTTAATCACAGTGATTGAAAGGGTATTGCTAGCAGAGTTAGTTGGTATTCTGAAATGTTTGAGTAATGCCATTTCTTCACTCGTAGTAAAGAAATCTTTAATGTGGAAAGGGCTGCACTTTGAAAATGGTGTTGAAATCTGGATTCTTTCACATCTTTCATGACTTTAATGGGATAGGGTCAGTAGAAAGAAATGATGTGGTTTTGTTGATGTTAATGTTTTCATGTCAACTTTGTAATTTATATTTGAACTTAATAATGAACATAACAGTAAATTCCTTGTCTTCTCCTTCACCTTTTCTCAGCATCATTCATAAATCCATACACTGCTGGTTTATTAATATAGTTTCATTGGCTGATCAGCTGCTTTTTTTGTTGTTGAAGGCACCTGCCAGGATGACTGTAGATCTGTGGCGAATTCTTAATACATTCCTAGGATTCATTGTATACTAGGGCAATAAATTATATATATGATCTATCTTTGGGAAACATAAATTAATTTTGCTTGTGCTCAAATCTACCCTCAGACCACGTTAAAGAATGCTGAGCTTAAGTTAATGTTTGCTGTCTCTTAGCTGGACTTACTTGTTAAGACTCAGCAGTATGATGTAAGTTACCCAGCGTGTGGTTGGCCTAGATGGTAGCAAAGGGAGCTCCTATCTTGATTGGAAAAAGATATGTAGGTCTTCCCTTTCTCTCCTCGAAAACAAATTTATTCTTGAACCTAACTTAATATTAAGAGGGAAGAATACAGTAAATAGAAGACAAATTCAAGGTGCTCTCAGTAGCACAGTATAATTCCTTTAGGGCTGGCAATTGCATGTGCAGGAAAAACTTGTTGTTCAGGTATGAGAGGGAGTGCGAGAGTACATAAATTACTACCAGGGGCAGCCTGGTAGATGCTAGGAAAGCACACAGTAGTATAAGGGTACTGACTGGTAGATTATGAAGGATAAGGTTGAATATGGCTCAATTATATTCACATAACTAATTGTGGATCCACATCTCTGTTGGAGGGAGAATGTAGTGAGTTAATATTAAAGAACAGTTTTTCCCTCATATGTTGTATATTAAGCTACTCAAAGAGCTGTTGATAAGAAAACTGTTGTCCATATCCCTGCCCCTCAGGTCCTTGAACTATATTTTTTTCTGAGTTGATAAGTGACTTCAAAGCCTACAGAGCTGTGCTAGAAATGAAGGAAAGCTCCGTTTGTCTGCTCAGGTTTTCTAACGTAGCTGTTAAGTACTAATTTTATTATTTGGTCAACCAGCTTCATTACTATCAGACAATTTGAATTTTTCCATAAACTTGTCCTGGTACTTACCTTTGTTCCGTAAGCGACCGAAGAGTGTTTTCTCCTCATGTTCTTGGTTGCCTTAATTACTTCATTGTCAACAGCATGATTTAATTCCAATGAGAGCTCTTTTGTTCCTTTTTTTTTAATCATACCCTCCAGTCTCCGTTTAACACTTTTCAGTCTGTTGTAGAAAGGTTGCCCCCTGTAACTCCATCAAATGAGATGGAGGCCCTTCAAAATCCCTCTTGCTGTAGAAGGTGGCCAATGTTTCCTGATACCAGCTCTCTCTTAAGTAATACTGCCTGCCAGGCTACTGGCTTCTTGCTGTATTCTTCTGCCCTTTGGCTTTCTTTACAGACAGAAAGTCACCCCCTAGGAGAGATCACTTGCATGTGCTTATTCTACAGTACTCTTCTAAATTCCTCTGTGTAATCTGCAGTCTCTGAGGTGTTCCAGAACTGTCTGGTATGTACAAATATGGTACCTTATTCTTTAAGATTACAGTTAGTCCAATTCTAGTCACTTCTGATGTCTTCACTCAAACAAGGCAACACTTTACCTGCCTTTCTGTGGCAGCATATCACTTCTGCTGTCAAGAATCCAAAGCCAGGTTTTTTGTCCTCTTTGGAGACCTAGCTCCAGTGGGAACAGCAGTATTTATACTGAACTCTGAAATATAATGCAGAAATGGACTTTTTTAATACAGTAGAATAATTCTGCCATGGCTTATGAAGCAATTTGCTGGGTGGATAATGACATAATTTGAAAGAACACAATTCCTACAGATCTATCCATCATCTCATTAGTGTTCTGTTTTCTTGAAACATGGTTTTTCAATAGCAGCTATCACTTTTGGGGTATGCCATCTTAGATTGTGTCTGCTGGTGTTTTGACTTCTAACAATGGCACAGTTCTGCAGTGTATCTTCTGTCTCTTTCACGTAGTACATGTTCAGTTGGGTTTCATTTTGTGTTCAAACTAGGCTTCAGAGGAACTGAATCCAGAAGCTGTACCCAAAGTATTCATTAAGCACTTTCCAACCTGTAATAGGGTTATAAGGTCAAAACCAGAGATTGTTCCCCTGAACAGCTTCAGACTACATTGTATAGTTGAAACACTGGTTCAAGGGCCAGACGTGATCTATATCTGCATCTGTAGATGAAGAAGCCTCAGCACAAAGTGCTTTGATTTGTTGAGCTGTTGCTTTTGCTCGAAATTGCTTTCTAATGTAGGCTTAACCTTAGAAACAGGGAAGTTTTTAGCTTGTCTCCGTGCAGTCATATTCAACCCTTCAGTGGTATTTTAGCTTAAGTATATAATTGTCCTGGGTTCAGCAGTAGCAGTCATTTTTCTCCTTCTTGGTAGCTGGTGCAGCGCTGTGTTTTTGACTTTCGGCCTGGGAACAGCGCTGATAACACCAGTGTTTTCAGTTACTGCTTGGTGATGTTTTGGTTTGGCCAAGGACTTTCTGAGTCTCATGCTCTGCCAGGGAGGAGGGGAAGCCGGGAGGAAGCAGAAACAGGATACCTGACCCAAACTGACCAAAGAGGTATTTGGTAACACAGCATGTCATGCCCAGGATGTAAAAATGGAGGGCAGAGACCCGGAAGGGTGGGGCTCGCTGCTGGGGGGGGTTTGTTGGTGGGTTGGGCTTGGTGTCAGGTGGTGAGCAGTTGTATTCTCTTTCTTTGTATTTCTCTTGTCTTTTTTATTATTGGTGGTAGCAGCAGTGATTTGTGTTATACCTTAGTTACTAAACTGTTCTTAATCTCAACCTGTGGGAGTTGCATTCTTTTGATTCTCCTCCCCATCCCCCCAGGAGCTGGGGGGAGTGAGAGAGCGACTGCATGAGTTATAGAGGCTTAAACCACAACAGTAATTTATTGAATAATAAAAAGTATTGGCAAAATACTTGTGCACACCTCAGCTACTGGGGAGCTTCATGTAAGTAGTCCTTGTATCCTGGACAACATTAACAGCAAGAATCTCAGAATATCCCGATAAAGACTAGAACCCTGAGAGATAGTTGCATCATGACAGAATTCTCTGGGCAGAGTAAATATGTGATTTGAAGTGGCAATATTTGCTGTAGAGGTCAGTTGGATTTGAAACTAATATTGTCTTTAATTTTGATCAGAAAAGTCTACAGTCAGGGAAAATATGTAAGTGGGTCTATTTTTTGTCTAGTTGAACTGCTCAAAGATGGTCCTGTTTCTGTCTGGTTTGATCAGTGTGATACTAGTTTCCTTATTTTATAGCTTCATGAATGTCATGGATACTGCTATTCCTCAGCACCAAGGACAAACTGAAAAGATGTTAAATCATAAAGTGTCTGACCTTTGGGCATTTTCTGTAAATGGGTAGAAGAGTTAAGACAGTGACAAAGGGTTTAGAGGGAGAAATCATCAAATACTTCTCTAACATAGCAGAATGGCTGTGTGAAGAGGGCTTTTAAGCATTCAAGACCATGCAAACTAATTTGTGATGGAGAGTATAAATAATGTGCAGTTTGTTTCAGATTGTTTGAATTAACTCCAGGGATATTTTTAGAGCAACTTTGTTTGGTTTAATGAAAACTATTATTAAATCATTAGTCAATGGGAATAGTTATTTAATTTTGTGTATATGTTAGGTATCATATTCATATACCATCATGATTATCCTTTAAATAATATTTTGATTCAGGGTTATATCTGTTTGGTTAAAATGGTCAAGTTCCTCTTTGTAACTTCTCTGCTTTGCTTGCAGGTTGTATATAAAAATAATGATGTCAGGTTGGAGTTATCTCGACTTGCCAAGCAAGGAGATCCTAAAATGAAGATTCATGGGGTTGTAGCATTTAAATGTGAGAATGTTGCAACCTTAGATCCAATCACATTTGAAACACCAGAGTCTTTCATCTCTTTGCCAAAGTGGAATGCCAAGAAAACAGGCTCAATATCATTTGACTTCCGTACAACTGAGCCAAATGGCCTGATTCTATTCAGTCATGGAAAACCCAGGCACCAAAAAGATGCCAAACACCCACAGATGGTGAAGGTTGACTTTTTTGCCATTGAAATGCTTGATGGCCACCTCTACCTGCTGTTAGACATGGGATCAGGTACTATAAAAATAAAAGCCTTGCAGAAGAAGGTGAATGATGGTGAATGGTACCATGTGGATTTTCAACGGGATGGACGGTCAGGTAAGCTTCTTTAATATTCAAGATGTTTTTCGTGTTGTATTCAAGAACATACCAGGTATATATTATGTTGCCGTCATTAGAGTGGTGCATCATCTGAAAAATAAGGGAAATATAAGAAGTCATTACTGTCAGGTACCAGAATACAATGACTTGCAGAGTAAAATATATTAAAATTTATTGGGTAATCAGGTACTTAATCTTGCAAGTAAGTGTGCTGCGTACTTCAAAACCAAACAGTAATCTCCCTCTGTGCTTGCTTCCACCAAATAGCTGAACTGGCAAGTTTCAAGAATAAAAACAAAAAATTGTTACTGAAAGTAAACTCCAACATAGGGAATAGCTTGCCCTCAGAAACAACACAGAATTCACTATCATGTCAGCAGATCTCAGCATAATTAAATGATATGCTAATGAATGGCTAACAACGCTTATCAGCAGAATTGGAAATAAGTGACTTGCTGTACTTTGTCAGTGTGAGGTCATATTCTGTAGCAGGGTAGAAGGGTAAAAATAAAGAAATCGTGAACTCTTCCTAATGCCTCTGAAATCTTATAGCATGCAGTGCATTTAACCAGTGAACCGGGCTATGTGCTCTCAGCTGCCTCTGATCTTGAGTATGTATTGTTACTTCAGCAAATAATATACTTTAGAATCACAGAATCATAGAATAGTTAGGGTTGGAAAGGACCATCTAGTTCCAACCCCCCTGCCATTGGCAGGGACACTTCACACTAAACCATGTCACCCAAGGCTCTGTCCAGCCTGGCCTTGAACACCCCCAGGGATGGAGCATTCACAGCTTCCCTGGGCAACCCATTCCAGGGCCCCACCACCCTCACAGTAAAGAATTTCTTCCTCGTATCCAATCTTAATTTCCCCTGTTTAAGTTTAAACCCATTACCCCTTGTCCTCTCACTACAGTCCCTAATGAAGAGTCAATCCCAGCATCCTTATAGGCCTCCTTCAGATACTCGAAGGCTGCTGTGAGGTCTCCATGAAGTCTTCTCTTCTCCGGGCTGAACAGCCCCAACTTTCTCAGCCTTGTCTTCATACAGGAGGTGCTCCAGTCCCCTGATCATCCTCATGGTGCTCCTCTGCACTTGTTCCAATAGTTCCATGTCCTTTTTATGTTGAGGACACCAGAACTGCACACAATACTCCAAGTGAGGTCTCACAAGAGTGGAGTAGAGGGGCAGGATCACCTCCCTCGACCTGCTGGTCACGCTCCTTTTGATGCAGCCCAGGATACGGTTGGCTTTCTGGGCTGCAAGCGCACACTGCCGGCTCATGTTCATTTTCTCATCAACTAACACCCCCAAGTCCTTCTCCGCAGGGCTGCTCTGAGTTTCTTCTCTGCCCAGCCTGTAGCTGTGCCTGGCATTGCTCCGACCCAGGTGTAGGACCTTGCACTTGGCATGGTTAAACTTCATCAGGTTGGCATGAGCCCACCTCACAAGCGTGTCTAGGTCCCTCTGGATGGCATTTCTTCTCTCCAGTGTATCAACTGTACCACACAGCTTGGTGTCATCGGCAAACTTGCTGAGGGCGCACTCAATCCCACTGTCCATGTCACCCACAAAGATGTTGAACAAGACCGGTCCCAACACTGATCCGTGAGGGACACCACTCGTTACTGGTCTCCAGCTGGACATTGAGCCATTGAGCACAACTCTTTGCGTGCGGCCATCCAGCCAGTTCTTTATCCACCGAGTGGTCCACCTATCAAATTGATGTCTCTCCAACTTAGAAGGATGCCATGTGTGGCAGTGTCAAAAGCCTTGCACAAGTCCAGGTAGATGACATCAACTGCTCTGCCCCTGTCCATCAGTTCTGTAGCCCCATCATAGAAGGCCACCAGATTGGTCAGGCAGGATTTCCCCTTAGTGAAGCCATGCTGGCTGTCCCCAAGCACCTTGTTGGTTTTCATGTGTCTCAGCATGCCTTCCAGGAGAATTTGCTCCAAGATTTTGCCAGGCACAGAGGTGAGGCTGACTGGTCTGTAGTTCCCCAGCTCATCCATTTTCCCTTTCTTAAAAATGGGGGTTATATTTCCCTTTTTCCAGTCATCAGGAACTTCACCTGACTGCCATGATTTTTCAAATATGATGGACAGTGGCTTAGCAACTTCGCTTGCCAGCTCCTTCAGGGCCTGCGGATGGATTTCATCAGGTCCCATGGACTTGTGCACGTTCAGGTTCTTAAGATGGTCTCAAACCAGATCCTTTCCTAGAGTGGGCCCAAGGTCTTCATTCTCACAGTCCCCGCGTCTGCCTTCCAATACTTGGGTGGTGTGGTCAGAGCATTTGCTGGTGAAGACTGAGGCAAAGAAGTCATTAAGAACCTCAGCCTTCTTCAAATCCAAGGTAGCCAGTTCTCCTGATAGAAGAATTTCTATCCAGAATATCCAGAAGAATATTCTCCCTTCTGGAGAGGGCCCACATTGTTCCTAGTCTGTCTTTTATTTGCAATGTACCTATAGAATCCCTTCCTGTTATCTTTCGCATCCCTAGCCAAGTTTAATTCTAAGTGGGCCTTAGCTTTCCTAACCTGGTCCCTAGCTTCCCGGACAACATCCCTGTATTCCTCCCAGGCCGCCTGTCCTTGCTTCCACCTTTTATAAGCCTCTTTTTTCCTTTGGATTTTGCTCAGCAGCTCCTTATCCATCCAAGGAGGTCTCCTGGCCCTCCTGCTAAACTTCCTTCTAGTTGGGATGCATCGCTCCTGAGCTTGCAGCAGGTGATCCTTGAATATCAACCAACAGTCTTGGGGCCCTCTGCCCTCCAGGGCTATATCCCATGGAACCTTACTGAGCAGGTTCCTGAAGAGGCCACAGTCTGCTCTCATAATTGAAGGACAAATCTGTTAAATGGTATATTTCCTTTCATGCCAGGATTTGGAAGCTGGGGGAGGAATGTGCTAAGTCTGTAACTCAGCCTGTCCAAAGAATTTTCTGATTAATATCAGTATCCAATCTGGAGTGTTGACAAATGTAAACTCTCCTTTTGGATTTTGTGGGGTTTTCCTCACTTTCTTACCTGGTAACTCGCTTTCCATGACTTGCATTTGTAATTCTAGAACTCCACCTCTAAAAGTTGCTGATTTATGACTGACTTTCTTACTACCTACAAATCAGATTTCAGATCATGTGAATCCTAGGTGCAGATTTCAGTGAAATCCATGCTGAAAGTCATAATCAATTCTCATCAATTGAATTTGGTCTAAGTATGAAAAATAATGATTTGATTCCTGGACTGCGCAGCTTGAAATTCTAACTGTAAAGAGTTTGAGTTTCTGATCATATGTCAGATGCTTATTTACCTTTCTTGAGGTTAAATCCTTCAAATCATCTCCCCCCCCAAAAAAAAAAAAAAAAACCCTCAAAAAATACATACAAAAAGTAAACCCCAAACGAACAAAAAACCCCAAGCCTCCGAACAGCAAAACACACAACTTCTCAAAATCCTCAACTGTCACTGAATATCCAATGATTGTATTTATACTATGATGTTAATTTCAGCCTTCCTTCTTAAGTGCTGTTTCAGTGATTCGTATGAGGTAGTAAATCCTGTTGTAATCATGCCTGTGGGACTCCACTGAAAGCAAAGTTTATTGTTATATCAAAAGTCAACACAACTATAAAGAACTGAATGCATAGCAATTATTTACATTAGAAGATATCTTCTGCATGTTCATTGCTTCACAAAAACTGTAGCTCACAAATGTCGTTAAGAAAGTTTAGGGCATACTGTATTTGAACCACAGAATGGTTTGGGTTGGAAGGGACCTAAAAGATCGTCAAGTTCCAAACTGCTGCCATGGACAGGGACACCTTCCACTAGACGAAATTGCTCCAAGCCCCATCCAATCTGGCCTTGAACGCTTGCAGGGAAGGGGCAGCCACAGCTTCTGTGCAACCTCACTAGCCTAACAGGAAAGAATTTCTTCCTAATTTCTAATCTAAATCCCTCCTCTTTCAGTTTAAAGCCATTCCCTCTTGTCTTTAAAACTGTTGATAGACATTAGCAAGAATGTAGACTAATTGTAGAAAGCAATATGCACGTGGTGATCAGGACTGCATATTATTTTTCAGTAGAGTTATGAATAGTCATATGTATATGAGTGTTCAAGTGTTGCAGCACAAGTTGGATGGGGCTTGGAGCAACCTGGTCTAGTAGAAGGTGTCCCTGCCCATGGCAAGGGTTTGGAACTAGATGAGCTTGAAGGTCCCTTCCAATCCATACCAGTCTGGTTCTGTATATGAAAGAAAATTAATCCAGTTGGTGGGTCACCTGTGATCAAGATGGCTGAACTTTATTTACCCTCTCACTCTTAAAAACTGAGCATAATACCTAAACCATTGAACTATTATTGGGAATAGTTACAAAGTTTGTAGAGGCATATAGATTGGCAAACTCCTTTTTTTAGCTGAAAACCAAATCAGACATCAAAGATATTCTGTGATTTTTAATACGTACAACAGTAATTCACAGTGGAAGTACTACTGTCAGTGGCAATGTTGTCATTTTTCTCAATGAGAATATTGGCTGAGTAGTCTCTTAATCCCTCAGATTTAACCAAGTGGAATGGCTGCCTTACCATTGAAATAAACAATGAATTGTATGTTCCTGTTTTCTTTGGATCGGAACAGGAAGTACTGATGTGTAATGTTTAGATTATTTCTTCGTGACTTTTGCGTATTGGTCTGTTACGCCTTTTGCCATGAATAATAAAATCCGCTTTATTATTCCAGGAAGCTTTCTCATTTATTTTCTCTAGCCAAACCCAGACATTCTGAAAATCATGTGAATGAGACCACTTCTCATTTGCTTAACTTGATAATTTTTCTGTAAGAGAATGAATATACCTTGCGTTAAAACAAATATTGACTTTTCTGAGACTTTCTTATTGCTGTTGACGAAATACCTACTTACCAAGTATAAATGAAAAGATTTTGCTGTTACGAAATACCTCTATTTTAGTAGTGATTGTTCATTTTTCCTTGTTTATTTTAAAGTGAAATTTGTTGTCTAGCAATTTCTTGCGCCCACCCTTCAAATCCAAGGTACAGTGGTTCTCTCAGATAATAGAAAGCTGTGACATTTCTCCAAGAACTTTGCTAATTTGCTTGACTTTTGTATTAGCTGGATCAGCAAGTACTCAATTTATTGTCCATTCTTTGCTCTCTTGGACTTAATTTATTGTTCATTCTTTGCTCTCTTGGACTCTCAGTCACAGGGAGCATCCACTCTGAACTACTGACTTTGCCAGTGCCCATCTGGGACTGTGGTTGGGAGATGTGTAAGGAATGAGAGCACATTTTTAAATGGTACTTATCCAGGCCTTATTCACTAGTAATTCTGCAGATCCCTTCAGATTTTGGGAGATACAAGGAAGAGGGAAAAGATGGTGCTTTTGACTTTGTTTTGCTGAATGAACTTTGGACCTATTACAGAATCGTAGGGTTTTTTTGTATTATAGGATTTTTTGACCCATTACAGAAGTTTTTCACCCTCTAATCCCATCCATTCCACCTGTAAGACCTTCTTTGAGTGCTATGTTACCTAAAAAGTAGATCTTTGAGAAGGAGCTCCTGAGATCCTATTTCCCAGAGTTAAGTAAAGAAAGGTTTCATGTTTAAATGAAATCTTTCATTTCTCCATGGTCCATCTTCTTGCTATGTATGCAGCAAGGAAAGTGAACACATTCTCCAGCATGTTCTCTGTCTTTTTTGCCAAGTGTACAGCAGAGTCCACAACCTGGCACCAACTGCTGTGTCCTGTCATGAGCTGAATTTCCCTTCCAGTATTTGTGCTCATCCTGAATTCCTGCTTCAGAGCTGTTTCGTGTGTATCCTGTCTTGGTCGTGGGCGGTATGCTGTGTTCACAGTCCTCATCACAGCTATTATATTTTGCTTTAGCACCCAAGATAGAGATTGTTGGTCTCTTCTCCCAGGTAACAAGTGACAGGTCAAGAGGAAACAGCTTCAAGCTGCACCAGGGGAGGTTTAGACTGAATATTAGGAACAATTTATTCCTTGAAAGGGTGCTCAGGCATTGGAACCGGCTGCCCAGAGCAGTGGTGGAATCACTATCCCTGGAAGTGTTCACAAACTGTGTAGACAAGGCCTTTAGTGACACAGTTTAGCGGCAGCCTTGTCAGTGCTGGGGGAATGGTTGGACTTGATCTAAAGGCCTTTTCCAACCTAGTTGTTTCTATGACGACGTAAAGTGTATTTAGAGTACCTTGCTCTGAGTTTTCACTGTTAATAAGCGAACGTTTCACATGCACAAAAAGCAACTAAATAGGCTGCACAAGGTGCGTGTTGAGATCAGAATAGCTGTAGCAGCTGTTGTTACAATCTTCAGTTTCAACTGATCAGAATTGAGACAAGGTTTTGAAATATGTTGTAAATTCTTATGCACACTTATGTAAAAGTCAATTGCTAAATAATGAATATGATTGGAGAGGCCCATTGACTCATGCCTAAGGGAAATGTTTGTCTGTCTGCTTTCAACAGTAGTGCCAAATATGCAGTAAAAAAATTGGAAAAAAATCCAAGTCAAATCCAAAATAAAACTAAACATAAAGCAGCTGTAATGGTCTTTTCTCACAGTAACAGTTTCTTGTAACATAGCAAAGTTAGATTTAATAACTTTTGAGACTTGAGATTGTTTGAAGTTGTTAAATTGTTCACCATATTCAAGGATGACCTTCCAAGTGTTTTCAAACTAAACCACCGTTCATCCTTTGGAAATAATCATTACACAAGGAAATCAGAGAGGAAACTGTTATTGTCATCCTCAATTGTCTATGGCAGAGTAAAACAGTGTATCAGAATGTATTCATAGGTAGGTAACGCTTTAGGATTGAGAAGTCACTGAAATTTTGAACTAAAGTTAGAATTTCAACTTAAATACCAGAAATTAGAGTATGTAATTAGAGCTTAACTATCATCATTATCTCCCTGTGTGTAGTGCTTTGTCAGTATCTGTTACGTGCATTATTGTTGCAGGTTCTTTTTTTACCAGCACACTTCTGTGTGCTCCTTCCCTTGTCTTTTCAATCTTGTAAGAACTGCCAGATTTACATGTTCCTATTTCAACAAATGTTAACAGGCTCCATATTTGAGGTGATGAATTTATATTGGATTTTAAGGAAAATTCTTCTAGGGAAAGTGTTAGCGCCTTCTAATCAGTTATCCTTTAAGTTAGTAATTCTTGCTGAAATTCTTAATTTCTTTAGATTTTTCTCAAACTCTTCCACCAGTACAGAAAGATGCTTCTGAATGTTTGAATTTCACTTTCCTCTCACGTGGAATATGGTAGAATCATACCACCATAGGTCATTTTAGGACCCCTCAATTTATATTCAGTTTCTGGAGATAAGAAATACTACCTGTTTTTAGAGTCTGGAGCTAGATCATGAATTCCCAGACTAAATAAATCACCCCATACCTCCTTGTCCTTTGTCTTCCCTTTTTTCTTGCATGCTGGACCAAGCAAATGCTGTTGTTTCTTTCCCATTTCTTTCTTTTTCTGGTAGAAATACAGACAATATTTCCTACTTTTAAGTATTAAAAACCTTTGCAAGGAAGCTGCTTGTTTCCCAGCAAACATTATTGCTTCATTATTGCTCTTTTCAAAGAAATAGTGTAGCTGCTGCTCTGGTTACTGGGGCTGTTATGCTAGATAATATGCAAGGATGTAACTGAAAGGATAGTTCTTGATACAGAGATGTTACAATTTAAGGTTAGAGTTTTCCCATTGAGAGGCTGATGATCTTCTGAATCTTATGTTTCCTTATCATATTCTGTTGTCTTCAGGTTATTTCGTAAAATGAGATCTCATACTTTTCTCCCTTGATGATTTGGTGAGAAGGGTTGATGTTGCATTATCTTTACAGAGCAAATTGTTAACCTTTTCCAGTGCTGGCCACATAAGACGTTTGTATGCTCCATTAGCTTCCTTTCTTCCTGCTTCTCTGGAAAGTGATGTCTCTTCACATTTGTGAGTAGAAACATCCAAATGGATTGCAGCACACTGGTGATTTGAGAGAACAGTTCTTTTCAATCTGCCTATAATTCCCAGAGAAAGTAGGAATTTGATGTATTTTGGAAGCCATCTTTTATTCCCCCTTATTTTTCCTGGATTTTTTTTTTCTCAACTGCTTTTGCAAAGCAATTTGCAATTAATTTTTTCATTACATATCAGAGATACATAAAAGATAATTTGGATACCAACAGCGGTGATGGTTGTGTGGCTGCTGTTAGAAGTGCAGCTAGGAACTTGGATAACTTGGTAACTGATAGTATGAAACACTTGGTGCCCAGGCATGGGGTTTCTGTTGTCAAGCCTATTTGTATTATAGCCATAGTTCTTGTCGTAGACAGTGTGCTGTGATATTTTGTTCAAGCTCCTACGTAACAGCTGAGCCAGAGTGAGTTATTAAGGCTTTGAGTCTTCTGCAAGTACTAGTTAACTCAGTGTAGCTCTCAACAGAAAGGATTAAATAAAGCTAACATAGGGTCGTTTGGCTAAGGGTAATACACAGAGTATGTAGGTCAGTTGTAGTGTCATAGAGATGTCCAGCAGTAAATTGGAAATAGTCCAGATGGGTGACAGGGATTCCATGGCTTTCCAAAACATGAAAAGGATTCACAGAGGAGTTGTTGCCTGTTAATGTTTTTCTACTCATAGTCATCAGATGCTACAATTACATTGAGATTTCAGAGGGCTTCTCCCAAGGAGTATTTCATGTGATATCATTTCTTGGGGAGAGGAAAGGTTCTTTTCTTTATAAAGCTGTTGGTATCTGTTCAAAATAGTGCTTAAGCTCTCTCCACAGTAATCTTTTGACATACCGAAGAAATTTTTCCCACTTCAATCTATCACCTAACTATAATTCAGTCACGGGAGTGTAGTGGTGATACCATTCCCTTTATGATTCACCTTCCACAGCCTTCTGTGCTTGCAAAACTTCCATTTGCAATACCATCTTAATGCTGCAGCTGCACTGGCTGGGATCTCCTGCCTTTTCCTGTGCATTGGCAGCCATCAAGACTAGTCAGTTAATTTTTATTGGTTTTAATAGAAATGGAACAGTGTGTGTCTTCTAGCATTATAGGTAGCTTGAAAACAGAAATGTCTTTGTCTAGCAGAAAACAGCACTGTGCAAAGTGTGAGCTGCAGCTAAGTTAACTTGTGTGGGTGCACGTGCTGTCTGAACATAGATTTAAAGAATTTGGTCGTAAATTAGCCTGTGCAGCAGCAGATGGGAGAAAGTAACAATAGCAGTAAGAAATATTGTGAGCACAAGTATGATTTATATTTACAGCATCTTTCATTTTTAAAAGGAGAAATTGCCTGTTGCCTGTAAGCAGCCCTTCTTGATACCTGGGATGCTCTCTGAACTACCTTAATTGAGCAGGTCATTCCCAGGAATCATTGTTTGAGGCAGCTGATGAATAAAGTCAAACCTCAAAATGTTTATGCTTGTGTGATGCCTAAGGTCAAATCTGTAGCAGGTGTTCTGTATGAATGCCATGCTTCAAGAATGTGAGCAGCAACACAAATATTTAGTTAGCAAAATCATAGAATCATAGAATAGTAAGGGTTGGAAAGGACCTCAAGATCATCGAGTTCCAACCCCCCTGCCATGGGCAGGGACACCTCCCACTAAACCATGCCATCCAAGGCTATGTCCAGCCCCACCTTGAACGCCGCCAGGGATGAAGCATCCACAACCTCCCTGGGCAACCCATTCCAGGGCCCCACCACCCTCACAGTAAAGAGTTTCTTCCTCATATCCAGTCTAAACCTCCCCTGTTTAAGTTTAAACCCATTACCCCTTGTCCTCTCACCACAGTCCCTAATGAAGAGTCCCTCCCCAGCATCCCTATAGGCCCCCTTCAGGTATTGGAAGGCAGCTATGAGGTCTCCACGCAGCCTTCTCTTCTCCAGGCTGAACAGCCCCAATTTTCTCAGCCTAATATAAGTCATCAATTGTAAGCAGGTGGAGGCCTGGAAGAAAAATAATCTTGGTTCAACAGGCGTATTTCTTAGTTAAGACTGGAAGTTCGTATCTGTGTGATGGTTCAACTGACATAGAAACTTTTCTGATAATACATGAGAAGGAGAACTGACCATGTCCTCAGACATGCTCATAAAGATGCACAAACACTGTGCAAAACTTTGATCTTTCTTTACATTTATTCTGATAGTAGAGAGACTGTAGTAGTAACCAGCCCTTGTAAAATCCATACATCTCCAGTCTCACATGGGAGTTGGACCTCCCAAGACCGCTACCCCAGGGAGTTTGTTCTAAAGGTCTGAACTGTTCAGATATTCATTTTGTCCGTGCTGTTGAAGTTAACCTGTGGAACCAACAGAAGAACAAGCAGAATGTGTAGCTCCCACAGGACTCCATTGCTAAAAGAGAAACCTAAATTTTAGGATGCATCCAAGTAAGAGAATGATCTTTTCTTGACCTAGTTTGCTTAAAGCTCATGTTTTAATATGTATGCTATAAAAATTCTGAATTTCTTACTCTTGTGCACCACCCCCATCACAGTGACAGTATTTTTGGTAGTCAGTGTTATCTTCTGGAATCTGTGTCATCCTTTCAGTGGAAATAGTGAATCTTGTTAGTTTTATGTATGTGTGATAAATACATTGTGGTAAATGTGATTCTTCAGTGTCTTGACACCATTAACACACTTTCAGTAGTGAGTCTAGTGGATTACAGTGTTGTATAATATGGCTGGTACATTATAATAATCTAGTGACCTGTATAATGCTTTAATTTCTGTTTTCCTCGCTTTTGCACCCATATAGAATGTTAAGGAGTTGCTTCTGTGAAGATCTTTGTGATTCTTCTTTCAAGTGATTCTACTTAGTGAACAAAATGAAGTTTGGTTGCCATAAGTATCTCCTGTATCTCTGTATACTAAATTTGGTTCTCCACCTATTCAAATTTTAAAAATTGGGTTACTTCTAAAAGTCTAACAAAGAGTGTCTTTACCGTTGATTGCAGTTTCTTCGTTCAGACACTTTGTAGACACAGGACTTTATTTTAGGTTTAATTTTGTTTGTTTACTTTTTAAACTTAAATGGAAAAAATGCTTCTGATTTCCTGAGGCTTTATACACATCTTCTCTCCCTCTCTTTGTAACATGCACACATTTCAAGGTAAGTGTCAGAGGCATTGATTTTCCCCCTAGGAGCACATCACTATCTTCTTAATGATTGCCTGTCTGGCAGCTGATGAGAGTATTTTCCTTCTGCACTTAGAGAAAGTCTTATCCAAAGCCCAGTGAAAGGGGCGAGAGTCTTTTAAAATACTGTGTCTTTGGATACAAACTAAAGACAAAGATTTGTCTCCCAGATTGCAACCTATCAATGCAGCCTCAGCCTAATGCTTTGAAGCACATGTGAGGTGGTGAAGAGATTTTTGTGGTGGTTGTTGCACAAGCGGGATATTTCTGAAAATAACTCTGAAATGCATTCCTCTTATAGGATGGATAAGGTGATTTTTGACTTGTATTGTGACCATGCAGTATCGTGCATGAATGTTCTACATCATTCACTTCCTGACAGTATTTGTACTACACTGAAATTGAAATGATAAAGTGTGTCTATTACTGTGTAACTGTACCAATAGAATATCTGTGTTTCATTTATGGATACTTGCTAGCAGCTAATGTGGCATGTAAATCAGTGAGTATAACAGCAGTACCAAAACATTTTAAATGTCTTGAAAATCATGCATTTTGTTGTCTTTTCTTCTCAGGGACCATATCTGTGAACACACTACGTACACCATATACTGCACCAGGGGAAAGTGAAATCCTTGATTTGGATGATGACTTGTATCTTGGAGGCTTACCAGAAAATAAAGCAGGCCTCGTCTTCCCAACAGAGGTGTGGACAGCACTTCTCAATTACGGATACGTCGGCTGCATAAGAGATTTATTTATTGATGGTCAAAGCAAAGATATTCGACAGATGGCTGAAATTCAAAGTACAGCTGGAGTAAAACCCTCATGTTCAAGAGAAACTGCAAAACCTTGCCTTAGCAACCCCTGTAAAAACAATGGTGTATGCAGGGATGGGTGGAACAGATATGTTTGTGATTGCTCTGGTACAGGATACCTTGGCAGATCATGCGAAAGAGGTAGGTTACATGTGATGGCTGCATTTCTATATTACCAAATCCTTCAAAGTGATTAAAAATGGTAAAATATCATTAACTTTTCCTGAGGCAGGAAAAACGTCTTTGATTTCACTTGAAGCAAGATGAAGCCCTGCTCTAGACTGAAAGAGGTAACTCTAGTGGAAAGATCTTAGGGGTATTTCTAAGATGCATGAAGAAGTCTTAGTATGATGCAGAGGCAATACTAGTGAATGTCTCTTAGAAAATATCTCCCTTTGTGTCTCATCACACATTGCTGACTTTTGAAAAGCTTTATGAAAGCAATTTCAATTATTATGGCATTACTAAATGGTCACATTCCAGTTCCACACTGAAGTCTTGTTCTCTATTTATGTTAATACCAGTGTGTAATTAAACTTACTTTTGCATTCCCCAGTATCCCTTAAATCCATGGCCACAACTGCAACCATGATTCTAAGTAAAGAATCAGTGTAGGAATCTATGTTTCTTAACTTTTTTTTGGATGATCCTAGTACTCAAGGAAACAGATTCTACTTACCTTGTATCACTGTGTATCCCTCTTGCCTAGAAAAGGTAAGTGTAAAGTTGATAAACCCTGTTTATTTAGTTGAAAAGATGGATTGGGGCCAGGAAGACAGATGTTGATGTTAGTTTGTAGGAAGAAAACTGTAATTTGCTTAAAATTGCAGAGCATACTCATAAAAGACTACATAAGTAGGAAAACAATAAAATACATTAGTTAGCATCTTAGGTGTTTGTTTTTATTCTCTTTGGAATAGAAAATTTTTCAGTGCCCAGAGTCATATTTTTTTCCTCTCGCAACTGACACAGTATAGTTTCTTTTCAAGCTGAAATCTAAACCTGAAGTTTATTGGCTGGGAATGTTAATTCTTTCCATCTAGTTTGATTCATTGTTCTGGTTAGTAAGATGAAACAAAAATGTGTTCTTAAACATGCATCAGGTCTGAATTTCTTCAGTTGTACATAAATAGACATGCATTTATGTAGAATGAATACAATCATGATATTGGCATTTGCTCGTGGATTCTCTGTTTCTTATGTTTTTTCTGATTTCTCGGTTTTTTGATATAGATACGTCTTTGGCTCATGGGCAGTTATTCTGAGATCTCCAGATTGTTCTGTTAGTGGTGGAGTGAAGCTGGCAGAGGGCATAACTGAGCTGTCTGATGCATTACAAAAGCCTTCAGTTAAACATGTCTGGTGTACCACCCTGTGGCAAATGTCTGCTATTACAGATAGCAGAAGTAAAAAAAGGGTTTGCATCCTTTCCATTTAGGAGCTGGGAAACGTGTGTTAAAGAGAAAACCACACGCACATCTGCAAAGAACTTCAAAGCAGCCTTCATCATAGCCTGTTTCATAAATGTATTTGACAGGTGGTAATATTTTATGTAGAAAACTTTGTCTTTTTTATTTTCCGTGCTCTATTTTCAACCATCTTCCACTGCAGAGCTTGATTTTCCCAGTGGGAGCGGTGTGGTACTATGCTGGCAGTGTTGGTTTCTCTACAGTGGTATTTGGTTCTTGTCTAACAGATCTGTGTGCAGCAGTTCAGATGTTATGGGATCATTTCCTGCTCTTGGGCTTCCCTCTCCAGGGGAAACTACACTGAAAGGAGATCTCTTTTTAGGAATATTGGTCTCCCAAATGGTCATGCATTAACAAGACTATAGCTTTTGGTATTGGGAAAGTGATGATTCTGTTGGCATCCTACCACACAAAGTAGTTACAGCTACTACCCATATGAAGTGACTGATACACTTTTGTATTTAGTGCTATAAGCAACATGATTGTACTTGTTCAAACTAATTTACATAAAATAGGAAAATGTTCTTTTCAACAAACAATACAGTTTCACAAAGAGAAAGCAATAAATAAGAGACTAAAATATTGGAGATTAAACTGGACTATTTAACTTAGTGTCAAGTGATTAAGGTGTCTTTAGTAAACAAAAGCGTTTAGCTGCTTTTTAGTACCGTCCTTTATTTTTCGTGCCACTTTCCCTAAAATAGGAGTACTAATGTCCATATGTGAATGTACAATACAGGGTCTGAAATAATTTTAGTCAGGTTATCAGTGCACAAAACACATGAAAGACAACTCAGTTCTATTTTAATTTCAGTATACTTAATGGATTTATTTATATCCATGTGCTTTTTATCCTGTTGCAAGTTATTGATCTTGATTTTCAGTAAGGTTAAACATCAGTATAATCTGTAGATTGGCTTTAGTGCATTATGGAAACTACAGCAGATGGACGGACAGATGTCACAGCAATATAATTTGTCTTTATCTTACTTTAGTTGTGGATCACAGTATGTAATTGCCTCTGCACAGCCTTTTGCAGGCATACATGTTTGGATGGCTATGAATAATGCACAGGAGTAAATTCATCAGAGTGAGAAGAAAAAGTAGGCAGGCAAAGATTTATCAAAGTGACATTTTGGAGGGGAAAACATGTTTATTCGTAATTTGTGTATGCATGCCCATGTTGTACATGCACACACACATATATATTAATAAAGAATAAAATAATAAATAATAGAATAAAGCTTTTGTTCCTTGCATTCGCTGGGTGCTTTAAAATTAGAAAAAGAAACAACCAGGTGATGTGATGTTAGATGGTAGAAGAATCATGTGTTCAGAATATTATAGTAATTCCATCTCTGACTTAAAACTAACTTATTGGTTTAGTATGTTAAAGTTTTAGCACCTTTACAGTGTGGCTTAGGACCTCATTCCTGAAGTAATACCAGTGTAGAAAATGGGAGGAATCATTTGGCTTCTGTTCACTTATTTAGTAATTAATTGCATGTAAAGAATTTATTCCCTCAGATGGATGGAAAGGTTCCTCATGATTCACCAAGGCTGCAGCATTGGGCCTGGGTGGACTGATGTAGCTGCTGGTAAATGAAAAGGGTCACAGAGCAAACCTGAACACGTGATTACTCATGATCCAGATTGTTCTCATACTTCTGGCATGGCTTTGGACTATATCCTCTGTCACCTTCTGGGCAAAGTTTGTGTGGGAGACAGCAGGAACAGAGGGTGATTTCATGCTTTAAGAATGGTTCTGTGGGCTGCAACACAGTCCGTGTATTGTTGCAGACACTTTAAAACTGAAAAAACAGGAAAAAATTAGTTATTCTGTCTTTGGGGCTTCAGAGGCACCGCAAGGGGTCCAGAGGAAAGAAGAACCTATTTTACTTGTTAAAATACATGCAGTAAGCATCTGTACCTACCAAGCAGCATGTTGCTTAAAGCAATACAAACATGACTGCAAAAACATCATGGAAATTCAGATGCCTGGACCATACCACTTTCACTTTAAATTAGCCATGAATTAAAGAAAAGCATCTATTCAGAAAATTGTTTCTCCCTATAAATACGCATCTGGGCATTTCTGAGGATAGAAGCAGATGTAGGAAAGTGTCTGAAAGATTAGGTGCCTCAGTTCCTTCAGCAATCTAGGCAATCCCAGCCCAAGTGAAAATTAAGATCCTGAATCCTCTTGTATAAGCATTAGCTGTGCGTCCCTGGTGACAGGCACAGCACTGATGGAGGTAGTATATATACAGGAAGGAAAAGTATCCAGCCCTGGAGATTTTAATCAGGAAAAAATGGAGAGGGGAACCAAACCCTTCATTGGCTCTTCAGTTTTTGGTTTGTTGGGTGTTTTGGTTGGTTGGTTTTTCGCACAGAAGCAGCAATGGGTTTTAATTATCAGGTTTATAAAAATATCAAAGAAAGAATCTATAAAATATTTTTATCAATCTTGGAATTACATCTTACTGTTTATTTCTTGTTAATAACTGCATGCACTGATTTGGTGCCACAGAAAATTGCCAGTGAAGTTTTGTAAGGATTTTCTGCTATTTTTCAGTGCTATGCTTCCAACACTGAAAAGTGGCAGTAAAATTATTAATCCCTGCTGTGGAAACTCTGATTTATTTTTTTTTTAATGAATAGCACATTCTGAGCTAAACTTATAGTCTGTTAGCATATAATTTAATAATTAAGAGGAAGCTGAGCTAAAGAAAAAGGACATTCTGCCAACACTTATGTGAGAACAGTTAACAGTGTAGATCTCAAAGAAAGATGAGACATGTACCACTTTGGATTTAGTTGGTCCAAAGCCAAAAAAAAGAAGTAAAAGAGGCAAAAATTAATACAAGCTTTTAGCCAAGCTGTTCCTTCAAGGTTTGCATTGGTGATGTAACCGCACTGCCTCGCCTCATTCGGATCACCATCTTACTGATCAGGCTGTGCAAAGTAACAGCCCATTCTGCACAACTGAAGTAACTCCAGGGTAAAGTTAATGGAATTTTTGGAAAGCTCCATCAAACAACTGGAACAATCTCTAGTTCTAAAAAAGTAAAACCAAGCATTTTATTTCATCTTAAACTGTTTTCTTCGTGCTGTTTTTCCTCCATGATTGTATTTCACCCAACACAATGGTAGGCTAAGGAGGCATCGACACAAAGAATTACAAGACAGATACCACATACAAGGGAACTCCTTGTGCTGAAGAGGTCTTGTACATGTATTATTAGATAGCTTTTGACCAGCAGAACATGGAAATAGCAGAACTGAGAGCAATGCTGAGCCAAGTGGAAGAGATGCTGAGTTGAATAGATGATTCACATGGCAAAATCCAGCTTGCCATCCTGAGAGAGGATCACAATATCACCAAAATACCGTACAGCCTTCTTAATATAGCAATTACTTATTCATGATGTAACAACAGAAAGTTTTCCTAACAACACTTGTATCAGCAGATTCATTTCAAATGACTAAACTGAGCACAGTTATGTATTTCATTTTAGGAATAAGTAGTGTCTCAAATCTTTGGTTATGGCTCTCAGCAGTGCTAAGTTGTTTTTGATCAAATCATCCCTGCTTCCTGCCAGTTTTACAGGGTTTTGTTTGTGTTGTTTTTTTTTTCTTCGATACCTTTGTATTTAGACAGCTTGTGACTTGGTGCTTCCCCTAATGATAGAAGCCAGTTGACTTGAGGGGGTTTTCTCATTGCCCTGAGCTTTTAAGTCATTTGATCTTCTGTTCAGTCTCCTTCGTCTGTTCTTGGAATGTCTGTTTCCAAAATGACTGGCACAGGATGGCTTAGGAGGATTGAGTATCTAATCACATCAGGTCTGTTCACTGTGATGTTAAATACTCACAGGTCATCTCTGATTAAACTGAGACAGTTCCTTCTCTCCTTTTTCTGAACTTCCTAAAGGACTGAATAATTGTAGGAATGCCAGCAAGCAGTGCCCGTGCTGACTCTGACAACTTTGTTTTACATTATTGTAATTTAATCATTTAGCAACAGACCTATATAGAGTTATTGACTATTATTCATCCTATGGAATCTGAATTTGCCCAGTTTGTAAATCCCTTGAATAGTATTAATGTGTCTTTTTTAATAGGCAGTATAAAATACCATTTGTTTTCTGTCACATTAGCATATAACTTAAACTTCCATGCTGGACTTGTTTAATTGCCTAAATCATGTTTACCTTGGGAAAGGTCTCGGGAGCTTTTAGTGCATGGACTGATCAGTTAGATGTAGGAATGAATTATAAGCCCTGGCTTACCCCCCTCAAAGAAACAAACCCAAACCCAACCCAAAACAACCACAAAAAATAACAAACAACCAACCAAACAACAAAAAAAACAAAAACAAACCACAAACCAAACAACCCACGCAAACCAAAACACAACCCAACCCAAAACAAAAACCAACAAACCTCAACCCAAAACTGAACAAAGCCAAATGTCCTCCCACTGTAATCTCATTGTCTTAAAATCTCTTATGAGGCTGGCGAGAATTAAGTATTCAGTGTCCTTCACTGAAAAATTTTTACTTTAGAACTTGAGAAAACATTATTACCTGCATGGTTAGAAGTCATCAAGCCTCTGAATGTGTTCTTCTAACCTGTTACATCTAATGACTTTTGTGCCAGTATTAGTAATCCCTGTTTTCCTCAAATTTGTATTGGGGAAGGTTGGAATTATTAATGAATGTACTGTCTGTCATTTTTGCCTCCAATATGCTCACAAAGTTACAGTGGAACATCTTGTCCTTCCATAGACCATGTAGGCTGAAAGCCTTGAAGAGCTGATTAATCTTTAACAGTATACAAGATAGGGAATGGAAAAAGTTTTGAGAAGCTGTCATAAGTATTGGTGTTTAAAAAGAAAAAAAATGCTGTTTTAATTATGTTACTGATTAATGATAGTATGAGGGTATCAGACCTTGAGAATATTATTGCATGTGGGACCACAATACACCTTTGCTGCTCGATTAAGATAATGCAGCAAGTTCAAGTATACAGAAGCTGTCTATAGGTGTTCTCTGCTGTCTTCCTGCTTGTTGCTTGTTTGGGCAAGTAACTGGTATTATTTTAAAGGAGTTGAGGTGCTCTCAGGGTTGCCTCTTTTTCTAAGTAAGATTCCATAGTATCCTGTTTAGACCTCATCTTAACACTTCAACACTTTCTAAGACTGGGAGGTTTTGGGTGGGTTTAAGAATGTAGGAGACACATGGAAGAAGTGAATTAGTGGTAGGTGAACAATCAGATGTTCATAAAACAGGCATGTTCAGATACTATGGTTTGCCTTTCATGTGGTGGTTTTGGTTATGTAGTATGGTTAGTTTTATATGTTCCTGTGGAGCCTACTGACTCTTGGCTTGGGGTAGAGGATACTGCTTGTCACTGCTTCTTCCACCACAATGTGCCACTGTCAATGAGCCTAAGACCCAGTTCCAAAGGCTGTGTTGATTACCTGGCTGCAATGCTTCATCTTCCTGCAAAAAAAAGTACTTCTTAGGACATTTAGGAAATAGATGTGTCCTTTCTTTCTCGGAACAGAAATCCAGTCTTTCTGCTACCTTTCTTGCTACCAGCCTGGAGGCTGGAAAGAGATTTGTGGATGGTTGCTCTGGGGTCTAACAGGCTGTGACCACTCTGTGCCAGATGCCAGAACTGCTTCCTGGGAGGGTTTCCTGTGATGTCTGAAACTGACAGTTATTTGCTTGTCTCAGGAGTTTGAAGATCTTGCCCTCAGTGTGCCAAGTCCAGGCTCTATCCTAATGTTGAGGCTGTCATGTTTGTACAGTTGGTTTTGATTCTACTGTACTGCAGTCATGCTGGTCATGAAGCAGTCTGTGCTCCATTTACACCATGCTGGGGATAGTTACCCATTTCACGTGGCTTTTTGCTAACTGGATGGTCAGTGTAACTGGTAGTAGCAATGCTGATAGAATCATAGTTAAAGAATGGTTTGAGTTGGAAAGGACCTTAAAGATCATCTAGTTCCAACCCCCCAAAGTACCCTAAGGTAATTATCTTGGGGGATGATGGTCAGGTAGGACCTTTCAATAGGCTATGAATTTCGTCTGAATATCTTTTACTGGCTTTGACCTATTTTGAGTAGTAGTACAGGCCTAGCCTTGCAAGCATTTTTTTTCACGTGTTTTTACCCATCTGCTTGAAGATGCCTGCGTGACTGGCTCACACATTAAAGAGCAATTTAGATTCTTTGAAAAGCACCAGAATAATGCACTTAAAAACCACCAAAACCAGACAAAACCAACCCCCCCCCAAAAAACCGAAACCAAACCCAAAACCCCATGAAATAAAACCCACACCGAAAACTAACAAACCCAAACCAACTTTGCTTATGTTTCCCGGTAACATTGATACGTAATATGCGATTTTCCTGTGTCATACCAAGTGAAGATGTATTTCTTGTGTTCTCTTTGAGCAGTTTCTGTAAATATAATTCTTTAATAAATGATTTTCTCCTTTATGTTTGCAGAGGCAACAATTTTGAGCTACGATGGAAGTATGTTTATGAAAATACAGCTCCCTGTTGTGATGCATACAGAGGCCGAAGATGTTTCTTTGCGGTTCAGGTCCCAGCGAGCTTATGGCATTTTAATGGCAACTACATCTAGGGAATCTGCTGATACCCTTCGCTTAGAGTTGGATGCAGGACGAGTTAAGCTAACGGTCAACCTAGGTAACAAATTTTTCCTCCAAGAAATTAACATTTTCTTTACATTTTTCTTTTTGCTTGCAAACATTTCTGAAACAGCCTGTTTTAACATTCAAAGTAAACTGAAATGATATATAAGCACATGTCAATGCAACATTTGTGTATGTACATACACCCACAAATTCATGCCCATTTGTATACTTTCTTTTGTTTTCTTTTGCATTTTTTTGTGTTCTTTATATAGTTTAACATAATCATCACAATATTTTTGTACTATTGTGTCTTCTAAAAAGAGGTGACTGCTTCATCAGTGGTGTTTTGGAGCTAAATCGTTATACTTCATTGTGGAAGGTTGGTCTCCTCCACAACTTCTTCACAGTAGCACTTTCACATTTTAAATGTGCAAGAAGGAGGAACATGTGTAGGTCAGTTCAGTTTAACTTCACCAATTAATGTACAACATGCAAAAGTATCAAAGAATCATGGAATGATTTGGGTTGGAAAGGATGTTAAAGCTCATCTAGTTCCAAATCCCTGATATGGGCAGGGACACTTTCCACTAGACCAGATTGCTCCAAGCCCCATCCAGCCTGGCCTTGAACACTGCCAGGGATGGAGCGACCACAGCTTCTCTGGGCAGCCTGTGTCAGGGCCTCACCACCCTCACAGGAGAGAATTTCTAGTTTTAAGACTGAAAATGTCATTAGATATTCCCACTGATGGATTTCTTGGTCTCCTCTTTTTAGGTGTCAAATCTACAGTAAATCCATCTCTTTCTTAAACAATTCTGTAGTGGTGTTTTTGTAGTATCGAACGATAACACAACCCTTCAATGCCCAAAGACTGCGGCCCTCAGCAAACAGCTGTGTGAACACAGGAGGCACAAGCCCTTTTACAGAAAAAAAGACCCAAAAAACCCACCAAACCAAAGATTGGTTTCCTAGTTTGAAATATGAAAGTCAAAATGCTAGATTATGGGTTTTCTTTAGGTAAAAAAGAAAATTATAAGTAAATAAAAGCACTTCTTCTGTGCTTAAAGTCCCAGTCAGGACCTAAAAGAAAACAGGAATACACTCAGGAAAATGCACACACCATGCAGTCATTCCCGACGTAGAATGTTGATTTTAAAGGGAATTAGGTAATTTATCCTAATTGCAGATAAAGTGATTTCCAGAAAGGAAGGAGAAGAAATAGTCACCTAATTTTCCACTCCTTAAAAGTGTTTCTCACTGCACTACTGTCCTGGTGTTTAGATCTGGGAAGGAAGAAGCAGTGCAGGGTGTCCATGTTGACTCTTCCCTTCCAGACCCCGAGTGCCGAGCCTGAGCCAGGCTCCCATGGGTGATGGCTCTGAATCCCCGTCCCACAGGAGCACTTTCTGTAAAAGGGGATGTGCAGGTCCTGGTCCCTGGCTGTTTGCCACCACTTTTCTGATGCGGTTGACGACACATGACAAACTCAGCTATATGGAAACAAAATCTAGGTTTGATGGTATATATGTTCCTCAAAGGTGTAAGCCAGGGGTAGCTCTACAAACCAAGCAACATGGCGCAGAGTACTTTTTTATTGTAATAAGTGCAGGTAGCCCAGCAGAGGATGCTGCTGTAGGTCAGGTCATTCTCTTTATACAGTAACCACCACCCTCTGTCAGCTTTTGCCTGCTTCTTAGTTCAAAGAAGTAAGTAAATCCATGACCAAACAATATTGATTCTTCCTCCAGCAGCCCCCTTTTTTTTTTTTCTTTTTTTTTTTCCTTTTCTTTCTTTTTTTTTCCAGGCAGGGGAATAACCTGAAAGTAGTCAGGATTCTCTAGTCAAGCAGTGTCTAGAAATAAGTCATTATTTCCTGTATATTAACATAGCCTTAAAGGTAGTCACTGTTCATTCCGTAAGTCTATACAACGAGAAAATATAACCACTCAAAACCTTATTTATAGGCCTGGGTGATGAGCTCTGTGTTTTACTACATAGGTTTGGAAGATCAGCCTTTGAGGTATACTATACACAAGTTGTCCAAGATGTCTGATTGTGGCCTGGCTTGCTCTAGGACCCATTGTGACGGAGCACTTTCTAATTACACTGAGAGAAATTACCTGTTCTTTCACAGATGGGGAGAAAGCTGCAGCCTGCCTCAGTTATGCATCTTTGACATTTCATCCTGATTTTTGCACTTAGATTTGTCACCATGTAGCTTTGTTTGAAATTGGCCATTTTTACCCTATTTGTCGTTTATATTTATCAAGATTTATCGCAGTATATCTGGGTTCTAACAGTATGTAAAGACTGATGATATGGAGTGGCCATATTTGCATGTGTCTGTCCCCGGAAGGGTGGACTGTGATTTTATTGGATGTCTGCAGCTATTACCTTGAAGGATAAATTTTCATTTTTCATCTATTCTTCCCCATCTAGACTGTATCAGGATTAACTGTAATTCCAGTAAGTGCCTATTCAAACTTTTTAAAATGTTATTCCACCATTATGAAATATGCAAAGTAGCTGAAAAAGAATGTGGGCAGCTTGCAAGCACTTGATAATTTGTTAATGAAATGTGATGATTAATTATCCTTGTGTAAAAAGTCATCATATACTTTAGTGGGTATTTTTGTCCTTCCTATAGGACATCATTTTTAACTAGAACATTAAAAAGGAAAGTA
The DNA here is from genome assembly GCA_039720435.1 of Amazona ochrocephala. Lineage (NCBI taxonomy): Eukaryota > Metazoa > Chordata > Aves > Psittaciformes > Psittacidae > Amazona > Amazona ochrocephala. The sequence continues at coordinate 118,555,128 of CM077878.1, read as the reverse complement.
TTCTACAGGTTGTAAATGTACATAGAGGAAATGGTGCCTGTAGTACTATATTATTCTGGACAGGCTATCTTATTTATAGTAGCCATGAAATTTTTGACCCAGTATTTCCGAGAAGCTGCCACACATTTTCCCCTGCATCCTTGTTCAAGTTTTCTTGATGTTTTACTTCCAATTTGTGGTGAAGACTGTTGGAACATAATTGCCCATATGACAAGAATTTCTATTTTATAATCCTTCTAGACAATTAACTGTGCTTATTGGCTGCTTATAACGCAATTGATTTTGCTAAATCTTGTTTTATGGAAATGTAATACATGACCAGAAGGACATTATTATGAATAGCCATATTTCTATGATGATTTTTTACACTTTAATTATGTAAGAAACCTTAAATTGAACATTTTTTCTCTGTGATATGCATGTTTATGAAACAGAGGGAAACATTTGCCAGATGAATGGACTAAATTTTAACTTCTCTGATATTATTTGGATTAAGAGGCTATATTCTGAAAGGAGAAAAAGGACTGTGATTTTATTTTGAGTCTATGGAATTCCTGAATGGTGTCAACAAAGTTATTGATAGTAAGTATGGTAGATTTGAGTTTTGGGTTGGTTTTTCTTTCCCTTCCTAACAGGTTTTGCAGGCCAGAGAACTAACTTGATGCAAATAGAGACAAAGTTAAACAGCAAACTGCGCAGGCAGTTTTCCTAAAAGACATTAACATAACATCCCATAATAGTTTTATAGTCCGCAAAGAGAGAGCTGCAGTTATTCATAATGTGTCATCTGCTAATAGATTTTTCAATGAATAACTTTGACAAGACAAAATATACAAAAAATACAGCATTTGTATTAAAATGCAAAGTTTTCTTAGGTCAGGTTTTTAATCTAAGCCGAACTTGAATCCAGATACTCTTTGGTACAGTAAAGGAAATGCTTGGAGGTACCAAGGCATGAAGATAGCTTCATCATATTAAAAAGAAATATATAAAATGTTCAGTTACAAAACTGAGTATTCCATTTGCCACAAATATTGCCAAAATGTGCAAGAACGTGAAAAATCTCAGCAACGTTTTTTTAGTCTGTCACAGGGCACGTTTTTCTCCTGATGAAATCCCAGTTAGAAGATTTCCAAGTATAAGACAAGCAGCTTTTTGAACAGAAGTGTAATGTGTTTGCCTGCAGCAGGTAAATTTGTTTTTCCCTAGGAAAAGAAGTATTGCTTTTATCTTCACTTCCTTAGTAAAATTAGAAAATCCCACTGAAAAGGGAATTGCTAACATAGAGGGGGAAAAATGGGAGTACAGCACAACAGGTCTTTTGGCTTTTAATCTTTTTGGACCAAATGAGGTGTCATAAAGCTAAATTAAAATGATTTGTAGGTTCCATCTTTAAGCAAGTTTTGAATCAAAAGAAAACCTGCAAATACAGAGTAAGTAATAAGCCTCCAATTTGAGGATCGTAAACAGGAGAAATACATGGACTGAATTGAATGAGTTCTTCTTGGTCTCATACTCAAGCAGCATAACCTTTGTACAACATATCCTTGGTATGAAATACTCATGGGTTATTTTTCTTTACAGTTTTATAGCCTTTTTGTTATTAGAAATGAACTGTCATGATTAGTTCCATCTCCCTTTGGGGCTTGTGTACTGAACAGGGGTTTCAGCTTTCGGTGTGGTAAGTACTTCAATGCTTTCTTATCCGTACTCACTGTAGATTTTCTACAACCAAATGACATCTCATGAGCAATTTCTGTGTGTTACTTTTTAGCTCATGAAGAAATTATTGCTGTAAACAGTCCTTAGAAATTGCTTGATTATTAGTGTAATGGATTTTAGTGGATCAGAGACAATTCATTTGAAAGCAGCAGCATCCAAAACTTGATTCTTAATTTGCTAAACACTGAAACAGTTCAATGCCTGTCTTATGGGGTGTACTGAGAGCTGGATGTACATCAGTCCTTGTTATATGTTGATAAAAGTAAATCTGGGTTTCATGTTTGAGAAACTTTCTTCAAATTTTCCTGTTTCTGCTGCTTAGAAATTGCTCATCTTAATATATTTTCACTGTTGGGACTGAAATAATATATGTATTATAGCTAGACTAGTAACAGAGTTAAGGTCAGGGTGAGGCTGTGATCTGGTTTGAATTTGGAGAGATAGCTTTAGGAAAACTGTAAAACCAAAAGTGGTGCTTGGCTTGAGAGAAGGAAAGGTAAATATGAATCTAAACACCTTATTTCCTGCACTGAGTTACAACCTAGTGAATAAACTGTTGCACCTCCTCCTCCTGTTTTTCCTTGAGTGCAGCCTGAAACCTGTCTTGTGCTCACTGCAGGTTTACTGACAAACTGTTGGCTGGTCAGAGCTGAGATCTTGGTAGCAAATGACACTTCAGCTAAAGATGAAGCTGTAACAGTGTCCTGTGTTGCAGAAGAGGTGGCATTTTGTGATTTTCTTTGTTTGAAATGCAGACGTTTTCAAGATTTCAAGATGTCAATCTGATGTCACGTGGCTACTGAGCTTCTCTCATTAATGCTGTTATGGAGACTGCTCACTACATGCCATTTTTGTGGAACTGAGTCAACTGTTTAGTGCTAGGTTAGAAGTTTTTTATCTTTATAAAACATGACACCAGTAGAAACTCTGTCTGATGTCAATTGGAAAAGACCATTGCTGAAATGTTGCTTTTGTACATCCTTAAATCACTTCATTGAGTTCTTCAGACCCGCAAGTTTACAAAACATAGTTGTCTGTCAGGCAGTGAAATAAATGGTCCTAAACTGCAGGTACATTGAGGCTGACATCAGGAGAAAGGGGAAATCTGATGTTATGAACAGAAACAGCTGCTACGGTTTCAGTATTAGTTTTAATAGACTGAGGAAGTAATTTAGAAATAAGACTGAAATGAACGATCTTGGTTGAAATAATGTGAATATGCAGCATTTCTTGTCACTATTCCTGTAAAAAGAACTGTAAGTTAGTTGCTATAGAGCCCTTAGGCATTATATGCAAAATGGATAAGCTAATCCTTAAAAATTGCCTCAGGAGAAATGCTGAAAAAAATAAAATAAATACGTTTTCCCCCTCAGAGAGAAAAATAATTGTTAAAGTAAAAGTTAATTGTAGACTGTAAAGCATAAATTACAAACATCCTGCAGTGGTTGGGGTTGGAAGGGACCTTAAGGATCATCTAGTTCCAACCCCCTGCTGTGGGCGTAGACACCAGTGAATCCTGTTGAACTGAATGTAGTTTTTCACTAGTACTTCTTTGAGACATAACTTCATCCCATGAAATGTGCATGGCAGATCAGTAACAGATTGTGAATGAGTTACGAACAAATACAGGTGTGCTCTAGTTCCATATTTGTCACTGCTGCAGTGTTAAGGGCCCTATCTTGACTTAAGTTCTCTTTTTTCCCAGTTTTAATGCTCCCAAAACACTAACATCTGAAAAATTCCAGGTACCAGTAGCCCAGAGGCTGCTGGGCTCTATGTGCTGTATACTTTTTTCACAGGCATGTGCAGTCTTACCTGTTTTTTCATCTGTGGGTTTTTTTTGCATTGATATAATTTCTGAAAATGAATTGTCTATGTTTTTATACGAGTCAGCAGAGTAGGCCCATAGGATTTGTATTAATTGATGCATTATGCAAATAATATTAACTGGTAAATAGCTGGCTCTCATTTCTGAATGCGATACTTTGGTTTCATATGGGAAGATACAGGATAATAGCTTTTTTTGAATGCTGCTGTGAAAGAGGTAGCACAGGACTGATGTAGGTCACTTCTCTGGTACAGTTTAGCTTCCATAGGCAATAATTCCTTGAGTAATCCCATAGAATTCAGTTTTACTCAAATTATAGGGCTGTCAGAAGAAATGAGTAAGAATTGCATAATGTTAGGAAGCAGGGAGCAGAGACTACTGGGGCAGTGTATGTGTATGCTGTTCCTCAGGGAATGCATTGGCCGGCTTTGCTGGCTGCGTGGCCACCTTTCCAAATTAGTATCTATTTCATGAACTCTGAGGCTTTCCCTTCCAGTGAAGTACCCTTTCTGCCTAGGTTTTCATCCATTCTCTAGATCCTGTATTTTTTTCCCCTCTCATTTTACTTTCTCACTCAGTTTCATTTCTCTGTTGTTCCCTCTAATCCTCAATCTCTTTTCCTTGTTCTCTGTGTCCATCCTTTAAAAACTTTACTATTCTGCAGATGTGCACATTAAAGGTAATTAACTTACTCTGTTTGGAATATGTAACACCTGTTAGTGAAGTGTTTTATTTTTTTGTCAAGGTATCCTACAAGTCAAAAGCATGATAAGGAACTATGTCAGATTATTGGTAAATAACAGGAATTATATGTGTTGAAGAACCAAGTAGTGTTCAGTTACAATGTATTTTGACTTTACACATAGATTTTAAGCAGCAGAAAAGCTTAAATGAAGACTGTGTATCCTTTTGAAAACTGCTTGAAAAAGTGCATTTTATTGGAAGTCCACTGCAAGCTCAGTCAAGGACTCCTCTCTGGGGAGTAAAGTTTGAAATAATTATAAATAATTATTTTAAAACTTTGGCTGTACTTTGCAGATTTAGAACATGGGGTGATTGGATTCCTTCTCATTCAGCACTATTACTTTATAGACCCTTTTTCACATGATTTCCCAAAAAACAGGTGTCATGGGTTCAGCAGTAGCAGTCATTTTTCTCTTTCTTAGTAGCTGGTGCTGTGCTGTGTTTTTGACTTTCAGCCTGGGAACAGCGCTGATAACACCGATGGTTTTAGTTACTGCTTAGAATGTTTGGTCTGACCAAGGACTTTCTGAGCCTCATGCTCTGCCAGGGAGGAGGGGAAGCCGGGAGGAAGCAGAGACAGGACACCTGACCCAAACTGACCAAAGAGGTATTCCATACCACAGCACATCATACCCACTATATAAACTGGGGCAGTCACCCGGAACAGTTAGATCACTGTTTGGTCGGGCTGGGTATTGGCTGGCAGGTGTTGAGTGGTTGTGTTCTCTCCCCTTGTTATTTCCCCTATCATTATTATTATTGGCGGTAGCAGCAGTGGTTTGTGTTATACCTCAGTTTCTGGACTGTTCTTATCTCAACCTGTGGGAGTTACATTCTTTCAGTTCTCCTCCCCATCCCTCTGGAGTGGTGGGGAGTGAGAGAGCGCCTGCGTGGTTTCTGGGTTGCCAGCTGGGCTTAAACTACAACAACAGGGTCTGCTGCTGTGCAACAGAACTCAAAATATATGTGGCCCTTTTCAGTCAAGTTCTGATTACAACCTACTAGTTAACAGAAACCATGATTTGAATCTAATCAAAAGCAAATGAAATTGAAAGATGTGTAAAAAAAGGAAAACTTCTTCTCTGTTTGGTGTCCTTCATTGGAGTCCTTAGTACATCCTGAAGCTGAACTAATACCATCCTGTATCTTATTTCAGGCACTCCGTTGTGAAGCGAGGATGAAAACACCTAGGCTGGGGTTGGAAGCAAAATAGCCTGTATAAACATAATCAAAAGGGTTTAAGTAGTTAAGAGAGAACCCTTAATTTATTCTGTACAGCCACAGAAGCCAGTTAGGAGAGATCCTTCTTATTCTTCAATCTCTGTTAAATGTAAGGTGAGAAGTGATGCTGCACAGGTTATGTTAGGTAAGCTTATCGTATTAATTTGCAGGGATGGTGTGGAGACAGTAGGAAGATAATCTCTGGTAGACAGAATGGATTACTTATTTCAGCAATGTAGAGTTCTGGTGTCCCACAGTGAATTCATATGGCAAGAACATCTTGCATCTAAGCAAGAACATCCTGCAAAAGTAGATGTTATTTACAGAAAGGCAGAAACATCACTTCTTGAAACATGGAATGCTTTAATCTGTATCAGTTAAGAAAGCGAGATTTTAGACAACTGAAGGGAAATGTTGGAAGGGTTTCTAGGTAAATACCTGCATCTTCAGTTATATACAGCAAAACTGTTTTTCCTTCTGCCTGAATTAGACCTCATAGCAGCCTTCCATTATCTGAACAGGGCTATAGCGATGCTGGGGATGGACTTTTCATTAGGGACTGTAGTGAGAGGACAAGGGGTAACGGGTTCAAACTTAAACAGGGGAAGTTTAGATTGGATATGAGGAAGAAATTCTTTACTGTAAGGGCGGTGAGGCCCTGGAATGGGTTGCCCAGGGAAGTTGTGAATGCTCCATCTCTGGCGGTGTTCAAGGCCAGGCGGGACATAGCCTTGGGTGGCATGGTTTAGTGGGAGGTGTCCCTGTCCATGGCAGGGGGGTTGGAACTAGATGATCTTAAGATCCTTTCCAGCCGTGACTATTCTATGATTTTATGATTCTATGAATTTATCTTGTAAAACAATCTGTAAGTTGAACCTAGGAAATACCTGAGGCCCCGTTTTAAGGAGTTATCAGCTTGAGGAAAAACAATTGAGTATGAGGAAGAGGATACATATTAGGGGATGCCTCCTGAGGGGGTGCTCTACTTCTTAACCATCTGCATAAAATAAAAGGTTTGCAGTCTGCATTGTGTTGTGGCTTTGTGTGATATTTCATATGGATGTAGTTTGGCTTGACAGAAGATTCTGAGCAGGTAACGGTGAAGGTGTATTGGACTTCTGAGTGTGAGCTTTCTCCCTTAGTGGGCGATTAAAACCAAACAATCAGTCTTGTGATACACTGATTCTCAGGTAAAATGCATGCTTTGGTAAACATAGATCTTGCAGGGAAATACTCAACTTATCTAAAAGACAGCCATTTTTGTCCCTTATCCAGTTATAGATGTTAAGAGAAAAAAAAAACAAACAAAAAAAACCAACCAACCAACCAAACAAACAAACAAAAAAAAAACCAAACAACAAAAAAACCCCAAAAAGATTCTCGAATTAATAAAGCACATAGGAAAGTTTGAATCAACTAGTTAATTATCATAGAATCATCATACAGTGGTTTGGGTTGGAAGAGACCCTAAAGGTCGTCCAGTTCCCACCCCCTGCCATGGGCAGGGACACCTTACACTGGAGCAGATTGCCCCAAGCCCTGTCCAACCTGGCCTTGACCACTGCCAGGGATGGAGCAGTCACAGCTTCTCTGGGCACCCTGTGCCAGGGCCTCACCACCCTCAGAGGGAAGAACTTCTTCCTAATATATAATTGTAAAAACATCTTGATAAGTGTCTTGCGCAGGTATAATTTATCAATGCCAGTGGTGAGGCCACTTAAGTTCCTCTCTAGCTCAGGCCTGAACATGCTTAGCTGGACAGAATTATCATGTTAACATAGCAAACAAAAGCTTTAACCTTCATTAAAATAAAAATAAGTGCTTTAGATTTGCTGGCTGACCATTTAATGGTCTGTCATATTTACTTTCTCCCTACTGACAAAGCTTTCAAGGTTGGCTGCTGGGGATTGAAGGCTTTGCTGTATCATTGCTTCTAGCCTACATCAGGGATAGCAATAAATTTTCTTTCCATGCCTAGATTCTACTTGTTGCTTACAAAACCTCATCTGTGTTTCCTTTTTCTTAGCTAACAGAGGGGAAAATTGCCATTAGTTTTCTGGCTGACTGTCAATACAATATTATCTCAAATTCTTTCACTAGAAAATAGATGTTTTCCTTGTTTCTGTGTATGTCTCTTTCCTTTCTTTTCACTCTTTTCATCTATCTTATTTTTATCTTTTCAAGTCCCGCATTCTATGTGTGGTACTTTAAAGATACAACTGATTGAATGGGGGCCTCAGTAATCAAATATATAATAATAGTATGTCTGTGGTTTTCTTAAGGCACAGTGATGGGCTCTGCAACACTGTAGATAAGGCAACATTAAAAGCTTAACCATATAGTTATTTAAGTGAATTTGAAAGTTCATACAATAAGGGTAGTTGTCTTAATCAGTGGTGAAAATAATCATTAATGTTCAGATGGAAACTTACTTTTCTAACACTGCCACATAAATGTTTTTAGAAACTTTGTAAATGTTTCCATCAATCTTCAAGATTGATGAAAAGTAGTAGTAGACTTCCAAGCTATGATATTGCAATGTATAATTTAATGTCACAAGGCCCGGTATAGATAGTTTCAATTTAGTGTATATGTAGGGCTGTATGAGTCAGGGCCATGGTGCTCTCAGCATTGATATGCTGCTCTGGTGTCATCAGCAGGGCCTAAGGATATGGTCTACCGTTGACTGCAGTTGTTCCCTCTGAACATTCAGCTTGAACTCTTGAACAGGTGTGGGAGCCTGAGAGCCTCCAAAATACTAAATGAGACAAGAGGACTCTTGGAGGATGAGAAAGCAAAGATTGCTGCGAGCTTGAACCTCTCATTTTGCCTGTTGAGACAAAGCAGCCTCCAGGATGTGCTAGATCTATAAGAACAGGTTGTCTCGAATTAATATTGTCTTGATTTAATAAATCCTGATTTATATGCAAGGAAATTGTATCTAGTTAATGCTTCTTCTGTCAAATCTTTCTTAACAGGACTTTTCAGAAGGAGTAGACTAGGCCTTTCTACTATTTTAATGGGAAGAAGCAGTCGAAAAGTATAGCAAGTCCTAAATTTCTCTTATTTTCACTTTTATGCTTTTCTTATTTAGCTTGTGAGAAGCAAGATGACTTAATCACACTTCAGGACTGGGGATTTAAATTATCTTCACCATTGTTTTTGTGACAGAAAGTGGATGTTACAGCCTAATCCTGTGGAGATATTGAGGAGTGGTGTTCTAATCAGTAGTAGCAAAGCAATTGAATACTATTTTCTTCTGGAGAAAAAGACTATAAAAGCTAATGTATCATCATTCATGTTAGTGAGCTGGGTTGCAGTGGCAATCAGTTTCAGAGGAAAGCTCTGCTACCAGCTGGTTCCACAGGAATCTTTACTGACATGTTCGTAAGTGATTGAGAGAAGAGGAGGAACACTGAGATGACAATATTTGCAGATGCAAAAAGATCATTTAGGAATACCAAATGAAATCGCAGAATGGCTGAGGCTGGAAGGGGCCACTGGAGGTCATGTAGTCCAATCTCCCTGCTCAGGCAGGGTCACCTAGAGCACATTACTCAGGATTGTGTCCAGAGGGCCCCTGAATATCACCAAGGAAGGAGACTCCACAACCAGTCTGGGCAGAATATTACAATGCTCAGTCACCTTCACAGTCAAGCAGTTCTTCCTCATTTTCAGGTGGAACTTCCTCTCATCAGTTTTGTATCATCAGCAGACTTGCTGTGGAGGCACTTTATCCTGTCATCCAAGTTATTGATGAATAAATTAATGCCAATATTGACCCTTGGGAGTCTCCAACTAAACTCTGTTGCTGATGACAACCCTCTGAGACCTGCGTTCAGCCAGTTCTCAGTCCATCTCCTTATCTACTCCTCCAGCCCATGCTTCCTGAGCTTGCCTATGAAGCTGTCAGGGAGACAGTGTAGAAAGCCTTGAATTAAAATAAAGTACGGGGTGGGGGGGAAGTATGGATTGGCTTTCCTAAGTAAGGGTAGTGAGAGGTTGCTTGGGGAAGTTGTGGCAGCCCCATTCCTGGCAGTGTTCAAGGCCAAGTTGAATGGGACTTGGAGCAACTTGCTCTAGTGGAAGGTGTCCATGCCTGTGGCAGAGGGTTGGAACTGGATGAGCTTTAAGTTCCCTTCCAACTCTAACCATTATAAGCTAAAACTTCAAGAAACTAGTAGAAAAAAAGCCAAACCTGAGAGAATATATTTTAGAAAGATATGATTATGCAGCTGTAAGAAGCATCATGAAGGTAATAAGTAATACGAAATTGAAATGCTTCAGGGACTTCTTGTGAAAAGGCAGTTTCTGTAGCTCCAGTAGGCCCTAATATGTTTGCCACTGGAAGTTGTGACTGCATTAGAGTAGTAATTACTGTGCAATGGCCCTGCTTTGATTAGCTGCTGTTGAAGGTGCAGGCTGGGCTAGCTGGGCTGCTGGTCTCACCTGGCAAGGCCACCCTCATGTTCCTAAACAGATGTTTTTAATGGAACAAAATTTTGTCATTGGCACTAAGGTTGATGATCCAGATGCAGCCTTAGCTCAGAAGTCTGTAAACTACTAGCTCCTAGGAGCTCGTAGCAAGAAGGGTAGTGTCCCTTACTGCTGTTCTGTTCCTTTCTAAACATGCATTGCTGGTCGTTGTCGAAGGCAGAATGCAAGGCAATGCAGAACTCTGGTGTGCCATTCAGTAAAGCACTTCTGTGGTATGCACTGTTTCCCCTCTTATTTTGTAGCTTCTCTTAGTAATCATTTTGTCACTAGTTTATACCCTGTATTCAGAGCAAACAGGAAATTGCTAGGGTAACTTTTAAATATCTTAATCTATCATCAGCTGGGTTGTGTACAGTCATTCTGAACTTTGCAGTCAGATTCCATGAGAATTAGAAGATTACCATGCAGATGGCAGCAGATGACACAAGCCAATATATCAATCAATTCTCAGAAAAGAAAATAAACTCTTAGTTAACTGACAAACCCAGTCAAAATAGGATGAGCCATTAAGTAATTTGGCTCTTTTGTATGTACTAATCATTGTAGATAATATTTGTTTTACTTAGTGCTAAAAGTTTTCTGTCAAGAAATTTTGTCTGTAGCTCTCTAAAAAGAAAATAATTGTTGGCATTCACTTATAAGAAAGCATAATAGTAACTCAGCACTGCTTAGTTGAGGGTGTTTCTGAGTTTATACTCAGGTTGGAAATACTATCAGACATCATATAAATACCTTTATTTCCTGTTCACATTATTCCTTATTTGTTTCTTAGGACTGTCTGTTTCTATGAAATAACACTGTTGTGATGCTTATGCATTAACATTTTCATGGAAAACATTTAGAAGTGCTTGTAAGTGAAAATTCTATGAGAAACACTGCAGTTTTTCTATTAGGATTACAGTTTGAAGAGGTTTTTTAGTTGATAGAAACTTAGGGTTTTTTGTTTTTTTTTCCAAATATATGTCAAAAAAATACTGAAGTCATGAATAGTTTAGTTCGGAAGGCATTGGAATGTATTAAGAATATGCATGGAACTTTTCCTGGATATGCTGCCTTACTGACTCAATGCTGCTGTGCTCATCTCTAGAACTTTTCAAGGAAAAACAAACAAAATGCCACCTCTCTGCAGATAGGTATTGTTTTTCTGATCAATGCCATTGTTCTGTCCTAATACATGCCCATGAAGAAGTAATATAATGAGTGGTTTGGGTTGTTTTTTTAATAAAATGGACATATGCAGGTAAGAGAGAAGGGAGAGAGGAGAATACAGAATCAGGGAATGAAATTTGAATGAGAATGTCTGGTTCTCGGTAACACAGCCCCCGAGCACTTCAGTAGGTCTAACATCTGTTGAGTTGAATTGCCAGGTTTCTTTCTGTCCTTTTCTTATTAACAGATATTATTAATAGACCACTTCTACATTATAAAAGAAGTGCGACCAATTTCCGTGAGAGTCAGAATAGATTCTCTTCCTTAGTGTGATGTGATTAGGAGAACCAAGCTTGACTTATCTTTTCCTCAATCAAGGAAAGAAAGAAACAAAAGGAGGAAAAAAAGGGCAAATTAAAATTTTGCTTAAATTAAAATGATTTTCATATATTTATACTTTTGCACTGGAAGTCTGGAATAAATTTCTGGGAAGCAGTTATCTTACTCCTTAAGCATTAAGATCAGTGGGATCTGATTATGGACAGCAGTGAACAGTTCATGGGCCTACAGCCTTTTCTATATGTAGCCCTCTAATGCGGAAGTAGAGTTCTCTGCGTATTTGCATCAATACAAGTTCACAGAACCTGGTTTCTGAGCCATCTGGGGATTTTGATGGCTCCTCCCTTATTATGCCTGCCGAAAATACCATGTAAGTATGTATTAGTTTTAACTGTATGACTGTTTCCAAGATATGGGCTATTTTATCATTGTTTCACTTCTCTGCAGCAAGCCATTATTTCAGCAGTACAATCTCTATGAGGTCTAGCAAGCACTTAGCTAAAATATTGTTCTTCATTAATGTTATAAGAACAGTAACTCACTTTTCAGTGTGCTTATTTTGAAGAGCTAGTAGTGTTAAAAACATCTCCCCAGTGCATGTCACTGATGAGCAGTTTCTTGTGTTGAAACGCTTACTCTGTATCTAGCACATTTTGCATTCATGTCTGTTGAAGTGCATGAAACATCTATCATAACCTTTTAAGCACTTACTAGCTTAATATTGGAAACACATAACTGCTTCCTTATTATCTCTCCTTGACAATGACTTTAATTGATTATATTCAGGTAGTTGTTAAAATTCCCATCCAAGCACATTTCTTTTTGGATGACCTGTCAAGAGGTTAACTTATGCTCCCTTACAGCTGATTTCTAGGCCTCAGTCCATCAGACAAGTTACTTCAAAGGAGATATTACTCTGTTGAGTTGGGACAAGAAGATAAAATTGGGTTTCTGAGATGCAGTCCCCTTTGGGAAGTGTGCAAAGAATTCTTCAGCAGTTACTTTTCTAGGCAGTCTTGAAGCAACATGACACAAGATGAAGACCAAGACATGGGATGAGAAAAAGCTATTAAATTGAAAAGGGAGCTATGATTAATGTAGCTTATACTACTTCTTTGGTATTTTCTTATTCATTTTATATTCTGTGAGATTTTCCTTCAAGGAGTGAAGTGCATGTATGTAGAAGTAACATTTCACTAGCTGAAATTTCCTCTCTGTCTCTGCATGTTAAGTCTTTTCTTGCTAATAATAAAATCAGACTGAAAAAGAAAGACCAAATAGGTAAGTGAACAATTCCATCTTTCACTCACACGCCAGGAACTATTTACATGTGACTTGTGGATATTGGATCAGAAATGAAGAATAACAAGCCTACATAGCATGCTCACTAATATCTAAGGAATTCTAGTTTTACCAAGATTTAAGCGCTATAGTTTTTGAGGATGGGTGAAAGTACCTGTTGAATTTGTGTTGTGGTTACTGCTTGAAAGCAAGTATGCTGTCTCCTAGGAGGGAACACCGTACATCAGCAGCTTTCAGGGAAAGGAGTATTCTTGCCTCTCCAGCTAACATTTTGCAGGTGGCAGAATGCACTTGGTAAGTCAGCTGACAAGCTAATGAGCTCTGAATAAGAGCACTAACTAGAAAAGACCACAGTGTGGATTCTTGATTTCCTAGAGTTGCATAAACCAGGATACAGAGTGCAACTTCAAAGAGTGCAAGTAGGAAATTCTATCAAGAAGCTTACTTGTTTTTTTTTCAGTAACAAAATTGTCATTCACTGACACTGAGCACAATCCTTAAGAAAATGAATGGCAACAGAGCATTTGAGGGATTCTATAATGCTGAAATCAATTCCATCTACGCAATTTTAAAAGTCATGCTGCTTTAGTTTTATACGGATATGAAAGAAAGAGGCAACAGCCTGGAAATAACAAGATGGCAAAAGTATGTACAGATTGACTGTACATACTGTTACATGCAAATACTTGAGCAGCCGTAATTGCAAAATGAAATTCTCAAAGTTGCAAGTGAACAATGAAAATAAAACTAAAACTATTGCAGATATAACAGTTAACTTCAGTTTTATGTAGCCACCATAAATATATGTCTGGGAGAGGAATAGGCTTAGAATCAGATGAAATGTGTCATGAAAAGGTTAATGCAGAATGCAGAAAAAAAAGCGTTGTTGACAAGTAAGCAACACACATTGCTCTTTTGGGTAAGAAATAACTTAAAGAAGCTGGAAGAGTTGCTGAAAATTTACCTTTAATCAAATGCCATATTAAATTCATGCAAACCGTCACAAGCAGAAGTGTATCTAAGGCAGTTGAGTAGTTCTGTTCCCAGCAAAATCTTTATTGGAGTAAGTATGTAGTAATTTTTAAAAGTTGTATTTGGGCTATTTTTAAAGGGAAATTTGTATGGATTCCCTGATAATTATAATTCAGATTGGTTTCTTGCAGGAAAGGAGTATCAGACCTCACTCAAAAGTTGAAAGAAGCATTTGAAGAATATTTACAATATTGTCTACAGTTTGGGTCTGAAAACCTCAGGGTCTTTTTCCTTTGAAAGAAATTTTGCTTATAAGAAAGATTCAAACAACTGTTAATCTGTATTGTTGCCCTTATTAAATAGTACTAGAGCATTGAAATCTTCAGTTATGTATTCGCTTTGTGTGACTGCTGCTGTTAATACGTAAAGTGGTCTGCCCTGCAGCCCTACAGCCCATGTCATTGAAAACATTGTGAGTCTTAAATTCTTTGTGAAACCTGGGGCAGCTGAACTGGTGGTGGCTTTTCAGAAGTTCAAAAGGTCTAAAAGTAATCATGAACTATTGCACTGTAGTGAGGAAACTTTACACGGATAAACTTGGAATGACATGGCATAGCGATGGAGAAATACAGATCATAAAAAGTGTGGGTTTGCAAGTATTGTGTGAAATAGTTTTGGAATGTACAAGAAAGTAAGCATAGGCCTCATATGTCTATTATGTAAATCAGAAAAATCAGAGACCAATCTCACAACCACTCAAGTCAGCAGCAGCAGTTTATGTTCACTCTTTGTATTCAATTACAAATAGATTAGCAGTTTCCTCTTGAAGTGCTCCTTGCTTGACTCCTGTCTGCATAGAAGCATTCAAGAATAAGCAGTGTCCAGAAATCATGCTTTGTTCTGTGATGAGTATAACGCTATTTTAAAACATTTAAATAATAACCAACAGTCGCAAACCTTTAAACATTATTCTCTTCACCCTTAACTAGGCAAAATGTTGTAATTCAGTGTTGTCATAAAGAGAAAGGATACGAGTGAAATTGAGTTGTTACTATTTCATAGCACCTATACGTTAGGATGAAGACACCTGTAAATTAAGAGGAACTTTTTCTTAAAATAAAGTCACAGTCCAAATTCTTTTCCTTTCTACACCAATTAGTTACCAACCTGCTTATTCTTAAGCACAATCTGGAAGATGTAAGGCTCAAATGAGACATTTAAATGTGTTTTTTCTGTTATGTTTATTTTTGCTTGAATGTAAAGGTACTGTTTCTTATGAAAGGGTAAATTATGGAAAAGCTTACTTATGTTTTAAAATGTACTTTGGCATTTTGACAGCCATGGTTTGATATAAATGGGCACAGTCAATATCAAAGGCAGAAAGGCTAATGTGTGATCCAAGCTGTTTCTGCTTCTTTCCAGTTGTCAGTTACAGTGTAACCAAAGTACAATATTCCATTTCTCTCAGGAAAAAAAAGAGCAAGTAAGTACCAGCTTTTTCTGCAAAAATCAGTAAGGGTGTTTTTCCTTCACTGTTTTTTAACTGGAATGGAAGAGGGCAAACTTAGCAGCAAACAACAGTAGCACATGTTCTTCAGACTCGTTAAGGTGCCTGCACCATTGGGGTACACTTAGACATATGCTGTATCTGTTCCCTGGAGCACCTCCATATCTGAGTCTTTTCTGTATTTATTAGCTGAGGGGTAGCAATTTGCAGATCAGCAATTCAGTTGCAGATTATCAAAGTTATTTAGACAGCCATCTCGTGGTGAAATCTTTCTTCCAAGTGAAAATTCCTCCAGGTCACTTTGGTCTGGAGGATTCAGCAAAGTTCCTATGGAAGCTGAGGAAATGGATTTGAATAGTGACTTGTAGAGATGATGTTTAAGGAAAAGGATGTTGCCAAGTGTATCACTCCATTTCTTTGAAAGGTTAGAGGAATATTCTTGCTGTTCCTGGAAATCCAGGAGAGGGAATGTATGTGTTTCCGCTTTCGTGGTTTATAGGGATTTTGGTTTGGGTAGTCCAGACAAGAATAACGAGTCTGCTGAGGTAAAAATCTAAATCTTCTTTGGAAAGCAGAAAATGAACTCATCCCAGGGTCACTTTTTCCCCTTAGTTTGAGCCTACATTTTGCAAATCAGTGCTGCTGACAGAACTCTGAATTCACACAAAATGAATATCAGAGCTCCTGGCTGCCACTGAAGTCATACCAGAACGATGAGATTTCCTTTTAAAAACTGAATTAGTGTATTGTTCAGAATCGAGGTTTCATGTTAGTCTTGGTACTATTTTACACAGGTGTTGCCAAGTTAGTTCTTATGATTTTTTCAATCCTATTCCCGTTATAGAAGGAAAGAAAATCCAAACACTAAAGGCTGCAAATGAATTAGCCATACTTTTCTCTACTGGTTTTATGAAAGTTTTGTTAAATAGGAGTTAAAAGCATTTTTTCATTGAAATGAACTCTCGGTATCAGAGAGCTCTCTGTAATACAGACATATAAATGTATCCATGGAATTTTCAATTCCAGCAGCCATGTCAAGCTCGAGGAGATTGACTAAAGGTCACGCAAGTGGTTTATGAAATGAACCTGCTGGATCCCAATTCAAAGTCCTAGGATTTGGGTGCATTTTAAAGAATTTAGCATGATTCAAGGCACGATATGACCTTACAGTGTGTTTGTAGTGGTGCCTGAGCTTTGCAAGTGCACTTTGTTTTTTAACCTACCTTAAATACAAAGTAAATAATCTTGCACTGAAGCTTGCTTTAAATTAGCATGGAATTGCCATGTATTGAAAGTTCATGCTCACCTTACCTACAGCAAAGTCAATTGTCAAGTTCAACAGACTTTCTGAAGCTTTGGCTGCAAATGTTCAGCTGTGAGCTGACAAAGCAACAACCGTATGTTTCAAGCTCATTGCCTTTGTTGCACTTTAGTCCAGGGCCTTGGGCTAGATTCATAAAACCTTTAGTACTGTTAGAACATTTTCTGATATCTGTGATCCTTAGAGAGCAGTACAAAAGAGAAGCTGCACTCTTATTAAAAATACAGAGATCTAGCTGGCTTCTGGTCTTAGCTTTTAGAAGATGCTTTTCTTTCTTTATTTCCAAGAAGAAGGAAGATTGAATGTCCTTAGGGCTGTTTGTGTTTCACTTGCTTAGATATATGAGTTAGGAAAATGAATTAAAATGCAGCCAATTCTCAACAATAAATGTTTTAAGTAATGTGTTAAGAAATGTCTCTGATCTGGGTAAGGCATTTCATAACGCAGCAACAACATCCTGTCACGTATTTGTGTGTTTATGTACAGTTGTAATCACAATTTCAAAGCCATTTTTCCAAGAAATATGGTTCAACTTAATATGGACCTCGCTATCAACCATCAAAACACACTTCCAATTTTGTGAGTATGTGTATGTGTTGTACATACACTTTGGCGTGGCAGGGAGGTCTAGAGGACAAGACTTACAACTCAAAAGCTTACTACTTTCTGACGAATCTTTCTTTCTCCATCTTGGTGAAATTCAGTAGTGGTCCTCATTCTGTTTGTAGAGAACGGGCTTTCACAAGACAGGGGCTTATTATGAGATCCATTCTTGGCAGACACTAAGAATGCTTAGATTTTACTTTGTCCAGTAGATCTGTCTATGTTCTGCGCTCACACCTTGGTTCCCTGGCTCAATTTAGATACTTATGTGGCACCAACAGTTAATATCTCACAGCTTTAAAGAAATTAATGGATGGGCATGTGTGCTAGCATACCCTAATGTAAATAACTTGCTTAAGGCAAAAGGTAGACAAGGTTGGGAGAGGGCAACTGGGCAGCTCAGACCATAGACAGGGGTAGCAAATTCATAGAAAAGAGAGAAAAGAAATGGCCAAATGACTGTAGGAAACTTTGTGTCCTCAGACCTAGATATGGTGCTTGATCCATGAATTGGCTGGGGTTTATATCCTTCTATGGATTTTTCTTCCCCCGTGCATTCACTGTATATGCTGGTTTTCCTTACTAGTGAATTAGATCAATATTAAATATAGTCTGTTTGTAGTTTAGTCATGTAGAGGAAGCCAGTAGAATTTTCAAACATACCTTCTTTAGCTTTCTGCATTTCTATATGAGTATATATTTGTGACTTAAACTAATGCAAGCAAAGCCATTTTCCATCTGAAATGAAGGCTAATGAACAGTATTGGCAACTCTAATCTTCTTTTTAATTTCTGAAATGGCAGGTTTTGTTTTAAAAAGTAATAAAAATACCTTAAACAGCCTATACTTCACCCAAATTGCCCAAAGCAATTTTACTTGTAACAAAGCTATTGTGGGCTGGAACATTTTAATCATGCAGTGCAGATTGATGTGTTTTGCTTGTTATGATTCAGTGAATGTGCTGTTCCTGTAGAATTTTCTGTATGAGTCTGTTATGAAGACAACACAGTTGACAAAATTTCTTTGACCTGCAATGAGGCTTTCTCAAGTTAATTTATCAATTAGCTTTTAATGATGAACTGATACACATCATTGATCTTTAGAAGGTAACTTTTTCTGTTGGTAAGAAACATGCACAGTCAGGGAATTTCAGGATGATGCAGATACAGCCATTTAAAATACAGTTGATTCACTGTAATAATTGACTTTTTAAATTCAGGTTTGCTGGTAAGTAATTTGGAAGACTGGAATTGTTTCTGCAGGCAACCACCATAGAAAGGATAATGAAGATGCCTTCCCCTATTTACCCGAACAGACTGTCTTGTGTTTCTGCATCTAGTTCTGGAGGAATCTTCTCTGAACATTTTGTGCTGCATACTGGTGTGTAATAGAAATGCCTCACAAGCGGCTGGAGCAGAAACCTGTATTACAGGTGTGCTAGATTTACCTTGGAAAGCAGGATAGATATAAAGATGGCACACAGTTCTCTGATTATGAATCAGGTATTTATAATACTCTGATGTGTCTCTCAGAGCCACTTAGCTGTCTTTACTTTAAAATTCAGCTTGCTTTATGTGTATTACTTTAGCTGAAAAGCACCATCTGAAATCCTGGCATCCCAGACCTCAAAGCAATATTCTTGATTAACTCGAGTGATCTCAGGGTTTTGTCCTTTTGTCCACTTACTCTCTCAAATTTCAAATGGGAAATGCCACCTGATACTGATTGCTGCAGTCTGCATAGCTATCTGTTACAAAACTAGGCTGGAAACACTTATATTTCTTATACTGACCAATAAATCAATAGTAGTTATTTGCCTGTAACTAACTTGGGTTCTGTAGGTTAGTATAGCATTCACTGAACCATCCAGTCTCCCTTGATAGTCTTTATTCACTTTGTCTTTCTTTTGATACTTAATTTTTCATATTGACTTCTGATCACACAATTGACAGCTCCAAGCAAGTTTGTATGGTATTTTAGTATACGCTTAGGTGGATAGCATTGTAAGAGGCAGTAATAGTTCCTGTGCTGGGTTCAGACAACTAGTTTTGAATGTGTTTTGGTACAATGCCAAAAGCTGGTGTTTTCTTTCGAAGAGATGAGCTTGGTTTTTATGAAGCTCTGTTTGAGTAGTTGGTTAAAAGATCTAACTTAAGTATCATAGGATTGATACCTATAATAGAGAAAGTACGTGTGTTAACGTAGGTTGACAGGGCCACTTGAATTTTCAGTGCTTGAATTAGGCTGAACAGATTCCTCACAAGACAGTAAAAGGAATAGGAATCCCAAGGGAACACTTGGAGTATTCAGCACACTGAAACTGAGGCGTTGCTTTTTATTTTAAGGTTCATACTTTTTTCCTTTAACTTTAAAAAGGACCAAAGGCAGGTAAGTTCTATGTGCTGAAAACAAAGCAAGCTCAACTTTGGGTGCCTAAGTAAAACTATAACTTAGAATATATGGGACTTTACATTTATATGCCCTAGCTCATAATAAATTGCATCATCAAGATTTGTACCTCTATTTGGCTGTCTGTATTTTCCTATGTAAAAAGGTGGTTGTACAAGCAGCTACCTGCTTTTAAAGGAATTTGCAGAATTAACTGGTGTGATAGACTATGAGCAAATTATAGGCACCATAAAAGTGCCTTTACTTTTTATTTGGTACTATCTATTCGCTCTAGGGATGCATAAAACCTACTAGTTATTTAAGCCTTTAAAATAGGAAAAGAGCTGAGCATAGATGTTGATAATAAATTTCATACTTACGCAAGAGGAGATACTTTAGTGGATTTTTGCAGGTTAGAGCTTGTCTCTGGAAGGGAAAGTTTATGATTAAGGTATTAGTATTTGAGAGAATCAGTGGCAAAAAGTGAACAAGTCCTGTGTACTTGAAGCAAATTAACTGTGTCCTGTCTAGAAAGAGACAGATGTGTTCCAGGGGAAGGAATGCATGGGAAATGTGAGTGGAGGGGCATAAGGCTGGAAGAGTAGTATGGAAAACAGAATTCAATCAGGGCTCTTTCTTTTCTTCTTACGGATGATATGTAATGCTTTTAAAGAAGAGGGTAAAAAAAAAAAGCACAGTTGCCAAAAAAAGTGTCAATGTGCCAATTCTGATTTAAATACAACAGCACCTTCTGCTGATGTGATTATAATGAAGTGGAATCAGGTCTGTGTAAAGTCAGAAAAAGACTGGAGAACAGTAGACATTTAGTAGATTTCAATTTATAGTAGATTGGCTATAAACCAGGATGGAAGAAGGGTCTGAACTGTTAAAATATGATGTTTAAATTAATTTCAGGTCAATGTATTTGAAAATCAGTGAGGAAAGTACTAATATAACCCGTGTTTGAGGTTGGCCAGTGCCATTTAACGGGATACGTTAAGACTTTTCTTCAGTCCTTGTAATCTTGTGGGGTGTTAAGGGATTCCTATGTGGCTAGTTTTAAAGCATTTAGAAAATGTTCTTCTAAATACATTGCTCACAAGCACATTTACTACTTTTGTAATGAGAAAACTTGTTCTTGGCCAAGAAGCAGCCCAAGCAGTATATTCTTTACAGGAATGATGGGCATCTGTCCTTCCTCATCCACCTCTGCAGCTACCATGATACTTTGCAGAGGCAACAGGATGTGACAGGCCCATACACAATATCTGGGCACTGGATCCTGCTGTTCTGTAGTTCCTTGTGTTCTCTATGACAACACAAAACCCTTCTTCCCTGTTAGAGATAGGCTTCAGGAAGGACAAGCCTCTTTTCCATGCAAGGTAGCTAGTTTCTGCAAGGCTAAGACTGCTTTCAATGCATTGTCCCATAGTGTGTTATACCCAGGTTCATCTTTTTCATAGCCCTTTCTCAACAGGTCCCCTTAATCCAGTTTTGGACTGCGTGCAATGTGAACAAAGGCATATTGCAGGTAGTCCTGACCTGATATTTTTAGTCAGAGTAGTCTTGCAAAGGAAACAGACTGATGCACAGGAAAACATACAGCTAATTTTACAAGAAGAGATTACAAGTCCCTAACCATTGAAAGATAATAGGCATGTTTGCCTCTATGAATGTGAGCAGCCAAGTTGGATTTGATATTTAGATACACTGAGGCACCTTTACATGAGTGGGACCCTACAGAGGGCTGTTAATGTGAGAGCAAATGAAAATTTCATATGATTTTAGGTCCCTTAGAGATCTGGTGTGGGATACAGGACAGGGACTATCAAGTTCTAACATTTAAAACAATAATAAGTGATGATTTTCTGGGCAGGTCTGTTGGTTCGCTAAGATTTGTACTCATACTACTTAAGGAAAGGATTTACAAAACCTGTTTGTCTCCAAAATCTAGTTAGAAATTGCTTCCATTAAATCACCTAATGGAATATAGAATAGTAAAAATTGCTTAAAGAGCATTATTCACTGCATCTGTATCACCATATCCAAGGATAACAGAATCACAGAAAGGTTTGGACTGGAAGGACCTTAAAGCTCATCCACTTCCAACCCCCTGCCACAGGCAGGGACACCTTCCACTAGACCAGATTGCTCCAAGCTCCATCCAACCTGGACTTGAACACGGGCAGGGATGGGGCAGCCGCAGCTTCTCTGGGCAACCTGTGCCAGCGCCTCAGCTCTCTCACAGGGAAGAATTTCTCCCTTATATCTAACCTAAATCTACCCTGTTGAAGTTTGAACGTATTCCCCCTTGTCTTATCACTACAGTTCCTGATTGAGAGTCCCTTTCTGTCATCCTTGTAGGCTCTCTTCACTTAAGCATTATGCAAACCACGTCTCTCTCTTGTCAAAGAAAGTAAACAGGTAAGGAACAGAACAAGTCAGGTAGTTGAGTACCTGTGAGCACGTACACGTCTCCTTCTGCTGAGTTAGCACACCTTTCCTAGGCTGGTGTCAATACTGAGGCATAGAGAAAGCAACACAATGTTACTGGGATCTCACTGCCTTTGCTGTAGCTAATATTTTTACTCCTGGAGCTCCCCTGACATGTTCAAAATAGCAAAGATTGCATATAAAAACAGAGCAATAAACCAGTAGTAATTAAGAAAAATGCTGATGAGAAAATGGAAAAAGGCTGAGAGGAAAATTGTCCAATATGCTGAACAGCTACAGCAAGCTATTAGCATCTTTTTCTGTCTGTGCAGTCCTGAAGCCAGAGAGGTTTTGATTTTAGAAAATGCTGTATAGTACCCATTTATTAACAGACCTCATCCATCGCAGCCAGCTTGTACTGCGTGGAAAAGAATCCAAAAAGAAATGTGGGAGAGTTTCAGACCCAGTGGCATATCACTTTGAAAAGGTTGACACACGGGGTGCAGTCATGTTGGGAGGATGTTGCGGAGGGAATGGTCGGTCTCACTGTAACCCTAATGTTTCTGTGTCAAATGCTACTTAATTGCATGTTTCATTTAGTTATCAGCAGCCTTTATTCTGCCTGAAAAACAGTCCAGGGAGGTCTCTATTTTGCAGGAGTGTATTTTGTAATTGTAGGTTAGCTTTACCTTTTGGAGAGTCACTACGCAGGTTTGAGCACGTGAGTTTTGACTGATTGCATCAGTGTTTGGTCCGTCACCTACGCCTATCAATGACAATTCATAGTCAGGATTTTTCTTGCTTTCTTCCTTGTTCAACAGTGTAAGGGACTATTTCCATAATAATTTTCTTCCGAGAGTTTTTTCCTGCATATTAAAGATATCTTGTTTCTTGGGGTTGTGATACTGCAGTTATTGCAAGTACTTTGTGCTATATGTAGAATTATATTTGCTTCAAAAGTGTTTGTTATATTGCTAACAAAAATGGCAGATTACAGTAAAAGGTATCCCTTAAACAAAAAAGGAGAACATAGTTTGAAGATCTGCTGACATCAGACAGCACTGCATCTGAATGTTAATGAGTCACCTGTATGATAATTAATAGTTGATCTGAGAAGTCCTAATAAGCAAAGGCTGAGAAGCTGACGCAGGTGAAGAAAAATCTAACATTCATGCATACACATTTACCACTTGCACCTTTCCCCAAACCTATTTTTAATGAATGAACAGAAATCCAACAGCACATGCTGAAGTTCTTCTGGTTGAAGTATCCCATTTTTTAAATGGGATTTATATATGACTGGGAAGTGTATAACTAAATCTATGTTGACTGTGCCTATTTATGACAACCCGGTTCCTTAAACGTGCATATACAATACATTTCTATAGTTAAATATGCAATAGAAGATAGTTTTAAGATAGTAGCTGTGTATTTTGGAGGTGTGCTTATACTTCGTAATTTTCTTGCTTGATGTCACTTTTGGTGAGTTTTAACTTTTGCCCAGCCAGTTTCTCTGTATTTCTCTTTGTGAGGTTCGCATGTAAACTGATGTAAAGATTGCATAATGACTGTTTGGCATATCCTACAGGCAAAGGTCCAGAAACCCTTTTTGCTGGCTATAACCTCAATGATAATGAGTGGCACACAGTGCGG
This sequence comes from Amazona ochrocephala, assembly GCA_039720435.1. NCBI lineage: Eukaryota > Metazoa > Chordata > Aves > Psittaciformes > Psittacidae > Amazona > Amazona ochrocephala. Next base: position 118,531,449 of record CM077878.1, on the reverse strand, counting down.
GTGGTTCGGCGAGGAAAGAGTTTAAAGTTAATGGTGGATGACCAGCAGGCCGTGACAGGTAGCGTGGCATTGGGACTCTGTGTTACTGGGGGGAAGCACAAACCAAAACGTGACAGAAGTAAAATGCCTTTATCTGAAAGCGGCAGATGCTTTTTTTTTCTCTTTACTTGGGTAAGATACAAAATCTGTTTTCTGCATCTTGAAATCCTGTACTACAAGTGTGTTATTACACTCGATATTTGTTACTCTAACATTGCTATTGGAATTAATGAAAACCTTCATGCTGACTTTAATGAATGTTTTTATACAGTAATTGGAGAGAAGTGATTTGATACGTCACTAATGAGAAGGCAAGTAGAACGCTTTTGGCAATGCACTAAATTTATTCTAAGCTTCAACTCTTAAGACATTGCTGTGAAAAAGAATTTAATAAATGTTTGAGGGATATTCTATTGTGTTTTAAATCTTGCATCAGCTGCCTTCCATAATTAAATGTTAGGCAACAGGTTTTTCTCAAATAGCAGTTGAAATGGGGGAGTAAACATGACATGAATGCTAGCAGATGTTAGAAATCTATTCCTCTATATATATTATCAGAAATTATAGTAGGGAAGACTTTAATTTTTTTCTGTTACAGACAAGGTCTATATATGTGTTGTTAATGGCAAGAGACCTGGCTTCTGGCCTTGATTCCTTGCACAATGCAATGTGCCTGATTTTGTGTTAGCTATTTAGAGTTTTCATTTGTTTCCATGAAGTGTTAAATAGCTTTTATCATTAGTTCTAAGCTGTGTTAAAATGATAGCAATTTTAATGGGGTCTTAAAAAGAAGCCCCCTTCATTAGTAGTCCCTTTTCACCTCAACAGAACCCTAAAGACCATGTCAGTGGTAGAAAAATTATTTCTGTGTATTCATATAGTTGCAAAGACACATTTTCTACCATCAGAAATTATGAATAGCTCTTCCAGAGGTGAAGCAAAAATTTAGTCTGTATATTTGATGATGCCTTGGATCATCACCTAAACCAGTTAGTTTTTCTGTGGAAGTATATGGTGTTGGAGGAACTATACTGAAAAACATTAGCCTGCTGCTTCAACTGCAGCTCAAATAAGACGACTCCCTTGAGATGTTTTCTAGTTAGGGGGAGCTGCTTAGTTCTGAATCAAATAAAGCATCTACAACCAAATGCACATTTCTTGGGCTTGCCATGGCAGATTTCTTATTTACAAATACTGCAAGTTACAAAAAAGTGCTGTTACCACCTTTGGGTTCAGTCCGAGCTGCTCAGCTCAAAACGTGTGTGAAGGATTAGAATACAAACAGGAGGTTTCTATCATGCATAGTCTAGTCAGGTGAAGTAATAAGTAGAGAATGCAGGGCTGTAAGTTCTTGTTATCACTCTCCATTGCAGATAACTGTAGTTGTTGTCAAATATGATCTCAGTAAATAACTGAGACTCTGAAACTGGCTTTCTGGAGAGGTGGTTGATGCCCCAAGCTTGTCAGTGTTTGAGGCATTTGGATAATGCTCTTAAAACATGCTTTACCTGCAAAGTGGTCAGGCAGTTGTACTAGGTGATTGTAGGTCCCTTCCAGCTGAACTATTCTATTCTAGCTGTTAAAGCCAGTGAGTGTCTTCAGTTGCCTCCTGACCAAGCAAAAGTGTTGCCTGTGGGTCCGACTTTCTGGTCCAAAACCTGTATTCTTCCCCATGCCAGTATTTGTTTGAGAAGCTGCCCAGTTTACTCAAAGTCCTTCTCAGTTCTTTGAGCTGGAAGTTGGCTACATTTGCATAACCCACAGATGTTTAATGTGCTTTGTCCAAGGGGAGAAAGTTATTCCAGTATTTTGCAGGATGAAAAACTCCCTGCAGGAATCTGTGTAGCCAATCTGTGGCCTCCTCCATCAGTGAGGAGGGAATTGGCATGAGAGAAGGAGCTAGAGGGAACTCGAAGGCCTGATAACATGGGAAATCAGCTGTTAGTCCCAGGAATATTACATTTTCTACATGTAAAATCTTTATTGCCATGTAGCACTAAGACTTTTTCTAATTGCAACACAGTATGCTGCCAAAGCCTTCATGAGCTTTAAGTTTCAAACGTACGCAGTGCGATTTAATCTGCAGTAGCTTTGAATTTCCTGAAGGGGTAGTAGAAGAGCTGCTATAACAAATTGGAGTGCTCTTGTTCTAAACTGCTTAGAGCTTTTCTTCAGATGTCCCAACAATAAGAAATGTGATTAAAATATAACCTGGTAGTTACTCATGCGAAAGGTTGTTATAACCTTGTAGGGAGCATGAGGAAAAATGGACTTCCAGAAATTTCAGGTTCTCTCACCCCTCACTGGGTTTTCCTTTTCTGATTCCGTTTCCAATATGGAAAAAAAAAAAGGGTCCAGAAAGCTTAAGCTGGAGGGGAAGCCATTAAAAAATTGAACCTGACTTGATGTTTTTTGCAGGTTATGAAATATCACCTGCAATCGGCATCGATTTAGCTTAGGTATCTTTGAATGGCTAATTTATACATGGATAAATAACATCTTTCAGAATCATAACGACCTTTCATTGGAAGGCGTATGGATGTTTTTGGAAAATTTATTCAGCACAGAGGAATTTAAATACTTGCAGCCCTGATGGATCTTGTTTTCTGGATATGTATAGAAAATAAAAGGAGGCCACTACAGCTGGGTAGCGGAAAGGATACCTAGCTTACAGATACGAATCATAGAATGGTTTGGGTTGGAAGGAACCATAAAGCTCATCCGGTTCCAATCCCCTGCCATAGGCAGGGATACCTTCCACTAGACCAGGTTGCTTCAAGCACCATTCTACCTGGCCTTGAACACTGCCAGGGATGGGGCAGCCACAGCTTCTCTGGGCGCACTGTGCCAGTGTCTCCCCACCCTCATAGTAAAGAATTTCTTCCTAATGTCTCATCTAAAGTATCCGGGACACTTGAAATTCTGACAAGTGAGGTTGAACAGAAAATCTTTTGATTATGATGTCCCATAGTGCCAGGTAATGCATTCTATGCACCACCCTGACAAGTGTTAAAAAACCCCAAACCAAGCAAATGAAAACAACAACCAAACCAAAACCCGACCTGATAAGCTCAGGCTGCATTCTGTCTCTCTTTTGTTTTTTTTTCATTGCTGTACTTGCAAATAACTGGAACATTGTGTGAAGTCTCAAGTCCTGTTAGCATGTTTGTACAACTGAAATGTTAGAGATTTGGGATGTGAGCCCGGAGTCTGGAACTTCCTTATTACTATGCTCAAGAAAGAAGTACATTTAATGTAGTGAGGATACTGTGCTACAGGCCAAAGCTTTGTGGATTTTTGCCATGACATTTATGCAATGCCATCTTAAGTGATATAAGCCTAGAATACGTAATGTTTCTCTCTAAACCAGGATCTTCAGCTCTCTGTGTGTGATCCAATACATAGCTCTTGGCCTTGTAGAAAGTTTCAGATTTGGCATTTTTCAAAACAGCTCCCTGACACAGTACCGCATGGAAGAACCCACCTTTGCTTGTACATCAGGGGAAGTAGTGTCTTCATAACTGGTGTTTAGAAACAAGAACGTCAAGGTGGCTGTCCTTGGGTTTTAAGGAGCCTCTTGCAGTGTTTGGCCATATGACTGCAGATCGCAAATGCTGGAGGGTGTTCAGTGACATCAATATCACAGAATCCCAGACTGATTTGTGTTGGAAGGACCTTAAAGCTCATCCAGTTCCAACCCCCTGCCACAGGTAGAGACACCTTCCACTAGACCAAGTTGCTTCAAGCCCCGTCCAACCTGGCCTTGAACACTGCCAGGGATGGGGCAGCCACAGCTTCTCTGGCCACCCTGTGCCAGTGCCTCAGCACCCTCACAGGGAAGAATTTCTTCTAGTATCTAACCTAAATCTCCCTTCTGTCAGTTTAAAGCCATTCCACCTTGTCCTGCCCCTACAGGCCTTTGTCAGAAGTCCGCCTCCGGTAGAATTAGTTCTTATATAGGACACATCCTGAAGCTAAGTAAACTGCTTATAAATATTTATCATAAAGTATTAGAGCAATTTGTGTGCGTGGTCTGAATGGCATTAAAGCTTGAAGATCTATTTTTGCTCCAACTTCGCTGCTGCCTGTATATCTCAGTGCTGTGACTTAACCTGTTAGTGAATCCATCTCCCTAGGGAAAGCCCTAATATCTACATTTATCTTGCCCTTATCTTTCTCCTGTTCTCACACACATACACAGACAGTTGTGTATAAAACCTATGAAGGTACAGCTGTTCAAGCCTGCCTCAGGGGTTTTTTTGCACCACTGCTTAGGTTGTCCAGCTCACACTCTTGTCTTGGAGGGAAGGGATTCAGGGAAGGACCAACAGAAGCACTGAGAACTTTGTGGGAACTTGTATTATTGGCATATTTTATAATAAATACTGGCAGTTTTATGCCAGTATTTATTCCAGCTTGGCCACGTCTGCTGTTCACCTTCTTTGTATTTCCTGAGAGACAAAACAGTTAAGGAATTGGGAAATTTGCACCATGAATTGCAAAAGGCAGATTAAGTGGTAAAACTGATTAATAATAACAAGCTGTTTTGTCATCATGCCCACGCAATGTGACCATGAATCAGCCGTGTGATAGTGCTGCCCTACTTCCTTAAAATAAGCATGGAAAAAAATTAAGCTCTGTTAGAAAAGGAGACTCTTCAGTGGACACAGTTTTGATGTGCTGGGTCAGGTATTTAGTAAGTAGCTTAAAAACTCAGCTGCCTTGTATGCAGTGTACCCTGGCAGTCCTGGTTCTTTCCTTCAGATTAGTTGTATAGTCAGCAAATTTTAGGCTTTCTGCTGTGCAGGAGTCTTTGCATGACAAAGAAAGATTCAAAGTTAGCTGTGGGGCTTGGATTTGGCCACCTTTCTGATACAGAAAAGTCCCTTGCTGTTTTCAGGATTACAAGACGCTGACATACACCCTTGCTGCAGGCTTTTTGCTTTGTCCATCTCTTAGGCTCTTCCCTCATCTCACACAGTTTATCCCCACAATTTATCCCCACGGTACAAAGTTGGGTGACTTCAAGCAACTGTTCACCCTTGCAGCACAGGGGTTTGCAGCAGAGCCAGCATTAAGGTATATGAAACAGCTTAAGCAGGAATCCTTCCTTCCTCTTGCTGAATGATGCACTTCTAAGCAAAACACACGGAAAAATATCCCCCAAATGTTGATGATGTAGTTTTAGCTCCGAAATTTGCCTTTGTGATCTTCATGATGTGTTAATTAATTGCAGTTGCTTATAGTACAACCACATGTCTGGTTAATTGTAACCAGAGTTGAGGGATTTCGTGGTTTGATATTGTGAATTGGTATGTTTTCATTTAGAAATCTTGCTGTTGGCCTTACCCAAATATACTGAACTCAGTGGAAAGGCTCCTGGATGTTTGAATGAATTAGAAGAATCCTCTTTGGATCCAAGAATTGACCTTGTACATTCTGAAAAGTGTGAAATTGATGCAGATATGTAATCACATGATATGCCTTTTGACCTTCTATTTCAGATGCTAACATTTGTTTTCTTGTTACTATTTAAAGGTCAAATGGCTGGTGATCACACACGACTGGAGTTCCACAACATAGAAACAGGAATAATAACAGAACGGCGCTACCTGTCTTCTGTGCCTTCTAATTTCATTGGGCATCTCCAGAGCCTTACATTTAATGGCATGGCGTACATTGACTTGTGTAAAAATGGAGACATCGATTATTGTGAGCTAAATGCAAGATTTGGGTTCAGGAACATCATAGCAGACCCTGTAACCTTTAAAACAAAAGCAAGTTATGTTGCTTTGGCAACACTACAAGCATATACATCTATGCACCTTTTTTTCCAGTTCAAAACAACCTCTCTGGATGGATTGATACTTTATAACAGTGGCGATGGAAATGATTTCATTGTGGTTGAGTTAGTAAAAGGGTATGTATGGATTAGCATCATGACAAACCCAGTCTATTCAAAATGTATAAACAGGAGAAATACAAGGGAGAGCTTAGGATGTGCATCTGTATCTGACTGGGCATATATGATTGATGAGTGTTTCTTCATGTTAAACTTTATGCTTTATTGTGACTTTTTCTTCCAGATGAAGCTAGAGGCCTGAACAATATGAAAGTAAATAATAGGTATCACTTCTATAGTGTTTACCACACAGAAGTATTATTCATAGCCTCCTTCTTGTTCTCTCTCTACGTATGTATGCATGTGTTGGTACATGGAGTGCTTGTTACTTTCCAGAAGCTTGGGACTGCAGCTCAGCTCATCTAAGCGAATGGTGATTTCTCTGAATTAAGGTTGTTTCCACATCTGGTATTGGTTATTGTCTTCTGGTTTTACCAGCACTACTGAGGTGTACAAAGAAATAGGAACTATTAGACCTATTAATTAGTGCCCCCTTGCTATGTAAAGAAAAAGGAAACTTTTCCAATTTTTTCTCTTTGCCCAGGTATTTACACTACGTGTTTGACTTGGGAAATGGTGCAAACCTCATCAAAGGAAGTTCCAATAAACCTCTGAATGACAACCAGTGGCATAATGTGATGATATCAAGGGATACCAACAATCTCCATACTGTAAAGATCGACACTAAAATCACAACACAGAGCACAGCAGGAGCCAGAAATTTAGATCTCAAAAGTAAGTCCAGTAATTCCTGTATGACCTGCAGTGAGGGTTGTTTCAGAATGATAACATGAATAAATCATGTATGTAAAGTACAGCATAATTTTGTAATACCATATGAAATGGTATTTGATGGCAGCATGATCACAACAGGTGACATCTTTATGTTTTCCTGACAATGCCAGTGTAGTGGTAGTGCTGCACAATTAGATACAACTTTAAATGTGTGAAAATGCCACAGCAAAGAAAGTAGGAATTGGTAAGAGCATAGAGCAGCCAATATACACCAAAAGTTAATTGGGGGAAAAAAGGAGCTCTAAAATGTCTGTGAAAAAAGCTTGATTTTTACATTAACATAAGCTATGTAAGTGTCATGCAGAAAACACAGCCCAAGCTTTACAGTATGACTACAAAGGGTTTGCAGAACTGATTATCTCTGTTGGAGAATTGGGGAACATTTTGACCTGTCCCCTGCACAGCATTCCACATATAATGTGCCTTTTGTTGGGAAAATAAAGACTGAAGTATTTAGATATCGTGCAATATTTTGTAAGTAAAGTGATCTTACATGGCAGCCCTCCGAGGAATCAATCACTGAATGTATTGATCCATAAACATACCTAAATAGGTAAGAGGTTGTAATTTCAAATGCAGGGTGGGATGGACTTCTTTTTATAGGTCTAAACCTACATTTTGTAGATCCAGCTAGATTTTTAAGATCCATTTTATATAAACCAAACTGATACATATGTATAGTTTAAATAAGTAACAGTAAGTTAGTAGGAGTTTTAAGAAAGGGCTACTGAAAAGCTAAGTTGCATCAGAGGAAGATACCTCTTTGAAAGGATCTGTAAGTATACTTTTGCAATACTACTTAATCAGAAGAAAAATAGGTTCTAGTCATGTGAAAAACTCATGTATTTAAACATTCCTTATAAAAATTCTTGTTAGGAAAATCAAAATTTCATAACAGTCAGAGAAAATTCAGTGTCTCAAAAGTCTCAGAATGTTCAAAGTAGATGTTAATATTCCATCAAGAGCTTATTCCTTGTTGGATTTTCTTTTAACTACCTCTGAGTCAGAGATAATGAGCTGACCTTGGTAATTATTTTGAATTTTGTGATATTTAACATTTGCTTCACTTGAAAGTGCTGTTAGCTTTGTAAGAAAGACATATCTTGATATTTCAGAATCTTCAATAAGAGATTCTTTAGCAGAAAAGCTTGGTTTGGAAATTAAAGCTTTTCCAGATGGCTCATGTGCCATTCTTAAAATGGTGTTCGAAATTTGTGCCATGCTATTTCTCATTTTTGCATCCTTGGAAATATGGTCGATGTTATTGATACAGTGTAGTATTTAATCATTATTTTTGAAGCTGTAAAGAAGTCATCCAACTATTCATTGACATTTTTTCCCAATGATAAGTACTACTTACATGTATGCGTATGTAGGTATATGTATTTAATCTGTGGGTTTTATTCTCAGTATCTTAATTGGACATAGGGAGGAAAAATCAGCCTGTTATGAGCCGATAAGTGAGTTAACACAGTCTTTTTATTCTACATCTTTTTCAAAATGACTGTGGTGATTTGATACGTTGCTTTATTTAAGGGAAAAGGTTGAACAGTATGCTTAACTGAAGGCACTAGAGGGCAGTGTTATTTCACTAAATGCGCTTACTGCAGTCACAGAGGCGGCTCATCAGGGAGGGTAACCTATAAAATCCAACATTCCTTTGTTTTCCTCACTTTGAAAATTCTGCTTTTGCTTTTACCCTTTTGAAGTGAAACTGTTTCCGTAGCTGGTGCATTGTATAACCTTGAATTCCATCAGAAAAAAACCCTGAAGAGCATGAAAACACATACTGAGGTTTAAAGTGAGGAAGGTGAATGGTGTTAAATGGTGATTTTCTGTAATTCACAACCAGGAAACATGGCTAGTAAAAGAATAACAAGCCTGACATATTCAGTACAGTAATATGTAGAATGCATCTTGCTTAAACTGGTCTAGTATACACAGGTCCTCAATCTCTGGTTTGGAGTAGAAGGAACCTTAAATATTACCTACTTCCAACCCCCCCTGTTTTTAATGTGTTGTACTATATCTTGCTCAGGCAGCCTCCTTTAAGTATGGCACGGCATTTATCATGATAATTCTTGTTAGATTTTGGGGGAGTTCAAGCCATCTAGTCATTCCTTTGTATTCCATTGCAATGCTTTCCTGTAGCTTATTCCTTTCTATTCCATGTCAGTGTTTCTTACGGTAACCCATCTCTGTTGTACTAGAAACACTCCATTCACTTTACTGATAGAGCTATGGTTAATTCATTCCTGTGTTATTTTAGACCTAGCAACAAAGCAAATTCAAACTTACAGTTACTGGTAATGATATCAATAATTCTGTTTAATTAGAGTTCACATTAGGTGAAATACAAATGTGTAATGATAATATAGAATCTGCGGCCTTCTTGAGTAATTGTAGAGTTACCAGATTTCAGATGCTGAAATCCAAGCTAATCCTGGAAAGATAAATCACATACATGCAGTTTTTTGCAAGTACACAGGGAATTTGGTATGAAGATAATGACACAGATTGTGTTGTAGAGCCTGCACAGCATGCCAGTTGCCTGGGAATGCAGACAGTCGCCATGAAAGTATGGGAGAAGATTTACGCTGTATATTTCCTTTTGGGTGTAGAATTTGGCTGGATAACATAGAAAGGTCATTATTATAGACCTGTGTTCCCTGCATAACCTCTGGTACCCTTTCAGTGGATTGGAGTGGGTACCTATGGAAACACTTAAACTCTCCAGCTTAATTATTGGTGTAATTAGATGGGTAAAGTACAAATTGGAGACAAATAAGTGAATGAAAATTGTGCTGTGTTTGGATTCCAAGAACTGTGTTATTTTTCCTAGCAGAGAAAATTACCACAGCGTACTCGGGTGCAGTTCTAGCAGATAACCCGTGAAGACAAACGAGTCTTAACAGCAAAGGCAGTGCAGCTCAAGCCTGCCAACATTCAGTTGCACAGCCAATTTCCTTTCATGTATTTCATGAGCAGATTCTCTGTTCTGCTTTCAGCATAACTCAGATAGTTAGCATGGCTACAACTCAAGACATTCACTGACCAAAGTAGTTCGGTAAAGGGGAATTATTGCCACTGTACTTGATGCTTTTATGGTCTGAGGGGTCTGAGTAGCCTCAAAAGGGCATGAAAAAAGAGGTGAAAGTGAAATTTGGCTTTTGCTTGTGTTCCTTGGTCTTGCTGAAGAGAAGATGTTTCCTTTGTTCAAGCCTGTAGGTATTGCAAAATCTGTGCTATCTCTTCCCTGTCCTCATTTTCTTCCTGTGGTGTGGGAAATTGAAGTACAGCCAGATTTGTACCTTCTTTTTAATAAATATTTGAGGACACACAAGCTGATTTTGAGGAGGAACGTCCTTGAGCATGGTTTTGTGTACAGTTACCTACTAAAGTTTCATTCTCCTTTTGCTTCTCTTACAGGTAGAAGCACTATTTCAATGCCCAGAGTTCTCACCCACTTTCTTTAAACAGCAGAAGTACAAAAACTTACAAATCCACTCAGAATTCTTCTGGCATATCTGTTAAAAAAGGAAAATATTTTTAGTGTTTTAATTGTTTATAAATTGAAATGAAAAGTTGAAATATTGCAGTCTTACAAAAGGAAAAGCTGAGGAATGCTGCTGGTGGTTTAGATTTAACAGTAGGTAGTCACAACTTTTCTAAGAGTTGGTAGCTTCAGTACTTCAGTATCCCATCCTATTCCAGACTTTCTAGCTATGGTGTATCCTCCAGGCTGAACTGCAGTCATCCTAATTTCGATATTGGGCTTAACTGTGCTTTCTTTTTAAAAGGAAATTGTCATCACACACACACTAAATAATTGTTGTGGTTTAAGCCCAGCCATAACTCAGAAAACTATACAGTCTCTCTCTCACTCCCCCCCGCTCCTGGAGGGATGGGGAGGAGAATCAGAAGAATGTAACTCCCACAGATTGAGATAGGAACAGGCCAGTAACTGAGGTATAACACAAACCACTGCTGCTGCCACCAATAATAATAATGATAAGGGAAATAACAAGGGGAGCGAATACAACCGCTCACCCCCCACCGACCAATACCCAGCCTGACCCGAGCAGTGATCTAACCGTTCCAGGTAACTGCCCCCAGTTTATATAGTGGGCATGACGTGCTGTGGTATGGAATACCTCTTTGGTCAGTTTGGGTCAGGTGTCCTGTCTCTATTTCCTCCCAGCTTCCCCTCCTCCCTGGCAGAGCATGAGGCTCAGAAAGTCCTTGGTCAGAGTAAACATTACTGAGCAGCAACTAAAACCATCGGTGTTATCAGCGCTGTTCCCAGGCCGAAAGTCAAAACCACAGCACTGCACCAGCTACTGAGAAGGAGAAAAATGACTGCTACTGCTGAACCCAGGACAATAACTCTACCCAGCTCAATATTTGTGGTTTAATTTTTGCTGCCTGTGCATCATTTCACACATTTTTAGAATCCTAAAATCCCAGGTTGGAAGGGGCCTCAAGGATCATCTGATCCAACCTTTCTTGGCAAAAGCTCAGTCTAGACAAGATGTCCCAGCACCCTGTCCATATGAGCCTTAAAAGCGTCCACCACTTCCCTGGGCAGATTATTCCAATGGCTGATTGTTCTCATTGGGAAGAATTTTCCTCTTGTTTTCATCTGTAATCTTCCTAGGAGTAGCTTGTGCCCATCACCCCTGCTCTTTTCCATGTGACTGCATGTAAAAAGGGAGTCTTCATCTTCTTTGTAGCCACCCTTTAAATACTGGCACATGGTGATAAGGTCTCTCTTGAGCCTTCTTTTCTGCAGGCTGAGCAAACCCAGCTCTGTTAGCCTTTCTTCACACAGCTTCCTTGTCCTTGGGTCATCTCTTCTTTGGACCCTCTCCAGCCTGTCCACATCTTTTTTGTACAGCAGGGACCAAAACTGGACCAAGTATTCCAGGTGTAGACTGACGGGCACAATGACATCTATATCTCTGCTGGTAATGCCCTTGTTGATGTTCCCCAGCACCCTGTTGGCTTTCTTGGGCACAGCTGAATGCTGCTCACTCATATCAGGCTTGTGTCCATCAGGACCCCCAGGTCCCTTTCCACAGAGCTGCTCCCCAGCCTGTGCTGCACTCTTGGGTTGTGTTTATCCAGGTGCAAGGCCTTTACACGTGTCTTCATTGAACTTCATAAGGTTCTTGTTAGCCCACTAAGACCTGCTTTTAAGACTTGTTTCTTTGAATTGACATCCATACTTTCAACTTGTTTCTCTGGTATTCTCTTCCACATGACCTTCCCAAATATCAGATTCCATTGGAAATGATATGTTTTTCCGGTGTTATTATTTCATCTCCTCAAAAGATGCTATTCGTATTAGAGCATACATAAAAATCAGCTTTCTTGGAGTTAAAAAACCTGTCTAAAACTCTTGTCGTCTGTTTTATTTCTGTAGCTCTTCACTGGCCTCTGGCTCCCTCTATTCCTTTGTGAGATATGACTGCTGTTGCTATGTGCATTTGCTTTTTCATTTGTTGTTTTCTCCAATAATGTGTGAGCAGTCTAGTCTGAAGCATTTGATAAAAAGTAATGATATTAATTTCTGGTATTACCTCAGTGGTTTAATAAATGCGCTGAAATATACTTCTTCCATGTACAAAAAGAATCACTTGGCAATTAATCCATCCTTATCAACTTTTAATGCAATTAACTAAATTATCAGTAGATCAACTAGCCTGGCATATTCATTGATGATTTGTAATATCATTTAATCTATTGATATTTCATTTGCCTGCCAAAGTAGGTTATCCATGCTATGCAAAACTGAACCAAATTAGTCTTGATCATAAAGAAGATTTCTTGTTCCAGCAATGGAAGTTGGAATTGTTTCAATTTCATTTAATATTTGTTCCTGTTGTTTTATATTGAGCCCATTATTGTTGTTGCTGCATTATGTGCTCTTCTGTATATTACATGGTGTCTGTCAATGGCAGTGAGACTTTGTATTTCTATTACTAAGACACCAAGCTTTAAGAAGCACAGAACAGTATTTTATAAAAATGCAAATTTCTACAAATGAAACAAGTATTAATGCTTTAACTTCTTGAATAAACATGCAAGAGCTAATTGTATTGACCTTGCCAGTGGGCTGTGAGCTCTTCATGCAGAAATAATGTTCTGTTCCAAATACTGTCAACAGCAAATAGGTGTTAGGCCTGTTGGTGTAGACAATGGGAAATGTAGCTGCTGTCTTCCTGTTACTGTTGGCAAATAAGCCTCTTTACAGAGGGGAAAAATAAGGAACTTGAAACTGAGAGCTCTTCTTTGAGACTTTTTGTGTCAAAGATATATGGGCAGATTAACAGCAGGTGATCGGAGAACCTGGTCTATTGCAAATTCCTTTATCCTCCTTTCTTTGCAACTTGTCACATACTGCTTCTAAACAGCTGTGCTGTCTACCAGGCTGTGAAAATAATGCTGGCAACACTAAGCCTTCAGAAATTGCATCCAAATTTCCAAAATCATGAAATGGCAGTGCTGCTGCGTTCAGTACAATGAAAGAAAATACTCTCGTGCTTGTGCTGAGTTCTGTGAAGGCAACAGCATTGCAGTAGTCTTTCAGATCACTCCATGGTGAGAGAAGGTTTGTTTTCCACTTCCTCTCCCTTGCTCTTTTCTGTCTCTTATAATTTATGCAACTGTATAGATTTGTCTACATTACTACAGCTTTTTGGCATGCAGGTTATTACCATTGCTGATGATGGAAGTTCTTTCAAGCCCTTCTGAAATACTAAGTAAAATTTATGCTAAAGAAGGAACACAGAAAATATGTATGCTTTTAGAACTTGCAAGAAAGCTGGATATTCAGTGTAAATATGTGCCACAGGATCCTAGCCCCTCCTTCCCCCTCTCTCCCCCCAGCCAAGAAGAATCTCCTGAACTTGTATTCAACGTGTGCTGCCCTGGCTATGGGAGCTCTGACTGAGCAGTCTTTTTTGCAGAAGAGCTGCTTCCTGTAACACCCTCAGGGCCTGGAGGTGATTATCTTGATCAAGAAGATAATATTACATAAAAAATTTCCCTCTGCAAACCTACATTCGAAATGAGATTGTTTGACCTTTCAGCTTTTTGGTAGTTTTATGTGGAGAATCTCGCCTGAATTACTAGCTAAAGGAAGAGTTTTGTAGATGATGATCTCTGAGGTCTAGGATGCCTGTTAGAAAGAGGAGATCCTCACTCTTATAAACAAGCTCTGCAAAGAGCGTGTCTTGGCTGTTGGAGCAGAGAGTGAATGAATGACTTGAGAAGAGTATCAGGAGGAAGGGAAGCCTGAGTATACTGTGCCATGCAAATGCCTGCTTCATTAGATTTTGTGTATTTTTCAGATGTATGCAACATACAGAAGTGGTCAGGACAGGAAAGAAATGAAGGCTGTTTGATGTGCTTGAATGCCTCGTCTCTCTACCACAGCCATCCCCCTCATACAGAGTAATTGGCATAGCATCAGTTCTGTGGGAGATGGATTACCACACACATTTATATGGCAATTAGATTTTATGATTTACCGTTTAACATGCATCACCAACTTTCCTCACAGTCCATTGGACACGCAGACTGCTTTGGTTTTAAATCTGTTTAATCATTTTCAATGCCAATGCTTTCCATCTAGTCTTTGGCATAGGGGTGGGAGGAAGAAGCAAAGAGAAATGAAGTGGCTGGGAATATGAGAATTGTTATTGTCAAGAAAATGCTAAATGTTTAACTGTTTCTTGTTTGAGCATATATATTGTTTGAGAAGGGGATTGTTGGGGAAAAGGTAGATTTTAACCTGAGGAATCTAGGGGAATGTTCAGACTTGAGAACTTCCTTTTGAGTATCTGCTTTTGTCTGTTGAAAACTTAGCTTGTAAGAACATTATCGTGTCACTGCTGTTTACACACACATTTTCTATCATATGGCTTTACTCGCTTGTAAAACATTTGCATAACTGCTGAGCAGTTCTGAGCAGAGCCAAAAAATATAATGGGAATAAAATCTGAGCACCAAGAGGTGACTTCAGGAGTAGAGAGCACATTCAGGAAGTGTTCAAGGCCAGGTCAGATGGGGCTTGCAGCAACCTGGTCTAGTGGAAGGTGTCTCTACCTGTGGCAGGGGTTGGAATTGGATGAGCTTTAAGGTCCCTGCCAGCTCAAACCATTGTACGATTCTTTGAAATAACTACAATATGTCTTACATGCCAATAAGGATGACTGAAGAAAACCAATAGTGCCAGCATTTCAGTGGTGGTGATTTCTGCTTTTGACTACCCTTAATATGGGGTATTCAGGAAAGATACTGAAAGCAGTGTAGAATTTGGCTGAAAAGATCAGTTTCTGTATTCCTTCCCGAAAGAGTGACTTGCTAACCCAGATTCATTTTTTTGCCTGTAATTTTCTTGCCTTGCTTGGTTATCAGTAGAGGGAATGTGGAAGATAGAATGCACCACTTCTCACATCATAAAGCTGCCTCTTGCCCGACGTATTTGAAAGGACAGATAACTATTTGAAAGGACAGATAACTCAGCAGAGCCTGGACAAGTAAACTAGCTACCCTTTCCCTTCTTAGGTGAGAGAGAGTCTAGAAGTGATGGAATCCATCATTCCAACAGAAAACATGTTAGAAAACCCTACTTCCCTTCACAAAGAAAAAACATCACATCAAAATCAAAAGACTCCAACCACACATCAATACTGAAGCTACAGAATAGACTCTTTGAAGTGAATAAGTGGGCATAAAACACTAAGTTTACATGTTCCTGTCTTCCCTCAAATGCCCTTGCAAGTGGTAGACAAAATTCAGTCATGCTTTGCTCTAGCTCCAAACAGGCCTGTCAGTATGCAGCAAGTGCATATTATCTACTGTAAAGGGAGATTTGAAAAGCCATATGCTGGAGCGTATGTGCTGCAGAAGCTGTGTGGATGCATCATTTAGGTCTTTGTCAACTGTCCTTCAATTTATTATCGGGTTATGATCACAGCAGGGTGCTTGATTTGTTGCAAAAAAAAAAAAGAAATTTCATCAGCATTTTTTAAAAAATATGGAACAAAAAGTAACCATTTATTCATGAATAATTAAAGTGGGGCGAGACACTGGAATCACCACTTACCTACTAGTCAAGACCACTTTGTTTTCTGAAGTGTGTGTATTGAAACCCCACATCTGAAAAACAGACACCACTGTCCATTGCACAAAGTAAATGGTAGGTAGGTGTTTTTGTATGCTGGAGAAGGTCATTAAGGACAAGTAGGCACCTATATTTTATTTAATGTCGAAGGCAACTAGGTACGTACCTGACATTTTCATTTGAGACAAGGTTTCTTGGTTCATAGAATCACGGGCTTGTTAGAACTGGAAGGGACGTTAAAGCTCATCCAGTTCCAATCCCCTGCCACAGGTAGAGACACCTTCCATTAGACCAGGTTGCCCCAAGCCGCGTCCAACCTGGCCTTGAACAATGCCAGGGATGGGGCAGCCGCAGCTTCTCTGGGCACCCTGTGCCAGTGTCTCACCATCCTCACAGGGAAGAACTTCCTCCTAATGTCTAATTCCAGTATTTGTCTATTGTATTTATGTCAGGATATAATCAGCTTTTGTGAGAGAAATTTATTTCTACATTTCAGTTGCCTCCAAAATACCGTGAGCTGGGATTGTGTGGGTCATCTTATGTTGAATTCCACCTGGTGCTTCATTGTGCAACTATTAAGATACTCCAAAGTGATTTCTATTGATCCTATAACAACAAATTACCTGTTTTATGAAGGAAGTGAGCTCTTTTCATTTGAGATTAAGGTTTCCCTGTGGTGTTTCTCAGTCTTTGCAGTCACAGTCCTCTTTGCCTGCCTGAGGGAAGAAGCTGTTACGTGCTTGATCATTTTGAAATAGCAACTTTGGAGAAAAGTGTGCCTGACACCTCAGCTTCACCACAGTCCGATGTTCCTTTGTATTTTCATATGTCATATAAAGGAATTGTGGAGATGCCCGTTGTGCTTTCAGAACCCACCATGTAATGCCAGTGCTATCCACCTCCTTCTTGGAGAGCAACGCATCTCTAGTACACTGCAGAAGCACTCTTGTTCTTAGCTGTAGTAGTGATTTAATGAACTAGACAGAGAAACTTCTTCCAAATTGAAACAGAAATGAACAGCTGAAAGTATAGTTGAAACCAGCAGCACGAGGCACAAAGAGAGTATCTGCTTTTGGAAAGAGTGATGGATTTGAAGATGCCTTTGTGCAGCCATGTAAAAACATTTCAGAGATATTGTCTTTCTGAAAAAGCCAAGCCATAATTCCTTCTACTGTTCCATTTTCTCCTTTTTGCTTTGTTTTCATTCATACATAGAACAGTACATGAATGAGTGGTGTTCATTTATTGTCAAGAATGAACACTAGATATGTACAACAGAAGACAGATTTCAGAGAGTAGAGGAGCCTAACTACATCCTGGTTAAAACTACTTGATCCCTGAGGAGTATTCACGTGTTGCTGTTAACCATTATAAACACAGAGATATACTTCCCCCTCTGCTAGTGCTTCAAGACAGTGGTAGTCGTTAAATTAAATAGCATTTGCCTTCCAGCACATATCATGTAAGAATTCTTGGCTGTGGACATGAATGTGGAAAGGAGGAAAGTCTATGAGGTGACCCATCATCAATGTGAGTAGTGCCAAATATTAAGATACTTCTGCTAGTTATCCAGAAAAGAAACAAGTAGAACAGCATCTTCAGTTGTCATTTTACCTTTCTTTGGTTTAGCATTTGCAAAGTTCTTATTTTGAAGGGATGTAGAGACTTGAGATAAAGAAAGGATGTGTTGCAGAAGGACTTGGCAGTATTTGTTTTACCAGCAGTTGCGTGTGACTCACTGTTGTGTGGTGCTCATAACTGTGATTCCAATAATGAATACATTATGAACTTGGGCTCATTTATTAGCGGGCAGTTTGTTTCTGTGTTAAATTCACTTGCTTGTTCTTCAAAGCACAAATCAGCTCAAAGTCAGAAAAAAAATACATAGGTGTAAGCAAGGAAGCTCCTGTGGAATAAATTAATATCTACATTACCTCTAAAAGATATAAATTAAAGCCACTGAACTCTTCTCTTTGTCAATGCTTTTAATATAACTGACCAGTACTATTATTGCCATGATTTATAGGCATAGCTCTGAAACTACTGCCTTCCTATTGATTCCTGTGGCCTGCAGGGAACATGCCAGTGAAAAACACTGCAGCATACTTTTTTTTTTGTCTCAGAAAAATTACGTGAGGAAACAATTCTCCCTCTGTATAAGAAAGGGTAGTTCTGTGTGCTGGCTCCTAATATAAGAAAGAAGAGACAAGATTAAGGAGCATCTCCTTTCAAACTAAGTCCTTTATTTGAGTCTTCTCTAGAGATCAAAAAGAAATTCAGAAGGAAATCTTGGAGCACTCTATTCTCTCACCATTTATTTACTACCAGCTGCTTTGTTATGCCAGTCAATGAGTTTTATGTGAATTCTTTTCCTTTATTAATTAAGGAAAGTCAGGATAGTTATGGAAAAAAACAAAAACCTTTTTAAGGAATATGTGTGAAAATCAGGATAAACACAATTTTAGAAAATGTATTTACAAAAGGTAATAGCTAAACTTCAGTTCTGGAAACTGTGTCTCTTGTCAAAAGTCCTTTCTAGCTTTCTTGTTGGCCCGTTTACGCACTGGGAGCCGCCCTAAGGTCTCCCCAGAGCTTTCTCTTCTCCAGGCTAAACAAGCCCAGTTCTCTCATCCTGTCTCTGGAGCAGAGCTGCTCCAGCCCTCGGAACATCTTCGTGGCCTCCTCTGGACTTGCTCAAGCAGGTCTACGTCCCTCTTGTGCTGGGAGGAAACTACTTATTCTTTGAGATGAATGTGAAAATGAAGCATGCGATTAACCAAAATACAGTTATGCAAAACATTTGCAATGGCAGAGACAAAAAAAAATACCTGTGTAAAATCATAAACTACTTTTTATTAAAAGAACCCAGACTTATTGTTAATTCCAGTTTGTTTGTAATGAATAAATTTTGTCTCTGAGAGAAAGTGTGTTTTTACACCATGAGCTGCAGGTTTAAGCCACATTTGATACTAAATCTGGAAAAGGTTTAGCTCAGGGTCATAAAAAATACTAGTACATAATTCATAATCAGTAAAGTCTTACAAGTCAGTGTGGTTGCTCAATACATATATGTATTAATGTAGGGTATTAGCTAGTGCAGAAGAAGTACTCAAGTTATTTTGAACATCAACAGAGTTAAAGTACTACCCAGAGCATGTCTTAGTGGATATTGTGGCTTCGGTGGCATATAATGAGCAGTTCTAATTATCAATGATCTTAAGACTCTGTAAGTACACACCAGAGTTACAGTGTATTTAGACTTGACTTAATGTATCATACTGTCATGCACATGATACATAGATGAAAATATTCCAGTGTGTATTTTCAGGAGCAAATATTCGGAGTTCAGTTTCATATGCTGGTACACCAACCTGGACTTCCACTACCCATCCATCATAACTGACAATTGCTGTATGACTGTATATAGCAATCTGCGTATGCCTGAGGGATGGATCTTAAGAGCTGGCAGGGGATCAGTCTGAAAGTTTGTAGTTTTAAAGGTATAACCAATCACTGAATGAAAATAGCTGTTTGGACAAGATATATGTTGGGAGGTTTTAAAAAGAAGTTGCATGTGTTTTGTGTAATAGACCAAGTTTAACCTTTTTAGCATGGGAGTGATTTTCTTAGTATTTTTCTCTGGCGTTTCCCTCTTTTAAGCCTATGGGAATCGATTGAGATGGATTATTTCTCTGTTCTGAGCTGACAATGGCTGAAAGCACAGAACTTCAGGAAACCTGGAAGGGTTTTACTTTTCGAATGTTTCACCTGAGAAAAAGATGGAGAACCTTTAGCAACAGTTTTTATTTGTTTAGCAGTTCAGCTGATTGAGAAATACAGTTTAAGTGCTGTGAATGAATTACATCCCATTTGTGGGAACATAAGAGCCACCATATTTTAATCTGTTACGCCTAATATCATGCTTCTGAGATTTATACTGTACCTCAAAGCTCTACAGGAAAGCAATATTTTATTTTTCAAATTATACATGTAGAGGGGAGAAAGCTTGAGGTTTAGTATATGATGCTATAAAGGTTGCTAAGGCTTTGGGTTGGATAGCTTATAAGATTAATAGTATGCATGTTCCTAAACTTTTAATCTCTATTTTACTAATTCAGATACAGTGGAGTATTAGGTCTGGTATGTAGTGACTAAAAATTTTTCACGGTCTGGTGGACATTTGTTTCTTTCAGTCCATTCACTTGCAGGCAAACTGTGAACTATTACAAACAGCACTAAATTGCAGTCCTTTGCAAACAGTGAATATGCCAGAAGCAGCAGGAAAATGTGTGACTGGGGCTTAGACAGATAAGGAGGAGATTAGAAGTAGCCACATGGGGTAGCTGGTACATTCTGACTTCTGTCGCTATAAAATCTGCCTACAGAACTTGGTAAATACTTAAGTAATGAACCATTTTGCATTCGAGTTGATGCAGAAACACTCTTAGGTGCATCCTGTGGCCAAGGCTCCAAAATCATCCAGCCTGGGGGACTGGAAAGCACAATACAGATTAGAATGTATATTCAGATAGTCTGTTGAAAATTTTTGCTAGCACAGAACATGTCATCAGTGAGGTAGAGTAGTAATTTAGTCACTGAGTGATGCTTGTGAGTTGGATGGTCCCATAAGCACCTTCCTTCATATGGGTTCAGTGCTCATTGGAAGCTCAGGGGTCCTCATCCTGTGTGGCAAAAGGGGCTCACAAGTAGGCATGCTCAGAGCACTCCTACCAGGCTTGCAAAGATAGTTGCTTTCTCTGAGTTAGAGGATAACAGAGCAAGACAGGAAACTTGTGCAAGGTGTAGGAAAACATGGTTTTATTCCTTTCTGTCATGACTGAAAGAGTTGAACACATCTTGCCTGCCAGGTGGAGGAGTGAAGCCTTTCAGTGTGGGCTGTGTTCATGCTGAGCATGCTTCCCCTCTCTGGCCAAGAAATGGTCAGGTTCTTCTCTGCAGTATTACTTCAGCAACTCCTATGGAAAGCACCTAGTTAAACCTGTAGACTGACACTTAAGGCACACTTTAGGGAAGTAGGTTTTGTTGATTTGAAGATCACTGTTTTGCCAACCAGAGAAACTCAACATGTGAAAGAAAAGGCACTGCCTGAATTGTTTTAAAACAAAAAAGCATCTCTCTCCCACCCTGGTGCTTAAGAGAAAAGTTATAGTTATGTCCTTTCAAAGCAAGTCTCAGAGCTATGAATTACTCAAAGAAAAAAAAGCACTAGTTTTCAGTCCTGAGTATGTTGCCTGAGGTTCTTCAGAGAGGTGTTTATGATATGTATCTGTCATCACAATTATTTTTGGCAATAAAATCAATCATTTGTTCAGTGTGCAGATCGCCATTTTAAAGACCTGTAACTCCCCCTGTTCCCACACGACTGACACAGGGTATGAATTTTGGTGGGGAGAATCAGTCATTTCATTGCTTAACAATGATGTATATTAACAAGATATTTGAAAAATGATATTTTTCCCCAACGAGAACAATCAGCCATTGGACTAATTTCACCAGGGAAGTGGTGGCCTCCTCAACATTGGACACTGGCTGGACAGGATGCTGGGACATCTAGTCTAGGTCATGCTCTAGGCTGGATGTGGTTCTGGGCAACCTGATTTAGTTGAAAATGCCCCTGCTCATGGCAGGGTTGGACTAGATGACCTTTGAAGGTCCCTTCAAGCCCAAACTATTCTGATTCTATGGTTCTATGCTTTGCCAAGAAAGGTTGGACCAGATGATCCTTAAAGTACCTTCCACCTGGTACTCTGTGCTTCTAAGTTTCTCCTTACATATGTCCCTAAACCCTTTATTTCTTGCCATGCTTTTAAGTAGATGATTGTGGATATATGGTCTTCGGGAAGATCTTGGTGCTCTACTTACTCCCTTTTATCTCTGTGTGCTGGATCCATAATGGGGATGATCTGCCCATGGCAGGGGGGTTGGAATTAGATGATCCTTTTAAACCCTAACCTTCTATGATTCTGTGATCTGTGGTCAGGTTCCCTGAGTATGCTAACATCAGTGCTAGGTGCGTTACTACACGGAGATTCTCTGACTGAATCCTCATCTGTGAAATAGCTGTGTGTATGAGCTGGCACATGAACACCATAGAATCATAGAATACTCAGGGTTGGAAAGGATCAGAAGATCATCTAGTTCCAGTCCCCCTGCCATGGGCAGGGACACCTCCCACTAAACCATGCCTCCCAAGGCTATGTCCAACCTGGCCTTGAACACTGCCAGTGATGGAGCATTCACAACTTCCCTGGGCAACCCATTCCAGTGCCTCACCACCCTTACAGTAAAGAACTTCTTCCTCATATCCAATCTAAACTTCCCCTGTTTAAGTTTGAATGTTCAGATACTTTGAAGTAATTAGTCATATGAATGTGAAGTATACATCTGCATTTGAAAACATGTAGTCCTGCAATGTCTTTTTGCATCACACATGCTATCAGTGTTGTCTTCCACATTTATTCTGAAGAATGTTTTTCTAAGGCACAAAAAGGCTAGAAAGGTCATATATTCTTCAGGCTTTTTCTTTCTGTACCTAATACTTGTTTCTCCTTAACAGGTGATTTGTATATTGGAGGAGTAGCCAAAGAAATGTATAAATCCTTACCAAAACTGGTGCACGCAAAAGAGGGTTTCCAAGGCTGCCTTGCATCGGTTGATTTGAATGGACGACTCCCTGATCTCATATCAGATGCTCTCTTCTGCAGTGGGCAAATAGAAAGAGGATGTGAAGGTACTCAATAGGCTGATGTTTTTTTATACCATAGTGAAAATATTATGCAGAGTGTTGTTGATGTGTACACTCCATACATGGAGAGACCCTATTTTACCTGCTTCTAGTTGGTCTTGTTTGACCCTTTCTTCTATAATGACTGCATATTTGTAGCTTTATGGAAAGTATTAAGTGTGTGCCTGCCCTACAGCGCAAAGACTGATCTGAGAACATGAGTTCATTTCTTAAATGTTTGATGGAGGTTCCAGCCTTCTCCAGTTGCAAGATATTTTGCTTGTATTTTGTTTGCTTTTGATGTATTTTAATTAATGATAGAAACAATAATGATTAGCGTCAGTGAAATCCTTTTTGTCTTCATAACACTCAGGCATTAGCTAATGCTGAAACATTAGCTAATTAATTCCGTTTTTAAGGCAGACATTTTGAGTTGATTAATTCAAGGTTAATTTATGAAATTATATAAGATGAATCTTCCATCTTCTCTATTTTGCTCACCCCTGAGATTCGTATTGTTATGAGCCTTCCTATCTGAAATCAGTAACAGCCAAATATGGTTTATGTCACATTTTTTATGTCTTTATTGACTCATCTGGAATATTGTGGAATTTAATGGAGGACAGAATTAGAAGAGGTGCATTTGTAATTCAGGGGTGTCAATCTCTAGCTATTTTTCCAGCTGTCATTTAATCTCATGTTATTCTTACGATGATTTATGGAATAGTTTAAATTAGTTCTCTGTCCCTGCATATATATTTTATTCACGTAATTATGAATTTGGTGGCTACGTTTGATTTTACATGTTCTCCTCTCTTTCAAGTGCCATTCTTTTCTGGTCAGAAAAATGTGTAAATGATACTATAGAATCTTGATGATTTTGATACCAAGTTTGCAAACAGACATTGTAAAAAATTCAAGCAGAGCTGGGGGTTCCCTCAAGCTTCACGAGATAAACCTTTCTGGTGGATAAATTCTCTTTTCTTGTCCCTGTGCTATATTTGTACAGGTGGAACATTTTTATTCCTTACCTGCTACCTTTAGTTAACAGTATAAATTCTGTTAAGAGCACATAGAAGTATGTAAAAGTCTCAACTTACCTTTCTGTAGCTTTAGTTCTCTCAGGAATGGAAAGGTATGTATAAATTAGTTTGTCACTGAGTTTAGAAAATTAGATTTTACTTTCTGAATGACGTTAGCAAGTCCCATGCCTGCGCCATCCCTTCAGAGAGTCAAAGTACACCTTAATTCCATTATGCATTTCACAGCTTCTTTTGAAACGATGTAATCTTCTAAATGAATTGTATGCACTTCAGAGAAGTACTGCCACAGGCCTAGAGTGTGAGTTCACCTTTGAAACCAGTGGCGCAACTCAGCTACCAGTGGATTTAACAAAGCCATGAACAATTGAATAAAGGCAATACAAATATTGTTCTTTTTGGTCAGAGTCGGCTTTTTCAGGCACCGATATCATCTGACACAAGCAAAATGGTCAAACTAGATATGCAGCCTGGCTCCCACAGAACCTCATGAAAAGTCTTTTTCCTGCAGTAGGAACTCTTTAATAGCATTCCCTTGCAATTCTGCTCAACTCTTGCAAGTTGACTCTTCTATCTCTCTTGTTTACTTCAAGTCTCCCTTTCTGACCCTGTGAGTCTCTTTTCTGCAGACCATAGATCAGATGTATGAAAAAATGTTCTGACAGCTAAAATACAATTTAAGTCTCTTGCAAATGTAGCTGCCTCTCAGAAGTCTTTCGTGCGCCTCAAGCTGTCCATAGCGCTGCTGCTCTCTATAGAGGAGACTGACTCCATCCTTGCAGAGCTGAGCAGTTTTGCATCTATCTTGCACTGTAATGGGATGTGTAAGCTCTGTAAGTCCCCCGAGATGTTGAGTCCAAAGAACTCGGGACACAGCAGCAGAAATCATTTCCAACCTGTAAGTATTAGTCTCTGCCACTGTCAGTCAAAGACAGCAGAATGGACTGGTGGGTATATGTCCTTTGTTAAGAAATCAGCCTGTTGCAATATCTTTTGTGAGAAGTGAGGCATTTAGATTCTATGTTATTCAGACTTGTGGGATCGAATTCCCCACCTTTCTGATAACCCAAAACAAAAAACCATGGGGTGAAAGCTCTTTGTCTCTCTTCTGTCAAACTGTGAACCCATAAGGTGCAGCTGATTAATTATATCTGTTAGGATTTTGTTCTTAAAATATCAACATTTCTCAATAACTTTACTGTGCATATTAAAAATTCTCTCTTTGAAATATATTTTTTGCAAATCCACCCATGGGATTGGTGTGGCAAGTTGCCTTGCATTTTGGTTTCAGCCACAGGCTGATAGATATCTCTGTTTTCTATCGCTGAGCATTGAATATCATTTACACTTGGCTGAATCCACCTTGTTGACAAATTTTCAATGGTTAGAACAGATAGAAACTAACAGCTAGAAACATAAATATGCTAAGTAGCTCTTCACATTGTTAACAGCACACCCCAGAGCCAGGTTGTAAGTGTCAGCCCAGTTCTTCTCTAGTCAAATCCATTGTACTTTCTTTCCATACTTTAAATAAAGCAGAATTCTACAAAATGCAGAATGCTAAAAACAGTTTAATAGGTTTAGGAGGAAAATGTCCAGTGTGCACATATGTGTATACACAATACAATTTTTGTATGAAATGAGCTATAGGGAAAGCTTCCAAGTATTAATATACGTGAAGATGCTTGGTGGTGAGATACGGAACTGGGTTTTGCAATATGTAAGAAAACATTGTATATGCTACTTACTAATGCTTTTTGTGTAACATAGGGCATGTAAGCCCTCACATAAGACAAATGTAAACGAGAGACCAAATCCAGTCAATTAAGAAGTCTGCAGTGAAGATTGGAAAAACTATCATATTTAAATTGAATGTGAATCAAAAGGTGAATGCTTGAGAAGACTCTATTACAGTATTTTTACTAATTTAGCTCTTTAATATATATAGGAAATATGAATCATAGTAGATATTACAGTGTTTACCAACATTAAACAGCACTCCTCTGTTCTTTAAAGTAAAAAAGCCTCCTTTTATTGAAAGAAATTCTTACATGCAAGCTAGTCTTGATGGCAATTTTGGAATAATGACTACTATGCCTAAGCCAAAAGCACTAAGAATCAGTTTCATAAAAAGCAAAATACCCTGCCTTTTAACAAGATCATATCTGTGCTTTTATCAAATATGTGTATTTTAACAGGCACTTAATGTGCCTGCAGGGTCCTGCAGTTTATGTACTTTTAAGTCCTTGTGACTTTTGCTCTACTTTGGCAAAGATGAGGAAATTCAACATTGCATAACTAAAGTGTAAATAAATCCATGCATATATAACATTTAAACACCTACAGATATTTTCACTTCATCTTTGTAAAGTTTCCGAGTAGCAGAATCTGGTGAGAAAAAAATGTGTCTTGTCTTGTCAGCTACGGGATTCTGTCATTATAATCCCCAGCTCCAGCAAGGGTGATGTAATGCCCAAATGTTTCAACTTCTGGGCTCCAAACTCCAACAAAAAAAGAAATCACTAATGCCCAAATGTTTGAACTGCTGAGCTCAAAGCTCCAGAGAAAAGAAAATCATTGTTCTGTGTCTGCCTACTGCAGTAGAACAGTCACAGGTGGTGCTGGTGGTATTATTATTAGTAGTAGTATTATTGGTGGTGTTATTATTATTATTAATAGAATAGTTTTGCCAAAACAGGGATGCAGCATACACTGCTCTTGTTCTTCATCACACTGGTGACTCACTTAAAGCCAAGAGGCCGTTGAACTGACTCCAAATCATATTGCTCTGCATTTTTCTCAAATACTGGCAAATCAAAAGAAAACCCCACACTGAGATCTTTGAAGGAGCTGTAATGTGACAGAGGGGTTAAGTGGATTTCTCTCTGCAGGATGGTTTAGGATATTGATATAATCTCTGGAGTAGTTTTGCCCTGTCATCAGTGACTAGCAGTGGGAGTTGCAAATGGATATTGATGTCTCTTCTCCGAAACACTTTAGTATAATTTTATAATCCCAGAACCGAATTTTATCTTGTAGTGTCAAGATGCAACATGAAATGTGCCTGTGAGCTCATAGTAATCTGTAGTTCACTGTCTGTACTTCAGTCTTCTTTCACCAGCCAAGAGGAAAGGGCTAGAATAAAGAAAGGCCACAGAGGATGACAGTGCTAATTACTCTTGAATTCAGTGTATCTGAACATGACAAATGGCTAGTCAGGATTCAGCCATGCATTTACTCTGCTAATGCATTCGTATCTATCCAAGGAAGAAAAGAAACCCCAACTTTTAATTTTCCTTCATTACATGTCATCAGCTCAATTAACCATTATATTTGTAGTAAAATACTGGCAAATTACTGCTTTCTTATTTTGGCTTGCCTGAAGATTTATGGCTATTAGCATTAATTTGTTTGCATTATATGGCATTTCTTTCTCTCTTTAACAGCAGCATGCACTTTACTCTGACTGTTTTTTTTTGTGTGTTTGCTGCCATTTCAATATTGCTTACTAACATTTAATATATTTTGCTTTTTTTATTTTGCTGACAAAGTTGCATTGATGAAAGCTGATTTGCAAGGTAGATAGCCCTGTGTGTATTAAACAAGACTGAAACCCCCAATGCACAGTTGGATTCCTGCAATAAATGCTCTGTACATTTCAGAACTAAAGCGTGTGATTTGGTTTCAGATTTTGTCTTTCATACCTCTAAAACATTGGGCTACATGAACCTTTAGTTTCCAGCATCGCTTGCATAAAGGCTTTCAGTCTTGAATATGTTTGTATAGTGATTGCCTTAGTGCTTTGATCATTCCTTTTCAAATTTCTTTGCGTTTCAGTAGTCAAGTTCTGATTCTCTAGAACTAGAGTAGCTTTGTTTTTCATGCATATGTCACATTTTGGCATGCCAGTTCATTAGTAGTATGATTTTTTGCATTTCCCTTTGAAAAAGGAACCTGCATGGGAACCCTGAAGCATGTCAATCAGTACTTGCCAACATTCCTGCCAAAAAAAGTCCCAAACTCCTCTCAATTTTAGACCTAAATCATTTAAAATAATTTGTGGGATTAAAAGCTTTGTATAGTGTAGCTTCATTTTATTTTCATTTGGTTTGAATTTTGTTTTCCAGTCTTTCCTTTCATCTCCCAGAGCTTTGCATTCTGTAGCATCTGGCTTTGCTGTTTGAAATGTATTTACAGGAAAATAATGATGAAGTGTTTAGAAAACGTTTAGCCAGTTAATGGTCTGACACGTGATTAACAAGTAACCTGCGATAAAGTTGCCATTCCCACTGTACCTGGAAAGACTCTGCTTCAGTTTGTGCATTCCTGTGTGTTTGACATATCAATCTTAAAGTTAAATCCGAACCACCCTTTTAATATTACATGCTGCTACAAAATTAGCGAGTTTATGTGTGTTTTACTTGGTAACTCTGCTCGTTTGTTTTGAGATGTTGGCAACTAGTTAATGTGATTGAGTGGGAAATACCCTTTCTTTGGGAGGCAAAGTGCAAGTCTTTTTTTCATATGTTCTTATCAGGTCCCAGCACAACATGCCAAGAGGATTCGTGTGCAAACCAGGGAGTGTGCTTACAGCAGTGGGATGGATTCAGTTGTGACTGTAGTATGACCTCCTTCAGTGGACCATTGTGCAATGACCGTAAGTACACTAAAACCATGCTGATCTGAACACTTGAGAGCTTGAAGGCAGTATTCGAAGCAATTGTCTGAAGCTTTAGATTATTTTGCTATTAGATATTTAAATGAACTAGCAAACTCTGTGCAAATCTGTAAGGCTTTTAGGAAGAGATAGCTGAAATATGCAGTATGAATTTTGGACAAAGTGCGGTATCAAGCACTGACAGAATTTGGTTCTATTACACTTGATTGCATGTCTAATATACTGATGGTTACCTGTCTGAAATAATCCTCTTCCTGCATAAATGTTACAAATAGGGGTTCTTTTTCCTGCTTGAAAAATCCTTTTACATTTTATTATCTTAAGCTATATTGTAATTTTGTAGCATTATATCATGAGGGCTATAATTACTGTGAAACAGTTGACAAGGCTCATTATCTCCCTTTGTAGATTTCTTTAGGTGACACAGTAAGCATGCCAATAATAAAAGCATGCCGAGTGTTTTAGCTCTTTTAAATTTCATCTGAATAAAACTACATAACATACACCAACCATCTGGTCTTTCAGGAAAAGCTTAAATGTGTCAAAAATAAGGGGCCTGATTCACCAATGTCATAAGCTAGTTTTATTCCAATCCAGCCTTATTGATCTAAATAGAATTATGCAGAAGTGAAAGGGGAATACTAATGCAAGAGCCATCATGATCCACAGTATCTGATTAAAGCAAGCTACTGAGTTTTCTTTTTAATTCCTCACATTTGAAATACCTAAATGCTGCACATATTTATATACATGTGAAGACACTCTAAGGCTGTGTCATGGTTTAGTCCCAGCCAGCAACCAAGTACCCGTGGGATGGGGAGGAGAATCAAAGAAAGGTAAAACCCATGGGTTGAGCTAAAAATAGGTTAATAACTGAAATGAGGTAAATAATAATAGGAAAAAGAAAAGAATAAAATCCAAGCAACACAAGTTATACACAATACAGATACTCAGCACCCACTGACCAATTTCTTGTCAGTCCCCAAGCGGTGATTGCTGTGCTTCCTGTTTCTGTACTGAACATGATTTTCTATGGTCTGGAATATCCCTTTGCCTAGTCTGGGTCAGGTGTCATGTATCTGCTCCCTCATGGCTTCTGTGCCCTTCCTAAATGACAGAGCATGGGACTGAAAAGTCCTTGATCAGGGTAAATGTTCTCAGACTAAAGCCAAAACACAGCACTGCACCAGCTAGTAAGAAAATTACCCCAGCTCAAACCAGGACACTAAGCATTCTTATTTCTGTTTGTATACATTTATCTGATGAATGACTGATGGTAGAGAGTGTTGGTATAACGCTCTCTACCGTCTAGTAGATGGTAGTCTAGTCAAACATCTTTGATTTTTATGTCTGGTTCTGGTTCCACTCAACAGCAAGGTGTACCTTTTTGGAAAACCCTAAAATACCAGAATAACTACAATCTGAAAAGCTTTTGGCTCATATTATAACTAGCATAAGGCTAGCAAATGAATTATATGCAAAAGCTAAATTCTTGAGGAAGTTCCACTTTCCTACTCTTGACTGTGTTTGGAAACTATGGGAAGGACTTCATCTGTTTCCCTACACTTGCTGTCATGGTAGAAGTGAAATGTGGTATCAAAAAACTTCTGATAATTTGAGCAAAGGTTTGGGTGTACTTTATGCATGTTTGCCCTTCCCAGCAATGTGAGTGATTAGTCATACTGCTAAACATGTATTTTTAAGGATTTCAGTCCCCTATCTGCTACAGGAGAAAAAGATTTGTTTCTATTTTACTTTTGTTATTTCTGTTCTTCTGTCATCTGTGAGTTCTTCCAAAAGTAACTAAAAGCTATGAATAAGAAAATTATCTGTTCCACATCTAGTAAAGGAAAAACCGCATAGGAATTTGTCTTGGTAGGAACTGGTATCTGGACCTGGAACATTCTGTGAATTATTTTTTCAAGCGACAGCTATTGCATAAAATTGGCAAAATGATGAACTTACGCAAGATATTTACTAACCTGTGAAAGCTCTTCTGTATGGTAACATTCTGGACTACATTGCACACAATCAGATAATTCTCAATATACTATTTCTGATGATAGTAAAGAAGTACCTTTAGTACATGGCTGCCAAAAGTACTTACTTTTTCCCCAGATAAATCTTGCTTTTCTTTATGTAATTCTATAACAAATGTGAAATATAAATTTATCCCTGATATGGGTGTATTGTAATGGAGTGCAGAGTCTGGTAGATATAGTATGTTTGGCTTCCGCTTTATCTTGACTCCTCAGACTAGTTCAGATACAAAAATCTGCAAAGCAAATCTAACAAGAGAGGGGTTTTAGGGTAGGTGCTTCTCAACAGTACTGTGCAGAGGGGAAGGCTCACATCTCCCAATGTTTCTGCAACGTTTCCAGCTGGGCAGGCCCCAGTGTATCCTGGTGTGTGAGTCCATTCCTCCCAGGTACAAGATTTGGTCTTTTTCTTTGTTTAACAAGGTTTTTGTCAGCTCGCTTCTCCAGCCTGTCAACATCCCTCTGATTGGCAGCACACTCATCTGGTTTATCAACCACTCCTCCCAGTTTTGTATCATCTGCAGTTTGCATAAATGTGCACAAATTACCTTGCTGCATCTGAGTTGATTGTTTCAGCATGTTTCCCATAGTAACCTCAGTGCACAAAGATTGGATGTGCATCATTCCTCGGCTTTACAGTGTGAATGTTTCACATGTATCATTCTTGTCTCTTTTATTTCCAAAACAGAGTTTGAAGGAAATCATAGAGTCAGAGAATGAGTTATGTTGGAAAATATAACAGAGTGGTTTGGGTTGGAAGGGACCTTAAAGCTCATCCAGTTCCAAGCCCCTGCGAGGGGCAGGGACACCTTCCACTAGAGCAGGTTGCTTCAAGCTCCATCCAACCTGGCCTTAAACACTGCCAGAGATGGGGCATTCACAAAATAACGAAAGGAATAGTTTCTCAAAAAGTGTTCTAATACATTCTGCTAGTACAGTGTGCAAGAAGTTTCTTTAATCTTTCCTGTAACAGGAAATTACTACTCCTGTGCTGTTCAGTGGATTATTCCAGGTGAAAATGTGCACAGCTTAAAATGAAGAGTGAGGCTGGTTGTTTCTCTCCCAGTCTCAGAGTGTCCTGTGCGTATCAGCTAGACAGAAGGAACAATTCAGGGAATGTATTCCTACTGAAAAGGACCTGGGCACGCCAAAGGTAAAGCTACAGTTTTACTGCAGTAGTCAGGAACACCCAGAGTTCAATCCACAAAAGTTTTGCTCAGTTGCAAATCTCAGTATTTCACTACAGTGAGGATGGGGTCCCTGAAGACCATAAGCCTTCATGGTGGCACAGATGAGAACATCCTGTGTGCTGTAGGTTCCTATTTACTGGGAGATAAGGCGGGGGAAGTTTTGACCCCAAGATGCTATACAGGTTATAATTTTCTCATTTGATGTGATATGATACTTGGAGATTCAGGGCAACAGTGCTCTTGAGATATGAATAGATAGAAGCGTTACACCAGTATGTGCAAATCAGACCAGTGGCCGTTGTTTCTACAAAATGAGATTCTATGGAAGACACTACTAAAAGGACAGTTAATGGCTGTTCTTACAAAAGGATTGCTGCATGCAACTCCTCTGAGAAAATACATCATGAACTTTATAACTGTTGCAACAGGTTATGTAGTGAAAAGCTATCCTCCCAGGGAATTCAGCTTTTTTTATAAGAGTAGGGATGAAAATTACTCTGGCAAAACAAAATAAATCTGTAAGAGATTATCTGCTTTCTATAAGTTTACATCTGTTTTTACTCGGCCAATCTTTTAAGTATAGCTATATTAGTGAAGGTAATAGCATGTTTGGGAAAACAAATACTGCTATTATGGCATAGAAAATAGCAGACATAATAACATTGTCACATTACATTAGTATAGAAATGTTCTGTGCTAAATTACAGGACAGCGTCAACACTGTCTGTCGCTGTAAGGGATTAATGTAATGGCGTTGTACTTGTGATGGTATAAGCTAACACTGTGTCAACACTTCCATTAAAATCCATTTCTGAAGGGTTAGAACATCACCACGCAATGTCTTCTGATTAGGAATTTGACGTTCTCAACCACTACAACAGAAGTTTTAAAAAAAGCTCTGTTTTATCTTGACTCTTTATCAAGAAAAATCCAAAGGCTTCATTTAAACGGAGAACTGTGTCAGCGTTGCAAAATGGGTTTAGGATATTTGGTTGCATTATAGAAATACTGCCGTTCAGCTATGATTGTCTCTGTAATGGTGGTTAGATTTTATTTTAAATGCGTTTAGATGTTAATAAACTAATAGTGGTGTATCAGGATGATTTACTTGGAGATTAGACAAGAGTTCAAGGAAGGCCTGCTAGGGAAAGAGGGAATCCACCTATCAAGGTGGAGAAAAAGCATCTTTGCCGTAAGCTGGCCAACGCAGTGAGGAAAATGGAGACAACTCACAAGGAAGTGAGGAAATAATGGACTTAGTGTGATGGGAAGGTGTGGAGCTCTGCCCAGGGACAAGTGATGAGACAGCTGAGAGCATATGGGTTAGTGTTAGATGGCAGACCAATGCCTAACATGATGTGATGGGTATCTACTACAGCCTCCCTGATAAGGAGGAAGACATAGATGAGGCCTTCTTCAGACACGTTGAGGAAGCCTCATGTTTGCAGACCTAGTCCTCAGATGTGACTTGAATTACCCCAGAACCTGGCAGCAGTGCAGGTCACAAGCAGTGTGGGGGATGTCTGGAGTGCATTTACTTGCTGACGCAGTTGCTCAAGGAGCCAATGAAAGGACGCACGCCGCTGGACCTCGTGCATGCATAAGGGAAGAACGCGTCAGGGTTGCGATGGTGACAGAGTTCGGGCTCTTGCCCGGAGCCGCACCACCGCGGAGATAGCGGTGACCGACGGGGGCAGACACCAGCGGCGACGGCACCGCCCTGAGCGCGAGCGGCCTCAGCTCGGGGCGGGAGCGGCGCGTGGCGCCTCAGTTCGGGCGGCCGTTCCCACAGGAGACGCGGCGGGAAGGTCCGGAGCCCGGCGGGAACGGGAGGTGAGCTCGGGCCGTGCTCATGGGAAGGGGCTCAGGGGTGGTGTCCTCTGGCAGAGAGCTCAGGAAACAAAGTCCTCGGTGCTGGCCAGGACAGAGGTCCCTCGTGCCCGGGCGTCCTGCTGAGGTGGGTGCCAGAGCCTGCGGGGGATGGAGGGTGGTGGCTGCGTAGAGTGTGACCGGCCCGATGGTTTGCTCTGCGTGGTGGCGGTGCTGCGGGAAGAGGTGGAGCGGCTGAGGAGTGTGAGGGAATCCGAGGAGGTTGACTTCTCCCAAGTAACAAGTGGTGGGATATGAGGCAATGGCCTCAAGCTGAGCCAGGGGAGGTTTAGTCTGGATATTAGGAACAATTTATTCACCAAGAGGGCAGGCATTGGGACAGGATGCCCAGGGCAATGCTAGAGTCACCGTCCCTGGAAGTATTTGCAAACCGTGTAGGGTTTAGACCTCATGGTTTAGTGGTGGCCTTGGCAGTGCTGGGGAATGGTTGGACTTAAAGGTCTTTTCCAACCTGATTCTGTGACTGTGATTCTAAGAAGGTCATTAGGGGTGTAGCCAGTGTGGACTTATGAAGGGGAAATAATGTATTATTGAATGACAAAGGATTCAATGCTTAGGTTTCTGTCATATTTGTTAAGCTTACAGGCTGTATTCTGATTTGCAGTCATGGTGAGCTCTCAAAATTGGAAGCATGTATCTTTTCAGAAAATCAAATCCTAATTATTTCAGATGGAACAGTGAGCAGTGGATACTTTTGGCTGTTAGGATAGTGGAAACTAGGCACTGTAAAAATACATTAATTAAAGTTTATGGGAGATATGGATATTAGAGTATTCGACATTATAAAAATAACAGGAGGAACTGAATGATTCTCTCCCCAGTGTAGTGTTTGGAGAGTGCATTAAGTAATATTGAGGTTATACTTTGAACTACAAAAGTGTTAAATATTGAGTCAGCTTTCAACTTCTACAGTTAGTGAGGGGTTTCACAGGCACCAACCCTCTTCACTGCAGAACGCTGAGCAAGATGGGCATGTCATCATACTGACAAGAGTCTTATGCTTTCTGAAGGTGTAATTAGCAACTATGTAATAACCCATAGGCAAGGAGGGGTAATCTAATATAGCACACAAGTATAGAGCTGGCTCTCCTTAGGTTTGCAGTGGTTTGTGTTTGTTATGTATGTGTCTATCGTACATTCTGGAGTGCAGCGGGTGATATTCACGTAATCTCTCTTTTCATTATCAGCCTGCTATTAAAAAATTATGGGTTTAAATCATCTTACCACCTATATTTCTTTTCCATTTATCAATCATTTCCCATTGATTTAACTGTTTAAGATACTGCATCCTTTGGGCCTCTTGACACCCAGAGTATATGATCAGTCATAATGCTACTTTTCCGAGAAGGTGTATACGAAATAAGCTGAATTAAACTGGTGACTAAAAGCTAAACTGACCATGGTCAAGGCCACGTTGGAGGGGGCTTGGAGGCAAACTGGTCTAGTGGAAGGTGTTACTGTGGTAGGGGCTGGAACTTGATGAGCTTTAAGGTCGCTTCCAACCCAAGCTAGCCTGTGATCCTATAAGAGCTACTCAGGAGTACTTTGTAAAATAATACTAACTATTCCTGGCCAAGACTTGGCAGTTGCTAGCCACCAATAAATGTATAACATGCTATTAAAAAAGAGGATAGAAGAATCCTCAGAGTACTTTAAAACACCTTTGATTTCCATCTCCAGTAGCTGAGAATTAAAAAGTCTGTCCTGGATAACATATCAGTCTAAATACTTCAGATTATTATTTTGCCACAGAGACTTGCAGTACACGGGAGAAATAAAGGTAGCTGTGCGCAAAATTACAATGCAGGGTAAGCTGCTGGAATGCACTAATTGAAGAAACCTCAATTTGTTCAGCTTGTCGCAGCCAGTGTCTCTCTATAATGAATACCTGGAATTTCTGGTGACAAATATCAGTGGCCTGATTTATACAAACTTCACAGGAAGTACGACTTCACGCACATGGTCTTGAAAGTGCAGAAATGTTGAGGTGTTTGGGAGAATTAGAAAAAAAAACTGTGATAAAGAGCAAGGCAAGCAAGAAGTGTGCTGCCTGTGAGCTGTGGCTGTGGGCCACGGTTCCTTTCCTTAACTTTTGTTTTTATTGGGATCCTAATCAGGAGAGACTGTACCGTGAGCTGTCGGGCTCCTGTGGTGTTATTATCAGAGCATGTGTTCCTCTAGCCAGAACTCTAGAGACTGATGCACTGATGACAGCAGTTTTTCAGAGTTTAGTGGCCCAGCTCTTAGCAGTGTGTTTTGGTTTTATTTTTTTTTTTTTTCCTCTTTCGTATGGATTTTGCAGTATGTAATTTTTGGCCTTTGATTAAGATCTGTCAGTTCATTAATTGCGTAAGTTAACAGGTATGCTATTGATGACAGTCTGAAAACAAGTTTTAGAATTTTTCTCCATTTTACGTTACAGTAGTCAGTCAGATGAGCTATATCATGCCTAAAATAATTGAGTAATTTCCGTTTTCTTTAAATACATTTCAAACTATCCCTTTAAAAAGTTAATATTAAGTTGTGTGACAGTGATTGTGTAAGCTCTTACATGTGAGAATATCTCTGACAAGCAATAAGAAGTAAAGTTGTAAGTGGGATACTTGATACAGGAAAAGCCTAAAAGCAATTTCAAGGTAGCCAGAATACATTGTTACAGTTGTAGCTCAAAGAGAAGCAATTACACAACATTTCTGGCCTGTTTCAGAATATTAAAAATGGAACATAGTGTCAGAAAATTGCAAGCTTCTCTCTGCCTCTGGAGGGATCAAGGGAGTAATTAAATTGGATTTTGGTATGTCAATAATATCCTTCTGTTATTAATGGCATCATAATTTTGTAAATCAAATCCTAGAAGTGTTACCGGTGTCATAAAGGTGAAAATGATTAAGGGTTAATTAAATATATTCTCATGGAACTAAAATTGTTCTGTTGGGTATCGTTGGATTCCTTTCTCTAGAACTTTCAATTATTACAATGTAATAGTGTACTATGTACAATTCAGGCCTGAAATTTGTGTAGCCAAAAGCTACTCACAGTAATAAGCATCTTGGGTGAGTGCTATCACTTTTCTTTCTCTCAGATTTCTCTGAACACTCTAACAATATAATATATTAAAATCAAATTTAGGTAACTAGTAGCTTTCTGAACAAGATTAATCGCTATAGGTGGCACAGCCAGAGCGGAAGTTTTAGCTGTGTAATGGTGTCAATTGTTTCTCTCCAACAAACCCAGAGAAAGAGCAGTGAGTGTTAGCTTTTTTAATAGGCGATAGCTGCAAGGGTCACAAATAGTGAGAAGAAGAAAAGGCTTTCCCAAGCAGCATCTTCTATAACTCATAGCATAAGAATAACTCAAAGTGTATGTATGGAGTTTGGTAATAAATGTCTATTTTATGTGTAAGATACTTAAACACGATGGTGCTTCAGAGGCATAAAATTATTCAGTCTTTCTGAAGTCTGTGGAGCTGGACTTGGGTTACTAAGGCAACCTGGTCTTCCTCAGCATGTATTCTGGCTTGATGGATAGATAGGTAGCTTAGGTTCAAAATGCATACCTGTGAGGAACTGGTACACTCATTGCAAAATGAGATTTTGTTGATAGCTTCATACCATTTTCAGAGCCTTCTGTGTGTTCGTTTTTGCCAGGTGCTGCAGAAAATCGAGGCAAAGCAACCTCTTCTGTTTGAAGCAGAGTAAGCAAAGTGAGCTGAATCTTATGTGGGTGAATCAAAGTGTTTTGGAGTCCAAGTTAAACAACTGTGTAATTCCCCAGAAGCTGAAAATGGAAGCATGCACTGGGGTAATGGCAAAGCACAGAGAGTGTTTATAATACTGACATTTTTGCAGCTTTCATGGTTTTTTGCCCATGCTCCAGGATGGATATTGTACCTGGTTTTGATCACTTTTGGCCTGCCAGCTCCACCTCACCAGCAGTTAATTTGAATGAAACTTCCCTGTTTTCTTACCACGTACATCCATAAGCACGCTTACATTCTGAATATCACATGGGATGTTTAAGATCCTGTCTTGACTTAGGCTTATGAGTCTTGTGTACTGATGTGTTTGGAAGTCTTCATAGCTATTTTCTGCTTAGGTATTTTGGGAAGTTGTGAAAGAAGGTAACAGAATCAATAATAACAGTATGAAAAAATACTGATGGAAGCTGCAGTCCTAGGGATGAAGGAATTTTAGAAGGGTTTAGTGCCTGGTTGCTTAATGAAGGCAACTGCAAAATGAAGTCCCAGCTTGGGGAAAACTATTTCATATTAAAAGCAATCAATACTCAGGTTGGGTACTGAAAAGTTTGAGCTGCGGAAAAGAGGGTGAGGAACAGCTAATGCTCATGAAGCTGTTTGGTGCCCACAAACCCAATTTAAAGTCCGTGTTAAGGATGCTTGTCAATTTGGTGCTAATTCTGGAGGAACGTTCATGCTGTGAAGTTTTATGCTATCACTCTTTGTAATGAAGCTATACTTTGAATTGAAAATGGGCATATGAAGAAGCACATCATTCCACTGTAAACATCCACACACTAAAAAACCCCATTTAAAATGCATGATATGCGGTATTCAATGTCAAAGCATATTAATATTTACATATGCCATTTCTAAATCATCCAAAGCTCTGAGTCTGCCTTACAATATAAGGAAGTCCTCGCTATAGCATATTTGTAGTTTAAAAATTCTCTTCCCTTTAAACAGTGTAAATCTTAAGAAAGCTTCTAATCAAATCAATGATCCGATATTTGCATTATATTAAATATTTCACAGGGAGCTCAGAGTACTTTGGGAACTTAACACTGCTCAGAAGTATCAGCTGTGGAGGACCGCTACCTCCTATCCAGAGATCCTAAAAGTCAGAGCTGAGTGTGCTCAGTCCCTCTAAAAATCAGTCTTTTGATCACTTACATGCTACAAATGTTGCTGTGTGTTGGGGAGCAGAAATGTACGTATGCATGCTGAAATAAGGCCAAGACAGATGTTTGCTACCAGCAAGCTGAAATTCAGTTACAATTCAAGCCTCAAATCATGGGTTGAATGGCTAATTTGTCTATGTTGAAATCCAAAGTCACTGTATAGGGTCCATGTCATTTTCCCTATCCCTCAGCCATTATACCCAGTTATTGAGATTGAACCCAGAGTTTTTAGAAGTGCTTGGCATTCTTTCTACTGTCCTTTTTCTCCTCTTTATCCTACCTTCTGGATCACCAGAACATGGGTTCAGGTTGATTATAATAATGAATTTTCTGATGGTCCAGTAGTAATTGTAGGTTGGCTTTCTTGTCTGATCAAAAATTCATCGAAAGTTGATTTTGATCACTAATCCTGTAAGTGACAGAGGTTGTATCTTTGCTCTTGTTAACATGAGTATTTGAAGGAAACAAATTATTTGGTGTTTATTGAAAATAGCCTTTTCTTGTAACTTCATGAAGTGTGATCATAGCTGTCACCTGTTTGAGCTAGTTTTATTGCCAACTTGTATCTCTGGTTTTGACTTTGGGCCAGAACTTTCCTGAAGAGTATCAGAAGCACTACAACCCTTCAGCATATCAGGAGGAGCTGAAGGGCCTCCTTAGCCTTTCACCGTTACCCATATTGTGATTAAAGCCCCCCTGTATTGTTTCTCCTTCAAGCAGTTACCTGCAATACAGTATACACACAGCAGTTACCCAGTGTTTATGGAAAACATCAGAACCCTGCAAAATATGCTTAGGTTTTACTGCATGAGCAGTAAAATTGGGCAGATTTAAAAAAAAACAAACAGATTTACTGTGCATATACAAAGCCAACTGTATAGCTCTTTCTCATAGGGTTCAAGACTGCTTTGAAATATCAAGCATTGTACACATAAAGACCTGATATGCATATGGGCATCAGCTTGAGATTCCTATGGATCCAGTTCAGCCAAGGTGCTCGATATCTGAAAACCTTGGAAAAATTTAAAAGTCCTCTAATTTTAGCCAGAACTCTAAAGTCAAAGAATAACATGTTCAAGGGGCTACTTGGGTATCTATTTGGTAATCATCTCCCACTTGATCTTTTTTGGCCAAGCTCCGCTTTAGCACTGAGCTCCAATCTTCCCTGTTTTATTGAGTCTTTTCTGTTTTTCATCTGCTAAAAGGATGGGGACCCAATTTAATAGGCTTCCTTCTGTAATCCCTGAGGGGAAGTCTTTATAGCAGGAAAATATTCAAAATGATAGTATCTCTGTAATTGAATGCACTAGCAGGAATAAATGAAAACTGTTTCCAAATTTGGTGGACTAGTAGTGGCATGTCAGATCAAGTTCAGATACTTTCAGAAATGAGCAGATTTAATTTCTCTACAACTAAGGCATGACACTTTTTAGATAAATAAAAGAAACATAATTTGGGGAAGATTCTACTGAGCAAATATAATCCTATTTCCCCCTGAAATTCTACCCCAAAGCTTGTATCTTTTTTTGCCGCTTCTTGCTATCAGTGTGTATTGCAAGTGATATTTAACTTGAATTACTTAATGCAGCTTTGCTGGGATGACAGCCAGCTTCAGAGAAAGCTTCTGTAACCCCAACAAATGCACTGTGCTGAGAGATGATATTTTTACAGATTAACCTTTTCCTGTGGATGACACTGTATGCCAGACAAGTCATCTGTACTAGAAATGCTTTGTATTGTAGTTTCAGAAGTCCACAAAAAGGTATTTCTTGTAATTTGACTATTTCTGCTTTGTTTGGGTTTTTTGATCCAGATGACAACAAGATAAGTCATCTAAGGAATTGCTCCAGCTTGTTCTCAGCCACATTCTCTAGGAAGAATGAAGTCAGGATTAAGGTGTGTAATAGTTAACAATGCTGTACAAAAGATTGTTGAATTAAGTGCTTTGGCCAACATCAGTTTTGAAAGCCATAACTGAAGGGTCTTCTGTATGCTTAGTGCAACAGTATCCTAAGGAGCACCAGAAAATTCCCATAATTCCCATAACACACTTCTAATGTAGCTCTACCTAGAAACGCTTCCAAAATAGGAATTCTTCTTTTTTTTTTTTTTTTTTTTTTTTCTTCAAATTGCTGATCCCATGTACCCTTTGAAATGGGGGTTTCAGTGGAAGTGGCAATGTCACAGATATTTTTAAGTCATGTCGTGTTATTCAGCGTCACCAGTGCAACTGTAGTAGCTGTGGAGGCACCAACTGGGAGCAAGTTTGAGGGTCTCCAACTTCTTAGGCCAGCTCTACATCCTAAGCCAAGATCTTGTAGAACTACATCTTTAGCTTGATGTGCCATAAATAATTACTATTGTGAGGGGATGCTGGGAACAGACAGTTATCTCTCTCAATTTGAGAATAGTAAGTTATTGATGTGTAAATATTGATGGAGTTGTATGTTAAATGGGTTTTAAAACTGGATTGCATAAGAAAGAAGGAGTAAGAGACAATGCGGAAGTCTGTAGGGAATGATAACCTTGCATATAGGTATTGGCAGTTATACAGCCTTAGGTCATAAATTCTGGGCAGTGCTGGGTAGTTTGAAGCAGAGTTTTAATCAGGTAAGGCCAACCAGTTTTTAAGAATAATAGAAAGTATGGGGAAGAAATTCCATAGGATATCTATGCACAACCATATTAATTACTACATTAATTTAAACTGAAATCTGGACTGTTGAGAAGTACTTGTACACCAGTAAATACTAGTTCCCCCATGTAAATAACCTGAAATTCAATTTAACATGTATGTTTATGTGAGTAAAAATGTCAACAGGTGCAAAATGATCAAAGTGTTCTTATAGGAAGACAAAAATTTCTGGATTATTACTCTCTCAAAGATAATTTAAATCCTTTTTTCATCACTATTAAAATACATTTGCCTTTTTTTACAAAAAAACATTGGGGAAGGAAGTTCAAGCATGGTTCAATAATGAACATTTTGGATTTTTTTTCCCTGTCTCATATATATACCAGTAATTCCCTTTTTTACATTAAGACGTCTTTTAAAATTCTCAGCTGAGTTTCTGGATTTTTTAAGTGTGAGCAATTTGTCTATTATCTTTTTCCCAGATTCCAGATGAAAAAGCTATAAATCCAAAGATGAAGTT
This sequence comes from Amazona ochrocephala, assembly GCA_039720435.1. Taxonomy (NCBI): domain Eukaryota; kingdom Metazoa; phylum Chordata; class Aves; order Psittaciformes; family Psittacidae; genus Amazona; species Amazona ochrocephala. Next base: position 118,489,926 of record CM077878.1, on the reverse strand, counting down.
TAATACGAGCTTGCACATTGCAGATGTTATAAGTTGTGTGAAAATGCAGGCATTTCATTAGATGGGCTTGCTTAATTGGGAAGAGCCTTCATCTTTGTGGGCAAGGAGAAGTGATAAAAGGAGCACAGAAGAAATATACAGCTCAGAGGTCCCTGAAGACCTTTAGGATTTAACCTTCATTTGCTTTTTAATCTTAGAATTCTTTATTATTTTGGGGAAGCATGTGGTTTGATTCTTCAGGTTGGCGGGTGGTAGCAGTTCCATAATTATGATCTTGGTTGTATGCTGCCAGTGCACAAAGGGGAGCCATGGTAATCCACTCCAGTGTATTTTCAGTAGCAGTTGCATATTGCTCATGCTTTTTGATGTAAAACCCTCTGTAAATCTCACTGGAGTGATAAAGTTACTGAAGTTATACAAAAATAAACATTTTTAACTTCTGCAGAAAGTAACAGAATCATCAGCCATCCTACACCACTCTGCCATAGATAGCAATAAAAATGTTTAATAGTCATGAAGAATACACATTCTCTTTTTTGCTAAGGCTTAGCTATTTAATATATAAATTATTTAACCTACACTTGTCCTTAAAATATGATTGTGTCATCATTTATGTTCAGTTTCAATTGGCTTCTAAACAGAAATCATTTAAAATAGTATTTGTTTCTATTGCCATATGTGCTGCAAATCTTCTATTTATTAGTATTTTTATTCCATCTGGGCATGATTTATCTCTTCCCTCAGCTTAGTAAACATTTAGGTAGTAATTCTCTGTAGTTATTTATGACTGGACTTCAGGCTGTTTTCGAGTTCTTTAAGACCTTTATTTTTGTTTCCTCTTGGAGTGGCATAAAAAGGCCTTAAGTCAAACTACAGCATATCTGCAGGGAGCCAGAGTAATTACCTTAAGAAGATGGAATGCAACAGTGCTGTTGGAACTGGAAATCTTCCCTCTGCCCCCAGCCCCAGGACAGCAAAACAAATGAGGAGCGTGCACCCAAAAAGGAGATCAAAAGTTTTCTTCTGGCTCTGACTTGATTGGCCTGGGTGGTCGGTGGGATACTTGGATACACTCCAGTGGCGATGTGTTCCCTGTTCCCTCCCCACAAGAGCTTTTCTGTCAGGGTAGGTGGAATAGTTCGGGATTCATTCCTATCAGATGTTAGTGGAACACAAGTAAACAAACTGTTCATCTAAGCTATGATTCTGTAGCATGCTGCCTGTTCATATTAATGTTTGAGACAGATATTAATGAATTTATTCATGAGGACATATGTGTCAATTCTGCAGACAGCGTAATAAGCATGCAGTGATGTTGTGGCTATCATGATTAAGTATCATCTCTGAAAGCCATTTCTTTTCAGTGCAGATATTTGCCCTGTACTTATGCTATGGATAGTCAATTGTAAAGATCAGACTGGGAGCAATTTCTTTGATGTTTGTAAAAGCAGGAAATACTTTTTTACCTATCTGAATAACAGTTTGCAGTGAGTAAATTAAAATGTTACTGAATGGAGACTGGCAATTATTGCCAGTTGTAACCTGAGTAGCAGGCTTTGGTATTTGTATTTCCATCAGGGCTTAATTTCCTGTCTTTGCAACAAATAGTTCTTCATACAATCATAGAATGGTTTGAGTTTAAAGGGACCTTAAAGCTCATCCAGTTCCAACCCCCTGCCACGGGCAGGGACACCTTCCCCTGGAGCAGGTTGCTCTGAGCCCCGTCCAGCCTGGCCTTGGAAACTGCCAGGGATGGTGCAGCCACAGCTTCTCTGGACACCCTGTGCCAGGGCCTCACCACCCTCACAGGGAAGAATTTCTAGCTAATGTCTCGTCTAAATCTCCCTTCTGTCAGTTTAAAGCCATTCCTCCTTGTCCTGTCACTACATGCCCTCTTGTTTATTGCATCTGTGCAAATTGGGATGACTGTGTTCATAAATCAGATGTATAAAAAAAAACCTCCCCCTTTTTTTTTTTTTTTTTTTTTTTAATATATTTTGAATCTTCCTGTTGGCATATTTCAGTCATTCTATTTATGGGCTAAATTCTGCTGTGATCAAGTTTATTGATAAATCTGTCTTAACTTCATTGGAAGGAAGATGGATTTCTAAAGAGGCATCTGTCTTTGAACAGCTATGGGTACTATCTTTGCCTAACCAGACTAAGGTCTTCATGGCTCTGATACCGTTTCCAGAGTTGAATGTTTTGAGCCTGTGCCTGAATGTGATTCTGCTGTGGAGCTGTATAAACCATGGTATGGCACAGGGCCATCATTAAATTTACTGTCCGCTTCTGTGGTTCCTGGCAGTGCAGTCTTGTCTACTTGAGAAGCCATCAAAATCAGCTCCTCGGGCAAACCATCCATTAAACTTCTTTTCTTGAAAGAAAACAATAATGAATCTTCTGCTAATTTGCTGCAATTTATGTTTGCTTTGTGATTGTGCAGCCGAGCCTGGCCATGAAACTCTGCTAATCATTGAGAAGTTATTGCCTGTGTGCAATCAGACATCCAACAACTACCCCTCCAGAACTAAAACAATATTCCAGAAGGGTTTGGTTTTGTATCTCTTGCATGGTTAGAGTCTTACAGCATGTGATTTTGCACTTTTTTCTCTGCTTAAAAATCCTTAGTATTTTGTTTGATAAAAGAACTGTTCTCACAGTGTACCTTTTTTCTTTTATATCGTGTAGTTTAATGATAGAAAATGGATGTCTCGCAGATAAAATGACATGCTGCATACTATTGTGTCCTGTCTCAAGGATTTAAGCCCTGTAATCTTTTAAAAATTGATCATTAGTCGCTTATCTTCCATAGTGTTACCATTGGCTAAAAATTTGGAAAACAGTTAAATTAAAAGAAAAAAAAAAGAAGAATAGGAGGCAGTAGGTAGCACTTTGTGCGGAAACCATTAGAAATTAATAGGGAGTGGGTAGGAGAAGCATATCTTATTAAAGGTTTCAAGACCCCAGAAATCCAAGGTGGAAGAAAAACTATTCAAGTGTTCTAAAATACTGGGTCATTTTTCACCTGTCTGGAGATGTGCAGAATTCTGTGGACCCTGTGTGAACCTTATTATCTCATCCAAAAACTGCAGCTCCATTCAGATTTTGAATAAGCAATTTCCATGCTATTGTATTTCTTCATAACTTGAAATCTGTGGCTGTGTTGTTCATCTGAGAAGCTTAATGCTACAAAGTTAATGCAAAGCTATTGTAATTGCCATTTTGGAGAGGGTGAGCATTTCGAGAGGGTGGTGCTTTCTTTTAATACTTCAGTATTAGTTTGAAGTTATGGATGAATTCCCACATCAGACAACCATGCAGGTGCAGGGGTGAGATTTTATTCATCACGTGCAGCAAAGTTTGTTCCAACAGAATTTTCAGGTGACTTGATTGGTCAAATTCATATCAATAGCTGGGATTTGTTCTGGTGTTTGTGACTGCAAGAAAGTGCACTCTAATGTGCAATGGATAGTTATTTGAGTAATCTTGATGGTTTCCTAATTATTTCTATATCCTAGAAGGATGCTGAGAGTAGCTTGTGCTGGGAAAGTTTACTTTTTGTCAGTGCTGTTAGCTAGCTAAGCCATTTCACACTCTCTCACAGCATGCTCTATATTACATTATTCTGCTCTTTTTTCTTATTTTCATCTCACTATCATAATTACACCAGAGGCTTTAACAGGTTAGGATAAACCCATGATCCATTTCATCCACTTTCCACTATTGGCCGGATACCAGATGCTTCTGGTGAGAGCTTAAAAGCTGAGTGGCTGAGCCTACCTATAGGAAATACTGAAATTTGAAGGTCTTTTTGCATTTATTCCTGGGCAAGCTTTTGTTTATTGAGCAGTGAAATACCTAAAGAGAAGGTATGTAAGGGAAAGGTATGTAGTGAGAGGGCTGGGGAGAGGAACTCTATTGTGTTTTGCAGTTTTTATCAGAATAATGCCAGATCTTCACATTGTTTAATCCTTGTTTGCAACTACAGATAATCCTGGTTTTGGGTTTGTAACGTACCAAAGGTTGATGCTTTAGCTCTGGATATTTTAATTAATACTTTCTGTTAGGTGTTTTAGCATTTAGAAGTATTGATTCTATGCTGAAATCTCATTTTGTGTAGTATTCAGTAGCTATGATGATCACAGTACAATTGCAGCCTCAGTGTTCTCTGGTAAGGATGGGAAAATTGCTTTGACTGAAATGATTTGCAAATTTCTGCACATTGAGAGGTCGCCAGCCAAGACTCGGCTCTGCACAAATGTGGATCTCTCACAGTGGGAATGTGCTCAGCAGTTGATCACTAAGAGATGCTTTCCTCTCAAATTTGCTTTCCCCAGTTTGGGGTGGTTGCATGTTAGTTCCAGGTGTCTGTTGAGGACAGCTATGCCTGACCATCTACAGCATCATTTTAGGTAATTTTGCATCCTTATGAAACTTGTTCAGAAGTCATTTTAGGGCAACGTTCTATGCTTTCCAGACAGGACAGCCTGCTGAGCTGGTTAGGAAGAATGTTTGTATGTATCCCTAAAAAATAGATTTTAAACAACTAAAAGACCAAACCAGCAGCATGCTGGGGGAAGAACAAAGGGACGACTATGTATGTGGTGTCCCTACCTAGAGACAGGTGACTTTTGGGGAAATTAAAGGGAGCTACTGCTCTCAGGCAGCTCTGTAAACTGAGGGAAGAATATAAACTGAAAGATGCAGACATAAGCTCTGATGTGAGGTTACTGAAACCAGCCTTTAACCTTTGTAATTCAAGTCTCATGACCCGAGGAGCACGGTTTCCCATGGCTGTATTCACATGAGAGAAAGAATAGCTGGTTTTCTTTTATCTTTCCTATCTTTCACTTACTTAGAAAAAGAACATCTAAATAGCAAGTGAGCAAACCCTCTCCCTCCTTTCTGTTCACTTTATTGCCAATATCTTTTGGGTCTAAGTTTTAAAGTGAGAGGTAATAAGCTTGAAAACCATTGGGGGCGTGGGCAGAGGGAGGGCAGGGGAAGGGAAGGGGAAAGCACCAGCTTTTCGGAGGGTTTACTGACTGGTTGGTTGTTTTTCATTAGCCAGGATACTCATCCTAGAAGGTCATAGGCACAAAAGGAGCCAGCTTTCTTATCTTAAAAGATGCCACAGACGGCAAATTCTGCAAAGGTAATAAACTGGGTTCCAAAGGGGTCCTGATCATACAAATACTGAGATAAGGTGATTTGTTCTTGTAGCATCTTATAGCTCTCCATAGGGCAACACTTGTCACCGCCGTGTCTTCTGATTTCATTACTGCTATGTGCCATTTCTGCTTGGGTTTATAGCTTGAGGAAATGTGAACTTACCCATTTGGATGTGTTCTTTTAATATAAATCTTGACCTGGTATTTTTTTCAGGCCTCCTATATCCATCCTGCAGAAAACATGAAATAGACAATAGCTCCCAAGTAGCAGATGAGGAACAAATTATGTATTTTAGGAGCCGGTGTAACAAACCAAGGAAAAAGTGCATGGGTGCTTCAGGTTTTCACAGTTTCACAAATGGTGGTTGGTGCACAGTGAAAGCTGAGGCAGCCCAAAGTGCACAAAGCTTTCTTTATTCCAGGGACATACAGGTGATGACATATATCTATGTGCAGGTCACCTTAGGGGAAAACAGGCAGAGAGAGAAAGGAAAATACTCTAGTGGCCAGCTGGGAAGAGTTGTTCTTCCTGGGTATCCTGCTCTGCACAGCTGGGAATCACAGTCTGTTGACAAGCATGGCCATTTTTTTTTCCTCAGACAGATGATACGTTTCATCAATACCTGCCCAACCTTCTTCTTGCTGGTGTTTGTCTGAAAGCACTTTTGCCATGTTGGCTCAGACTGGAATTAGAATGTGTTGTGCACCAAACTAAAGTTCGCTATGTCTTATGCACACCTTTTATTTGGTAACATGTATCAGATATTTGAATGGCTGTTACTCATCTTGTTAGTTCTAATATAGACTCACTTAACAGTCTGGAACCAAATGCTGGGCTGCATCCCCAGCAGCATGACCAGCAGGTTGACGGAAGGATTCTCCCCCTGTGCTCTGGTAAGACGCCCCCTGCAGTCCTGCATTCAGCCCTGGGGGCAGCAACACAAGAGGGACACGAAGCTGTTGGAGCGAGTCCAGAGGAGGCTGCTTGGAGGGCTGGAGCACCTCTGCTCCGGGGACAGGCTGAGAGAGCTGGGTTTGTTCAGCCTGGAGAAGAGAAGGCTCTGGGGACACCCAAAGGGGCCAACAGGAAAGCTGAAGAGGGGCTTCTGACAACGGCCTGTAGGGACAGGACACGGGGAATGGCTTTAACCTGACAGAGGGGAGATTTAGATTAGACATCAGGAAGAAATTCTTCCCTGTGAGGGTGGTGGGGCCCTGGCACAGGGTGCCCAGAGAAGCTGTGGCTGCCCCATCCATGGCTGCGTTGAAGGCAAGGTTGGACTGGGCTTAGAGCAACCTGCTCTAGTGGAAGGTGTCCCTGCTTGTGGCAGGGGATTGGAACTGGATGACCTTTAAGGTTCCTTCGAATCCAGACTATTCTGTTATACTGTGATTCTATGAATCATGTGGGAGATTGAAATGGTGGCAGGTACCTTAGTGTAGAGCTAGAAACTGAAGCTACAGGGTGACAGGGTGAGGAGACAGTGGAGAAAGAGTGTATGATTTAGACATTGAAAAGAATCACTGTGCATAGCAGAAGGCTGCAAGAATGTGGGTTTGGGAGACCCATCAAAATCACATCCACAGTGTAGCCTCAGGGTGTGTAGGAGGAGCCTTGAAGTGAAAAGACAGGTTGAAACTGAATGGGAGGCCTTCAGCAGTACAGGAGTTAAAGCACAGTGCAGCATCCTTGAAATCTTGTTCTGAATGTGTCCAAAAGCACTTCATTTTGACAGCGCAGAGCCACCTATGTCAGGCAGCTCTGTGGCACAAGTACTCCCAAGCACATGCCATAGTAGCATTAATCAGCTGCATGGTCTCTTCCCTTCTTCTTGCCACTACACATCTGGGAAGTGATAGATACAAGTTTCTCTCTAAGGAGTCCTTATTAGATCCATCCCCAACTCTCTGACTTAGGTTGTCAAAGAAATTGGCTGATGTTTATGCACTCTGGAGAATATGAACGCAGTCTTCCTCTATTTGTGGCTTTCTCAAAAGCATCTGTGTAAAGATCTGAAGTATAACTCCCAAGATCCACAATATTCATAAGGAGTAGTTTTTCTGGAAAAGAAAAAAGTGCAAAACTGAAATCCTTAATCTACTTTCTGTTTCCTTTAGTAGATAGAGTTAAGACAAATGGGAAAACAGCTCTGTATAGGGAATGTAAGACTATTGCCATCACTCAAATTACTCAGAATCACTCGTCACTCAGAGTAAAAATTTGCCATTTAGAGAAAGCATCGACCTGAATAAGAAATTACTGTAATTAAAAGAGAGCATGGCTCTGAGATATTTCTTAATGCAGTAACAATGAAGTTTGCTCTGAAATAGTTTTGCCGTGGAAAAAAAATGTGAAAAATCAAGTCAACCCTGCAAACAGGACTATATTCAGAAGCTCTTGGGGCATTCTGTTTCTGTGTTTCCATCCAGTTTGTTAATAAGCTGCTTATAGGGCTAAGGCATTATCACCTGGAATTCAAACTCTTTTACTTGATTTTCAAGTTGTGCTTGTGGCTGTAACCAAGACCCGACCTTAGTGGTGAAGTTTCCTTTTGTCCTTTTAGTTTTCTGGTAACCTTAACTGCTCTTTGGGTCTTAGTCATCTGCCAAATTTGGACTGCTTCTTAGAAGAGCTGTCCATTGCTTTTTGGGTTTTGTCAAGTTTAATTAATTCATTCATTAATTGTGGAGACATTCAGCCAACCTGTATCTTGACAATCCAACATCATTATCTTCCTGTTCTTGTTTATTTTTTTTAACGAAACAACTTGCATCTTGGCTGACTCTGCTAAATTGGCAGCTGTAAATAGCTATGAAAATCAAATTTTTTTATTGAAAATGGGGCCACAATTAACATTTTATTCTGAAATATTTTTACCAGCAGGCCGAAGGATGTGATTCTGCTCCTCTACTCTGCTCTCGTGAGACCTCACTTGGAGTGTTGTGTGCAGTTCTGGTGTCCTCAACATAAAAAGGACATGGAACTGTTAGAACAAGTGCAGAGGAGGACCATGAGGATGATCAGGGGACTGGAGCACCTCCTGTATGAAGATAGGCTGAGAAAATTGGGGCTGTTCAGCCTGGAGAAGAGAAGGCTGCGTGGAGATCTCATAGCAGCCTTCTGGCATCTGAAGGGGGCCTATAGGGATGCTGGGGAGGGACTCTTCATAGGGACTGTGGTGATAAGACAAGGGGTAATGGGTTAAAACGTAAACAGGTGAAATTTGTATTAGGCTATAAGGAGGAAGTTCTTTACTGTAAGGCTAGTGAGGCCCTGGAATGGGTTGCCCAGGGAAGTTGTGAATGCTCCATTGCTGACGGTGTTCAAGGTCAGGTTGGACAGAACCTTGGGTGAGTGTGGTTGAGTTTAGTGGTTTAGTGAGAGGTGTCCCTGCCCATGGCAGGGGGGTTGGAACTAGATGATCTTAAGGTCCTTTCCAAGCCTAACTATTCTATGATTCTATGATTTTTCTAAATCTTAGTCTTTAAAAGAATTTGATTTCAGTTATACTTGAGGCTCTGTCTAGGTTTAAAATAAATTTCTTTCTCTCTCTTCAGCCTCAGTCCTAGACTTTAAAATGCACTGCATACCTGACTAAGCAGTTGAAGTTGAGGGTTTTTTTGTCAAGGTTCTCCTACCTGGTGAAATTGTACTTAGGAAGAGACCTCATTTTCAGCAGTAATAAACAGGATTAAGTCTCTATGGTTTAGCTTGTTTCCACTTGGAGAGAATTTGGAGCTTGACATGGATCTAAGCCACCAGAGTGCCCAGCCTATACGGAAACCTGTAGTTCCACGTACTTCCAAGATGTTTCCATGTGTTTAATTCTCTTTCTTCTCACCATGTAGTGCTGTTCATGTTTTCTTCTTTGTGCTTAGGCTAAAAAAATATTAATCACTGTTTTTTACCTTGTTCTGAGTCTGAAGACACTTTGCATATATCATGACTGCTTTACCTCTATTCCCTTTCAGATTTCCCCCACCTAAACTGGGCCTATCTGCAGTGACTGTTAACTTAGGCTAATCTGACAAAGATTTGTTTAATGCTTACTAGATCCTGATCACAGTCACATCTAGTGCTACTTTTTGATATTTTATATACTTTGCATTTCTACACTGATACTCAAGTGCACTTCTACTCTGCATGTTGCATGCTTTTGACCCAGGTTGTCTGTTTTGTTGTGTTGTATCAGAAAGCTCTTCCTTTCTTTTCTGTATTTATTACCTATTTAACTGTGAAAGCATAATAACAAATGCTTGGTTAAATTCCAGCACTGCCTTTGCAGGGATCCTTTGGTTAATTTTGGAGGTCAGACCCTCTCAGCTTCTGTTTCTCCAGAATAATCTTTGCCAAAGGAGCGTTAGGAGGATTTTAATTCTTTAACATCTGTAAAGCCTTGAATCATAAGGCACCTTGGCATATGCTTCAAACATCTGGCTGAAAATGAGGACTTATAAATCCTGCAGAGAAAGTTTCTGTAGAACAGATTAGACAGCAAGCTTTATGGAGAAGGAAAAGCAGGGATGGGCAAGATGGAAATAAAGGGAGAGAAAAGGAACAGCAAGCATAGAATAAAGGAAAGGCAGATAATGGAAGGATAGTCACTGATAAGGAACAGGTAGCTAAAAACTATTATTCAGTAAATGAAAATTCTAAAACAACACCAGGCTAAGACAAAAAAGAGGGAACAGATTAGCCATTTGTTATAATTAAATATTTGCTTTATGCTAGTAAAGGGAATTAAAATAGTTGAAGTCATATCTTTCGATAGATTATCCCTCATTGTGATTGAAAAATATTTATTGCCTGTAGAGGTGAATTAATATTCTTTTGAGAAGGTTCAGGAAGCAAATGTAGCTATGGTTTTATTTAGTTGTAGGTAGAAAATAACTGTATTTTTTGCTTATCCAATATGGACTTTCCAAGCTTTTGAAGTAAATAGTAAATCTAAAAACATCATCACCAGGATTTAGAACAAACAAAGAAAAGGATATGAATTGTGTGTATGAAATTTCACATAGTGAAAAAGTATTTCAAGTTTTCCGGACTTATTTCTCCAGGAAAACATGTGAAATGTTTTAATTCCACCCTGCATCCCCCAAATGGCATGGTAACTGTAAGGATAGAAAATGTGATAGGCCTCAATTGCTTCTAACAAACTCATTATAGACGATTTAGGCTGAATAGCCTCTCTGGTTTTCAGCCAGTAGTTTCCTTCTGATACCTATGCCTTGGAGCATTTATTCTCTTTAAAATTGAAGCAAAGAAAAAGGAGAGCTACTATGTATTTCTTTGTCAAGGCAAGACAACTCCATTATTTATGAATTTTTAATTCCTCTGATACATTTTTAAGATACAGCAGATTTAAAGCTGTATAAGATGTTCCATGCTGCTATCATTTAGAAGCAAAAACCGAAGAAAACCAGCATTTGATGTGCTCTAATAATTTGAACATTATCTATAATACTAATTCCGTTCAATGACTAAATAAGTATAAAGGGAATGTCATAGCCATTCAATATCTATCAGAACATCTGGTATTGTACCGCGGTAGCATGTAAAGCCTGCTGCACATGGAACATGTCACTCTGTTAATGTGTTTCTGGATGACTCTGAATGTGGCTTTATTCCTAGCTTTAGTTCAGAAGCTGCATTTGGAACGAATGTTGAGTGCAGAATGGATGATGCTATAGACATAAAGGAACTCCCAGTAGGATGGGGAGAACAGTGGTTGCCATTTGAATATACAGAAGGTGACGCTCAACATATCCACTGAAGGACTGTTGGCTGTATTAGAATTGCTACAGTGTGGAAGTTTAAGAGAAAGATTTAGTAAGTGCTGAAAAACCTGAAACTTGGTCCAGAACAATTAGTTGAATCGTTTGTGGCTTCCTCCACTCCCCTATTCTGTCTCCTTTTGTCTCTGTGTCCTTCTGTTCTTCTTTGCAAATTGTGTGGAAAGTGCAGTATAGTTTGATAGAATATGAATCTACTGTCAACATGTGCTGGGAAATTATAGCTTTAGATATACTATTTTTTGATTAAGCTTTGTAGCTAGTGCTTAGGAGGGCAAAATGGCAGAGGCTAAAATTGTGATCATAAAGCTCTATATTCAGGTGAATCAGCAGTGATGAGGGATGACCAGTAAATATCCATGAGCAATGTATTACGAAAGTTCCTTGAAATGTTAATGGTACAAGAACTATGATTGTCCTTCAGAATGTCATTTCTGATGACAAGAGCTGTTGGTTCCTTATAGTTAAAGCTAGTGATCTAATTTGGTAAAAGCCAACCTGAAGGTGGTTGTACTTTGAGAGCAGATGATTTTTAGATGTTCAGACACTTCACTCCAGTTTTCTCATGGTGAACATCAACATTTACTTGCAGTACAGAGTTTGCCTTTTCAGCTGGGAAGATTCATACAGCAGTTAGCACCATATTTATGACACTTTCTGAATTCCGTATTTTAGAATGTGAAGGAATCTCATTCCATTCTACAAATACCAATAAAAATTCCTTAGCACTGCAATACCTGAAGGCATATAGGCAAATTTCTCTTTTGGAATAATAATAGCACCCTGATATTTTCTGCTGAAACATTATGTTCCTAATTTGTCTTTGGAATGTGTAGGCACTCTCATTCAGGTCTATACAAAACTGTTCAAACACTATAGTGAGTTTTCTGAAAATGAAAGGTGGGTTTGGAAATAATAGTGCTTTTTCATTCCTCTAGAGGCTTTAGAAGGTACTGGGAGCTGCAAAATTTATCTCTTTTATTTTGTTACACTGATAAAACTGCTTGTATTTGTTGCTTAGGGCAGAGTCAGTGTTAATTCAAATATACCAAATCCTTTTCTGAAAAATAATACAAAAAGAGGAAGAATGAAGTTATTAGTAAATGTAGTCCTGTGGCCACTGTATTTATGAATGCAGACTCTTTGGAGTGTTGAAAGGCATAGTAGGTTCTGAGAATGAGAGTTTTCATTATAAAGCAGATTCTGCCAGCTCCTATGTGAAGACAAATGCCTCTTGCTAGTGAGCATCCCTATCATGACTATACATTGAGTTAAGACTACCTGTGCAAAGCCACAATCATTGACTTGCATCTGTGTGAGGAAATCTTGTTTCCATATGTGCTTTATGTCAGAACCAGTTCTTGACTACAAGTCCTAAGTTCTTGGTTGTTAATTTTTGTAATATTTAGGAGTTCACTGCTGAGATTTCAAAGTGCACTTTGCTGAATGCAGTGCTCTTGGACAACCATTCTTCTGTCTGCAGGCCAAGAGTAAGGCGGTGGTACGTATATTCTGGGTTTCTGCATCAATCCAGAAAATGTCAATGGCAAATGAATTAGCCATGCCATAAGTATATTTTGCTGTATCAGTGGGAAATTCCCATATAGGCTCTAACTGTTGTGTCCAGGGGTGGTCTGGTGTCATGGTTTAAGCCCAGTTGTAACTCACGCAGTTGCAATCTCACTCCCTCTATTCCTCCCCCCCAAGCTCCTGGAGGGAGGAGGAGAAGAATCGAAAGAATGTAACTCCCACGGGCTGAGATAAGAACAGTCCAGTAACTAAGGTATAACACAAACCACTGCTGCTACCACCAATAATAATAATGACAAGGGAAATAACAAGGCAAGAGAATACAACCGCTCATCACCCGCCGACTGATACCCAGCCTGACCAAGCAGTGATCTAACCCTTCTGGGTAACCGTCCCCAGTTTATAGAGTGGGCATGACATGCTGTGGTATGGAATACCTCTTTGGTCAGTTTGGGTCAGGTGTCCTGTCTCTGCTTCCTCCTGGCTTCCCCTCCTCCCTGGCAGAGCATGAGGCTCAGAAAGTCCTTGGTCAGACCAAACATTCTAAGCAGTAACTAAAAACACTGGTGTTTGAGAACACCGTTCTCAGGCCAAAAGTCAAAAACACAGCACTGCACCAGCTACTAAGAACGAGAAAAAATTACTGCTACTGCTGAACCCAGGACATCTGGGATAAAGAAGCACTGTATAAATGTAGGTCGTTATTGTTAAGTTCCATGATTTGAATCCCTTGTTTCGTGATTTTTTGCTTTAGACTCTGTGGTATCATCTGAGTGGGGAAAACCCAAAAAAATCTAAATAAAGCGCAAGGGCATCCAGTCTACCCTAACAAGAAAAAGAATTAAGGAAATCATAGTGCTGAGGTCTAAATATTTCACAATTAGGCATTCATTTGGAAAGAACAGCTGCTCTATATCCTCCACATACTATTTTGCTTGTGGTGTTTACTGATTGCAAAACACAGCATATACTTTTATTGACTGTGTTTTCCCCTACAGTCTTTCAGGAGTGTAATAATGAATATTCACATTAAGAAACAGCTTCAAGGTTTCAGCACCAGCAGCAGCTGTGCTTCCTACAATGTCTGCAGTCACTTGGGTTGACTAGATGTAAATAATTTACGTGTGCTGTATATAGCAACCCTTTCAGATCTCCATATATTTATGCTAATACGTAAGTTAGCTTTTGCTGGCAACCACTCTGTTCGTCAAAATGAAACAAAAAGTAGGTTGTAGCTGTTCAGGGACTAGTCTCCCAGTTGCCCTGAACAACTGCCATGTGCAGTACAGAAGCCATCATAGTGAAGTGTTGAATCTCAAGATCTCTGAGGATTATTTTGAAGCTAATTATTACTATCAAGAAAGTCCTTGAGGTCACAAGGCTCTGAAGTTTTTTACAGACTTTTTCTAGTTACCTATTACTTCAGAATTTATGAATATCCAAACACATCAAGCAGCAGACAGTAGGCTTTTTTGATATACAGTAGCAACAATCCCTCATATTCTTTCATTAATTATATAAAGCTATAGCAAGTACAGGAAAAACTGTTTTTTCCTTCAGTATCTACCATGAAAGTTTTACATGTCATGACAGATCCTTAAGTTTATACTTGCAGTTTATGCATGCAGTGCTGTGGATGATCACAAAAACCTGAGGAGGCTCTATCTGTTTGAGCTGTGAACTCGCACACCCCTGCCTATGAATGCATCTCTTGTGGAGCTGACAAGCAGTATGAGCAAGTAAAAAAACCGTATTCCCCAAGCTGTCTGTGAAGGTACACTCTACACTACCTGTACCTATTTACATATGTAGGTAGGGAATATTTTTTAGCAGAAATTCATGTCCTGTCTTTGAGGTTTGGTCAAAAGAGTTAATTATTGGATGCATGGGGCTTACCTTGTTGTCATTTTGCTTTTCTGCTTTATTTTAGAGGGTGTCCTCTATTTAGCTCAGTTGGCAGTCGTTTTTGATTGTGGTTTCACCTGAAAGTGCCAAAAAGATTGGAACTAGATATTACTACATGAGCATATATACAGACAGGAAACTCCCAGTGTAAAAAATTATGCTGCGAAGTGATATCCAATTGAAAATGAATTATTTATTCATTTTAGAGCAGTACAGAAAATATGCACAGAATTGCTATAGGCTGATGTATATTCTGCAGCTTTCTTGTAAGAACTCATCCATGGGTTTTTGCTTCAAGTTCCCATCAACCATCAAATACACTTTTCAGTTTCTCTTTGATTAGTCACTTTAATTAGCTTTCCCTGTGCATATGCTTTTTCTTTTTTGTAAGCTGAAAGAAAAAAACATAAGTCTCACCTCTACTGGCCAGAATAGTGGTGAGGATGTTCAGATGTCGCTGCTTTGAGCTATAACACCTAGGTAAACAGCAAGCAATTGCTGTTGCTGGAGGGATATCACTGTCTGGCTAATGGTTGCTCAAAGTTGTATGTATTCATGATACCAATATACATGCCTACTTCATTGAAAATGAAAAAATTAAACACAAACTCTCCATCCAGATGGTAAGTTTTTGCCTCACTTCAGTCTTTTTCTAAACCAACCAATATCACAGAATGATTTGGGATGGAAGGGACCTTAAAGCTCATCCAGTTCCAACCCTCTGCCATGGGCAGGGATACCTTCCACTAGACCAGGTTGCTCCAAGCCCTGTCCAACCTGGCCTTCAACACTGCCAGGGATGAGGCAGCTGCAGCTTCTCTGGGCAACCTGTGCCAGGGGCCTCACTACCCTCACAGGGAAGAACTTCTTCCTAATGTCTCATCTAAATCTCCTCTCTGTCAAGTTGAAGCCATTCCCCCTTGTCCTGTCCCTGCAGGCCTTTCAAAAGCCTCTCTCCAGCTTTCTTGTCAGCCCCTTTAGGCAGTGGAAGCTGCTCTAAGGTGTCCCCGAAGCCTTCTGTTCTCCAGGCTGAAGAAGCCCAGCCCTCTCAGCCTGTCTCCGGAGCAGAGGTGCTCCAGCCCTTGGAGCATCTCTGGGGCCTCCTGAACTCATTCCAGCAGCTCCACGTCCCTCTTGTGTTGCTGCCCCAGAGCTGAATGCGGGACTGCGGGGGCTTGTGTGTGTGTCTCAACAGAGCAGAGTAGGGGGGGAAAATCCTCTCCCTTGACCTGCTATATATCTTTGCTCAATGTTCATTGCACCCCTTTGATGCATATCAGAAACGCGGGGAGGTACAGCGAGTTGACATTTTACTTTCAGAACTGAAACCAATGGAGTAATTAGTGGCATTTCAACAGCTTATGGTGAGTAACAGAGTGCCAGTATTTTAACAAGTGAGCTCATGATACAGACTGTCACAAGGGAACACATGCTCAAAAAGAGGAGGATTCAGTGATTAGAGAATTTATTTGTGGTATTTTCTGCGTTAAACAGAACCGCTTGGCTTTTCCACAGGAGAAAGAGGCAACACCAAAAAGTGAGGAAAAAAAAAAGGAGAAAAAATAATGTCGTGCTTAGCAGCATTTTAGAAATGGTTGTTTTGATCCCGAAGAGGTAAATTGAGGCAACTGACTATGCAGAGAGCAGGACTTAAAATATTAGGCTTAGAATGAAATTTTAAGTGTTTACTGTCTGGTGCGGTTTGGTTTTTCCAAAGGAAAGTCTTTGCTCTTTAGAAATGCTTCTATGAGCCCTTGGAACGGCCCTCTTAGGAGGTAATAAGCATTACATACACAGGCAGATCATTCCAGATGGGCACAGAAATCACTTCAGGCCTTCCTTTATTTTTGAGTAGAGGATGGAGAGAGAGGAATAGATACACTTTCTACTTAAACATGCTTATAGGTGCCTACTGACTTTTTCAGAAGAACATAACTTCCTAGTTTTAATAATAAATATTTAGCTACTTGCAAAAAAACTACTTATGTGTCTTAATTTATTTTTAAACTGACAGTTGACTGTCAAAATTGGTTTGTAGAATACGGTTCTTCAAGTTTGATGTGGCCCAGGTGCTTGCATCCTGTGATATGTTGTTTTAGCATTCTAACCACGTGAGACTGAGGTGCTAATAAATGGACTTACGAGTCTGAATCAAAGGTGAGACTGAAAATTGTATAAGTATATCCAGCAAGCATTAAACACGTAGGTGAGGTTATTGTTAAACCCTGTAGGTGTTGAGGCTCTTGAGTCAAACCTGCATTGACGTGTAGAAACACGTAAGCTGTGTAGTCCAGTTTGAAGCATATTTTGCCACCTGTATATTGTTAGTATGGGACAGATATACTCAAGGGTTGCTATAATTGCAGTTTTAGACAGCAGTGTAGTCATAGCTGAAGTGTTAAATGCTACACAAAATATTAAGTCTTTAATTCTTAAAGTGAATAATTGAGTGGTTAATTCCTAGGCAAGTCCAATTATTATTGTTAGTGCAGCTCATATGCATACTATCAGCAAATATTCTACAGTATTTTCCCAATTAAAGCTCTTCAGCTTCTAAGTACTACTGTTTTCATCTTTCCCGTTCAGTAAAGTTTTACTGTCAGGCTTGTCTCAAGTCTCAGTGGTTTTGCAATGATTTGTCTTCTATGCAGAACAACTCCTACTTTTTCTCATCTTCTCTTTTTCTTGGTATTTTTTTTGTTTCGCCAATTACTATTTCAGTTCATAAGTAGTGGTTTAAGAAAGCAAAATAATAATCTTCTAAATGTTTGAAATGGAGAACTTTCAATCATAGTTGCATATCTAAATTCTTAGGTTTTCCAACTGGATTTCACTTAACAGTTTATTATTATAAAGAATGAATTCAGCTTTCCATCTGCCATATAAAATGTGATGTCTCTTACTATAAGTGACATGGAAACAAACACTTCTGCTGGAATTAATCTCTGTGGGAAAGTGGGTCATAGCCATGATGGGTCCAGTGGAAGAGTTTGTGAATTAGTATATTATTAAAGATGTAAATGTAAAATCAAGGTAAATGTAAAATGAAATGTAAAATTCTGGAGCAAGTCCGTGTTGCAAGATTGCTTTCTTACACTTGATTGTCTGTTGTGAATTAGTCTTTTGGTTTCAAAGGAAATTTCCATCAGGAGCATTCTCATTAGGAAATCTCCTGAAAAATGTTTGGAACAAGAGAACGATCTAACCTGGAGTGTCAGTAATTTCGTGGTGAGTTATGTGTCTTGAATATAATAGTTCAGCATGGCTCAGTTGACATGGTTCATTAGTTATCATCAAACCCCTTTGTGCAGAAGTCCAAAAGGCTCTAAATATGCACATGCCATGCAATTATGTGGTAATCAAAATAGAATTTAACAATTTTGAAGTTAAATTGAAAATAGATAGTCCTTTCAAAGCCTTAGATTAAAGAGAGACAACCATATGTGAATCGGATGCGGCACTGCTGAATTAACTTGTTTAGAGTCTGTGCTTTCTGAATAATAGACAAAGTAACTGTACAGAATGATTCCTTTGAAGGATATGACAAGCATGATCTATGGCATAGCCCAAAACTCATTCTTTGCTTGAAGATTCAGTCACAAGAGCTTCATTTTCCCCAATTCTGATATTGTGGAATTATATCCAAATCGTGTCTTAACTTGGAAAGTCACGAGAGGGAGAATATAAATTACACTCCTACAAAAACATACAATAGATTTAAATTGGAAAATTGCTATTTTGGAATGCAAGACAGCAAACTGCAATTAACCACTGTTCTTCCTCTCATCAGACTTCACAGTGAGTCTTCATGAAACATAATGCAGTCTTTTAAAAAGCTTATCTAAAAATATTTCTCAAATACTATTAAGCATCTGGGGAAAAGGGATATCCTTGTTTAGAATAAATAATTCAATGGGTTAATATTTGAGAACTTAAAACTCATTCAGTTTGCATAAAGCCTCCAAAGTTTTAAAAAGCTCAACCTTTGGAATTATTTTTAGATTCTGGCATTTATGAAAGTTCCCTGAAATATCCATATGGAAGGAGAAACTGATAAACTGGAATATTAACCCCAAGAAAACAGCTGCTTCAGATCTTTGATAGGTTTTAAAGGGCGGGCCATATTGTTCCTAAAGCATCTAATATCAAAGTATCAAGTATAGGCTTTTTCAAATGCTTGACGCTGCTTCACATTGCTGAGGCTCCCCATAGAGACTTCCTACCTTAACTAAGTCAGATGTATGCCCTCCATCTAGAACCCTCATCTCTCTGTGCTGCAGACTCTTACAACTCAGCTTTCAAACCTCATGAAACAGAACTGCCCACATAATCGTTTGCATAAACAAATGTTCTCTTTGAGGAACCTGTAGCTCAGAAGGCAGTGCTTAACAGAAGAGAGATCCTACTTTACCTGAGGAAAATAAAACTATCCACACAAGTGTATTTTCTGTTCATGTGGATTATTTTCTGTTTGATAATAAATCTTGGTGTGATAGGTTTTTAAGGCTTCCATGAGGAAGTAGATAAGATGTTGCGTTGCTGAGTCCTGCGCAGGTGCAGTTGACAGGTGCCAGAAGGGACTAGATCCTGTTTAGCATATTCCATTGCAACATTCTGTATATTCCGGATTTCAGTCATTTCTGAAGGCTGATGGTAAAAACCTGTCACCAGGTCATCTGTCAGCCTTTAAGAATAACAAACTTAAAGGTCATTTGCAGAAGCATTCTTTGAAAGGAATTTATTCTAATTGCTTATTTCCACTCCTGTATTTAGAGAAGGAATTTTATTGCTTAATATGTATTTATCCTGTATAGTGACATTTTGCACCTATGCTAACCCAGTGTCTCAAGCAAACAATGGAGGGCCAAGTCAGATAGCTGTTTTCATTTGTAAGACCTGTAAATTCAGTATCTTTCATGTTCTGATAATGTTTTTAGCTGTCTTGATGCCTAGTTCCTTACTTTGTGGTGTCTGTAAAAATTCATGTCTTTTTTTTTTTTCACCTGGAGTGCTACAAGAGCTTTTGCTTAAGATAAATTAGAATAGGCTGCCAAGGGAAGTGGTGGAGTCACCATTTCTGAAGGTATTTAAAAGGAGTGTAGATGTGGTGCTTAGGGACATGAGTAGCTGGTGAACTTGGCAGTGCTGGGTTAACAGTTGGGCGTGGTGATCTTAAAGGTCCTTTCTACCTCAGTAATTATGATTCTGTGTTTAAAACTGTCTTGCACGATGTCCAACTTTCCCGTTGCTACTAGTGCACACGACAGCTACTTGAGAGGGGAATTCAGTTGCTTGTATTTAACCATCTCAAATGATTTTAGATATCTGCAGAATCTGTTGGACAGCTGTGCCCTTCAGGAATGGTAGCTTGGTAGCTGAGATCTAGGTGTCTAAAATACCACTAGACATCCATGATTAGGTGCTTGAATTGCATCCTTAATGTCTTAAATGCCCAGATGTTGTAGGCTCATGGAAGGGACCAAAGGCAAGTCAGGAGTAACACAGTATGTGATAAAACTACAGGAATCTCTATGAGAAGATACAACCTGTCATGATGCATATGATGTATTGCGTTATATGTAAAGAGCTTTTTTCAGAGTGAAGATGAAATTTTGATGATTTTATTTTTATTTATTTATTGTAGTGGATTTTTTTGGAAAGCAGTGACAGGACCCAGATGCAAGGCTTTGGAAGATTTTCCAGTAACAGCAGCTGGCTCCTTGGCAGTCTCCTCAGGCAGTTGTGTTGATGCTTTGGAGTTGCCTCTGGCTCTGTCATGTAACAGCTGAGGAGCCTCCTTATATGTTTGGATGCCATTTCTGTTAGATACTATTGAAACACCTTTAATTTGAGGAAAGATGAGTGATTTTTTATTTTTTTTTGTACCTGTGCAAGAGAAGTGTGTATATATGAGGAGTATGTATCATATATATAATGATGAATGTGATGTGGTGTTTATATAATATATGTTATAAATTCCTTTTGGAATTTTCTACTCTAGAAAGTGTTTTGCAGTGAGTGCTTATGGAAAAGCCTTACAAAATAATCACTAAGTCCTGCCAGGTAGGTGGAACTATAAGACTAGAGACTGATGCTGCCTGAAGCCTGTGCCCATTGATGGAGCTCACCAAAACTTACCATTTTCTTTTTTACTAGCATCCAATATGAATACCTAGTTTAGCTACCCACCTTCCCTACACCTACAAAGGTATACTCTGCTTTTCCATTTTAATGAGTTAGTTACTAGCTGCTGTGCTTTCCATACCTACATCTAAAAGTTCACTTACATTCAGAAATTACTTATATGGCTCCCACATTGGAGGGGAGGGGGGAAGGGAAGTGAACACATGTTGTTGTTATACTGTGCCATATGTTGTAGTAAACTGGGTGTATGAATTCCCTTATGTGGGTTTTCTTATCTCTGCCCCTTACATAACTTTGACATGAATGGCCAAATTGCCAGAGGCAGTGGGCTACATTTTTAGCTCATCTTGCATTGGATGCCTAGTTCTTGCAGTGCAGCTAACTACAAAAGGTAAGGATGACATCAGCAGATATTTTTTGGAGCATTCAAGATTGCTTGGGAAGTTGAGTGGCACTGTGGGTGAACCTAGGCATTTTGAGAACTGTGTCATCTTGACTGAGCCTGCATTTCACTGCAGGTGTGAACTTCTGCCACAGTTGTTCCTCTGACTTACGGGTAGGAAAACCCAAGACAAAATTAATAAAGGAGTAATCATACAATCATAGAATGGTTTGGGTTGGAAAGGACCCCCCACCACTGCCCATAAAGGCTCCCTGATAAAGTAGATGGCAGATGGAGCAAGAATTTAAATAAGGTGCTCATCCTACAAACTATCCAACAACACAGAGAAAGCTGACACAAATTCCTACTGAATCACAGAACTATAGAGTGGTTTGGGCTGGAAGGTACCTTAAAGCTCATCCAGTTCCAGCCCCCTGCCATGGGCACAGACACCTTCCACTAGACCAGGTTGCTCCAAGCCCTGTCCAACCTGGCCTTCAACACTGCCAGGGATGGGGCAGCCACAGCTTCTCTGGGCACCCTGTGCCAGGGCCTCACCACGCTCCCAGGGAAGAATTTCTTTCTAATGTCTGCTCTGAATCTCCCTTCTGTCAAGTTAAAGCCATTCCCCCTTGTCCAGTCCCTGCAGGCCTTTGTCAGAAGCCCCTTTCCAGCTTTCCTGTTGGCTCGTTTGGGCACTGGAAGCTGCTTTAAGGTGTCCTAGGAGCCTTCTGTTCTCCAGGCTGAAGAAGCCCAGCCCTCTCAGCCTGCCTCCGGAGCAGAGGTGCTCCAGCCCTCAGAGCATCTCTGTGGCCTCCTCTGGACTCACTCCAACAGCTTCGTGTCCCTCTTGTGTTATAGGCCCAGACCTGGATGCAGAATTGCGGGGGGGGGTCTGACTTTTAACACCACAGAATCACAGAATAGTAAGGGCTGGAAAGGACCTCAAGATCATCGAGTTCCAACCCCCCCGCCATGGGCAGGGACACCTCCCACTGAACCATGCCATCCAAGGCTATGTCCAACCCCACCTTGAACACCGTCAGCAATGGAGCATTCACAACTTCCCTGGGCAACCCATTCCAGGGCCCCACCACCCTCACAATAAAGAATTTCTTCCTCAGATCCAATCTAAACCTCCCCTGTTTAAGTTTAAACCCATTACCCCTTGTCCTCTCACCACAGTCCCTAATGAAGAGTCCCTCCCCAGCATCCCTATAAGCCCCCTTCAGGTATTGGAAGGCTGCTATGAGGTCTCCACGCAGCCTTCTCTTCTCCAGGCTGAACAGCCCCAACTTTCTCAGCCTATCTTCATACGAGAGGTGCTCCCAGTCCCCTGATCATCTTCGTGGCCCTCCTCTGGACTTGTTCTAACAGTTCCATGTCCTTTTTATGTTGAGGACACCAGAACTGCACGCAGTACTCCAAGTGAGGTCTCACGAGAGCAGAGTAGAGGGGCAGGATCACCTCCCTCGACCTGTTGGTCATACTCCTTTTGTTGCAGCCCAGGATACGGTTGGCCTTCTGGGCTGCAAGCGCACACTGCCGGCTCATGTTCATTTTTTCATCAACCCACACCCCCAAGTCCTTCTCTGCAGGGCTGCTCTCAATCTCCTCCCCGCCCAACCTGTAGCTGTGCCTGGCCCAAAGGTTAGAAAAAAACCCCACACTTCCATAAACCTATCAAAAAGCTTTGATAATTAAAAAAGATACACTCCAACAGATTTTTAGTCTTTTTGGTTTTGCTTAAGAAAGACACAGTATTGCTTGCAACCATCCAGGCTTTCTTCCGTGCCTCACACACTGCTTTTGAGGAAACAGATGCTCCTGCTTTCTTTTCCTGTCTTTAGGGAGTTATTGCTCAGGTACTGGTTGCTGTTCCTAACTGATGTAGTGCTTTTGTGAGGCTATGTAAAGCCTGAAGTTTTAAAATAGGAATCTGGAATGGCAATGACATTTAGACTGTAGGGCTTTTCATTAAATTAAAGGCACAGGGGACACTCTAATAATAGGGATGAAGTTGAGAATGAGCAAAGAAGAATTTGATCAGATAGCACACTCGTAAGTTGATTATGCTTATGTAAGGGAGAACTGGGACTGGAAAGGGGATAAGAGGAGAAGAATCAACAGAGAGTAAAATGACATCAGAAAAAGTTTTTATTTCTACTGCATGACTACTGAGAGTTGAGTAATGTGTTTTTTATTCTCATATGAATGGACCTAAACTTTGGGGATGATCTGAGCTCATTATACTACAAGGTTAACATGTTCAGTTCTTCGTGTCCTGTTCTCTTCTTCATGCTTATGCTTTGGTAAATCTAAAAATAAATTGAATGTAGATCTTGTTTATGCAGGAGTGAATATGAAGAACATATTTTCTGCACATGCAAATGATCTGGTAGAACATGCTTCCTGGACATGCTTTTAGCTACTTACTCAAAAGCAACAGAGATACTGAAGAGCATGCCTGTGGAGGGTTTGGATACCCCAGAAACTTCAGAGCATGAGTTCAGACACTGATATTTATACTATGTGTGTGTTTCCTATTCATAGGGAAAAAAGCAGGGTTTAAAACACTGCAGAAAGATTCTTGAACATTGTACATGTCATTGATGTATCCTTTGGATGAATCATTTGCTTTCTGGAGAGGCAGCTTGAAGGCATATGCCTGTCGAGAAAAGCTTTCTGTTTTTTCTGAGAATGAATGGAAGATAGTACATAGATGAAGAAAAAATTTCCTGTTAATGATAGTGCTGGACTCTGAAATGAAACCCAGGAGGCAGATAGATGCTGCATGTATTTCAAAGGATACTGAAATTCCCGTACAGTAATCTGACTGAGGGGTGACATGGAGCTGAGGTTAGGTCATGACTCTTCTTCCATCCATAGTGTTTTGTAAAATGAAACACAGGATGGAAACTTGAGTTTCAGAACATCCATGAATTGTGTTTCCTTTGATTAATGGCCTAATATATACTGATTTGTTAGCAAGGCTCTTTACTGGGTTTTATTCTAGGTCTTGTAAATGAAATCACCAAATCCAATATTTGACTGGATACATAACGGTGTCACCGTTCCCCCTGGGGATGCTGCTCTCTGGGTTGAGATGACACACCGAAACACGTTTTCACTAGGGAGCTAACTTCTTTCTTACTTAGAGAATCATAGAATGTATCAAGCTGGAAGGGACACTCTGCTTTTATAATACCACTTGCTCAGTCATCTTCCAGAGGAAAAAAGTTTATCTGAGATGCAAAAAAAAAATCATTTCTCACCATGTTTTGCAAAGTATTTTTAGCAGCAGTTTTTAATGCTTTGTTTGCAGCACGAGGTATTGTCTTGGCTCAGCCACAAAGCCACCAGACTTCAAGCATTTACATTTTTCATGCTCTCCAAGAAAGCAATTCTGATATTCTTCATCAGTGGTTGTTGGGTATAAAGGAATAAAAAAATCCTGTAAATTATCCTGTATCTCAGTCTACCACTACTGAAACCGTGTTGGTCTCAATTGAATTATAATAGAAATTAATGTAAACCTTGCTTCTTTAAGTGGTGATCCATTGCCTCATAACATTTTGAGCGTAGAGATCTTTTATCTTGCAGTCTGCACTGCTGTTTTGTCCTACATGTAGTGTTTTAGCCATAGTTATAGAATCAACTAGGTAGGAAAAGGCCTTCAAGATCATCAAGTCCAGCTGTTCCCCCAGCACTGCTGAGGCCACCACTAAACCATGTTACTAAGGGCTCATTTACACAGCTTGTGAGAACTTCAGGGATGATGATTTCACCACTGCCCTGGGCAGGCTGTTCCAATGCCTGACTGCTTTTTTGGGGAAGAAATTGTTCCTAATATCCAGACTAAACCTCCCTGGCGCAGCTTGAGGCCATTTCCTCTTGTCCCATCCCTTGTTCCTTGGGAGAAGAGACCAGCCACCTCCTGGCCTCATCCTCCTTTCAGGTAGTTACAGAGAGTGATGAGGTCCCCCTGAGCCCTCTCTTCTCCAGACTAAACACCCTGAGTTCCCTCAGCCATTCCTCATCAGGCTTGCGCTCCAGAGCCTTCCTTCGTTAGCTTCGTTCCCTCTCTGGACCCTCTCCAGCGCCTCAGTATCTCTTGCTATGAGGGGCCCAGAACTGAACACAGGATTCAGCTGCCCAGCTCTCCATGTAATGCAAAGAACAGCACAGAGGCAGTGCTCGTGTAAGTTTGACCTGCTTCCACGTTTTCTTGTTTTCCCCGTTGACTGAGTTTAGCAGGGAAGCTTTCAGCCTTGTGAAGGAAAATGCTGTCTTTGTGAGTTTGATTTCTGCTGCTTCTTATAAATTTAGTTGTCAGTTAATGCTGTTACATATACGACTTAGGATTTAAGGAAGTGTTTTCCTATGTGACGGTATAGTTCCTGGGAGCCTATCTACTGTGGATAGGGTAGACTGTTCAGCCTGGAGAAGAGAAGGCTGCGTGGAGACCTCATAGCAGCCTTCCAATACCTGAAGGGGGCCTACAGGGATGCTGGGGAGGGACTCTTCATTAGGGACTGTGGTGAGAGGACAAGGGGTAATGGGTTTAAACTTAAACAGGGGAGGTTTAGATTGGATCTGAGGAAGAAATTCTTTACTGTGAGGGTGGTGGGGCCCTGGAATGGGTTGCCCAGGGAGGTTGTGGATGCTTCATCCCTGGCGGCGTTCAAGGTGGGGTTGGACATAGCCTTGGACGGCATGGTTTAGTGGGAGGTGTCCCTGCCCATGGCAGGGGGGTTGGAACTCGATGATCTTGAGGTCCTTTCCAACCCTTACTATTCTATGATTCTATGATTCTATGACTCTATTGTACCAGTAGCTGACAAATCACTCGGAAATGCTTATCACACATCTGAATGATTACTCAGTGGCTATGTTGTTCTAGATGGTATTTTGTTACAGCATGGGCACTGGAGTTGCTAAAACTAGTTTGTGATTCTTGGCTGAAGTATGTTTTGCTCTCATATTCTAGATAATATGGTTTTGGGACAGGAAAGATATCCCTTCATGAGTTTTTGCTAGAAAAATTCGAAATTAAAATAGCGCAATTGGAGTGCACATGTAGACTCCACTTGGATTTCTGGAGCCAACAAATGTCAAAGGTTTCATATGGATTCAGTGCATAAAATGAAAAAAGAGAAAATAGCTGGTGGCTGATTTTCATTGTATTTAATTTTGTTTCAAGCAAGGAAATGGGGAGAGAGAAAATATACATTTCAAGAATTAACAGGTTTTGGTATCTTTTGCAAAATAATTGATTTGGTGAAAGGTAATGGTAGTGTAGCTGATTTATCCTAGTCTGTGCTAATGGTAAAGGCATAAAACGTGGTGCTATTGTAGAAAAAATTTGAAAAACACTCTTCACCGTTATTTAAAGATAGGCCAATTAAATACCTACTACCTTGTCAGGATTTTCCTCCAAGCCACAGTGCAAAAAAGTATCAAGCTTTTAATTTAGGGAGTATTGTGTTATAATGTAGGGAGTGGTGTTACTTCTACAACAAGAATATGAATAGAGAGGTAAAGGTTTAACATTCTCTATTACTGTATCCACTGTAGACTGGATTCAAGTAAGTTCTGAGAAAGCAAAACTTCTAGAAGCTTCTTATTCTTTTATTCTTGTCTTTGGATTGTCTGGAAGAAGGTGAAGGGCACGTCAGGAATGTTAAAACATTTCTCATACAACAAAAGCTTCAAATACTGTTTTAGTGCAATAAGCATCCATTCATTTTTTTTTTTTTACTCTGGTGATGTATTCTGTGATTTATAATTAGAAGTGTATACATCATTAACAATTATTAGTAACAGTTCACTGTAGCATTAGCTTCATTATGGCATATTTACCTTGGCCTTGCAAATTTGCTGTTGGCACAGCAACACTCAGTAAAATTGTGGAGGATGTATGCTGGTAAATACACAGGAGCTACATGTTTGAAACCAGTAAGTCTGATTCATTACAAGAATTAATTACTTGTATTTACTATTCAGTACAATTGTAAACTGTCTTTTGTAAAAGAATCACAGAATCACAGAATCACAGAATAGTAAGGGCTGGAAAGGACCTCAAGATCATCGAGTTCCAACCCCCCCGCCACGGGCAGGGACACCTCCCACTAAACCATGCCATCCAAGGCTATGTCCAACCCCACCTTGAACGCCGCCAGGGATGAAGCATTCACAACTTCCCTGGGCAACCCATTCCAGGGCCCCACCACCCTCACAGTATAGAACTTCTTCCTCAGATCCAATCTAAACCTCCCCTGTTTAAGTTTAAACCCATTACCCCTTGTCCTCTCACCACAGTCCCTAATGAAGAGTCCCTCCCCAGCATCCCTATAGGCCCCCTTCAGGTATTGGAAGGCTGCTATGAGGTCTCCACGCAGCCTTCTCTTCTCCAGGCTGAACAGCCCCAATTTTCTCAGCCTATCTTCATACGAGAGGTGCTCCAGTCCCCTGATCATCTTCGTGGCCCTCCTCTGGACTTGTTCTAACAGTTCCATGTCCTTTTTATGTTGAGGACACCAGAACTGCACACAATACTCCAAGTGAGGTCTCACGAGAGCAGAGTAGAGGGGCAGGATCACCTCCCTCGACCTGCTGGTCACACTCCTTTTGATGCAGCCCAGGATACGGTTGGCCTTCTGGGCTGCAAGCGCACACTGCCGGCTCATGTTCATTTTTTCATCAACCCACACCCCCAAGTCCTTCTCTGCAGGGCTGCTCTCAATCTCCTCCCCGCCCAACCTGTAGCTGTGCCTGGCATTGCTCCGACCCAGGTGGAGGACTTTGCACTTAGCATGGTTGAACTTCATCAGGTTGGCATCAGCCCACCTCACAAGCGTGTCAAGGTCCCTCTGGATGGCATTCCTTCCCTCCAATGTATCAACCGAACCACACAGCTTGGTGTCATCGGCAAACTTGCTGAGGGTGCACTCAATCCCACTGTCCATGTCACCCACAAAGATGTTGAACAAGACCGGTCCCAACACCGATCCCTGGGGGACGCCACTCGTTACTGGTCTCCAGCTGGACACTGAGCCACTGAGCACTACTCTTTGCGTGCGGCCATCCAGCCAGTTCTTTATCCACCGAGTGGTCCACCTATCAAATTGATGTCTCTCCAACTTAGAGAGAAGGATGTCATGGGAGACAGTGTCAAAGGCTTTACACAAGTCCAGGTAGATGACATCAACTGCTCTGCCCCTGTCCATCAGTTCCGTAGCCCCTTCATAAAAGGTCACCAGATTGGTTAGGCAGGATTTCCCCTTAGTGAAGCCATGCTGGCTGTCACCAACAACCTTGTTGGTTTTCATGTGCCTTAGCATGGCTTCCAGGATAATCCGCTCCAAGATTTTGCCAGGCACAGAGGTGAGACTGACTGGTCTGTAATTCCCCGGCTCATCCATTTTTCCCTTCTTAAAAATGGGGGTTATATTTCCCTTTTTCCAGTCATCGGGAACTTCACCTGACTGCCATGATTTTTCAAATATGATGGACAGTGGCTTAGCAACTTCATTTGCCAGCTCCTTCAGGACCCTTGGATGGATTTCATCCGGTCCCATGGACTTGTATACATTCAGGTTCCTAAGGTGGTCCCGAACAATATCCTCCCCCACAGTGGGCCCAGGGTCCCCACCCTCACCGTCCCCGCGTCTGCCTTCCAAGACTTGGGTGGTGTGGTCAGAGCATTTGCCCGTAAAGACTGAGGCAAAGAAGTCATTAAGAACCTCAGCCTTCTCCAAATCCAGGGTAGCCAATTCTCCCGATAGCTTCTGGAGAGGGCCCACGGTGTCCCTAACCTGTCTCTTATCGGCAATGTACCTATAAAATCCCTTCCTGTTATCCTTAACATCCCTAGCCAAGTTTAATTCTAAATGGGCCTTAGCTTTCCTAACCTGGTCCCTAGCTTCCCGGACAACATCCCTGTATTCTCCCCAGGCTGCCTGACCTTGCTTCCACCTTTTATAAGCCTCTTTTTTCTTTCGAATTTTGCTCAGCAGCTCCTTATCCATCCAAGGAGGTCTCCTGGCCCTCCTGCTGAACTTCCTTCTAGTTGGGATGCATCGCTCCTGAGCTTGCAGCAGGTGATCCTTGAATATCAACCAACAGTCTTGGGCCCCCCTGCCCTCTAGGGCTGTATCCCATGGAACCTTACTGAGCAGGTTCCTGAAGAGGCCAAAGTCTGCTCTCTTGAAGTATATAATCTTATATTTGTTGTAGAAAAAAACTTGTAAGGCAGACGTCTAGCAATACCTACAAATTTATTTTTGCTGAAAGCTTTGGCAGAAGCAGGAATACACAATAGGATTAAGAGGAAAAGAGACAACTATTTTTGCCAATATATTCCATTTTGAGTAGCTAAATGGGTAAGGAGAACAGTCGTTGAAGCACTCAGCCAGCTCCATTTAGGATTTGTCTTACTAATGCCCACTGAAGGATTATTAAATTTTAGATTAGTAAATGTAGGGTTTAAAACATAAATGTAAAGGACTTGCCAAATGTTTTTTTTCCCCAAAATATAATTTATGGCTTTGATAGGCCAAGACGAATGTCAATATTTTGCATTGAATCTGTTCTTAAAAATAAATACATCACTTCTTAATTACTCAGTAGCTTAAAGCTGTTCTTGCACTGTTATGAGCTGTAATGTATGTAGGTACACAGAATACGTAATCTATCAAACAGATTGCACTTGCTCTTAGTCAGAGCTCTTTACTATATTTAGATTTTTTTATATATAAAACTTTATAAGTGGTTACACTGAAGTCAACGGCAAATCTCAACTGACTAGAATTAGCCAGGATTTCACCTCTTGTTGAAGGATCTGCAAAATAGAAAAGGATATTATAAAGTAGAATTTTTAAACCAAAGCGGTTTTAGCCCTTTCATTTTCATAGCTTCAGAAATTTTAGGAGATTATTTAAAAAATATTCATATTGCCGGACTTACCTCTTTCATCAAAACTTTCCAGTCATTGTATCATGCTTATTATCATATAATAGAATCATAGAATACTTTGGGTTGGAATAAGGGACTTTACTAGTGATACGTAAAGAGCTATTCTTGTGCAAGCATTCCAGAGATGTACTTCAAAAGACACCCTGGATGTGAGAAACGGGTTCCAACAGACAAAGTGAACTATGCAGAGGTTTATGTGCATCTCCCTAATTCCCCTTCTTAGAGGATAAACAAATAAGGAAATAAATTCTTTGTCAAGTTGCTTTTATTCCATAATGCGTCTTGAACCAGGAATTAAATACCATTTTTCTCCATTGTACTAAAAAATGAATATACTACTCCTTTTAAATAAATGTAAAAATTACTCATTATTGAATATCAACTTTCTGTTCAGAGCCTTTCCCCCCAGTTTAGAAATGTAGACAGTTTTAATATAAATGCTGATACAACATAATAGCACTGGCGGGTGATATTATCATAATCAACCAAACCTATTTGCTGAGGGCTTTTTCAACACTTCACATGGATGAAGGCTGTTCATAGCAAGGAGGCTATGATGGGAAACCTACAAAGGGTTGCCTCATGACTTTGAACATAACAAAACTCGCTGCAGACAGCCATCAGTATTCTGATGTGTTTATTTCAGGTAGAAGCTTGGTTTCTCCTTGCAGTTTGATAGACACTGAAAACAAAATAGGCAATAAAAATTGAATTTGGTTACCATTCTTTCATGAGATTTGTATGGAGAAGATTGTGTACCAAAATCAAAGCTAGAGCTCGGGTAAGTGTACATGAATTATGTATTTACATCTCTAAGGGTAACATTTTTACTCTTCTTAGGTCTCAGGTTTAGTTGCTTTTTCAGACAGTCAGTGTGCTGGTAGGTAGGTTTTCCAGAATAGTGCTTCTGCCTATCATTCCCTAAACCTTTGGGCCTAAAACTAAGTTTCTGTTGTTTCTAAGGAAAAGTGCATGTGGGGGTTAATGTAATATGGAGTTGGCTTCATCAGGAAGGCTAGGTTTGTAGAGACTGATAATAGCGTTTGATGGGGTGTAGGAGGAAAACAGCAGATGAGCTGCCTGCCATGAACCTGGAATACCGGAAATAGTTTCTTTCAGTAGGAGTTTTGTCTGAGTAAAGATTAGTGCCCAGTGTTTCCCCCAGTAGTAAGGGTGAGTTTAACAAAGTAGGTCTTAAATGCAAGTCACTAATGAGAATGTGATAATCAATGGAGAGACTGGAAACTAGGTCTAAATCTTACTGCAGTGACCCATCTTGATTAATACAGGTATTTAATTTCAGCTTAAATTGATCAGAATGTTTAGATGAACATGGCAACTCTGAAGACCTGTGTCTGACTCCATTTTATTCTCGTATCTGTGATTCCAGTAATCTCAATTTAAGCTTGCACAGAACTACTGCACTTACACTGCACTGCTTTGCTATCTCACACTTCCCTTCCTTAGTACTGGATAATAGAAAGTACATTTTTATCATCTAATGTCCCTGACTTTGTGGCGGTGGCATGACTCTGACTACATTTAAAGCTATAAT
Source organism: Amazona ochrocephala (assembly GCA_039720435.1). Lineage (NCBI taxonomy): Eukaryota > Metazoa > Chordata > Aves > Psittaciformes > Psittacidae > Amazona > Amazona ochrocephala. Next base: position 118,458,464 of record CM077878.1, on the reverse strand, counting down.
TAATCACAAATGAATATTGAAGGCCACCAGATCTCCAGCTTTTCACATTACTGTTTTGTTTTAGTATTTGTAGAAGGATCTAAAAATTCTGTACTAACATTTAGTGCTGCATGATTTTTTTTCCTGACTTTTAGGGAAAAAACCCTCCTTGTTAAAAAATAAATTATTGTAGGATTTAGTTTTGTACAAGATAAAAGACGCAATGTTAGATACATTGAATCATACATGTACACACACATATAAATTCATGTTTATTGTTTAGTACCAATATGGAAGTTGGATGCAACTCTCAGTAGTGTAAATGCCATCATGACTGCATTACAGAGCACGAATAGTTTCCTGTATGATGCTGGATTATTGGTATTGTGTGCAGTTCTGGTGTCCTCAACATAAAAAGGACATGGAACTGTTGGAGCAAGTCCAAAGGAGGGCCACGAGGATGATCAGGGGACTGGAGCATCTCCCGTATGAAGATAGGCTGAGAAAATTGGGGCTGTTCAGCCTGGAGAAGAGAAGGCTGCATGGAGACCTCATAGCAGCCTTCCAATATCTGAAGGGGGCCTATAGGGATGCTGGGGAGGGACTCTTCATGAGGGACTGTAGTGATAGGACAAGGGGTAACGGGTTAAAATGTAAACAGGTGAAATTTGGATTGGCTATAAGGAGAAAGTTCTTTACTGTAAGGGTGGTGAGGCCCTGGAATGGGTTGCCCAGGGAAGTTGTGAATGCTCCATTGCTGACGGTGTTCAAGGTGGGGTTGGACATAGCCTTGGACGGCATGGTTTAGTGGGAGGTGTCCCTGCCCATGGCAGGGGGGTTGGAACTAGATGATCTTGAGGTCCTTTCCAAGCCTAACTATTCTATGATTCTATGATTCTATATTTGAGTGTTTAACGGTGTAATAGTCTGTAAGGCCAGAGGGGCTCTCCTTTCTTGGGTTTCTTGTTTTTTACTTGCACAGAACAAAAGGTTGCAATGAAAAGGGTGGTAGTGAAGAAAATAAAAAGTTGAACCATAAAGGTTTTTTTTAAATCTTCTTAAATGTAATGGTGAATATATTAGATAAACTCTGTCAGCTGAAGCAAGATAATGTGCTGGAGAACTGTGGTATTATCATGGCTGAAACTTAGGAGATTCTGCTAATTTTTTGTGGTGATTTATCAAGAAGCGCTTGAACAATGTGATAATTTCAGAAGGTGACAGCAGTGAACACTGGTGCTGTTTGTTTCTTATGCAGGGATAAATCATAGCTACATACATTTTACAACTTTAAGATTTATAGTCTGAAAGTAATAAGAAGAGAATAAATGCTAGTTTTTGAGAGGAATAATTTCAGATAATACAACGGTTTCTGGATTAAATTACATTATAATAAAACCATATAATAGAGAACAGTAGCTCAACTAAAGCTTCATAGAATATGAGGGACTCTCCATATGCCTGCTTTTTGCTTTGGTATTTTCTTTTTTAAATAGTGGGGGAGGAAGAAAAGGAAAACTATGCAAGCCCTTTCCCAAGAGCCAATATGTGACACTGCTTTGAGGCTTTAAGATGCTGTGGCTCCTGTGGAGAACTGCTGCTCTCCAATACCTTCCATGCGACTCAGACTTTAGCATGCTTGCCTTGCTATAGATAGCTCTGTTGTTTAGTAACATATTGCCTGTCTTGAAAGACTGTTAGAAATTGCTTGAAAAAAATAGGGAGAGAAAATATGAAATTTGCACAATTCAAGACAAAAGGTCCAGCCCTAGTTCTAAGTGTGAGTACATGTCAATGAATACACAGACAGTAACATTGCACGCAGCAGAGTTCACATGATGCATGGAAAACCCACCTGGAGTACCCATTCAGCTCTGGGGCTCCCAGGACAAGAGGGATGTGGACCTGTTTGTGTGAGTCCGAAGGAGGCCACAGAGATGCTCCAAGGGCCAGAGCACCTCTGTTATGGATACAGGCTGATAAAGGTGGGCTTGTTTAGCCTGGAGAAGAGAAGGCTCCGGGAAGAACTTAGAACAGCTTCCAGTGCCTAAAGGATCTGACAAGAAATCTGTAGAAGGGCTTTTGACAAGGGCCTGTAGGGACAGGACAAGGGGGAATGGCTTTAACTTGACAGGGGAGATTGAGATGAGACATTAGGAAGAAGTTCTTCCCTGTGAGGGTGGTGAGGTCCTGGCACTGGGTGCCCAGAGAAGCTGTGGCTGCCCCATCCCTGGCAGTGTTGAAGGCCAGGTTGGATGGAGCTTTGAGCAACCTGGTGTAGTGGAAGGTGTTCCTGCTTGTGGCAGGGGGTTGGAACTGGATGAGTTTTAAGGTTCCTTCAAACCCAAAGCAGTCTGGGATTCAGTGATTCTATGATTTTCTGCCTTGAGCTGAGCATTTTTTGGAATTGATGTTGCAGGGTGAGTGAGGAGCCACACTGGCAGCGGCCACAGTGCAGCCAGGTACCACTCCCTCCATGCCAGTTCTCCCATTTCATTCTCTGACTACTCTCTTGCATTTTTCTGCTTTGCTGCTTCCTGTTGTAAACAGCTATAGTTAAGCATAGTAACTTCTATATATTTAGCTTATTTTTTAATTATAGTAAAAGTAAAACCCATAGGGTGGAAAGTAATTTTTCCTTTGGAAAAAACAAAAGGCTTAACAACTGGGAATTTGGAAAAGGGAGTTGAAAAAAAAGAGTTTAACTCAATTAGCTACTGTCATTCAGTAGCTTCCTCATGGGATAACTTCATTTCTTTATTCTGTTATGTAGAACTAATTCCATTGTTATGAAAGAGAACAGATGAAAGGAGTTAAAAAAGTCTTAACTTCAGCAAATCTAGTATATTAATTGTCCAAATTATACCAAAGGAAAAGGGTGCTCCTTCCATTCTGCAGTTTTTGCTTACGAAGCAGTTAAGACTTTAAACCTGTGAGCATCCATCACGCTCATCGCCTTGGACAGATGTGAGTTCCACGAGAGAGCCTCCACAGAGGCTGAAGATTTCTAGGATTCCTATGTAAAAGAAAAGAATACTTGTGAATCTACTTTCATAACGTGTGTAGGCAGTAAATAACATTTGGCTTTTAGAATTTCTGCATTTCAGACATTTACCAATGCTGTCATTAATCTGAGTAGCCAAAGGAAAAGCAGTTGAATGGTTCCCCTGTGAGCCCATACCTGTAACAGTGCATGGAGTATGTGATCTTTAGGTTAGAAGTCTTATTTCTCAGAGAAAACATAGCCATGCACCTGGATCTTATACAGGGATCCACATACCCAGAGCGTGGTCATTATTCAAACTGTGCACTCTTTTAAGTTGTGTGAGCCTTCCCAGGTTCAGGACAAAATACTGTGCTTGATTTTCTTGGTTTGCCTGTCTTCTGACATGCCCTTCAGGTAAGCTTTCCATCTGTTCCTCTAGGTTCTTCATTCCCCCAACCATATGTGAAAAGTATCTGTTGGTTTTGGCAGTGAGCTTGTGTCTGTTGAAACAGTGATTGCTGCATAACTTCTTCCTTAACTGCAGAGCTTCTAAGATGTGCAGCTTATGCCCTGGCCAGATTCCCAAACTGAGTATTCCCTGCTTTTCTCACTTGCAGAGCCCAAACAAAGGCGGCTGGGAGCAAAAAGTTTGTGTACAAAAGCAGATATAACTTCTCTGTGTTATATCCATTTGACCAAGTTTGAATATTATCTCAGTCCTGTGTGACGCAGGACTTAACCATGGTCTCCCGCATACCAGGAGGGTGTTTCAGTCATCTGGCTACTGGATAGTCCTGGTAAAACTCTCTGTTGAAATTATGCCATATTGTCTGAGTATTTCCGTATTCATTCGGTGAGGGAAGGATATATAAGAGTAATTAGTATAGTTTGTTGATTAAGGCATTAATTTATATAGGACATCCAAATTCAAGTCCTTTGTCCCTTTGCCTGTGAATATTGAATGAGTCGTATGTAGTGAAACAGCTTCAGCAGTTCTGCTACATGACACCTCACATGTTGGTATGTAGGGCACTCCTTTGGGGTGCAAAGTAATCTGTTTCAGGATCTCAGAGCAGATCAGCTACAACAGGGATCTGAAACAGGTCTCTCACCTCATCATTCAGCTTTTAGGTACAGTGAGTGAACAGATGCTGGACAACCTTTCCTCTCTTATGAATTAAACCATCCTCTAAATAAAATGTACTGACAAGATGAGAGAGTACAATATTTTTTTCTGCTGTCTCTAAAAGATAGAATACTGAGTGGCTTCATTTTAAGCTTGCACACGCTCTGTAGTTAACTGTCATTACCAGATATGCATTCGCAGTAGAAAACTAAGAATGTCACGCTTGCTCAGTGCTGAGATAATAATATCCCAAGCACAATGGCCAGTGAGCTTTAGTGTAGGCAGAAATTAAAATATCTCATGCTGTCTGAATAAGTGATAAAGGCTGCATTTAAATGGAGGCTTCAGATAATGTAAGATTAGTAAACAGTTTTATGTCAGTTGGAAGTAATGAGGTAAGCTTTAACCTCAAGAGTCCCATTTAGATGCAGCACAGCAAAAAAAAATGGAGCTGAAGAATATTATATACATATAATATAGAGTAACAATGGCTGACTGGGTATTAACTGTAGATATATATAGGAAAATAGAGTGTTGGTTATATACAGTCCTTTGCATACCTTAGTCCATATAGCATCCTTGCTAATTATTATCATCAGCATTCCTTTAGTCAGTTTATTTTCCTTTCTAGTCCATGTGCAGTGAAGGAATAAGATGCTGGTTGTGAATAGCATGCATAATGTGTAAATGAGACACTTAATCCTATACAAAAATAACTGTATGAGGTGCAGTTTTGAGATTAGATTTCAGTTTGAAGCTCTTAAAAGTAAATGCACCTCAAGCTGTTCAACCGCCTTCTTGAGGAAGTTGGAAAATTCAGTTCTCCACTGTCTTACAGTGATACAGATAATGTATATTGAAGAGAAAATAGTGAAATAATAGCTATAGTTACATCAGTTCTTGCTTTTGAGAGATTACATTTATAGGGCACATGTGACATTTTTTTATGTTCTTAGAGTGGGACTTTATTACTCAAATGTTTAAATATAAAATAACGAAAATGTTTTCCTTCCCGCAGTTTTCGCAGATGTTCTTTATTTTTAAAGTAAATATCAAAGATACTTCGAGCCAAATTCTTATCTCAGTTCTCTCCAACCAAGCCTGCCAGTTTCAGTGCACTTGCTTAAGCATGTCTGATCATGGTTTTCTCCCCTCATATTTTCTCACCTATTCTCACTGTCATATCCTTCAGTAAAGTCTAAGTTCCGTATCTAATGTCGGATACTCTCAGGGCAATCCCATCAGGCTCATGCCGCCAAGTTGCTTTCTTGTTTTTTTCTTTTTACAATAGCGAAGGACTTTGATCTTTATTTACAATGTTAAAAAACCCTACAAATTAAAGGAGAAGAGTGTTAGAGTTGTTGCAAGAAAATTTTATCAACATACCTATAATGCAAAGGAGGAGAAAGCATTTTTTTTTTTTCCCTTTCCTACCTTGGGCTGATAACATGAGTGGAAACTGCAACTTTTATGTCCACTGTCAGTCTTTGCCATATGTTAGTTTGCCATACGTTACCATATGTTTTATCAAATGCATGGTAGTCTGTGGATGCAACTGTACATTGTGTCTTCATTACTTAAAATGGTATGTCTTTCACAAGGAGACTTCTAGCTGAAGATACCTGAATGGAAAGCCTTTTGGAAGACAACTCAAGACATCGTTTTGCCTTTTTCTGTAGCAATTTTCTTAGGCTTTGGAACAGGCTGCGCAAGGGCAGTGGTGTAATACCCATCCCTGAAGCATTCACAAGCCCTGTAGATGAAGCCCTTAGCGACATGATTTAGTGGTGGACTTGGCAGTGCTTGGGAATGGTTGGACCTGATGATCTTGGAGGTGTTTTCCAACTTTACTGATTCTGTGATTCTGTGGTTTTTCTCAAAGAAGCTACAATCTCATATTAGCTATATATCTGCATATAACACCTTTTTGTGGCAGAGAAGATGTGTTCTGTTCGTGTAATATGCTAGATTAAAATCTACTCTCAATGCTTAAGTACAATGCAATTAGCTGAGTGTTTAAAAGGTCTGAAGCTGCACCAGTGTTATGTCACATTAGCAGCAATTTCTTTTAAAGTATTTTTGACCTTGTTTCCTTCCATGGAGAAAGCATTATGTTGACATTGAAAGGTTTCAGAATTAGCACTGCACCTTAAAATTAGACATACTTTAACCACCTAGGAAGGATTTGGAGAAGTCCCTGTATTAACCCAAGTTTGAAAATACAGCAGTAGCCTGTATCTTTTTGTAGGAAGACAAATATAGTAGGAACATGATCAAGACTAGTTTCCATAGTCACCTTGTATCAGACCAAACTTGCCAAATTCAGTTGCCTTTAGATGTTTCTCTACTAAATGCTTCTACTAAGAAGGAAGAAAAAAAAAATGCTTTCTACTTAGTGTTTCCTAATAGCAAACTAAGGGGCTTTACTTTCTTTTAAGCAGTAAGGTTAAGCAGTGCAGCCTGTGTTGTTGATGACTTGAACAGAGGAACAGCATCCCTTGCCTAGGAACTGTCTGCCTAATAAGCTCCAAATCTGTTCATGTCGGTCTCTGTACATCAATCAGTGCAAACCCATCTGCATATATATATATATATATTGCACAGTGATGAGTATCAAATTAAGCTGTGTGGGCTTTTCAAGCTTTGTCGGCATTGAGTTTCTCATGGTTCAGTGCCCTGGCCCAACAGTAGTATCCATCAGCAGTGGAAATGAATGCGGTTAGGAGGAGGAACAGCCAAATAAACCGTAAACATGGGTGATTTGGGGAGATTTGGATGCACAGCTTTCTTGCAATAATTTTGTTAGATGGACTTGCCTGTGTTACAGGACTCTCTGAGGATGAAGTGCTGGTCAAAATAATTCCAGTTCCATAGCACTCTGGCCAGTATACAATAGTAAAACAAGTGTGTGTGGTATCTGGAAGATGGCTGGTCAGATAGCTGAATGCAGGAGCCACTGGGAAAGGAAAAAATCAAGGCAGAAAAGGGGAAATTAAATGAAGAACGAGCATCTAGGTAGAAAAGAAAAAAAAAAAGAAAAAAAAGTAGTGAGTCTGCTATTCTAGTCTTTAATACTGTTGTTATTCATTCATGCTTTCTTTTCCCTGGTTGATTATTTTCTGCACCCTAGTTCTTTATTCTCTTGTCTAAATGCTGTGATCAACCCAAAACATAGTTAAAACATAGTTACTTCCCAGTGATTGTTTTTTTTGTGGGAAACCTTTGTCAATAAACACAGTTAGTATTCTTTCTCCCTCATCCAGCTTTAAACACCAGTTATTTTTCCTTTTGCATGAATGGTTTTCATCTTCATGGAGATAGATCTTCTGCCAGCAAATACTGCTAAGGGAGATTCCAAATCTCCGTTGCACCCAATGTCCATGAAAATCTTGATTTCTCTATTCCTTTATAAAGCTTATGGCTGTAAGGTGACATGTATGATTAGCACTGTTAGTTTGAAATGTATGACAGTTTTGCCCTGTGCTATTAAAAAAAATGAATTTTTAAATCATTACCACTCAATCTGCATTTCTCATGATCATTTGAATGCTGAAATCTGTAATTGATTTGTCAAAGACCAGGTACAGATTACAACTTGAAAAAGAAACTCCTCTAAGATTTTCAAAGATGACAACTGTCTGAGAAATTGATAAGCAAGTTTAATAATCTGCTTCAGTAAGTAGAAGCACAAATTAACCTGCAGAGACGTTGACATATAAAACGCACACGTCGGTTGCTCAGTGATAGGGTTTTTTTTGATTGTAATAACAAATCTATTATCAAATGAAGCAGTTTCTTTGGCTGTTCATCTCTCAATTGCACAGAAGGGTAGCGCTTAGCACAATGAAATCAATTAAACAGGAGAGAAAACTGTAGTTTTACAAATGACTACCAATTGCTCTGGTTTCTTTCGAAGTTGTGGGGTCTGCCAGATTCCTTTGAAACTCCTTTTGGAAGCTTCTTGGGCAATATCAAGACCCAGTAATTTATAATTCTACTAACCATCATTTCTTAAGTTCAAACAGTGTGAAACCCTAAAAGAAAACATTGGATTTATCTTTTTTTTTAACTTAACAGACTTAACCTTTCCCATTTATCAGGCTTTTGTTGCCAACTTGACAAAGTTCCAAGGGTAACCTGGGTTATTTCTTGTGAGCATTCAGACCAGAAGCAACTTTTAACGAAGCACTGGAAATCACACAGAAAATACTGTGTCATTAATTGTGACAATTTAGGTATGACATGTATTTTTGATTCTTTTAATACTGAGTTGTTCCAGATCTTTTAAGGTATTCTAATGGTGTGCAGAGATAATTATCTTCTGTAATATTCTTGAGATTATCTTCTAATCTTAGTTATCCAGACCCCAAATAATTTCCCTTCTATTATTTTTTTTGCTATTACTGAGCAATCCATCAAGGTTTGAAGCTCCCAAACCCCACTTTTCAGTGGCCTTGCTTTGCATATGGATGTGCCATGCACCTCCCAAACTCAGTGTCTATTTTTAAGCTTTCTGAATTTTCAACTTGTCCATGCGATTTTATCTTGTTTTTAGGCTTCTGCACAGCAGGCAGCTCCCTGGATCAAACCGTTGTACAACATGCATTAGGCAATATTAAGGCTAGTCAATTAAGTGCTACTTCTGCTGAACAGAAGAGGATCTCCTTTATCATTACACTCCACCAGCTTTCTAATCCTTTCAAGCAATGAGTCTGATGATTATTTTACATTTCTACTGTACCTATAAAAATGCACTGTTCTTCCTCAACCTTGCTACATGCCTTATTTTTATATTGAGTTCTTCACTGTCACTTGCTGTGTGCTGTCAGAAGAATGTCACCAGCACTGAGAGGAATATGTGAGCAGCAGCCAGTTCCTCTAGTAACTCTTAGCAGATTTATATGCCAGGGTTAGGCAAATGATTGCAAATTAGTGGTAGTCTTCAGAGTAAAACTTTTCTTTTTTTAGAGGAAACAAAGTCTTCATGTTTTTAAGTTTGTAGAGACAGATATGGAAAAAAAAATTTCCAAGAGACATCAAAACAAAGAATTAAGAGAATTGTTATGGTGTGCAAATGCCTGTAGTCTGGAGAACTAGTAGATTGATCAGGATTGCCAAGGGAATGGGTAATAAGTTGTTATTGGTGGTGATGTTTTGGTTTTTTTTTTGAAGATAAGTTTGATTCTAGATAAGTTCTACATGAGGAAAAAGTTTTTTACAATGAGAGTGGTAAAACCCTGGCGCAGGTTGCCCAGAGAGGTGGTGGAGCCCCATCCCTGGAGACATTCAAGGCCATGCTGGATGCTAGTTGAAGATGTCCCTGCTCATTGCAGAGGGTTGGACTAGATGAGCTTCAAAGGTCCCTTCTGACCCAAACTGTTTTATGATTCTGGGATAGTGTTTCACAGCAGTACTTTCTGATCAGTAGGTACTTCTGTTCAGAGCTTGAATCCTGGTATTTTGCAAATCAGCTCCATGGGGAGCACTAAGCCTCTGGTCTTAGGCACTTAACCAGTATCCCCAGGAAACCAAAGCTCAGGCTCTGGAACTCAGGTCTTAATTACACAAGATATTTCTGTGGGCAAACTCAAGGTACGTCAAGGAATATTTTAGACTTGGAAAGCAAATTAAGCTATCTGAATAGACATGGTTTCAGATCCCTCCAGTGCACTTTGCATTAATCCGTTCTAATTCTCTAGCCTATCCTGAAGGCTCTCTGATGTATTCTGGGATGTCATGGGCTTTGCTGTGTTTCTGTGCTCGTATCTGCTGTCTTATTTACTACTATCATAAGCTTTCAAACTTTTTGCCATTGCCTTGTTCCAAGTTACTACTGAAAGGGGATGCTGATGAAAAGCAGAAAAGGGAAAGTACCAGCTCATGTGCTGAGATAAGGTATTTAATTACTAGTTCTTTCAACTTTGGATATTACAGTTAAGAAACCCTTGTTTTAAAAAAAACCAACACTACCTAATATTAAAAATTAACTCAACATAAAAATATGTTGGTGGTGACTAGCGTGGATCTGTGTGTGAATGGAATCAATTCAGGTATTGTACAACAGCATCTGGTGCAAGCTTAATGAATCTTTTGCAGGTACATTCCGGCTATATCCTTCATGAATGCAAGGGAAACTCCACAGTGGTTAATGTGAATAATGGCATAAAATTATAAAAATTCTCATGTTTTCTAAAGTTTTAGTGATATGATTCTTGATGTCCTTGCTTCCTGTAGTGTTTTAGTGCTTAATTGTGGGAGGATTTATCCACAGTATGTGTTGACTAGTGCTATTTTTATGCAGAAGAATAATACAATTATCTTCTTGCTTTGATCTTTTCTCTCTACTCCCTTAGTAATTTTCTGGTTTTGTTTACAGCAGTATAATCAAAAGCAGTAAGGGTGGTGAGGTTTATTTGTCTGCTTGGTTTGGGTTTACTTACCTAGCTCTTTATTCTGAACTTACGGTCACCACTGTTTTGCATTGTAATATATGCAACATCATCATTAGGATATATCTAAGCAAAGAGAGAAGAAGTAATAAAATTTGATAGGAACATATAAAGCAAGGGGAGAGGAGGAGAGCAATGTTTCGCTCACCGGAATATTACATATATTGTGCAACAACCACAAAATATGTAATATATTGTATGCAAGCCACTTTCAAAATAGTGGGTCTGTTTATGTGAAAAAATGAACATGTTTTAACCCCACAGAAATTCCTTTACAGGCATGTTCTTAGTTCTTTAACTTCATTGATTGGAATTTAAATGTCTTATACAAGAACAAATCTTTTTATAGATACTGCAGCAGATGGCCAAACACCATGCTTACCTACAATTATATCCCAAATTAGTGTGGATGGTTATATCATCGAAGACAATAAAGGAACAAATGTTCACAAGCAAATCTGAACCATCAAAGGCCCAACCTAGCCTGCAGAAGTCCAGTGGCCAAGTGAAGTCTAGAACCTGCACCTACTGCTCCCAGATACTTAGATGAAGAGAGGGGTTGGAGTTCTCCCTGCTGAAACAATTCATTAGTTTGTGTAGATGAGTTTAAATCACATCAGCTGAAATAACGTAATACATATTTTTTAAATCACAGCTTTTAAAAACCTTCATTTTAAAAGTGTTTTCAACACCTTGAAAGTACAACAAAACCTTAATTATAAAATACTGATTGTTTTAATTTGGCTAGGAAAAATTGTTTCAGATAAGCCCCAATGGCCATTTCTTTTGAGTTTGGAAAAAAGGCAGGAAGTCGATTATTTATTCAGTTCTCATTGCAATGGCAGAAAATAGCCCTAACTTCCATCTGGCTAAATGCAAAGGTGGTTTCTTCAGCTAGGAGATAGTTCATAATAGTCTTTCTCACGGGTAGTCAGGGTACTCAGTGCTGGCCTGGGTAGTGAGGTACTTACTTAGTCAAACCAGGGCTTAATATTACCTAAATATTACCTGCCTGTGGAGAAAGTGTAATAGAAGATGCGTGCAGCAGCCGTCATCTCTCACGTAATTCCCCTCAAGGTTATTACAGGTTGGTTAGCTGATAAAAGGATGCCTTTGCATTTCACCTCTGTTGCAGCCTGAACCAAATGGTGCAACATGTGTTTTGGTATCTTGCAGTGTAGATAGATAAAAGTATTCCTCAGTATATTTTCCTTTCAACACAAGTGATATGGCTTTCATTGTTTCTCTAAAACAAATCACACTCCATCTTGAAACCCTAATTCACATAAGTGAAGATTAGACTTGACCCATTGTTTCGGCTTTTTAGGCACTTGCCTTTGTATGTATTATCTGTCAAGTTTTCCAGAGTGGTCTATTCAGTAATATCTCCCTGAAGTGACTGGTTACAATTAATTTGTGTGTATCTGAGTTGGAGGGTGTGGAAAACAAGAGCAATACTTCTGTATTACCTTTTAAAACAAACACAAATATAAGAAATTATTAACTGTTTCATTTTTTTCTTTGTCTATATTCATCACAAATCCCTCACTAGCCTGATTTGTTTGATATTTATTGTTCACAGTTGATATTTGATAAAATATATTACAATACAAACTTGCTGATTCCTTAATTCAAACCCTCCTTGGAATTCATAATGGTTTTGACCAGTTTGCAATTATTTGAAGATTTTAAAATACCATGAAAATCAACAGGACTGCTTTGAAAAATGTCATTAGAAAAAGAAATAATATATGCCCTTTAAAGAGAGCTGTTGTTTATTATTTGTTCATGCTGTTTGTATAATTTTAGCCTTCAGCATCACTAACTGAATTACAGGTGAACCTCACTTCCAGTTTTACTATTTTTTTGTGATGTGTGCTATGTTTGCTTACAAAAAGGTAACGAAGGAGAGGGGGTGGAAGATCTTTTTCTCCACTTCACTTTGGAGTGGAATAACCAAGATGCCAGTACTAATGCTCACCAATATGGACCACATTCTAGCTTAATTCTGTATACACTTTTGCCAGTGTCATTATCATCAGTGCTAGTGTCACTGGGTATGTATGACAATTAGAGTGAGAGTGTATACAAGAAAGGCACTGTATGGCAAATGAGCCCATCTTACTTGACAAATGTAGACCATCACAAAAAAGCATTTGTGACAGTGGCCTAATGGGATGAATCAGGAATGCCATTTTTGCGTGCCGATGTTCTTAAAGTATGGTCAGACCTACTAGGCTTCAAATGGAAACTCCAGCCTGAATCATCTCTACTCAAAAGTTGAGCAAACACCACTGGGAGACGTCAGATGAGAATGCCCATCAATATCTCTTCCCCAAAACCTGGCTGAGAAGTGCTGCAGAGTTTCTTCTCCCTCCCTCTTTACTGGCTGGCATGCTTCCATCTTGCCTCCACAAACTGCTAGCACATGGAGGTGGTGGAAAGCAGGAGTTGATAGTTATTTTTGTTCCCTGTGCAGTCCTTCAGAACTTATTCCAAATACCTTGTATTCATGAGGCAGGAGAGAAGAGCACGGCTTTGCTAATAGCATGACACCGCTGAATTCAGCAGCAAAGGCTTTATGGAACATAAACGAAGTTAGTGAATCTGTGATCATGACTATGTTAGCACTGGACTTACCGTTGGCTTCATAATAGCCTACAATGATTTATTGGTCAGATCAGATTGCTCTGTGATAATAAAATATCAAATGTGTCTATTAGAAAGGTTTTTAACACAATCTGTAAGGCCGGGTCACTTGCCTTGTGACAGGGATTCATGTTCAAGTGTGAATTTCAGCCTATAATCCCCAGATGGTTTGCTATGGTTGCTAAACCTATCAAGCAACTTGGGTTGATTCACATTTCCAAGTGAAAAGTAGAATGCTTTCCCATTGTTTTGGCTAAGACTAGAGGATGCCCAAGGCTGGGGGTTTGGAACCGGGTGATTTTTTAGGTCCTTTCCAGCCCAAACTATTCTGTGATTCTTGTCTATTCTAGCTGCATTTCACACCACTACATTTTCAAACTTAATTTGAATATATGGTCAAAGAGAAACTTGCTTAGGGCACTGAACGTAAAAATAAGAACCTTAAAAACACCACTGTGTTTTGTGGTGGAAATCCCTCTAATTCAGATTGCATCCAAGTAGTGAACTTGGTAGCATTCTCATCATCTGTGAATCAGACCATCTCTCTCAGGATAACATCTTTAATCTTTGAGGTGCACCAGTCCTGCCTGTGCCTTGGTTACTGTGGCCAAGGAAGTTGAGTCCATAGACCTCAGTGGAACCAACAAGCTGTTCAGACTGCTTCCTGAGTGTCCTTGTCTGTGTTTCCATACTTGGAGGAAGAGAAACTTGGAAAGATTGTTGCCGAAAGTCAGGCTGGTCATGCTGCTTCCAACCTGCTGAAGTACAGCTCAGTTTATCTTGTTTTACAAGTAGGTGGGTATTTTGTCATGGCGTGACTGCCTTTCAATTCAAGTGACATTGTGTTAGTCTTGAAAGCCAGAAGAACCTTTTGCTTTGGGATGTTATCTGCATGGTATTAGGATTAGATAAAACTAGATTAGGGTGAGCATTTCTCTGATTTTTTTTCTGCATTTGCCTTTCTGCAGAAAGACAGTTTGTCTGTTTTGGAGTAGAATGCAGAGATTCTGTTTCCTGCATTAAGATGCATACTTAATACTTACCAAAATGGGCTTTATGCTTGTACTTTTTTAACAACCAGTGGATCCTCAGTTATAAACTTACTGCTGTGTTGAAATCAGTGTATGTATGTTGACTGCCATCAGTTGAGCATCTGTCTTATGTATATTTTAGTCTTAATTACTACAGTTCTCACTCTAGCTGTGACTTGAGCTCCTTCTCTTAATCTCGTGATCTGGAAATTCTAGCTTCCTATTACCCTCATTTAATTTAGACTGCATTTCCACCTAGCTGAAAATGGGGATAATATTTTCACTTTTAGGATAACTAAAGTTTATTAGTTGGGGTTTGTATGGCAAAAAGCAGCATAGCAATAGGGAATACTTAAAACCACTTAAAATTCAAGGAAATACAATGTCACTGAAGAACATAAAGATGTAATTTAGGGACCATATGTTACAAAAGTATACATGTCATTCTCCATGGAGGATTACAAAATTGTATCAGTAGATGGAATAATTGTGTGATTTATACTACTTCATGTTGTAAATGACTGAGTTCCTGAAATCAAAGCTTAGGAAACCTTAAAAACAGGGAGTGAAGAGGAGAAGCAGATTGATGCAATTACAAGTCCTGTCAACAGTTCAGATCTGCTGTCAACATTATTACCTGTAAAGCATTTTAACAGGAAAAAAAAGAAAAAGACATTGCTAGTGGACTGTTCTGAAAATACAACTTTATAGTGTTAATCATGCAGTAGTAGCTCTGGATGCTTGCAAAGTATTATCGGTGTTTCAGAAAGCTGCAGTAAAGCGTGGATTTAGTAAAGGAGACGATCTTAAGTCTTCCATTATTATTTAGCTTATAAGTCTTTATAAAAATGGCTGTGTTGTTTTTTTTTTCATTTAGTAAACTACTAATGCGTATGAGATTCCTTCAATATTTATTGCCTTAATCAGGAAAGCATATGAACAGCAGCTTGGGGACTGCTGAGAAGCTCTGAAATGTTGCAAGTGATAGAGAACCCCAAATTTAGAGGCTTTTCTTTTTTGTCTCTCTCACACACATGCGAGTACATAAACACACACCCACAACTCACACTCTTTTTGTCCTTCTCGGTTCATTTCCCCATGCTTTGTTTTATAGCCATTGTGATCTGCCCAGCAGCCAGTGTTCATCATGCAGGCTAGGTGAATTCTCAGGAAGGCAGAGAAGACTTTTTTTGATAGGAGGATAAGCATGCATTATCATTTTGGAGGGTTTGTTAGGTTTTAGGTTGTCTTTTTTTTTTTGTTATTTAAAATGTGATCTTCTGGAAACTGTATTTGGAGAGAAAAGCAACCCATAATGATATTCTGTTGAAACAAGTGATGCTTAACTGGCTGAAAACCAGAAGGAAAATAATGACATAAAAATTGTCCTTGTTCAGGAGCAAAGATTATACATAATTGGACTGTTATGAATCTATGAAACTGTGAACTTTTTCATACATCTTGGCAAAAAGTCAACCTTCCATGTGTAGGGAACCAGAGTCAGAACACATCTAGAATAAAGTAATGTCTTTAACTTTGTGTGCTCTTGGCTGGAACAAGGTAACTTTGATCTCTCAATTTGAAATGTATTCCATTTCAATCCTGGAGCTTTCCTGAAATACGATGGGGAAAGCTTCACTTTTCAAGAAAACCAGCGCTATGTTTAAACATCTATGTCATAAGTATATTAAGAGAATAAATAATTGTGAGCTACCAGATTTGCTGTCATGTATTCTGCAGTCACTTGAGTCCATTGGTAGATTTACAGTCTGGTAAGTAAAATGTTTCTAGCTTTTATTTAGCATTATATTATGGATTTCTGTTTCTGGATCCTCTGCTGCTTTTATTCTCTGCTTCTACTTTCTACACATCCCTTCAATACTCCTCCAGTATTTCCTAGATCTTGTGATGGCATCCTATTGGATAGGGTTTTCACATTCCTCTAGTGATGCGATTTTTTAATTTGATGGGTATGGCATTGCAGCTGTGAATTTGATTAGATAATAATGAGGTTTATTTTTATCTGTCTTCACTTTTTTTCATCACAATTCTTGTATTATTTAGATGTTTTATATTTTCTTGATGTACTACCCTGCTGAAGAACCTGGAATAGAACCATGAACTGAGATTAACTGGTTTTAAATCTGTATTTAGAAAATTGTAGAAAAGTACTGTGAAGCAGGAAGATAATGCAAAAGGTGTCAGAAAAGACTCTCATGCTTGAGAACTTTATTTTGAGGTTATTCTTTTTGAATGGAAAAGCAGTGGATGGGGGAGCTGCAACAGATTTATTTTTACGTTGTGGGGATTCAGTTACAATTTGGATCAAAGGAAACAGTTTCTTTGAAGAACAGTGGACAGGGAATTACTGACAAGCGAGTGTCCTGCTGCAAAGAAATTCAATAGTCATGATGATCTCTAATGGATTTAATAAATGAGGGACAAATCTCAAGATACTTTCCATGCTAGCAAAAAGGCAGCCTTTTCCAAAGAGGGATGTTAAGCAGCAGGAACTTGCTCTGGACATGGTCTCACACTCTTCACAGCAGTGCAACCTACCAGGGAAAGAAAGGAGAAATTACGAATGTTAGGAGACTTGTCAGGGGTGTAACAGATGGAGATTTACAGAGAAATAACTTAAGGAAGGAACAGGGAATTTCTACTCCTTCCTATCCTTGGTGGCAATAGATCGCAACACCTTCTCCTGTGTTGAGACTGCAATTTTCTCCCTCACAGCTCTTGCAAGCAAATTTTACTCAAGCTTTAATTTGAAATATTAAAGTTCCTTTCAGTCATGTTTCAGTTCACTTTTGAAAGTTTCATGCACAGTTGTCCAAATCTGTTCACTGGGTGCTTCTTCATTTAGTACGTATTCAAATAGGACGCCACAGTATCCAACTGTCTGAACTATCAGGGGTAAACGGTAGAGAAAAAAAGTCATTTAGAGCATGATGTTGAGAGTATTGTTCAATAAAATACTATGATTCATTAGAGAATTAAGAAGATTTGAAACTGTCAGTTTTCTTAAATAGAAAGATTGAAAGTTAAATCCCATGAGAATGGACAATTTAATGAATATACTGTTGAGCACACTGAGTCTAGGAGCTTGGCAATGTTTGGATCCCATACGTGTTACAGGTAAATAATGTGGTCCACCTTAGGAAATAAGGTCTAATCAGGACAGTTTTTGTCAGTGTTAAAAGCTGGCAAATACACACATACACATATAAATAGGTGTATGTGTGTATGTCAGCTAGAAGTTCATGTATCACGCACAGGCTGTTCTTCTAAATCCAAAAGTAAATGATGCTGGTTCTTTTCTACTCATCTAAAATCTTTGTGCTTGGTGGATTTTCTTCGTTCTTCAATTCATTTGGGGTTGTTTTGTTTTGTGATCTAGAAGAAGAATTTAAGGTGAAGTGATATTTGTTTTCTTATTTGTTTGTTTGCTATTGGCCTAGATAAGGTGGCTTATTCTCATCTTTGTTTTCTAAGAAATGCTTCAAACAGGCAAATAGACTTGTCATCTCTAGTAGCATTATGTATGGGGCAAAAGAGATTTTTGATAAGAAGTTTACTCCTACTTATTTCAGCACCAACTCCGGGCAAGGGGAAGCCTAGAGGAGAATATTTTCATTCCTGTAGTTTAACGATTTCCAGCACAAATGATTGCATGCGTAGTCCTATTCATAGAAATATAAAAATAAAAGGGACTGAAGGACATCATCGCACTTCTGAAAAGATAATCACTTACATTTGAGTAGTTCTAGAAAGACTTGTGTCTACGCTGTTCTGAAATAATTCTTAACAGTAGAGACTCCACCATCTTCTTGGTGATCTTTCACAGTATTTCCCTATCCTTACTGTTGAGAAGGTTTTCATAACATCTAATCTGAATCTTAATTGCTGCAGTTCAGCACGCTACTTTTTGTCCTATCCATCACTGTTATTGAGAACAGGTTATTTCCTTATTCTTTTGAAACAGCCTTTCATGTATTTGAAGGCTATTATCATGTTCCATCTCAGTTGTCTCCTCTGTAGCCTGATTCTTTCAAGCTTTATTGCAGCTCTTGTTCTCTAGACTCTGGTTGTGTTGCTCTCCTCCTATTTCTCTCAGTTGGCTCATGTCTTCCAGGAGTGTAATGTCCAAATTTGTACCTGGTATTCCTGCTGAGGCTTTATTAGTGCTGAGCTGAAAGGAAGCATTACTTCATACTTTTGCAGGCTATACTTGTGTTTGTACACTCCAATATGCTGTGAACAGATGCTGACTCATGGTGTCACCCTGAGCCACGTTCAGACATCAGGCTCACTAAAATTAGGCAGCTAAGGAGAAGTATTGATCATTTTACCCTTCCACCTATCTATTAGATCAATATGATCTATGTTTACTGAAGATTGATCAGCTAAAAAGATGTGGAAAAAAGTCTTTGTCTTGAGGAAAAATACATTTGCGGTTTACCACAACAAGATATCAGTGATCAATGTTTACTTATTTCAGAGTGCTTGATTCATTCCATTCACTAACCACTGGAAATGTAGTACCCTGTCTTATCAGGAGAGAAATCATGCATTGCGGATTTATGGCCAGGTTTGTGTTCATGCTCTGGGTTTTCTCAGTCCTTGTGTTTATAGTCACCTAGGTCTGAAAACATCCTAATGAGGTTTATTCTATGGCAAAACATTGATGAAATATCTGCTGATCTCATCACTGTGGCCAAAACCCTCAGTGCTACAGCAAGTTGTCCTTTTCATATGAAGATATTTAATCAGAGATTCTAAATGAATTAACAAAGCGTGAAGTGATGTTTACCACCTGGGTCTGTACTGAGCAGTGATGCAGGGATTGCCTGCTGCTAGTCCTGTTTACAACCAGCATTTTCCTGTAGCATTACTGGAAAGGAAAAAGCAAACTTCTTCAAATGCATAATTAGAATTTCCCTTCTGGAAAACTAATCTTGTGAATCTGCTTATTTCGGAGCTGCTTTAGTGGAAGAAAGCCTTTACTGTATTGCTTACACATTATAAATCTCCTTTGATGAAGAAAAAATGAAAGAAGTGCAAACAATGATACATTTTCTAGACTAAAAAACTTTTTAATATACTGAGTTGTATAATTGAAGCCCATCTTGACTAGGGAAGTTACTTTAGAAGTCTTTAAGGTTGTAAGCTATTTCCTCCTGTACAGTTCAGTATCTCTTTGGCAGTTAAATATAATTATATTATATTGTATATAGGGCCAGTGTTCTAGAGGAATTCCATTAGAAACAAATGCACTCATGGGATATACTGTATATCTGTGTCTGTCTATGATTCTGTGATTCTGTATCTAAAAGAGATTTAATGGCATAAACATTGCTCTAAATCTCTTTTTGCATTAATGATAAATTGATCAGTTGTGTGAAGTAGGTGAGAATTAAAAACGTTTCTACTAATTTATAGCTCATACAGATTTTGTTGTAATGTGTTACCACTAAGGTAGCATTTCAGGTCTTTTAGCTTGTGTACATTCCATTCAGGTCAATGGGATGTTGGCTGAAAACATACTACTGGAAGGTATGTGGCAAAACGAGCCTATGCTGTAATTCAGAAACCTTTTTTGTGATTGTAATTCTGGTGTAGAAGTTCCCTCTTAGAAATAGGAGGGCTGCTCATTGTCCCATACGAGTGCAAATACTGCTTTCTGCTACAGTGGGAAGGTAAGAAACAGGGATCCTGGCCCCAGGTTTTGTGTTATGTGACTTCCCACTTGACCCAATGCAGGTGATGTGCCCCCATCTCTTACCGAGCTTCATCACTAATATTTTAAGTCTGGCAGCAGTGACTAATATTTAGGTTGGAACCATTATGTTTTCATTAAAGCTGGCTTACAGAAGCAAAGTGAATGGAAACGGAGGTTTTTAGTACCCAGTACTGTAAATTTATGTCTTAATATTTAATCTTTCTTTAGTACTTTTGTGTTCCTTGAATAGGAATTGAATGAAAACAAGGTGAAGGCTTCTAGGGCATTACTTAGAGAAGTTTTATTGAGTGAAGTGCACTGATTCCAGCTGTAAGAACTTAACTAATTTTGGGTTTAAAGGCAGTTCTGAGAAGGAAGTATTTGAGAGAACATTTGCTAAGTCCCAACTAAAAAACAGTGACAAAAAAAAGGCATTTAGGTTTTTTTAAACCACGACTACAAAAAAAATGATGAAAGGGAACATCATTTTCAAAACAAAGTCACTTTTAAAAATGTGATTCTTTAAATTTTCATTATTTGTTTCCTTTATATTTCACTATAAATAATCCAAGAGCTTTTCATGTTCCCAAATGGAAAGAAGAAAAGTTTCACTGCAAGTTTTTTCTGAGCTCCATTGCTGTCACTGCTTTATAAAGCACTTTGATATATCTGGATGAGAAGGACTATGCTAGTACTGAGCTTTTTTTAAACAAAGCAGCCACAAATCAGTAGCATATACAGTCCCAGCTCCGCTAACAACACAACAGTTCTGCAGGAGGCAGGGCTATGCAGAAACTGTGATAATTCATATTATGTGATTGTCTTCCTCCAGTGCGTGGCATAATTCTGATTAACATTACTGGCAGTACTTTGTGTGCATCAGAGGGAAAACAGCTCCAGGAACTGACATCCTGTTAAATGTGGAAGAGCTCTTACAGGCTAGTGTGGTTCAATATGGTGGGTTTTGAAAACTTCCTCAGGAAAACCCTAATCTTTTCTGGGCAGTAATGGTGAACTGTGTAACCACAGCTGGCCAGCAGTGCCCCCGTATTTTGTGTTGGAATTTATGAGGGTTTTAGCATGTGCAAAGATTGAAAGAACAGCTTCAGACCATCCTTTTTAGGGCCTCATTCTTCTCAGTTTACTCGTTAGAAGCAAAATTAGATCCAAGGGTGTTAAAAGGAAGCCTCTAGCTTTCTAAGCCTTTAAAAATGTGTATGCATTGTGTATTTTTCTTCTGGGTGTATCTTTTATCATGCACTGAAATAAGTAGGTAAAATTAGGCAGGTTTTGATAACACCATCAAGTTGCAGCTGAAAAATCTTGCATTTTGTTTCCTGTTGCAGCCCATTTGTTAAAAAATAGAATTATAGAATCATAGAATAGTTAGGGTTGGAAAGGACCTTAAGATCATCTAGTTCCAACCCCCCTTCCATGGGCAGGGACACCTCCCCACTAAACCATGCCACCCAAGGCTCTGTCCAACTTGGCCTTGAACACCGTTGGTTGTGATTCTTAATTATGTAGCAGATGCCTCATCTTAGCTGGGAATAACTTCAATTTAATTCCTTAAAAACCAAAATGCAGGTATAAATGAAATAATTTTCTGTTTACAATCTCTTGGTAGCTGCAGCTATTATTTGTACATATGCTGAGGAGAACAAGCTTTTTCTGTCAAACTGTTTTTTCAGTGATAATGCTTTCCCATACCAGTTGTCCCAACTGTGAGATATTTACAGGATTCCCATTTTTCAATGTATAAAAACTAAGGAAGGCCCATGCAGCTGTAATTATTATAAACATTGCCATTTATCATGAAGTGATCTCAAAGTGCTTTAAACACAGTATTGTGTTTTAAATATATATATGTATATATTTAAACACAGTATTTAACAATGTTCTTGTTAGAGCTTTAAAGATACAGACTTGTAGGTGTCGAAGACTTAATCCCGCAATGCGCTGTTTAATAGTGCTTGAAGATGAAAGCCTCTGAAACCTTCTGTGTGAAGGGTGTAATGCTACCAAGCCTTACTCATACAAATCATCTTTATCCTTGTGACTGATAACATTGACCTAGCTTGTCAATTAGCTATTAAGGGACTAATGGTTTGTAGTGATTTGTCCAAGGTCGCACTTGAAAAGCTGTGGCAGTGGCAGCTGTAGAACTTCCATCTTTTCCATACTACCAAAAGGAAGTCAGTGTAGGATGATGTTTTAGGTGAGGGTATTGCTCATCCGCTGATAGCCTAGCCGTGTATCATCGCAGAAGTGGTTAATTTTACTGTGTTACTGAATGAGAGATGTGCACGGTGACAGCAAAATGTAGCAAATGTCTTCATTTGAATGCTTCAACAAAAGTCTGCATATTGTCTGTATTAGAATCCCCTGTATTTGCCCTTAGGAAAAGAACAGAACCCATGTATCACCAGACACTTCCCCTCGTTAATTATCTTTGGCTTCTGTAGCAGCTTTATTTTCCTTGCCCTATCAATAGGCCTGCTCAAAGAAGTACAACATAAAGGGTTTTATCTCTGTTATTGATTGAGTAGAAAGTGATGTGTTTGGGACTACTGGAGCTTCTCTAGTGAGTATTTATTTAAATTGGGGAAAAAAATCAGTATGACTTAAAAAAACCCCAAACTAGAACTTTCTTTTAACATTACAAAAGAGGGCATTGCTTAATCCCTGAAGTAGGAAATTGCTTTTCTTCATGATCCATTGCTTTCATACTGTTTCTGGCTGCTGGTGCTGAAGGAAAGAAAAACTGTGTTCTCACTCTTGTTTTCACTGTATCTATTTTCTTGTCCTCTGCAAAAACTTGGATGCTAATTTGTTGTTGAAATAAATAAAGGGTGGGGAGACTCTGGCTATGAAAACACCTCTTTGTCTCAAATGGGCATTTGCTGATAAGGAAGCAAAGCAAAACTTTAGGTGGGAAACTGAAAAAGGGAAATTAAGGATTTGAAATAGCATATCAAAGCTGAAGTGTATGAGATATTGCTGTTCTTTAAGATGCTGTTATGGGTTTATACCTAAATTCGGCAGCGTGTTCCCAGAAGAGGAATGTTGCTAAGGAGTGTTTTTTCTTGTATTCTGGTCTTGTACACTTACAAAGAGAAAAGAAAATGACAATTAAAAGCAAAAGGCATAGCTGGCTGAAAATGGTGGTATCTTATTTCACCTTGGTTAAAGCTCATTCGTTGTTGTTAAAAGCACCTATTGTTTTATTGCTTCTAATATGCATTACAGAAATACGGTGTGTTACAGCTCAGGGCTGGAAAACACTAATGGACTGTGACTAAGGAATGATTATTTAACTTCAGAAGTTACAATATTTAGTTAATGATTCCCTGACATTGTCAGGACAGGTCACAGATGCATTTTGAAGTAATTATAAGTTACCAGCAGTGGTTTATATTTTTCCCTTAGCAACAGCAGTAGAAGTTATATTTTTCTCTTCTATCAGTGGTGACTCCTGTTTCTTTTTTCTATCTGACTGCTTTTTATGTTGTGGGTTTTTTTTAATCCGTTTAGCCTTGCAAATCAAAATCAAAGGTTATGCTAGCAAAATAGCAATATGAAAATCACTGTGACAGTGAGTTTTTGATACTAGTGTATAACAGGAGAGATACATGTAGGTTTGATGTGGAGTTTTTGCTTGTTCTAGCTGTGTGAGGAAGATGGCAAGACCACACCATATGCCCAATAAAAGCTTCATTAGAAGGGCATTAGTAGCTTAATCCAACTTGCTCTGTGGTTTATTTTATTTAGAATGTAATAAGGTAAGTTCATTAGTTTGCAGACTTAATGTCTTCTACTGTACCTCAAAGCAACCAGTAGCAATTCCGCTGAGATGCTGCAGATCTCACTAACACCTGTCAAGATAAACTCATGGCTCTCTGGGGGAATCACCTTGGCAACATAACTGAGGAAATCTAGGAAAAAAGTAAGTCTTTCACGCACAAAAGTGTGTTACACAGTATAAACTTGATTAATGATTTTTCGCATGCCTCCGAGGTCATAGATCTCTTTAAAGTGGAAAAAAAAAAAAAAGCCGAATCAATCTCTGAAGAACAAATATTTTGGAATGTACAATGCTGTGTTTGAAATGTATTTTAGAGAACTTGACGGATGGAGAATAATTATGCAATTTGAATTGAGCCTCAGAAAGGCTGTCTGAGACCAGCAATTGAGCCTCCATCCCCCTAGGGCTAATGTATTAGATTACAAGGATTATTGTAGTGGCAGTATTTGTGCCACAACATTTAAGATTATGTCAGCATTTCCATTTTAAATCTGTATGTTCAGAGATTCATAACTCAGCTATACCGAGTGTGCTTGGCACTACAAACAAATGCAGCTTCTGCACAATGGTGACACTTTTTCTGGGGAATAAAGAAGAAGGGGAAAGAAAGAAGTTTAAAGCTAAATAAGTATTTGGGCATTTTACGGTTATGAATGCCAAAAGTTAATGCTGTCTTCTTACAACTCTTGCTTTTAAATTCAGTTAGTTCTACAGCTGACTTTTAACACTACTGCTGTCTGGAGTCTAAAAGCACTGTATTGAACTAGGAGAGTGGACAGAATGGTAGCAGACTGGACCTTACCCCTTGCTTTGCCTTCTTCAATAATGTGGGACCAATGTGCTCAAGGAAGGCAGGAGGCGGAGCTCCACCATCCATCCTCTTCTCCACCAAGGCCAGGAAGGGAGTGAGGTGATGATCATGAATCATAATGAGTGGTATCTTAGAAATCCTGTCAGGAGAGCCTGCTAAAAAATGTACTTCTGACCATTACTTAGCTTAACCCCTCTACAAATACCATTTAGGAAACTCAGTTTCCCCATTTTAGGGCCATTGCACTTCAAGTCTAGCGTGAGCTTGGCTTTGACATGGCATTTAATATCTCAGGTATTATGTACGGTAAACAAGAGCAAGAGCTGCAAGCAACACCATACATAGACTTTTCCTATTTTTGGAGGCCTTTATCAACAAATACGCTTTGCATGTATTTCATATGCTTGTGTTGGATACAAAGGAGCACAATGCTGGGTTCTGTTATTGGCATCCATCACTGATAAAACTTCTTGATGAGTAATGTGCAACCTATTTTTGGGGTTCTTTTTTTTTTTTTTTTTGTCCCTAGCTGGAGTATTTGCTGAGGAGTTCAAGTTAGTATCGTTGAAGCTCTAGGCAGGGATCTGTCTTCTCTGTGGCAATGCAGTGCCAATTCCTGCAGCAGCACTGGTAGGAATCAGACTTTTGCAGGTTCTGCAGCAGTCTAATTGCCTATAGAATTACCTGCTCGTGCAGTAGTCCAGAGAGAACATGAGCACAGCATGCCCTGCTTGATACGGGACTACAAATCTCTTAAATGCCTCCACGTATATATATACATGTGGATTTGGCCTTAATTCCCATGTCTTTATATTGGAATAAAAGGGAGATGGCTTTATATTAGAATGAAAGGGGGAGCCTACCCAGAAGCATTAGCACCTTCTGTGCAAAGTTAGACCAAAAATAAACAAAAAAAAAAAAAGAAGAAAATACGAAATAAAGTGGCATTGCAGCACTGGTAGCCAGCAGAAGACAGCCCCCAGTGGAGTATGATCCATTCTCTTCAAGGCAGGTCAAACCAGGGCTAATGTAACTAATGGTAGATGGACTTGGCAAAGTGCCCTGAAGAGTGATGGACCAACCAGGGCCGTTTCAGACTAAGAGGGAACTTCCTTTCTGAGTCAGAATTCCCTGTTGGAAAATATTTTCCTACCAACTCCTTGAATTCTAAATTGAAGGGATCTGCCGTATTTGCTTGTTTTCAGTTAAATGGGAAAATAAATACCAGCTTGCTTTCGACAGCACGGGATAGAGAGGAAGAGATTGTTTCTGTCTTTGTACATGTAGAGTCAAGACAGACTAATTATGAAAATTTAAGGCAATTTGAATGGACAGATTTATGGACAGAAACATTTAGCAACTGTACCAGGTTTTATTTTGAGCTATACCTATAGAGGGAATAGCTGCACTACAGAGTAAGCTGCCTAAGTATTTCCATTGTAAGCTTCTTTTTTTTTTTTTCATGATCACTAAAAATTTGAATTTCTGTGTATTTTTTGGCTGCACAAATACTCCATCTATCTCTGCTAGAATTGCTTTTTTTACCTTCCAAGTTTCTGAGCAGTTCAGAGCCATTGGCTTTCTTTCTAAAGTAAAGGGTTTCTGCCTAAGTTATATAGGGTGAGGACACCAACTGGCCACAGTTTTACACGGACAACAGGCCTTGGTTCAGTATCTTATAATTCATTGACTTCTGAAAGAAACATCCTCTGTTGTTTTCAAGAGGAAAATTAACACCTCCAGTGTTACCAGACATTGAAATGTCTGAAAATCGGACACTTCTAGCATTGGGAGATCCTGCGTATAGGTCCATAAATTCATCAGAGTTTGTAGTGGTAAGTGAAACATTAGCTTGAATGTTTTCTTCTCTAAACCACTGTTTGTAGGATGGATAAACATAAATTCTGGCCTGCTTAACTGTAATTGCAAAATGTCCACAGGTTTTCAAATGAAGTGAGATTCCATACCCAAGTAGCAGAGAAGAACTAATAGAAAAACACAGGAAGTGTGTTAAAGTGTGCATTTTTCTTCTATCTGTGTTTGCACTTGAGCTTTAGGAGTTTAAGAGTGGCTGTTGCAACACTAATTGCAGGATTTCATCTCTGGAGAGCAGAGGTGGTCAGAGAAGCCTGGTTATGTAAGGCAGAACTTAACCTAAAGGAGCCCTGAATTTAACTGACAGCTTCTCCAAGCCTGAGGCATGGTCTGCACTTGAGGTTTGCTGATGTCACCAAAGTTGTTCATCTTAGCTAGTACAGCTGTATTGACAAGAATCTGGGTGTAGAGAGACATGGTTGTCCCAGAAAGAAGTATCTGATTTTATCCAAGGAAATAATGTAAATTATACTTGTGGAAGTGCTTTTTCTGTTTGTATAAATCTTCTGTAGGGGCATTTGGTGTTGTAGGACAATGGCAATAGAAGAAGCCAGGGAAGGATGTGTTTTTACTACTCAGGATATTCTTCCTCGTAAACTTAGGAACTTGCTTGTATTGACAGAGTTCACTTGGTGGAAATAACTTGATTAAAAGTCACATTTACTACCAATGTGACCTGCACAGGGTGTTAAATGGTGTTAAAAAACCATTAACTTCACTGAGCTAAGCTTCCAAAATAACAAAAACTACCCTGTGAACTCTGTATTTTATTTTCACACTTTATTTGCTATGCCTGCAGTGGGATATTTGTTTCCACAAATTCTTGTTTATTGCTCTCTTTTGTACCACTTCTTCCTTCAAGTGAACCTTCACATACTGGTGCCACAATGTTTATTGTGTTGGGGAATACCTGATTTGGTGTCTTTGGGGATTCAAAACAGATTATTTCAAATTCAGCTAGTTCCTCAGCTAACAGAGATTCATACTCACATGTCAGCAGGGGATAAAAAATTTAAGCAGTTTAAAAAAGAAATGCTGCTTGCATTTGCTGTCGGAATCCTAGAATTCCAGGTTGGAAGGGACCTCAAGGATCATCTGGTCCAACCTTTTCAGGCAAAGCATGACCTAGACGAGATGTCCCATGTTTGCTTACAGATGCTTTTAACTTTTAGTTTTCATTACAAAGTTTAACTCTTGGTACTGACACCCAGTTAAGCTTTTTAAATAGAATCATGGAATCATAGAATTCTTGAGGTTGGCAAATACCTTTAAGATCACCAGGTTCAACTGTTAAGCTAGCACTGCCAAGTCCACCACTGTACTGTGTCCCTAAGTGCCACATCTAAATGTCTTTTAAATACCCCCAAGGATAGTGATTCCACCACTTCCCTGGGCAGCCTATTCCAATGTCTGACAATCCTTTTGGTGAATAAATTATTCTTAATATCCAGTCTAAACCTCCCCTGGTACAGCTTGCGGCTGTCTCTTCTTGCTCTATCGCTTGGTACCTGAGAGAAGAGACAGACACCCACATCTCTACAACCTCCTTTAAAATAAAACATTAAAAGACTAGAAGTATCTGACTACCAACATTTGCTTCAAATTGAAAATAAGCGCTTGCTGTTATCATAAAAACTGAGCAAGAGAGGATTTTATTTCCTGGAATTTCCTTCTTTTGCCATCTTGTCCCCATCTGCCTTTTGCTTGCTTTCATACACACTTGCTTCACCTTCCTTTTTAGCTTCCTGTTATTCTTTCCACTTTAAACCTTTTTATGATATTTTCTGCAGATTGCTTCTTCCCATTTCTCACCCATGCATGGAATTAGATCATCTTTCCACACTGAAACTCAGATAGTCCTCTCTTGTTTGTAACTGTGGTTCAGAGTGCAGAGCCAGGAAAATGTCAAATGTTATTAAAATTAGACCTAGTACATACCAGGTGCTGAGCACATTGCAGATCCAGAAAGGGATGCCTACATAGGCAGGAGTCATCCCATTCCCATTTTAAGCAGGTACTTACATAGCCTAAATAGCTTTTTGTGGAGATTGGCCTTTGTGTCCTCAGCTCTTGGTTTGGCTACGCAGCAGCAAAATAATCCATGAATTTAACAGTCCCTAAGTAGTGTTTAACATAATAATGTAACACCTAAAAATGACCCATTATAATCCATCTGATGAAAAAAACTTCTCTAAGTAGTCTCCAAACACAGATTTAAACTCAAAACTTTAGTGGCAGTGATGTGTGTGCATTGCAGAAATAGTACACATTTAATAACACCAAGCACTTAAACACCCTTTTTACCTTCAGTAAGATATTAAATGAAGCACTTTTGAAGTACCTAAACATTTTATTCATTTGTCCTTGGTATTTAAGCACTAAGGCCTCCCTGATACAGTAGATGGCAGATGGAGCAAGAATTTAGGTGAGGTGCTCATGCTACAAACATATCCAACAACACAGAGAAGAATGCTGACACAAAGTCCGACTGAATCACAGAATCATAGAATAGTTTGGATTGGAAGGAACATTAAAGCTCGTCTAGATCCAGCCCCCTGCCACAGCAGTGACACCTTCCACTAGATCAAGTTGCTCCAAGCCCCGTCCAACTTGGCCTTCAACACTGCCAGGGATGCGCAGCCACAGATTATATGGGCACCCTGTGCCAGTGCCTCAGCACCCTCAAAGTGAAGAATTTCTTCCTAATGCCTAATCTAAATCTTCCCTCTGTCAGTTTAAAGCCATTCCCCCTTGTCCTGTCCCTACAGGCCCTTGTCAAAAGCCTCTCCCCGGGTTTCTTGTCTACCCCTTTAGGCAGTGGGAGCTGCTTTACGGTCTTCCTTGAGCATTCTGTTCTTCAGGCTGAACAAGCCCAGCTCTTTCAGCCTGTCTCCAGAGCAGAGGTGCTCCAGCCCTCAGAGCATCTCTGTGACCTTCTCTGGACTCACTCCAACAGCTCCACATCCCTCTTGTGTGGTTGCTTCCAGAGCTAAACACAGTACTCCAGGTGGCAATCTACACTGTCTTCAACCCCAGTAGGACAAACTGTGCCCAGGCTGGAAGGGAGCTGTGTAAAGCCTCAGTTGCAAGGTTATAGCTAGCGGGGAAACCTGGAATGGAGAGCCAGCTGTGCATTCCTCTGCACCCATGGGGATGCTCCGACTAAAAGGCAGCAGGACACAGTTCCTGTTGGAGGATTCAAAACATCAGAGCAGAACTTAGTCTAGACAGGACTTGCCAACTACCACTGTATCCCAACAACTGTGTTGCCAACTGTACCATCAGGCGGTTGGCAATACCGGCTTCCTGTTTCAAAGGAGTGATAACAATTTTAAGTTACATGTCTGTAGGATGTCTAGAATCATTAAGAACAGTCAGTTAGCTACTGCCTTGTTTCTAAAACGGCAGCAACATGTGAACAGTTTACAGAGAAACTAGTTCTAGAGGCTGACTGAAATACTTTGTGTCCTGAGTCGGATTGATAGAAAACGTGGTGGTATTTACGGAAAAGATTTCTAACACATCTGAGGTGCGTGAACAGGAAATGTACATCAGGGGCTTTAATTTTAGGATATCTGGTGAATCCAGGCTGAAGTTTCTTTGAGATTTCTTTCATTTTTTCCTGAAGTCTGAAACTTAGAGAATTGATTGTATTTTATGTTCCAAGAGGTGACAGCGCGTGGCAGTTGCAAGCTGATAGTTTGGAAAATTGGGGTTTGTGACTTCCCTGAGAGGCTTCTTGGGGCAGGCTGGAGAAAGAAGTTGCTGTGACATCCTCAGGAGTTGCCTTTCCCCGGCGTGGTCCAGGGGAAAGCCCAGCCTGCAGGACCATAACCGGGGTGCGGGGTAGGGGGGGTGTCCCCCTTTCTCCGGGGATGCATCCCGCGGGGGGATGCGCGATGGGAGGAGGCGGGGAAGGGGGGGCAATTCGCGTTGAGCTGAGCAGAGCCGGGGCGAATAGCTTTCCTTTTTCCTAAACATGCAGCTGAGTGAGGGTTGTGACTTCTCTTTAGCGGCCGCGTTGGGATTCGAAAGCGCCTCAGCGAATTGCGGTGGTTTTCGTTTAAATTAACGAGAAATGTATAAAGAAAAAGAAGAGGGGAAAAAAGGCATTCTCACACCCACCGCTCGCCCTCTCCTTTTCACGCATCCGCACCCCGCGCCCATGATCTCATGCTGCTGAAGGCATGGCACAAGATCTACGGCGGGCTAGAAACGGGGGAGGGAGAAGAGGAAGAGGAGGGAGGGCAGCAGAGCCGGGGGCCGGGATCGTGCCGTCGTCGCCCTCCCCCCCCCCCCTGTACCATACCTGGGGTGCAGTACTGCAGGGCTGCGCCGCGGAGGGTACGAGGCTATAGGACCCGCCGAGTGGAGAAAACGTTTTCCCTTTGAAACAGTGACATCTCCCACCCTCGGCTATGTGTGTGTGTGTGGAGGGGGCTGGAGCAGCCCATCCCCTGCTTTTGGGGTGAGGGCCCCGCTCCGGGGAGCAGTGCGGGCGCAGCCCTGCAGCTGGGTTGGGGGTGCTGAGACCCAAACCCACCTTATTTCAGGCTAGAAACCGTGTGGGGTTTTTTTTGTATTCAGCCCAGTCTGCGGTGGGCAGACGAGTACTGCCGCGAAAAATAATAAAATAATTAAGAAATAAAAGGTAACTCTTTGTTAGGCGGCTGCTGGGAGCCGGTGCTCCGAGAGGCAGAGGGGGAACACCTGACGGGCCAAGTTTAGCCCGATGACAAGCCCCGAAATGGTTCTTTTTTTAGGGTGAAAGCGGGTTTTCGAGGCACGGGTACACCCAGAGGAGGGGACGCGCTGCCGCCGGAGCGGGGGGCGGGAAAGGGAAGGAACGGGGAGGGGGGGAGCGGCGCCGTGCTCCCGGCGGCAGCGGCGAGGCAGCGCGACCGTGCGGGAGCCGAACGGAGCCGCCTCCTCTGCTCGGGCTCGTCCTCCGCACCGCAGCCCCGGTTCGCTGCTGGGGGACTGCGGATTTGCATAGCCCAGCTCCTCCGTGTTTGGGTGGTTTTGTTTTTAATTCATTTTTTATTTTATTATTATTTTTTCCCCCACCTTCTTTCATCATTCTCCCTGAAAGACATCCCCGGGTGTTACTGTCAATAGTCAGAGCACTGAGACTGCCGGAGCAGCGCGATTATTGTCTGGCGGCGTGTGTGTGAGTGCGAGTGAGTGTGAATGTGAGTGTGAATGTGAGTGTGTGCGCCGGGAGCGGGACCGCGGGGCAAGGGCTCGCCCGTTCGGAGATGAACGGAGGGACGAGCGGCGGCAATTTGATTTCCCGGCGCTTTGCCGGCGCTGGCTGATGGAGCGGCACCCCTTCTCCTCTCCCCATCCAGCAGACATGGGGCAGGACCGCCCGCGCTGTGGATTACCGAGGCTGGGGGAACGCTTGGTGCTCTCGTAGCCCTCGCAACTGTGGAGCGTTATTCCATGAGCACCGGCCGCGGGAAAGGCTAAACTACCGGTTGTTGGAGCGGGGGCTTCCCCTTTCTGCCACCACCTCTGAACTGCTTGGATCCTCCGCCGCTGGCTATGTCTCGGATTGTTTTGGGTAGAAGAAGACCTGGAGAAAAGGATCCTAGCCGGCTTTCCCAGCGGGAAGAGAGGGCTCACCTGGTGCGGTGAGCCGCAGCCGGCGCCGTGCCCGTGTGTGCCAGCGCGCCTTTGCCCAAAGTTTTCCCTCCTTGGCGGCGGCTGCCGCTGCTCCCGAGGACGCCGAGCCCCGGAGGATGGGGGTGCTGCTTAGGGGCAGCGCGGAGCCGGGGCCCGCCGGCAGCGGCAGCCGCTCGGCCCTGCTCTGGATAGTCCCGCTCACTCTCAGCGGCCTCCTCGGGGTGGCGCGGGGCGCCTCCAGCCTGGGCACGCACCACATTCACCATTTCCAAGGCAGCAGCAAGCATCATTCAGTGCCTATCGCGATCTACAGGTCACCGGCTTCCTTGCGAGGCGGACACGGTGGGTCCGCACGCCGCTCGGTACCTAGTGTGCGCCGCAGAGCTCAGGCCGGGGCTGCGGTAGAGGGGAGGAAGAGGAGCGCGGAGGGTGTGCGGGATGCGGGGCCGTCCCGCCGGCTCGGATGGGGCGGGCCGGAGTCCCGCGGGGTCGGTGGGTGCGGAGCGGCGGCTCTCCCGTTCCCCGCCCTGCCATGTAGAGCCCATCAGAGGCGCCTCCGGGTGGCAGCGCCGCGGCAGCCCCTGCCCCCGGCCGGAGATGGACCCCCCGAGGCGGGTGTCTGCGGGAGGCAGGGCGGGGAGGGAGCTTGGTGAGGAGCGCGCTCCATCCCATTCATTACCTTAGTCGAAAGTCGATGAACTAAAGCAAAGGTCAGCTAATTAAACAGAGGGGGTCAGGGAAGGAGTTCAGACTCTGAGAAGGCGAGGTGTTGCCCACCATAGTGGCCAGGAGAGGGACGAAGATGAAATTCTTCACAGGTGCAGATATGCTTTGCTCAGGAATTGCAGTGCACTGGTGCTCAGTTTCTGAAGTGACAGGGAGCTGCTTCAGTGCCCTTTAAACAGCCCTGTTACAGTTTTTCTCCTCCTTTTTGCATACGTACTTGCAGAAGCCTGTACATAAATACATGCAAAATATGCATATGTTCAGCGTTACCAAAAGCTGTAAAAGAAAGCGAAACATGAGACTGTGGTTTAAGGATTTAAAGGCTCCTTTTGTCTCTGAGGGAGAGAAAAGAAGATAAAGAAACCCCCTTGTTGGTCCCTGATTAGGTTATACAGCTTCATTCTTCTTCATTTTCTCATCTCGCCTTGCTTCATTTGCACAATCATGCGATGTCATTTCCAAGCTTTCAAAGTAGAAAATCAGATCTTGTGCTTAACCTTTGCATGTCTTGTGCAAGACGACCTAGTTGCAGGCACCAGCTAGTTGGGATTGATTGGATTTCTTTTTTTCCAGTGATTAGCAATGCTAGTGTTAGTGGATAGGGTGGTATTGTTCACCTGAAAATTCCCACTCTGTGCTAAATAGCTTTCATACTCAACTGCTAGAAAAGGCAGAGGGCACAGAAATGGCTTTTCTTAAGCATTTTGTTAATTAAAAATGGGGAAAAGTTAAATGTCTGGTCTGATTCCAAACAAAACAAACCTAACCCTCCCCAAAACCCCAAAGAGCCTGAGAAATTGAGGCCACCACTCTGTAGTGCACTGAGGCAGCCCAAGATTGAGAATGCTGCATGTTCTGTCCTGTATGTGCTTAAAGGGGAAAATGATGTATGTGTGTACACATCTGTGTATATGCTTATTATTCTTTCAGTTTCTGCCAATATAAGAATATGCAAGCTAGTTGATCCTATGATTCTATGATCATTTAGGGGCTTGCTATCAGGTTGAGGGAAGGCTAAAAGAACGAGGGGGAAAGAAACGTGATTGTAGAGGTACCCAGCTACAATTCCTTAGGATGCATTTTAAGATCACCCCTTTGGCCAGTTTTTAAAATCATTATCTTGGACCCAGTTGAAGGGTGGTGGTGTAAAAAGGCAGCTTTCTCAGGAGAAACGAGTCTTGCTGGAGAAAATGAAGTGGTGGAGCTGGCGCATAAAGACTTGATAGGGAAGCTTGGGAGCCTCTCCAGAAGTTAAGTAGCTGATTTGACAAAATGAAGGATGTTCCATGTCAAAGAAGGCATTTTAGGATGTTTACTTGATAACTCTAAATGCTTTTGCTTTTCTGCCTTTCTCGGAAATTCTGTTATCTGACAGTGGTTTAAAACATCTAATTCCTGAATTCATTAGTTCTTCAGAGAGAGGTTCCTATTTGATTCGCTAAGCCTGACAGAAGCATTTCTGCTTCTGGCTGAGCAGGGCTGGACTCAGCTCTTATGGAGCCTATCACTGCCTGTCCAGGCATCATCAGTCGGAGGGAACTGGGTAATTGATAGCAGATGCTTACTCCTTATCCCAGCATCTGAGTGCCTTTCTCCAGCATCCCCAGTCCTTGCTTGGCTTAGCCAGGTGGGAGTGAACATTCCATTCTCAGGCTTGTCTCCTTCAGCATCAGCTCCATTCAATCTTGCAGTTATTAGAACAGTTATTCTGTTCTAAACTGATAAGATTGTACATAAATGTTGCAGTCTTTATGGTGACCTCCTGTCTGCTCTTTTGTCACTTTGTCAGCATTTTGTACCCTCGTACCTGTTAAAAATCAAGAAGAGCTTTTAGGGTCAATTAGTCGATCTCCCATGAAAGCCTTGCTCTCTAATAATTGTGAATCAGAAGTGCCAAAGGAAGGAGAAACGATCCGTTCCTTGCCCAGGCATTCAATAAATGCCACCACGGACCTCATACATCCACACCCTCCTCCTCTTAGCCCTGCCACCCCCATCGTCTTAGCAAATGCCGTGATTTTATTATTTCAGTTTTCCTTGAGCCAACCCAATTCCAGCTAATAGTATAAGCTAAGCCAAAAGCCCAGCGTGGTTGGATTTTTTCCACTTCTTTTGAAAAAACGAACGATAATCTTGCTGGAAACACACTTGTCGAGTAATTTTGTTGGGCTTTTGCTTAGCAGTATGATCTCATGTGGGTTTAGGGGACGGTATTGTCACAGAGACATAAACAGAATTCCAACCAAGCAATTAGCTCACCCTATTAAACAAAAAGTAGTTCAGCACACAGTTTTTTAATACACTAAAATTTAAACATCTTTTAAGCTTGACCAAGTGATTTTTTGACTTTGCTTTCTGACTCTCATTAAACTCAGGAAGGTGAGAGGTGGCTGAAAGAACCCAAAGTCTAATGACAGGAAGGAATAAGAAAAGCAATTCTCTGGATCATGATATCAGCAATGTAAAGAGAATACAGAGAAGTAAGGGAGAGTCTGATACTCATAAATGTAAGTCTTGGGCTGCTCAGCAGTGGTCTCTGCAGCACATGAGCTCTCTGATGATTTATGTTCACAGATCTCCTTGCTCCATTTAAGAAGGCAGCTATTGCTTCTGTTATAGCTGTGTCTACCATGCAATCTTTTTGAAGGAGATAGGGTAGCTCATACTGCAGTACTTCTACATTACAAAACCGTGGCTTGTCCATGGCAAAGCCCACATAAAAGGGAAGAGATTGCAGCTTTCTCAGCAACTTTAAATGAAGCAAGGTGTTTTCTTTAAGAGTCCAGAAACAGGGCAGATCATGTTTGGAGTGAAAATTCCGTGTTGAATAAATAAAAAGTTAAAAGTGTAGCCATATGGATGGCTGTCACCACCCTCATTCATCCCTTCCTTCTTGCTAACACCTCTTTAGCCTCTACTTGGGTCTTTTATGGCCCCAAATTCTTCATTCCATTACCAAATGGCAAGCACAATGTGTCCATTTCTTCCTGCTGCTTCTTTTTTCTTTGCTCTCAGGATCTTGTTCAGGCTGTTTTCTGACAAGTAAAAGTTGATGCTGGGTTTTTTAAATCTGCCAGAGTAGGAGCAAGGAGGTGACTAATGAAATCTGGTATGAGCATGTGCTTGGAAAGAAAAGGCAAAAAGGGGGGGGGGGGGGGGGAGGAAATAGGATTGGCATGCTCACAGGGAGAACTCAAAGAACTGAGCAGTAGTATAGGGGTTGTGCATTTAAAGACGTGGGTTATCATAAACCTGGAAGGGATTTGACTCAGTGAGACTCATGACCAAGGTACAAGCCACAGGGTTTAGGAGGAGTGGGGACAATCTAAAGTAGAGGTAATAGGGTACTGGGGAGCCATTATTAAGGAAGTGGTCATTTGGGGCGGTGAAGGGCTAGGAACCTTTGTGATTGAACAGCAGATGTTCAGATGTCTCATCCCTGGAAGTGTTCAAGACCAGGTTGGACAGGGCTTGGAGCAACCTGGTCTAGTGGAAGGTGTCCCTGGCCATGGCAGGGGTTGGAACTGGATGAGCTTTAAGGTCCCATCCAACCCAAACCATTCCACGATCCTATAATTTAAAAGGTTGAACGGAGCTGGTGAAAAAGTGCTTCAGCAGCAGAGTTCCTGAGCAGGGAGAAGATTCTGTGGAAAACAAGGGCTTTGAGTAGGAAAAGTTGGCATGTTTTGGAGGTGAGAACTGAGGTAGAGCACTGGGATGGTGTGTTACCACAGCATGTTCCCTCCTCCAGTCTTTCCTATCCAGAACGTGATGTGGCAGCAGGGATATGTGTATTGATCTCCTACTTCTGAGCTAGGCCAGCTTCTTACTGTCTCTGCTTCACCATGAGGTTCATGTGCACTGGATTTATCCATGTTATGTCTGTTCAGAGAGACTTCAGTAGGGGAACCAGCAGCTCCCTGTTACTGGAGTACCAGACTGCAGGCTGAATCACTCAGCCCTTCTTGAAGGAAGGTTTCTGTTGAACTCTGCAGCTGCTTTTGCTAAGTAATAATAGCAGGACCAGAACTGCAACACTGCAGTGAAATCATTTATACCACCATTGTGAAAAGTACCATCAAAACAACTTTGAAAGCTGTGCATATAGATAGAGTTCATCTTTGTAAGAAAACTGCAAGGAAAGACTTGTTAGTGAAGTAACAATAATTTTATGGCCTTTTACTTCCTTTAAAAAATAAACCGGAATGGCTATTTCTGCATATAATGATAATAAGTACGTTTAGGGGTTAGGGTAAATGGCATTTTTCAGTTAGAATGTGCATATTATGTTGCAGAAATGGGTTATGTTTTGATTAAAGCATCAAACATGAACATTTCCGGATGTTCAAGCATTGTTGCTCAATGTGATATTAGAAGTAGAGGTGAAAAAGTATCATCTTCATGTTATAATTGCCTTTTTTAGAGGTCTTACAAGCCTGTTTGTGTATCACAATCTTCTTTTTTATGTCTTTCATTCACACATTTTCAAATACTTACTAGTTCTCCTGCTCTGAGTGCTTCTTACACACAACTGAGACATTTTCATGTTTTAAGACTGCAAAGCAACGCAGCTTCCTCCATGTCTTTAAATTATATACATTTTATATCCCCCTTCCAGATTTCCTTGTCTTTAAATTATATACATTTTATATCCCCCTTCTAGATTTCCAGTATGCTCCATCAGTTATTATGCCTATCGGCTGCCAAAGAATTAACATCAGTTGGAATAAAATGAATAACAAAGCAATTCCAGCCAGCACAGTGGTTAATTGGCTGTGCAGTTAGATACGCATATTCGGAAGCGTGGTTTCTATGTTATCATTTCTGTCAATATGGCTTGTCAAAGAGGCATGCAGTCATCTTCAGCAGTATTGTGGACAGTCTGGAGCACTATAATCAAAAGTGGAATGTTGCTCATGGATTTCTGATAAGCATCTTTAGACAAGCCCTACTGCCTTAGTACACGCACAGCTATTGATTGATGTGGGTGCCTTTACAAGAGCTAAATAAATAACAACACTGTTGTCACTTATCAGCAATACCACTTTTGCCTCAGCCTGTGGTAACCATGTTTTTCTAGATTTAAAGCATGTTTTATTGTCTTTTAATCAAATTCTCTTTGAAATAAGTTATCAGAAGAAATTAATTTAGCGTTCAATACAGTGTGCTTCCTGCTGTTTCTAATTTTCCTAGATGGATTTTTTCTGATAGCAAGAAGTTGACTTGGCTTTAAGGGAAATTTCTTTCTGTCTTTTATTTTTAGTCCAGAGGAGAGCTGAGTAGACAAAGC
Source organism: Amazona ochrocephala (assembly GCA_039720435.1). NCBI lineage: Eukaryota > Metazoa > Chordata > Aves > Psittaciformes > Psittacidae > Amazona > Amazona ochrocephala. The sequence continues at coordinate 118,420,387 of CM077878.1, read as the reverse complement.
TCTGGTGCCCAACTGCTATGCCCAGTGTTAGTAAGCACAACCAATTCTACAGTCCTAGTAATTTTTCAGCTTTGTCCTACAGATGGCCATTACCATGGTTAACCATAGGATGAGATGTTTGATCATTATAATTTCAATGGATCATGTAGTGTGGTTCACTGAAGTTAATCCTTTGTCTTCTCCTTGGCCAAAGCTTGCAAATTCTTAACTTTTCTGAGTAATCAAGATGGCATTACTGACCTTTTTCTTGTCTTTCCCCAGTGTCAGTTAATTTATGTCTCGGTTATTAAATTTGATGTCCTCAGGTCCGCCACAGTATCTGTGTCAAATTTTTCTAAGCTAACAACTTCCTTTCCAGTTTGTAAATACAGTGTCGGCAGAGCTGATAGGTCTTGCTGAGATAATAGGTTGACTTGTGAATGTAGCTGTGATTATAAGTAAAATGAAACAACCTGATTTGATGAAAGTGTATTATAAAAACAGTGCTGTTCGATAAGGTTAAATGTAACAAACATAACAAAGAGAAGCCATGTACTTACTTATGCAGTGATGAGATTTGTTAACCGCAGATGTAATTGGTCGGAACAAGAGAATTCACCCTTAGTTGATAGAAAAACTGAGACAGTAAATAAAGTGGGAAAGGAGGAGGGGAGAAGTAGTATTTCTGGATGTCTCCCCGTAGAGCTGGGATGGAGTGGTGGGGAGGGTGCCGTGCTTGCGAGCAGTCACCGCCTCTGGCCCATGATTACTGATTCACTGTAGAAAACTGTAGCAACTTCGTTCTGAATTTCTGTAAGCACTAAACTGGATAAATCCATCAAAACAGCCCAGATGAAGCGTGTGACAGGCTCATGTGCTGTAGGTAGGATCAGAGTCAAAAAGCTTTACCATTTCTGGGGCTTGGGTGATAAGAAAAATGTACACATATGGCAGATACACGGTGTCTGTGATCCTGAAGGCAAGACAAGGTTGAAGCAGGGGCAGGGTTTACCTGAAGAGGTGAGGACTCTGTGTAGCCTGTTTTTTTCTGTTCCGTGTATTTGAACTGTAAATGGCACAATGATGAGTCTTCCTTTTAAATACACAGACAGGTGTTTCTGAAGAGCTTGCTGCTCAGTCATGGAGAGGCAGGAAGGCTCAGCAGTAAAAGATTTGCTCAGATCACTCTGCTGTTCTGGGGCCTGAGCGGGGGATGCCTCAGACACCTACTCAGAAATGACAGAAGTGTTAACTCTTTCTTTAGCTCTCTTTTACTGCAGCTGTATCTGCAAAGAAATGCCAAACATGCTTCTAAAGCAAGCTGACTGCTTTCCAAATATGTTCTTTTATCCCTGCATATCTGCAACTGAGTTAGGGCTTCTTTAATTTGCTTCATTAATTCAGCTCATTTGCAGTTGTAAAATAAAAAAGAGCAGAGAATGACTACACTTGGAGAAACTTCAGAAAGCTCTGAGAAACTTTCCCCACCTTGAAGAGGAGTCAGATGTAGTCTTAATGCATGTTGAATCATTGGAGTTGGTTGGCTTTCTCAGTGACAGCAGCTCTAGAGCACTGGGAAGTAGGTGGAATGGCTTTAAGCTGGCAGAGGGGAGATTTAGATGAGACATTAGGAGGAAGTTCTTCCCTGTGAGGGTGGTGAGGCCCTGGCACAGGTTGCCCAGAGAAGCTGTGGCTGCCCCATCCCTGGCAGTGTCCAAAGCCAGGTGGGGCGGGGCTTGGAGCAACCTGCTCTAGTGGAAGGTGTCCCTGCCCATGGCGCGGGGGTTGGAACTGGATGAGCTTTAAGGGCCCTTCCAGCCCAAACCGTTCTATGATTCTGTCATTCTGTGAGGAGCTATGATGGAGCTGAGGGCTAAGAAGACACAGTTTCTGATCATTAGCCTGGGCCTGATTTGCTCTTATTGAGATCAAGCACAAAATTTCTATTGCATGACCTGATCTGTTGCGCCTCTGTGATGTCTCCCGTGGAGATAGCACTTCTGATGTGGTCCCCCTCTGCCAAAACAACGCTTCTAAAGCTGTGAATAAAATTTTGCAAAGAATAATGCCAACACATGTGTTTTAAAAATAGGTTTGCTGCAGTTAACGGATGCGTTCACTTTATTTCACATGACAAGAATTATGAGGGAGCTTTCAGCGAAAATAATTAATTGCCAATTTTAATGAAAACATACGAGCATGATTTGAATCATGCTGTTATTTTGGGTTGGGATATTCAGTGCCCACAGAGAGGGGTTTAGGAGCTGTGACAAAACAACAGATGTGAGATTAGCCCCTTTAGCTGTGTCTGAATGGATGCGTCCTAAAATCCTGGTGTTCCAGTTGGTCAGAACATACTGTGGCTCCCATCCAAGCCCTCTCCTTCCACCCGTGCTCTTCTTAGGCTGGTTTGTGTTTGCAGTTTGCCTTTCTGTGGATTTTAAATCCGCCTGGGGCATACACCTCAACCTTGGCATTCAGAGCAGCCCTCAAATATATATATCTATTATCCTAAATAATGTTATACCAGGTGAGGTTCGTTAAAATATTAGATGAGCAAGGTGGGTGAGAAGTCTGCCATTATTGTATTACTTAGAAATCCCCTAAGATTGAAGCCAGAACTCTTTTTTTAATGATGATTTTTAACTTCTGTAGAAATTTTCTCACATTAGCTCACAAAGTTTGCTCTTCATCACTCAGCACAATTTGACAGCTTGAGCTGTTGTCTGACATGAAGATAGTAAGAATCACTGTATGGCATTTAGAGGCAGAAGTTGGTGAAGAAAGAATAGTAGCAACATTATTTTACAGCAACATCAGCAAAACCCAAAGTGAAATGTTTGAATATCTTACTGTGCAAGACGTTGCAAAGCTGTAGTTAAGCATGCAGGTAAGAGGAGTCGTTGGTCTGTGAAGAACAGTGGCGTGCAAACGTGTCAGACGCTGAAGTTTCAGTTTGTAGCTGGCAGTGATTTAATGAGTTGTATGATTATCTAAATGAAAATGCAGTTTCTAGCTAAGCGTGCAGCAGCTTAGTTTCAAAGAGCCTGAGGTCAGCAAAGGTAAATAATTAAATAGGGAAAAACTGTGATACATCTGCTAGATATCTATAGAGGCAGTTACTTCAGATGTGGCAGTTACTGACACTGATATAAATGGCAAGTGACTCAACTGAAGATTCCTCAGATCCTATCTGTTCATTGTATGATAAGATTTGCCTGTCGGGAGCTTATGCCTTACACTTTGGGAAGGTGGGTTTCAGTACAATACGTGTATCTCATATGGCTTTTGCTGGCTCCTGGACTAGGTACAAATGTCACTGTTTCAGTACAAGGTCACTGCTAGAGGCATGAAAAAGGCTCACCCTGAGCTGGTCATAGCAAGCGTGGTGTGAGTAAATATGTATGTCAGGATTTTGCAAGTATGTTCTGTTTGTTTCAAGTCATTAACTTGATCTCTGCTGCTTATTTGATAATCACCCTCCTCTTTCTTCCTTTTTTACAAATGTGTATGAGTAAATTTATAATGTGTATAGTGTGTGGTGGTACTTTTGTGTGATGTAAGGGTGAGTTAATTGTCAAAGTATAGCTTGGAAAAAAGGAAAATCAGGGGTAGAAAAAGAGCAGTCATTATTAGTAAAGGATACTTGGTGTAAATTAGTTCAACACTGCTAAACCCCCCTGTTTCTAACTGTCATGCCAAAAAGTGGCATGCGTACCTTAACCCTTGCCCAGTGTGTGCACTGGTGTAGAATCATAGAATGGTTTAAGTTGGACAGGACCTTAAGATCATCTAGTCCCAACCTCCCTGCTATGGGCAGGGACACCTTCCACTAGACCAGGTTGATCAAGACCCTGTCCAACCTGGTATCTCTGCCACTACAGTGTATCTTAGCAATAGGCTTGTCTGGAATGGTTATTCCTGTTTCACAGAGAAGAGCTGGGACATGGTAAATCAAGTTCTCATTGGTGTTCCCTCTTGAATGGTTCAAAGAAATCATGCAGTGGTCAGATTGGCCATTGGAAAATTCCCTCTGTGTCTCTTGTGCACTTGCCCATGGTATAAAAGGCGTATCTGGGGCATGGCCAGAGTGTGTAACACTGTTGGCAATTGGCATAGCTTGAAGCAGATTCCACGCTGGTTTAGCGTATGCCATGCCTCAGTCATCCCTCCATAAGCAATTCATTGGGTAGTGCTTGTCCCCCAGCTGCGTCAAACAAAAAACTCAGCACAGCAGAGGTTAAGGATTATTCTGTTCAGCCTTTGCTTGTCAATGACTAGCCCTCCAGTTTATTTCAGGAGCATGCAGCTTTACCTATCTAAATGTGACAAGCATCTAGCCATGAGCTACACAGCAGCCTGAAATGGGAAAGGAATTAAGCAAAGACTTGCTGAGTTCCGTGTTGCTGTTTCATTCTATTGTATTTTGCTAATACTGAGAGCTGGGACCATTAAAACAATGCGCTACTCACTGAACAAATACCATCCTTCCTTCCTGTGGTGTGTAGGTCATACTGGGGGATTAATAGAACTGATCTGTGAAAAAGGGTGACGCAGAGAAATGGGGCAGAGGAAAAAGAAAAGGAAAATGGGTCAAGCAGGCAGAGCATACCTTTGTTCAAGGAAAACAGGAATATTTTTTTCCCTGTACAAATTTGTGATTTTTTGTTTTAACAGGAAATATTTTCTCAGTTATTTGGTTTGACTTTTATAGAGCTATTGTAATTATTTGAGATGTAGAAAAGGCATAAAATCCTGATGCTTGTGTATGCCAGTACACCAAGCTTAGAGCTGTTGGGCCTTCACAGAGGAGACTTGCCTGTCTTTTGGTATGAGTCAAATCCTTCCAAACTCCCCATCAGTGCTTACATTTTGGGGGCCATATGGGGGGCAGTTCCCTTAAATATTGTTCTCTGCCTGTTTTGCAATTTGTGTTGCTTGCGGTATCTGATGTCTATTAAGTGAGAAGGGCAGTCATAATGCATTGAGTCTTGATTTGAACTGGTGGCTTCACATCATGTCATTTTGTTTTACAGATACTGTTTGCCATTTAAATGTTCCCTCTCCTGGAAATTGCTTTGGATGTTTGAATGTGGGCATCAGTAGGCAAGGTGCTTTCTCTCTATTCCATAAATGAATGCTGAATGGGGTGAGGATTTTGCTCAGTGGAAACACATCTAGCTTTTTTCAAAAGGATTAGTTGCTGTATATTATATGTTACTGTAGGACTGTTAAGCCAATTAGCAGTTCATCAGAATGATTTCACAGGCCATTATTTGTGAGAATGACTGGGATGAGGCTTTTTAGATTACACTGGGTCTGTGTGATTTACACCAATAGATGTGAAGAATCAACACAGAGGGAAGGTCAGCATTAACTTTCATAACTCCATGGAGTGTTTTTTTGATTAATACATCATGTCATGCGTCCTTTATTTCTTATCTTAGAAGATGTAATACTTTTTAAGATTTATTTATATTATGGTGGCATCTAAAAATTTCAGTCAGAGGCTGTGAGCCCATTGTGCTAAGCAGATAGATTGAACAGAAAAAGACAAGAAAGCTGGAGAAATAATCACTCTCTGCTGCTGACAGTACTCTCCAGGGTAGGTTTCGAAATAGCTCAAGAGCTGTGTAAAATTAATAAGCTGTTCCTCATGTACTGAAATCCTCTTTCATATTGCACTGGCATGAGGGATCTCTATGGAGAGAGGAGGGGCTGCAAATAAGATTTGCCAGAGGATGGGGTTGAAGATTGTCCCTGAAAGTCCAGATTTGACTGTGATCACCTCCAATGGATGAATGCACTCTTAACAATATGCGTAAAAGAGGTGTGGGTGGAATTTGTCCAGTACAGAATCTCTGCATCAATGAAGTCAGTTTAGTCCCTCAGGGCAAGGTTTATTAGGCATAAAATTTAAATAAGTGTCCTTTTGTTTCTTTAGCATCTTTATAATTTTCTTCACTGACAGCAGAAAGAGATGAGAAATCAGGGAGCATTACCCTTACCTAATAGAAACTTAATGTTAATGAGATATTTTAGGAGCTTTTTGAGGTACTGGGTCAATTTGTGTTCTGTGATGTGAAAACATGTTCCTTTGTACTCCAGCTTGGCAGTGTGGCATGAAGTTTTTATTTTGTTATGGCATTAAAATGGTTTTTTATACAGTAGAAAACCTGAAAATAAAGATGTAGCACTGCATCATAATTAGAAGGGGAAGAAACCCTATTACCTGTCACGGAGATAACTCTGAAGTAATAAATGCTACTGGCACATTTTACTGCTATCATAAATATTGATTCAGCACATGTCCATAGGCTCAATTTATTACATCATATTCACTTAAATGTGTTTATGAAACGATCCTTCTGCACGCACATACATTTTATCAAATTTTAGATTCCCTGATTAATGGCACAGACCTTTTTTGCAATGTGGCACAGTCTGTCACACCTCTAATCCAATTTGGAAGTAAAGGCATTCTTAGGTCTTACAATAAGCCCATTCTTCTTGTAACGGTTAACACCTCTTTTGCTTATTTTCTTACAGAACGGACAAAGATTTAATAGTGATGTATTTCCTAATAAACACAGCTGGAGGACAGCTTATTCCATTATATTAGATATGCCTTTGTTACATCTTCACTGGAACCATTAAATATTCTTGGACACTCACTTAGCAATATATAAAATATTTTACTGTCTTCAGTTTCAGCAGAGGCATCAATCCAAATGTTCTGGGCTGTGTTGCGTAATTGTCAAGGCATTAAATATGGATGATGAAGGTACAGTAGTTAAAATTTACTGATGTACATCTGAAGTTTATAGATAACCCTTTTTAGGAAGTTGGGATGTATTGCCGTGTTCAGGCATTCCATCTTAATTCCAAATCACTGTTGCATTGTCTCCATGTTTTCTTTTGCAGTCAGTGAGCCAAAGACCCTGTAGAACATTTATCTTGGGATTTTAATTATCTGATCGAGTGTGTTAAATTCTGGTCAGGGTAAAACCAGTCACAGTTTCTCAGTGAGTTCATGCCATATTTGTAGTTTTCTAGGAAACGGAAACCAAGTTTGTAGCAGATTTGCAGGAGAAGATGTGCTGGTTCCCTGCTTTTCCTTTGCATTTCAGACTCGGGGTTTGAGGTAGCTGGCATTTGGTGTTGCTGATTCAAAGTGTTGCATTTTGGCCAGCGAACTGTTTTAGCTCTAATTTGAATATACATACACTGTGGCGGATTAACTAATATGGTTCTGTGGATAGTTCATTAATGAAGTTAAAATAACTTACGTGCTATCTAGTATTTATCACAAGAGTAAAACAATGCAGATAAATAGCATGTATAAGTGCAGGTACCATTCATCTAACTTGAATCACCAACTTCTAAAAATCTAGGTCCTATACATTGTATGAAAGTAAAATGATCAACCAACAGTAATAAGCTCTTATAAAAGAAGCAGAAGAAAATGAGACTCACAGCTACAGGAAAACTCATCTGAGATGAATGCCTTTAATCTTGTATTGTAATGTTAAATACCATATGGAGGAAAAATCTCTGGCCTCCTGTTAACCTGTTATTGGGAGATCATATGCACAAGAAGCTCTCTCTGACATGACTTGATGATCTTAGATAGCTTTTCCAACCTGGTTGATTATGTGATTACCCAGGTACTCTGGAAATAAGAAAATGATCTATGGGTTAACTTCAACATTGTGTGAGGTTTCCACATACTGTGTGTAACGTTAGTTATACTCAGTGGTGGTTGAGTCAGGCAGGTTCTTACCTAGTTTGTGCTGCTGTTGGCCACAGCTTTTGGGCCACCAGGCTTTTTTTGTTAAGCCTATGAGGTGTGTGTACCAGCACATACAGAGGGATACTGTTGATTGTGGTCTAGCATTAGGTGCCAGAAACATCTAGGTAAGATCTGTCCTAATAGAGGTGGTTAGAAGCTGTATTTTACAGTGTTTAATGGATTTACCTTCCAGGAAGATTGCCAGTTCAGCTTGATATCTAAATTGCTTTTTACAGCATTTGTGCTGGCATATCTGTTGCAAATGCAGGACCCTTCAAATGTCTGTGAGAGCTGTCTAATCAAAGGTGTGATTGAGCCATTAAATAAAATACATTCTTCACTGTCATGAACTTTAAAACAAGAAAAATGTTAATGGTATGTCAGTGAGCTAATGGCCTGCTTCCAGCTTGACCAGCATCCCCAGCTGGGAGCTGTGGTGGGAGCCTAATGTCACACAAGGCATAGGCAGTCATGTTTAATTTAGGAAAGCAGATAAAGAGCCTTCACTGCAACTAAACTGCTGCTTCATTTATGTTCTTGCAAATCACATGTAGCAATACAGGCTTTAGCAAATAAAAACTATATGGTAAACACTGTTGTCAAGATAGTCAAATGAATTATCCATGAAGTGAAAGATGCACATCCTGAAATACTATCAGTTATTTTAGCAATTTAAAAGTTGTCATTCTATATGCTGGGTATTTCTTAAATGCTTCATTAAATTGAGAAATCTCTATGTAAATGCTCATTTAATTAAAATGTCTTTGTATTTTAAATATAAGTGAAAACAACAGGCTAGAAGCATTGCTGAAAGTTTGCGTGTGCATGATTTTCCTTATCTACTGCAGCGTTTTTTTGTTTTGTTTTTTTTCTTTAAATGAACAGCATGCAAAAACATTTCCCGTCTTTTTTTCTTTTAAGAGTTCTCCTAACAGAATATATTTGACAGGCCACTTTTGCTTTCAGAATTAAAATTTCCCCCACAGATGCTTAGTAAGAATAACAAGCCACTGCGTTTTAACTTCGTAGGCAAGACAGTGATACCGGTTGGCATTTAGCTGTCCCATATACTAATTCATGCATGTGAAACAAAACGATTATACTTACAGTTTTTGGTCATTTACCCAGTTGCTATCAGGCATTTTTTTTTAAATGGAAAACGGTTATGAATTGTTTTTTTTTTTCTTTTGCCAAAATTCTCTGTTGAAAGAAGAAAGTAATGCTTCACCTCCTGCGTAAATAAGCTTTTCTAAAAAACTACCTACCTAAAGAGGATTGGTAGAGTAAAAGTGAGAAAACACATGGGTTGAGATAGTTTAATATGTAAAGCAAAAGCCGTAAGCAAAAGCCATATGCACAATAAAAGCAAAACAAGAAGTTCATTCACTACTGACCATTGGCAGGTGCAGCCATCTCCGGGAAAGCAGGGCTCCATCACACATAATGGTTACTTGGGAAGACAAATTGCTGTAACTCCAAACATTCCCCCTTCTTCCTTCTTCCCCAGCTTTGTATGCTGAGCATGACACCGTACGGGATGGAATATCCCTTTAGTCAGTTGGAGTCAATTGTCCTGTCTGTGTCCCCTCTCAACCCCTTGTGCACCCTCAGCATCCTTGCTGGTGGGGTGGGGTGAGGAGCAGAAAAGCCTTTGACTCTGTGTAAGCTGCCCAGCAGTTCTGAAAACATCCCTGCGTTATCAACACTGTTTTCAGCACAAATCCAAAGCACTGCCCCTTACCAGCTACTGTGAAGAAAATTGGTGGTACCCCAGCCCAAACCAGCTCACATTGCAAGCATTAAGACAATGCTGTTACTCGGCATTCTACCTCTTTAAGTGTTGTAAGACACTAGTGTGAGGCATCCCTGCCCATGGTATAGGGGGCTTGGAACTAGATGGTCATGAGGTCCTTTCCAGTTCAGACTATTCTATAATCCTATAAAACCTCCCAAAACCAAACTGATGTAGCTATTCCAGTGAAATGCTTAATGAGCCACGTTCTGATCTCATGTATCTATAACAATTAGACTTCATTTACTTGTGTTTAGAGTCTCTTGTCTTAGCTTGAAAAGCTGCCCTTGTTTATAAAAGTGTGATTTTAGCTGTCTGCAAGTCCCAAGTAATTGCATGAGTTCATTCACATGGAGTATCTGCCTGGCACGACTGGTGTTAAGCACAGGAGTGGGAGCAGAGATCTCTCCATGCTTTGCTGCACTCTCTATGGCACCTCTGGGAAGTCAGTTTTATTATCAGTTGTTCTCAGGCTCCTTGTCTGTAAATGAAGATTTCCCCTGTGCCTCCTGTAGGGCTGGTAACAATCTTGAGTAAAACATTTTGTGAATTCATGGATAAGGCATAGTATTCTGTAATTGTTATTTAAAAAGAGATTTACATGTATTGCTCTTAGGTGAGGCATTTACAACATTGTCATCCACTGCTTTAAAATATGATAAATAAGTTGAAGGGTCAATGACAGCATCAGGTTATTTTTCCTCAGAGATTTTAGTGTCTTGTTTAACTCTATGGCAAAAATCTCCCATTTCCACTTGTAAAAAGCATATTTTATTTTTTTTTTTGTGTAACAGGAGAGGGTTGCAGAGTGTTGTAAAATACGAATCCGGTTAGTCATGTTCATCTCCCATGTTTTCGGTATCTGTGGGAATGATGCGGTAAATACTCGGCTCATAAAATTCCCACTGATACACAGCCGTGTTTGAGACATCAGGCAGAATTTAAATGGCTAAATTATGGCTGAGTTGGTTAGAGGTAAACCTGTAATTGCAGCACAGAGCAATAATGACAAATAATTACTGTTTCCAAAGGGAGACAAATATTTAGCATTTCTTATGTGCTATTAGTACTTGCGTAGAGTGGTCAGAAGAATCTTCTCATCTTAATTCACCTAGCTTGGGAGATTTTCAAGTGCCTCTATGACCTAAACCCCTTTTTGACCTTTTTCTACTTCTGTTCACAATCAGCTTCTGCTGTCCTGTGTATTTAACACAATTCCCTGCATAGAAGATATATAGTCCTGATATTCATGTAGTAGAAGAAACGTGGAAGTGTTGCCTGTGTCTGTTGTTCAAGGCTCATTTCCATGCTAGTGCAGAAGTGATTTTTCCACAGCAAATAGGTTAGAAAGTACTGGTTTTGGGTTCCATAATCAAGACAAATACAACTGCCTGTTGCCATGCACCATATATTTTCCACATTATAGTAATGGATGCACTGCTGCCACCTGCTATGTCAGGGCTTCCAGCTAATTGGAATAAGTTATGTGTGTTCCAGTTACTCTTACAGTCTATAAAAGGCTGCTTTGTCCTAACCTAGATAATAATTTTTGATGGATTTCCTTATGGTAGCAGGTACTGCTGTACTCTGGTGAGGACCATTGTTTTCCACAAACACAGGTGTTTTCTGCACATATTAAGGCTTTAGAGATGGTTCTTTCTACTTAGTGTTATGCTAAAGCATAGCATTTGGTGTAGGGGATATGGCACAGGTCATATGTTACTACCCCTGTCAGAGATATGACACAGGGGTAGTAAATCTGAAAGGGACATGAATTGTCTTAGTTAAGATTGTACCATCCACTTGTGACTGCTGGCTGAAAACTGCTATGTGCCCTTCTGCTTCAGCCTGAAAGAGCACAAGTCTGATGAGGAATGGCTGAGGCAGCTGGGGATGTTTAGTCTGGAGAAGAGAAGGCTCAGGGGGGACCTTATCACTCTCTACAGTTACCTGAAAGGAGGATGGAGGCAGGATGTGGCTGATGTCTTCTCCCAAGGAACAAATGATAGGGCAAGAACAGCCTCAAACTGTGTCAGGGGAAATTTAGACTGGGTATTAAGATAGTTTCTTCCCCGAGAGGGCAGTCAGGCTGCCCAGGGCAGTTAAATATATTCCTTTTTTGTTTTCCTAAATAAGGACTATCCAGAACTGTAACTGCTATGGAGTGCTCATTAGTGGTTTTATTAGATACTTCTTGTCTGCAAACCTGATAAGACAATCCTTTTAAGGATCTAGGAAGCTAAGCATGAGCCATCTTAGCAAAGCTGGTGGAGCTCATTAATTACTAGTCCAGCCATTCTTAGCTTTTTGGTAGAGTAGGTTTTGTCACATATAAATGTCAGTAAAAATGGAAATTAGCCTGTGATTGACAATGTCTTGACTATGTAATTATTCTCCTTGAATCAAAGACTTGGTTATTTTTAAGTAGACTGAAGAATCTGAGAAATGCGCTTTGTCTTTGACCACCTCTTAAGCTTGTAATTTAAAGTATCTAAAACTAATAATAGTTTTTCTTCCAAAAGAAGTTTGCCAAAATACAGGAATCTTGCTAGATTAATTAATCTCTGCTCTTGCTGAGAGCAGAGCATATAAGCTTTGAAGACTGAGAGTTGCAAAGTCTCATTGTATACTGAAACCCCAAATACAACATTTACAGAGGAGTATGGGTTTAGAAGGGCCAACAGTCAGCCTTCTGTTTCTCAAGGATGTTTTGAAACTATTTTCACCAGGAAGAAGTCAGGAAATAAGGATTAGGAAAGGAATATAAAAATGTTTAGATTATTTTTTCTCTTCCTTCACCTTTCCATCTGCAAATCCAGAAGAAATTACTGTGATACATCTGGGCTGGATGTGGTTCTGAGCAACCTGATATAGTTGAAGATGCCCCTTCTCATTGCAGGGGGATTGGACTAGATGAGCTTTGAATGTCCCTTCCAACCCAGACTATTCTGTGATTCTGTAAGTCATTAAACATTTCTCACCTCGTGACTGAATCGTGAACTTGGAGTCAAAAATGTATTTGATTTTTGACTAACAGGTAGATGAGTGTCTCCTCATCTGTATTCTTTTCCCATTCTATTCCAGTTTGCTGTGTTTTGTTCCTTTGCTCCTTTCTTCAGCCCTTTGCAGGCCCTACTTGTCAGGGATTTTATTTTCCATCACCAGTTTGCCCACGGCGGCTCTAGAAGAGGCTGTGGTTTAAGAAATTGCACCTGTCTGAGCAAAGGTGGTCTTCTCTACACGACTCTGAGGTGTATTACCATCAGAAGACTTAATAGTCCATAATTCATAATTCTAATGAGATCTTGGTTGTTCATGCAGTAGTTATTCGTAGATTATTCTCTCTATGGAAACACTGGGCTCTAATACTTGCTTCTGAAGAATGCGTGCAGAAATCAGTTCCTCTTAAAACATAAATTTCACATGCAACAGTTTACCTCGAATGCAGACTGTGAAGATGAGCTGTGTAAGTCATGTGAAAATCCAGCTATGGTAATGTCTGTTGAAGGGGCACTCAGTAACCCTGTAACATTTCATCTTGCTTGTTTTTGTCATGGGTAATTTTACATAAAGAAAGGGACCTATCACTCTATGTATATTGAGAGAACATCGAAGTTATGGTGATTTATATATTGTAACTCTGCCATAATGCAGAAAGAGCCATATGTAGAATGAAGCAATATAATATGAAATAAAGTGATGCAGGACAAGAGGCGACAGTTGCATTACATAATTCAGTGGAATAGAATCCAAAACTGCTGCAGGGGAATGAATACATGATACATAATATGGACCAATATATCATGTAGATTATTTAGTATATTGAAAAACTGGTGTATAGTGCGCTTTTGAAATGGGATGTATAATGTATTCTGCGGAAAAATTTTCTTTCAGTCCTCCTGTCTTAGGCAGGGACTTAATGGAATATATTATTGTGCTAAAGAGTAGCTGACCTTGCGTCCGTTTACAAAAGGAGAAGAATTTATAAGTGAGCTGTTTCATAAAGAGGACTACGTGATTAAAAAGATTGGTTTCCCAGAGTAGTAGTGTCAGGGTCAAATCCGTCTTGGACACAATCAAAGAGCTTTATTCTTTTTTCTCTCAACTGTGTAATAATCTTTTGACAAATACAGTGCTTTAAAAAAATGAGAGTGATTATATTTAGAAAGATTTAAGCTATCCGCAAGGAGAGCTAATGTTATGTGGAATGAAGGTTCAGTCAACAGAAAAGCTTTAATCTTTGAGTATTTACTCTAGATGCCTAGGCTGCATGTACCTTGCATCAGTCTGCCCACATCCAGGATCCAAGTAGTTTTTTGAACTACTAAGTAGTACTTTTTTCATGCCACACCATTGATTGATAACTGGAAATAAACCTAATTAAGAACATACCTTTCTTTGCAAAACAATCAAGAAGATCTGGTGGAGTCGCTTACAAGTCAACTTAAAGCAAATATAATGCCTTACCGGTTGAAACTAGAAAGGCTCTCCCTGAGGATTATTAAATGCCTTTTACAGGTGTGAAAAAGATCTCCTGTTGTTAACAAATACATCCATAAAGAATTTTCACACATTTATGAAATCTGTTGCGAAACTGGGAAGAAGGCTTGTTTCTTAATGTAGGTAACTGCATTCAGGAGATGCGTCTCCCCCAAGGCACTCCATTTAAATGCCAGCCTATTTAATGTATTCTGTAAGAACAGAGGTACAGCTTATGAAAAGAACATTAAAGCATGTTTATACCCTGCATATTGGCGTAGGGATCGTACTGTCAAGAAGTATAATTTTTCAGCTATTATATCTCACTCATTAGTTGCGTGGATGCGCTTGGCTGTAGGACAGGTTAATCTGTGACAGGGATTTGGGGTTTCTTAGGGAGACAGGAGGCTGCTTCACCAGCTGGATGTAACTCCTGATGAGAGTTCTTTAGAGCAAGTGAGTTCCTAACAATCTTTAAAGCAAGTGAGTTTCTAATAATGCAAGCTGAGAGATAATGGCTTTTTGATCCAACAGTGTATGTTTTCTTGTTGGGGGTGAGTAAAGTGGGGCAAGAGTTTGGCAAACAGCATTTTTATGCTTGAACATACTGCATGGATTCAAGAAGAGGAACTCTTTAAGCTGTATATGCAGGATACTTTGCAGTTGCTAGCAATATTGAATTACACAGGAAGATACCTGTTCTGCATAAATAGATGTATACCCTGCAGCATTTGCCTAATCCGAAGTCCATTAAAGTCAAAGTAATACTCTTTGGATCAAGGTCCTAAAAGAGAAATCTGTGGAGTTATTGTATAGTCTGCAGAAATCCCTCTGAGATCTTCTGTCTAAAGATAGATAACCCCTTTACTTTTCTTCTCTTTTTTAAGGGTATAACCCCTTTATAAGGGTATAGCTCTTAGCTCTGTGCCTTCAGCTGAGTACAAGGAGATCATTAGGGAGCATTCTTTCCATCAGAGTTGAGTCCATTGGCCACCTTAGAAGCAGAAAGATGCTGAGGGTCAGTCTTGAAAGGATACTTCATACTCCCTATTTAATTTTCTGCTTTCTTGGTTCATTGTGTTGACCTGCTCTGGCACAGGGTGAAGTTTTCAAAAGCACTGAAGTCGTCTGAAGAGTCAGAGGATAGTCTGTATGGGAAACCCAGGTGAACTGTGCCCACTTCCTGAACTAATCAAAAGCCATGGCATATCAGCATGACTCAGCAGCCTCACCCTGTGCCTAGGCATGGTTTCTGGGTGCCACAAGGTGTGTGTATTTTCAACTGCTAGTAAAAGACTGTGTAGAGACACCTTACATATAATGTGGTAATGCACATAGCTTCCTAAGTGCCTAAATTGCTTTTCTGAGAAGGACTTGATGCCCTTTAGAATTTTGTCCGAAAGTGTAGCCTTTTTCGGTTCTGAGTCAATATTGGTAGGGTAGCTAGGCAGTGTTAATTGGGTAAATTCTAACTTAAGCCCACATTTTGAGATGGCACGTATGAGTTTGTGTGAGAACGTTGGGGAGTGAGGAAGTGGACAGGAAACAGGTTTTTGTGAAGTGACTCCTCTGAAAGCACACAAGTAATCAAAAAATGTTGTTAGGCTCACTTAAAAAAAAAAAAAAAAAGGAGGAAATTCCTTCAATATAATAAAAACCCCACAACGTTTTAAATACGGAATTTGGGGCCAATTTCTTCCTCCCTTCAGGAGGAACATGCATTGATTTTAAAGGACTGTGCTGTAATGGAGACTTTTCATTTTTAACAGAAAGCTGTTGAAGGAGATGAATGATTTCTAGAGCAGCAGGGCCAAGATGGGAAGGTGGAGCTCCTACTTCTACACAGTGGCCTGTGAGCACCTATATTTTTTCCAAGTGCAAGGATTAGGGACCTCAGTTAACAGAAGTCTGCTGGCCCTATTATGCCACCACAGTGGAAGATTAAATATTGCTGAGGAGTCCCATTCATTCCAGGATTTCTGCATGTTCCATAGAAATATGGCTTGAGCAGAGTACATCATAAATCTGAAAAGTTCAGCAGAGTCTTCTCCTCAGTTTAGGAGCTAATCAACTCCCTTTTATCTTGAATGAAAACCTTATCAAACCGATGTGTTTGGACAGCTATTCAGACTCATGGCAAAGGAAGATGTGGCTGAGTCCTTTATAGAAGGATCTTAGGCAGTGGATTGTGGATAGAAACAGCCTGCAATCTGGTGAAAGAATATTCCAGCAACACTCTTCATCTAGCATTGCTCACGATCCGTATCCTCTACAGTTCTGTTACCGCCTCTGTCTTCCCCCAACAAGAGTAAAAGGATGTAAATGGAAGTTTATCATGAATTAGAGGGGAGTATGTTGTTGTAATTTTTTGTATTACTTCTGTTTTACGCAGTAGCATCTAACTCCCCTGGTTTTGTAGTTTTGAGGTGTTGGCTTTTTCTAGAAGACAGAACAATTGATTTCTCTATACTTTAGGAAAAACAGTGGACGCTTTGTGCAGTTAGTTTGGTTGGTGGATCCTTAAATCCTATGTAAAACTGAATGTGAGTGTGGAGTTGCTGTGTATCATTAAATCTGTTGCACAGTTTGCTAATGAAAAATATGTTACAGTAACATTGCATTAAATCACTATTTGATAAAAATAGAGTATTCATATGCCTTTGCATTTTGAACAGGTGCTGTTCAAAGCTGTGTAGGCCATCTCCACATAAATTAATTTTCCTGAATGTACTATAGTTTGGGGGTTTTTAATGGCATGTTTTTATTATTTCTGTCGCTTCTGGGGTTTTGTTGTGGGTTTATTTATTATTTTTCTCATGCTGTTTAACAAGGTTAATATTTAGAATAATCAACTTTATTTGTACAGTGGATTTGCAATTAAATGTAAGCAAAGCATTATCTCGACTAAACTAAACTGCATACAAAATAGGAATGAAAGACAGCTATTCATTCACTCGCTTCCCTATAGCAGTGACTATTAGTAGCAGTGATACAGTAGGTAACACTAAATCTGAGGAATGTTTCCTGGTCAATATACAATATATTATTTCTATAAATTTTATATATAGTTTTTTAGCATAGCATTCTAGCTGTTCTGGTAATGGTTTTACATAACAAGCAATAGGATAGCCACAAATACAGTTGCCTGTATATTTTCTTTATTGTAACTTCAAGTGAAAACTAATTCAGTAGAAGGTATTAATGGTACCATTTTGAAATTAACTGTGTTTTCTGTGTGTTTTTTTATAATACAAATATGTAAGCATACAATTTAGGTGTAGTTTGTAAATTTGGTGCAGCAAGATCACTTCATTCACAAGTGTTGTACCTAGTGTGGCACCTCTAGGAGAAAGATAACAGGGATTGCTGTCTTTCCCTTTGATTTTTAGGAATCCTGCGTAGATAACCTTGACAACATTGGTTCTTGCCAATAAATACAAAGCCAAATGCATGCAAGCTTTCTGTAAGATTTATGAATTACTTGTGTGCTCTGCTTTGAGGCAAAGATATCATAAAACCCTGTGAGGACTAGGGACAGCTGATGCTTGAGTGTTACCACTCAAGGAATTTTACAGCTTGTGGTGTTTAGAGTCTTATTTGCACAGAGCAGATATTCACAAGAAAAGAAAAAGTAAGGTGCTAACAAATCTGGTATGCAACACAGTATTAGGCAGACATACCAACCAAAATAAGTGAAAAATCTGCCCACTATACATGTGGCTGATATGTATCTGTCTGAAATGGGCAGACATCCATGAAGCATGCAGGTATGTATAGAAACTGAATGGAGATTAACACATATGATTCTGTTCTTTCATCTTATTCTAGTTAACCTTTAAAATAAAGAAGAAAATATTCACTGTTACTTCAGTGGAGCATGCACATGTTTCCCAATTTTCTCTATGTAGGTGTTTGATCATATAAAGTTAAAAGTGTTTCCTACAGTTTTCTGTTTGCTTATGTGATAATGTGAAGGCTTCCCCCCTACTTTTTTTCCCCTATTAATTTATAATAGGAGAAAAGTGATGGTCTGTGGGGAAGTTGAATGCTGTTAGCCATAGCTGGTCGTTTTCCCCAAGAAAAATCTTTGTGTGGGTTCTTGTTTCTTTACAGAGCCTGGCTAGTGAAACATTTTAAGTTTTCTTGGCATGTTTTAAATAGTTTCTGTGCCGCTGAGATCTTATTGTTATTATGTGTATGTGAGGTGTTTACATTGTGTGTTACATATTTGCTGTGTCACAAGAAGGATGGTCTATGTTAAAAGGATAATTTACAGAAGTGTTTTGAGCTTTCTGTTTCAGCCCAAGGTGTTAGTCTGCTTTTCTGCTACTGCTGAGGTAGGCAATGGGATGGGCAGTTTTCTTTTCCTAATGTAGTCAGATCATATTCATATGTTGGTTTAAGGACCTGCACTCAGAGGCTGTTATGATGGATTCTTTAAAATGAAGTGCTATAAACAATTATACAGAATTAGGCCTTTAGAAAACAAAACAAGAACTAGAAGGAGATTTTCTTCTGAAATGGATCTTTTGCTGTACCTGTCTAGTCAGTGAAATTACACTGGTGTAAAATAAATGCAGGCGAGCTCATGAACAGACTTTTTTTCTTCCCCAATTTGTCTGTGCTTTTTAACAGTTTCAAAATTAAAATGCTTGTAATTTGGGCAAGAGCAGTAACTTCTTGTGGTAGTGCATTGCAGCAAAAACCTCTTTGTTTTCTTCTCACTCTACATTTTTCTGCAGAGAACGTTGGAAAGAGGATCTAGAGGGGAGATTGAGCTTGTGAAGCCAACTTCAAATTGCATTTGTATGTTTGGCTTTCTGTAGAAGCAACCTTGAGTTCAGTCTGCCATCGCTGCAGGTTCTTTGACACTTGAATCTTGTAGACCTGTTGTAAGCGGAGACCCATCCAGAGTAGCACACAGGATTGGATTTTGCTCATCAGAAGAATAATTCTTCTTAAATCCAGTTAGAAAGAAATTCCATGCTGGCAGCTTCCTGCATTAAAGGGCTTTTCTATGGTGTGAAGGTGACAGTCTGAGGATGTACTACGATTTGCTACTGATTCCCTGTGTTATTTGAGGAGGCAAATTCTGTCCTCGTTTGCTTTGCCCTTATTAAGTTCCTGAATTCCAAGTCATAGAAATATCCCTCAAGTGGCTTCATAAAAGGCTGGAGATAATCTGAAGCAGCTGATTTACTATTCCTCATTGTCAGACCAGAAAAGAGTTACTGTAAAGAGAGACCTTAAATTTACTCAGTTGTGGGGAAAACTGGAGTTACCTATTTTGTGGCTTTTAACACACGTAGCAATATCTTTAAAAAGCTGACTCTGAAACATTTAAAGCTTTACACTGCAGCAGCAAAACCGCCATTCAAGAGACTATTGTTCTTACAGTTTCCTTTTAAGTGAGAGAAGCATTGCTCCTGAATTTAATTGCTCTGATTTGTAGCTCCTGGACCTTCCAGCCACAGTTTCCTTTCAAGTAAGCTTTCTTTTTTATTTATTTTTCTTTTTTCTTTCTTTTTTTTTTTTTTTTTTTTTTTAATTGGATCTTTAAATCTTTCCCTTTGAGTTTGATGCTGTGAGGTGCTGAATGTCTTTAGGGAAGAGACAGATGCTTTTAACTCCCAGAGA
Organism: Amazona ochrocephala; assembly: GCA_039720435.1. Taxonomy (NCBI): domain Eukaryota; kingdom Metazoa; phylum Chordata; class Aves; order Psittaciformes; family Psittacidae; genus Amazona; species Amazona ochrocephala. The sequence goes on along the minus strand of CM077878.1, from coordinate 118,400,708 downwards.
CTTTCCTGAATGTTGGATGCACTCAGCACATCACAGGAGAGTGTCCCTTTGATTCTGCAGAGTGGATAAGGGACAGCTGTGATGGTGTATGTGTTACGCGAGGCTAAATAGGTACCTATCCATAAAAGCATGGTTTTATAAACCAAGACCTTACAGTAGTAACAACATGATATAGGAAAAAACATATAGTTTACATTATAATCCCTGCAATCTTTCCTGAATTTTCGAACTGCTCCCTCACTGGATAGCTGATAATGCTGTTCTTTCCTAATACACCCTTGCAGTACACAGCCACAAAGTGTCACAGAAAGTAAATGGCTTTAATCTGTAACTTGCTTAGTGTGTTATTTTCAATTTTCCCAGGAGACTTCAAAGCCTACAGTACATTGATGGTGTTTTGGCTTTGCAGAGCATCTTATTTTCATTAGGGATCTTTATTTTTTTTCCTTATGATACACCAAAGAATCTATGTCTCTAATTGGGACAGTAATTTCTTGTCATATCACAGTAATGTATTTGTTACCTGGTGCTCAATGGCTTCTTCAGTTGTTTATTACACTTTGGGCAAACTTAGCAATTAAGTGCAACATGAATTTTTAATTAAGAAAAAAAAGTGGAGGAAGGAATATTCAAACAGTCTCTTGGGTAAATTTAAGTTTCCCATTACCTCATCAAAATGCCGGTACTTTATATGTAAGCAGAAAATTTCATCCTGCTCTTTGTAAATTTGAAATGGCCAAGAGAAAAGCTGTTACTTTATTGGAACAAATAGGGGAAACAGTCTGTCCTTGTTAGAAATTAATCTTGTTCAGTTGTCTTGCAAAGCTGCCTTCTATTTTTTTTCATTTAAAAACTAATTTCAGATGGCCTCTCAGTGTAATAAGTGCTAACATTAACTGATTTGTTCAGGAAACACCACTGCCATTTGAGATTCATAATTCTGGATGTGATTCTTTTCCCTTTTAAAAATTAATGAATTTACTAAGGATTAAGTGATCGTGAAATGTACTGATTTATTTCCTTCCTCTCTGCTCATTTCAAGTCACTTGATTCCACTGGAAATCAATATTAGTGGTGTACCTGGATATCTCTACCTGTAATTTATGTCTCTGACACGTACGTATACAATGGAAAGAAATGCATTATTTTCCTGACATAAGTTTATCTGCAATGTCACTCCGTCTTTTTCATGACAGCACTGTTTTTGTTGTTTGTCTGCATCCTGCAGAATTCATTGTTTTGGTTTTTAGTTTTAGCTTGTCCTCATTCTTGCTTTTAGCATCTGAATAGTTTAGATTTATTCCAAGTACAAAGTAATTACGTGCTCACTGGCGTGCTAGAACTGAACAAGGGGAAGGGACACGAGGAAAGGAGGGATGTGGCTTACATTAAATGGAACAGAAATTATTGGAGTGATTGATTAGACAAAAAAAATAACACCATGACAAAATAACATCTGGTGTCAATGTAACGTTTTGCTCACATCAAGATAAAGTGTTTCATGCTCAGTCTGACTTTTTGCCTAACCTTTCCCAACCCTTGCAACACAGTAAAATCATCAATCTTTATTTTTTCTGACTGACACTACTCATTGAATTGACTCGAATTTATGAACTGTACTCCTGCAAGTCTGTGAATTTTCTGATATTTAATATAAATTTACTATTTGTAGAAAACACTCCCAGCAAACCTCACTGTTGGGTTTTGATGGCATGATATTTTGTCTGGAATTTGGGCTCAGTATTGCATTCCTTGTAGAGATAAATAGAGTACAAAGAAATTTAATTAATTCCCTACATTCTAGATTGAAACAAAACCAGGACATTCGTACTGTAGCAAATTAAATAGTCCTTGCCAAGTGTCCTTAGTAATTATTTCCTTGCACAACACTTAGGCAGTGAATAAGAGCTTTATTGTGCAAACCCAAGTGGCGTAGTTGGCTTCATGCTATTATACCCTACATGTGGAACAGAAGCAGTAAATGTCACTTTTCTGAACTTGAATAAGTAGTTTAAGACCCTGTTGTAGGTTTAGACGGATCGGGGCGGGGGGGGTGGGTGAAGAAGATAATACAACCACAATCCTTCCAGTGACTAAAGGGGCCGACAACAAATCTGAAGGGGGACTCCTGACAAGGTCCTGTAGGGACAGGACAAGGGGGAATGGCTTTAACCTGACAGAGAGGAGGTTTAGATTAGATATTAGGAAGAAATTCTTCCCTGTGAGGGTGCTGAGGCTGTGGCACAGGTTGTCCAGAGAAGCTGTGGCTGCCCAATCCCTGGCAGTGTTCAAGGCCAGGTTGGACAGGGCTTGGAGCAGCCTGCTGTAGTGGAAGTTGTCCCTGCCCATGGATTAGTTGAGCTTTATGGTCCCTTCCAACCCAAACCATTGCATGATTGTCTGATTCTGTGATAATGACCAGCATACCGGTTTTCACAAACTTTACCTATGCTGCATGCCATATAGATTTTTGGATATGATTTTAATTTCAGTGTCTACTTTAAAAAAAACCTCAACAACCGAAACTTCTGTCTGTTAAAAGGAAGCCTGGCTTAGAATATGTGATGTCAACAGACTGTCTAAGGGACTGAAATTAAAGCTAGGGCTTCTCAGGTAGCTCTCCTGTTTCCTGTTATGTCATAGTCTCAAAATTTTGATTTCTTGTGATCTGCTAGGACAGGAATAAATGCTCTAAATTTTTGTGGAGGACAGTACTCTAACTCCTCTGTTTTACATAAAATATGCTCAGAGTTTACCCTAGATCCTTTGGGAGGCAATGATTCAGTGAGTGAATAAGGACTTTGCATTACTCAGTGTGTTTGTAGGACAGTGTGATTTTGTTGCAAGTGTAAATTGTGGTAACCAGTGGTGCCAATGAGGAAAGTGTCTGGATGTCACTGCAGGAAAAGCTGAAGGACAGTGAGTGGGCAGCTGGCATGTAATCCACCGGCTGGCCGAGCAGTGAACTGTACCGGGGAATCCTGAACGTCATCTGGTCCAGTACTGCCTGGGTCAGATCCTGGTAACAAATCAGCTCCTAGTAAAGATGGAAAATGTCAGTGACATAATGGAAAACTTGAAAAGCATGAAGGAATACATGTTATCTAATAAATACAATGTTATAAAATCTCATACTAAGACATATATTAAGTGAAAGGACTGTAATTTCCATTCTTGCCCTCCACGCTGAATTTAATCTTAGGAAAAGATGAGGCTAGATAATATCCAGACAATTTGTACAATTCCATATTCCACAGTATCATGATGGGGAAATGTTTTTCTTATTTAGCTCTAATTTCAAAATATTGCAGCAACACTATTTTAGGAAATCTTTATGCTGATGTCAGGAGTGTAAACAGTACTTTCAGGGGAAACATGTGAAAACCTGAAGAGAATTGTAATTTCCAGTCTTGGTTCTGTCTTTACTGGTGAAAATGTGACTATCTGTGCATCTCTGTAGGAGATAATGTTTTTCAGGCTTTAGAATAACTTTGCTGATAGCAGCATGGTAGAGAATATAATGGAGCGACTGCTGTCATTTTGACAATTTTCTGTAGTTTTAGACCAAATACTGTAGGACAAGGTAGAATAAGACTTTGTTGTTGTTGTTTTGTCATTCTACCAGCTGGGAGATTCCCTTAAAATCCTGTTAAAATTGTTTGTGAGCAGTGAATTGCCATTTGCCTTAATAACAAGCATCCATAATGAACATAAATAAGAATATGAGTTCCAAGGTCACCACTGCCATGGAGTTGTCTTTGCTTACATTGTGCTTTTGACAAGTTGTTGCCATATCCTATTGATCTTTGTCTGTACGTGAAGACTTTAAAGCCAGGAGGAAGACAGCAGAGGCATCTTTTAAAGATGTAAGAAGATATTCTGGCCCCCTCCTTTAGGGGAAATACAGGTAAGTAAAGAAAGAGAACAGATCTTTGACTGGTGAGGTAGAATGAAGCAGTGACATACACTCTAAGGATCTGAGCGTATTATTTAAAAAAGGCTGAATTCGAACTAAAATATTCTGCACAGTTACAAATGTTGGGCTTCATATCCTGAGTTAAATTTGATCTTCATTCATATAGCTTCAGCTTCTAGTTAATATAGGCCTCACATGGGAATGTGCAAAAGGAAAATGTGCATTTCCCTCAGGCATAGAAAGTGAGGTAAAAGCTGTCATTTACTTTTATTTTTCTACAGCATCCAGCAAAAGGAAATTGTATTAGGTGCCATAAGAATAGGATTATTAGTAATAACATTGAAAACTAAAAATGCAAACTGAAATCAGTCCTTTTCCCAATTTTTCCAACTACTTTCTTAGACTTGTCTGGTTCAGTTATGTGTGGCTCACTGCTGATTTTGCAATTGCTATGGAGCTGCAAACCACAAGATTATATGCAAAGTCTAAGACTTTTTTGTACTGCTTCAATTGCTGATGCTGTGTATCCAAAGAAGAGCAAAATACTACAAGTCACAGTGATGATTTAGCTGTTTCAGGGCAATGCGCATTTCTGGTTAAATGAAAGAAATATTACATGAAAATTTATTTCATCCTTCCAAATACGATCATATTGCCCTCTGTTACTTTCCCAGAATTTATTTTTCGTTCTTTTCATCATTCAGTTCTGAACGTTATTGTTGTCATCCTGTTCTTGGTCATTCATGTTCCCATGTCCTGGAGAACCATAGACAGTGTGTCTTCAGGCTTGGTGTGATGCTTAGACTAGCACAGTCAGAAAGATGCAAAGCAAACTGTACCCTGATTACAATAAAATCAGAGGAGAGCTACAGGGGTATTTGATTGCTGTATTCTTATAAAAATTAATATTGCAACCCATATTTCTTGTAGAAGACGTTGAACAGCATCTTTGCAGTCTAAAATTGCATCAGTTTAGTACTGTTGCTTTGGCTTATGCTTTGTAGTAGCTTCTCTTCACACCTACTTTGTTAGAAAGAGAGAGAGCATCTAGCTTTTTCCTTTATCTCCTCTATCTGTCTATGAAGACAGGCTGGGAGAGCTGGACTTGGTCAGCCTGGAGAAGAGAAGGCTCAACGGAGATCTTAGAGCCGTTTCCAGTGCCTAAAGGGGCCAACAAGAAATCTGGAGAGGGGCTTTTGATAAGGGCTTGTAGGAAAAGTACAAGGGGGAATGACTTTAAACTGACAGAGGGGGGCTTTAGATGAGACATTAGGAAGAAATTCTTCCCTGTGAGAGTGGTGTGGCCCTGGCACAGGGTGCGCAGAGGAGCTGTGGCTGCCCTGTCCCTGGCAGTGTTGAAGGCCAGGTTGGACGGGGCTTGGAGCAACCTGCTCTGGTGGAAGGTGTCCCTACCTGTGGCCAGGGATTTGGAACTAGGTGATATTTAAAGTCACTTCCAACCCAAACCATGCTGTAATTCTATGATCTGAAAGTTTGTGGAATAGCTGAGCTTGGAAGTGACCTCTGAAGATCGTCTAGTCCTACCTTCATTTTCAAAAGTTACCTTTTAGGTAGTCAGTTATGAAGCATTTATATATATATGTATCTTAAATGGAGATCTGTGGGAGTAAATTGAAGTCCAAATATTGGTATTTTGCTGGTATTTTTATTGTTTATGTTTGTTTAGGACTTTGAATTCTTTCCAATTTTATTTAAGTCATTAGCATAGCCAGACCTAGCTGTTTTTGTCACATTCCATGTGTTTCAGGCAAGAAAAGAAGAAAACATTGGGAAAACAACTGTTTTATTAATAGGACCAAAATAAACTCTTGTGAGGAGATTTAGAATGTGTTTTCAAAATTATGAAATTGCATTAGAAATTTCTGTAGCAAGTGAGCATTTCCATAGAGAAAGTCAGGCTTTTTCATGACAATCACATTTTCCATAGGTATGATTTGTCAGGGTTTTTTCGATGATGCCTGCTTTGCTTTCCTCTGGTATAGTGATATGGTGGCCCATGGTCATGGTCTTTGCTGTGGGCATTTTACTGTTAATATTAGATGAAGAAATACAAGCAATAGGCATAGAATCAAATTGGTTGGCGAAGAACTTCAAGATCAGTTCAGACCCTTCCTCCACCGCTGCCAAGGCCACCCCTAAACCATGTCACTAAAATCTCAGGGTTTTTCAGAATTCTTGTTAAGTTCACTTGCTTTATCTTGCCTTAGAGTGAAATCCAGGAGCTGAGGTCCTGTGCTCACTGCATCACTGACTTGCAGTATGAAGTACAGCCTATAGACATTTAAGAGTATTTAGTCACACTTCCTAGAGCTTGTATATTCCACTTGACTTTGGCAGGGTTTGGCTTTGACAAAGACGTTAAAAATGACACTGGAAGAAATCCTGTTTGTGGTCATCTGCCAGGTCTCATCGTTGCCAGTTATTTTTGCATTCGCTGTGGAGTGGCCTTAAAAGATTTCAAACTAAGGATCCCACAAGACAGCAGTCATCTGGAACATCCTTCATAAATTGTGCTGGTCAAAGCTGGAAGGTATTTATAATGGCCTTACTAAGATATTTTCTTTCCCTAGTAAGCCAAGCCTGAGAGGAGAAAGAGAATGCTCTCTTGCAAGTATTGCATTTTCCATTAGCCTTTAGGGAAATTATTCCCTTTCTCTTCATTCTTTCTTAATGTGTCCTTAAATGGTCACACTTCTGATAATGCTGTTAGGAGAAATACTTCTGCAATTTGCTTTGACCTTTTTGCTCTTCCTCATATTTTCCCATTAGTCTCAACCAATATAAAACTAACTAAGCTTGACTCCTCAAATGAAAGCTGGCCAAAATCTCATTGGGAATCTTTAAGCATTTAAGAGACAAAAAATGCATGTGTGATATCTGGGAGTGAACTAATGGGACAAGAAAGATTTTAGGGATTGTTGCTATGAGAGGAACAACATTTTCAAGATTGCCTTCTTTACAGAAAAAGAGATAGGAAGGAACTTGGAAGAAGGAGAGTGAAGTTCAGAACAAACCCCACATTTTATAGATCATTACACGTGTTGAAGACAGCTGGCAGGCTTCCCTCTGTATCGCTGTTTTTCCCCTCTGCCTATATCCCAAACCAACATTACAAACGTGGAGGTCATTTGAGTGTGAAAATTTTTGTTTATGAGCCTGATTCCATCTTTTAGCCTGCTTTACTTTACACAGATGTCTTTCTCTTTAATTACAATTCTATTAGTAGTAGTACGAGTTCATTTGTAGGTAGGAGAATTGGCAGTGCACACTAAGAAAGCTGCATCTTTCTGTACGAGATTTTTGAAACAGTAGAAAAAAAAATGTAAGTCAAAGGAAAAAGAAATATTTACTGGATTTTAGTTCTTTTCACCTTACCTATCAATGTGGGTTTGCTTCAAATGTGGGTTTACTTCAAATTAGATTGATAAAACACTGAAACTATATAAAATAATGTACAGGGAATACATTCTTCTGGCAGTAACTTGCACTGTGATGGATTATCTGTAAGAACAAGAAAGCGGGTTGTCTTGAACTGCTTGATTCCATAGTTTGATTTAGGAATTACATATTGCACTAGGAAGTTAAAAAAAGGAGATTATTATTCTGCACTCTTTACTGTCAGCATTAACAGAAGTACTGTGTTCACATGTCCAGGATAAATGGTCTTTGCAACAAATTGTTCAAAACCCAATCAAGATGAACATTGTCAAAGCTGAAGGTCTATTTTGAAGATAGTTGAAATAGGAAAATTATACTGATTGTCAGTTATCCGCGATTGTTGTCAGTCATTTGGGTGATTGTACTTGGCAGCATTAAATGTAGCAAAGCTTTTCTGTTCCTTGTTAGTGTTGTGACACAAATGACAATGTATTGCCTCAGTGAATAATAGGATGCTGGTCTGATTTAGCTGACTTTTGAACAGTCTTCTGTCTGCAACCCACATGGGAAGACTGGGAGGTGGCATTTATATTATCACGTGTGTGAGACAGAAAGAGAGTATTTTATCTGACTTATGCACTTATGAATTAAGTTGGGGTGAACTTACTCCAAACAAAAACCCAGTGCAAATCAGTATTTCTTCCAAAAGCTTTGAGTGATCAGAGAAAGGCTTAAACCTCATACGAGTCCTGTGTACAATGGTTAGTTTATTTCCATGGAAGCAAACACTGTTGTCGCTGAAGTTAGTGCAGATGTCATTTAAAATGGTGGTATTGTGCTGCTGTATCAAGGGCAGAGCACTCTTAAGGTTAAAAATCTCTTGTAACTGAAGAATTGCAGACTGTAGCTTGATGTGGTTGAATTCATCTTTCTACCAAAGTGATCCGAAGTTCCTCTTGGCAATGATTTCATGAAAAAGTGTGCGTTAAAATTAGTATTCCTGCTTGTGTAGGGCTCAGTGCCTTGAAAAGCAGTTTCTATCTTTCTTTTATTTAGAAATCACATAGATCTGTCACTTTCTACTGAAAAGGCAATACAGCAACATGTTGTACTAGTGAATTTAATTACACATATATGAGACATGAAAAAGATTTAGATAGACATAATATTTACCTTTATAGTTCACTGATCAATTAGTATGTTGTTACATACACTGATTTGATAATGGCTGTTATACACTTCAGTAATGGGAGGTACTCCAAAAGAGCCATTTGTGTCTCTGAGGTTGCGATGCTCTGGAATTGTGATTTGGTAGACTATAACAACCTATTCAGAGTTGTTAAACTAGTCATGTAAATCCTTCTTAGTTTAGGGATCATTGACTAGTTAGACTGGAATAGCTCCTTAGGAACCATTACAATCCCGGATCCTGCTAGCTATATTGGTGCTCTGCAGCCAGCTTGAATATTTCTTTTAATATTCTGGGTTTAATCTTACAAAAGCATCAGGGAAATAGTGCTTGCAGTTTTGAATAAGGGCATCCTTGGGTTTTGTTTCTGGATTCTTTTTGCTTGCAAACTGACGTATTCTCTATTTAAGAAAAAAACAACGAAAAACCCACACTCCAAAGTTAACAATGCTTGAACATAAGCTAGGCTGAAGCAGAACTGGTTTCCTGCTGCATGGAGGTACTGCAAATGAGAAGTAGTTCCTCTCCAAGACTATGTACTGATGTTTGCCTCTTTCTCATAGCAAAGGCATTTAGTAAAAAAAAAGTAGAAGTCACCTTTTGAGCTGAACCTTTTTAAAAGGGAGATTGTTCAATATATGTGTTAAAATGTAGGTTTTTAAATTCATAAGTGATGGGAGTAAGGAAGAGATCCCTTGTCAAATAAATCAAATTATCAAATAAATCAAATTGTCAAATCAAATAGATCATTCATATTTGTTGCAGAATGACAGATACCTAGGAAATATATCAGGAATTCTGATTTCAGCTTACTGCCCTGTATTTATATCTGCACTGCAGTTTTATCGCAGTAGGGTTAGTTGTATGGGTAATGGTTCATCAGTGTGAGCACGGGGAAGTCACAGTATGGCCCATAGTGCTGTAATATGAGCTTATGAAAAGAGATCTCTAAAGAACAGCTAAGCATTTGAGAAATTATCCAGAATAGAAGCAGAAACTTTAAGCCGCTCAGTGTACTGTGCATCTTTGCAGCAGTTGTTGCCTAAACTTCATATATAGCAGAACAAATGTATGTGAGGGTACAAATCTAAGCATGATACATGCCAAGCACAGCATAGGCGCTCTACAGCAGCACATTCCAGGGGTTCGGATGTGTCTTTTAAACCAGACCTGAATGTTGCACCACTGAAGCCGGGTCTGCAGCTTTATGGATGGTGGAGGCTCGCTAGTTCATCTTCTTTAGTGTACATCAGCTGATGTGTGTTGACCACAGCTGGGAGCTTGTAGCAGTGAGAACAAGGACAAGACCGAGGCATGTGGCACGTTCTCCCAGAAAGGGAAGAATGGTACTTCTCTTCAACAGCATCTCTCAAAATACTCACACTTGCTTTAAACATTTATAAGTCTCTGTTGGTTTTCAGTTTATGCTCACGAAGTGCTAGGGACTTCTTAGTTGTAAAATTCACAATTTACAGAGGATTTTTAAAGAGGTTCCTCAGTTAAAGTAATAGACTGATTTGAAACATTAGTATTTGGAATTATTGCATCAGCGCTGATATAACCATTTCTGTAATGTTTTAACACATTTTCTGTATATATGCAACACCGTAAGACATTTTTTAGGGGTACTATAGGCAGATTTAAAAACACTGTACTGGAAATGCTGAGTCCTGCGCTCTCAAATCAGCAGCGCTGTGATTACTGCATTGGATTCATGTTTGTTAGCTGAAGTGGAGAAGGGCACTTTGAACAGTGGACCACAGAATTATCCAATATGAGATCTCCTGGTGCACCCAGGAGTGTAATTTATGCACAGAGTATACACATGATATGTGCTTCATCATGCAGGGAAGTTTTGGGTTGTCAGTGTTCCTTTGAATAATGTTCTCCAAATGAGGTAGTGCTTAATTTTCAAATTTAAATAGATATTTTATGAAACTTATTTCAAAAACACATTAAAATTACAGTGATGCCTAAGATATGAATCAGAGTTTTCGAAGACTGGGACATAGAATCATAGACTCATAGAATGGTTTGGGTTGGAGGGGACATTAAAGCTCTTCCAGTTCCAACCTCCTGCTATGGGCAGGGGCACCTTCCACTAGAGCAGGTTGCTCCAAGCCCCGTCCAGCCTGGCCTTGAACACTGCCAGGGATGGGGCAGCCACAGCTTCTCTGGGCACCCTGTGCCAGGGCCTCACCGCGCTCACAGGGAAGAATTTCTTTCTAATGTCTAATCTGAATCTCCCCTCTTTCGGTTTAAAGCCATTCCCCCTTGTCCTGTCACTACATGCATGATTTTTTTTGTCTCAGATTGTCACATTTTCAGTTCACCAATATTTTGCACCAGTTCTCTGTAAGTTCTACCTGATTTTTTTTTTTTTTCAGCTGATTGATTGAAAATCCTATTACGGAGTTCTTCTATTAACATATATGCTTGACAGCCAGCTTCCAAGTCTGTTCCTTTGGTTAAACAGGCCAATAAATAAGTCTTGAGCATTACTGTCTAATTGGTAAAACAGAAGTGGTGAGGTTAAGTATCCAGGGCCTTTCTCCTGGTGTAGCTGTTAGAAGCAGTGTAACATAGCCTGACACATCTGCCAGCACTTCACACCCACTTGCTCATGTATAAATGACTGAACAGAGGACAAAGCGATGAAAAATCAAGCTTTGCTTTTTAAATAGGAGTGATAACTGCTTAGAGAAAACCAGGAATATGAACTGCGCAGTACATTAGAGAAACTAAGCTTTAGTGGAAAACACTGTAGCATTTTATAAGTGATTACAAATTATGTTAGTAATTATGTGCATGTAGCTAGCAAGTTTTGGGAATATATATAAAGACCAAATTTGACAGTGTACAAATAAAAATGTTTGATTTTGATATTTATTTCATGAGAAAAGGCAATCAAGGAAAACAGATGGTTATATTCTTCAGATTAGTTAAATTTGGGTTTTTTTAAATAATTGGTATAATTTCACACAAAACCTACGTTCTTTTAAATCAAATTGATTCCCCCAAATCAAGCTGGATGTCTATTTCTTAGGGAATAAAAAATAATTTATTAACATCTTGTGTTTAGAAAACAAGGACCGAAATGTGGCACTCATTAGGAAGACAAGAAGGATGTTCTGTTTCACTTCTTCTGACCTGATTGATAGTCTCTCTTCTGCCTCTTGACGTGTTTTCTATAATGCAGACCACAGAAAAATAGCTGGCAACTTGGCTTGATTTTCTTTCAACCTTCAGACTTCAAATGCAGAAAAAATGTCTGCTAATTTCTACTTCAGTGTTGCCATAGATACAGTTTCTGTAATGTTTTTATTTTTTAACTTCTATCTCTCTATCTGGCTTTTATCTTGCTAGCTAACAACTTTTTGTCTTCTTTTCTTCTTTACTTTCTGTGCTTTCCAATTCTTCCCCTCCACCTATTCCACTTCCTTAATTTAATTAAGCTTTCCTATTTTCTTATTTTGGTTTGGTAATTCAGAATCCTCGCTCTTGATGCTTTGTTCAGTATTTGCATCTCGTAACACCCCACAGGTAGCATCCAATGTATCTTGTTAGGCTTTGAAATACTCTTTCTTTCTACTATTGAAACTCACAGTAATTAACTTTGCTTTGCATAGTGTCCCAAGGAATGCCTTCAGGTTCTCCCTTCCCGCTCTGTTCTTAGGCTGTACTGGATATCTCTTTGATTCTCCGTGTGTTAGACACGCACTGATGAAGCATAGTACACATTCTCCAGCGCTGCACTTTCCCATTTTTTGTTTCTCCCAGAGGCTCTTCTCTTGATTTTTCTTTTCTGTTTGTGGTAAACACATACAAGAGCAGCAACTCAGAAGGCACTGACTATCTAGGCTTAATGTACCTACTCATCTGCAGTCATTTATCATTGCTATTGGCTTGCTTATACAACTGCAAAGAGCAAGACAGTTCAGTGATGTACTTAAATTGGGTGCTAACTGCTGCTGAAAATGTTTCATTCCTATAAAAAATTAAGAATCACTTTATTAGTCCTTCTTAACAGGTGGCCGTTTGATTCCTAGTATCCTATGTGAAATTTATAATTCCTTATTGAATAGGAATAAGCAAGATCATGAAAGTAGAGCATCCACACTTCCCACTCTAGGGACAGTGGCACTGGATCTGTGGATATCTTGACAGCACTCACACTCTCTTAACTTTGGAGCTCTAATGTTTAGGTTTAATTCAGGGCTTTGAAGTCCCTTACATATTTGCTGGTCAGATATAGTTCCAAATTTAGGAGCTATAAATAACCTTCCATGCAGAGTGAAGTTTCTTGTTAGGCTGCTTGAGAAACCTGTGATCCTGAATGAAGCACTTAACTTTGATGCCCAACTCATGCCTGGAGCTAGCCACTGTTTTCTGTTTTCTTATGCACATATGAGTCATATGGCATGCTCCCATTTCGGAAACACAGAGTTCGATTCTCCTTCAATAATAGTTGTCATTGATTTTAATAGGATTGTGCTCAATGGAAAATTGTCTCAAGTGACATTTTCTCTTCTTTGAAACTGGGGCGATATGATAATTCGCTTTTATTACCCAGAGGTATTTTTCTTGAGCTATTCTTTGTTTGTTTGTTACTAGCAAGCTTTTTTCTGTCTGTTATTCTGTCCTACTGGGCATTTGTTCTGGATTTCCCCCAGGTCTAGGAGGAAGTCTTCTATACCACCTCACTCCTCATATATTTATCTTCTGGCTCTGTTGTTGAAGCAGTGATCTAGGTTAGCTAAAAATGGATTGATACAAATACAAGATTGATGTTGTTGGAGGGTGAGATTGATTAGCCGCATGCTTACTGTGCTGTCTGTTGCCTATGTATGGACTGAAAGGAAGAGAAAAATGCTTACAAATGAATCAGAGCTACTGAATCTTAGAAACTACTGTGAAGGAACTAATTCTTAGTGAAAGATTCAAAGTTACGGAATTAATGGTAAGCTTCATATTGTGAAAGCTCTGGGCTGGTGCAAAGCAAATCTTTTATGTGTCTCCTTTTACAGCATCTCTATTCTTAATGCCTGTTCAGATCTGATGGTCAGTTAACGAAGCCTAAATAATGACTTATCATATAATTTTTATAATAATTTTATTAACAATTTGGAAACATCTGCTTTGCTGCTTATTGTCCTCTGACCTGTTCCTCCTCCCCCACCTGTGTTAGTACAGATAATCAACCCTTCTATGCAACTGAACTGGTTGGCAGTGCTCTTGCGTGCTTTTTAACCAGCTGCAAATAGCACTGTGATTTACTGAGGAAGTGGGACTCATCACATCTAGGACAAGCATCTAAACTTTAGGCATCGTCTCTAAGCTCGCCACAGGCAAGCAGACATCTCTGGGAAGGGACTCTTATCTATTGCCAGTTATCTATTTAGGAAAGAAGGTGATCCTGCCCCTCTACTCTGCTCTCGTGAGACCTCATTTGGAGTATGGTGTGCAGTTCTGGTGTCCTCAACATAAAAAGGACACGAAACTGTTGGAACAAGTGCAGAGGAGGGGCACGAGGATGATCAGGGGACTGGAGCACCTCCCATGTGAAGATAGGATGAGAAAGTTGGGGCTGTTCAGCCTGGAGAAGAGAAGGCTGCGTGGAGACCTCATAGCAGCCTTCCAGTACCTGAAGGGGGCTTATAGGGATGTCGGGGAGGGACTCTTCATTAGGGGCTGTAGTGAGAGGACGAGGGGTAACGGGTTCAAACTTAAACAGGGAAAGTTTAGATTGGATATGAGGAAGAAATCCTTTACTGTGAGGGTGGTGGGGCCCTGGAATGGGTTTCCCAGGGAAGTTGTGAATGCTTCATCGCTGGCAGTGCTCAAGCTGGGTTGGACAGAGCCTTAGGTGGCATGGTTTAGTGAGAGGTGTCCCTGCCCTTGGCAGGGGGGTTGGAACTGGATGATCTTGAGGTCCTTTCCAACCCTAACTATTCCATGATTCTATTCTATGATAAGATGAATATATTGGGTGATGCAACTCTAGGAGATGAATTTCCACGCCTTCCCTCCAAGAGGGAAGCTTTTATGAGCTTCACTCTGTTGTATCTATGTCCACTCTGTGGAGCTAGCACAGGATATACAAACCTTTCCAAGTGGTGCTTCCATTTTCGCAGCTCCAGAGACAATCTCTGTTTCAGTGTTATGGTGCTTCGCTTCAGTTGTTCTCAGATGAGTTATTCCTAATTTATTTAGGTGTTAATGAGAAAAGAAGCAATCCCTGGGCTCAGTACAAATGCCTTTACCTCCTTTAACTTAATAAAATACAAGTAGGAAGAAATGAGAAGATTTCTTAACTTTTCTGTGTGTACAGTGTGGCTTTTTGTTTGTTTGTTTTTCCTTGACATTGCAAAATCTGCCTTACAATGTACTAAATGGAAAACATGGCTTCTAAACAAGTAGAGGCTGTAGAGCCTATTTTTTTCCTAATCCTCTATGACTGACCTTGTAAAAGGCCTATTAAGAATGAGGCAGTGTTGATCACTTTTACCACAGTCACAATTTATGAAACTATTATCTCACATAATCCATATAGGTAGTGTTATTGTGTATTCTATGCTACAGTTGTTCTTTTGTGCTCAGTAAATGCCTAGTTTCATTATTAGCAAGTATTTATCTTGAAGCCCTGAGTTTAGTTAACATTTCTGTGGGCAAGAACCTGAGAGTACCAAAAGCAGTACAGACATAGAAAAACCATTGGCTAAAGATCTAGAAGATTACAGGAAGGATTGGACCTGTTCAGGCAGAGGTGTGGTAGTGAAGACTCTAGGTATCCTCCAACAAATGAATCATAACAACGGGAATGGTAGGATTTAGTCCTGGTCTTCCCTTCCTGGGCTGTAACAGAGCCTGGAGCCTCCACCTGTGAAACCTCTGGCTCCCCTTTCCCAGTGTGCTGATTTTAGTGCAAGTATCCAAATGTTCACCTTTCTGTCCTCATTTTCCTCTCCATCTCCTATTAGTGATAATCATGTTTTCCTCCTGTAAGTTTGTCCTTGATTGTTTCTCCCCCACCTTCCTCTCCAGAGTATATGCTACTGCCATGTTTTGATTCCTTGGTACCATGCCTGTCGCATGGTCTGCTTGCTCTGTCTTCCTGTTATAAAATTATTTTTTCCTCCAGCTATGTATCTGATTAGTATTCACCACTTTAAAAAATGCTTCAGTTTTGTTCTCCCAATGGACTTTCCTTTAAGAGTGTTTACTTCAGGCAAAGGACAGATTATGCTATCACATTGTAAAATCCTAATGCTACTAATAAATAACTCTAATGGACTGAATTCTGTCCCTTTTTTAATAGCAGACCACTGAGTAGGTGTCCCATAACAGTGAGTTTATTAGGAAGGAAAAGTCAAATGAAAACACAGAAATAAAGCTAGCTGTCTACATTAGAAAATTAGAAATATCAGAGTCTATCAGTCGAGAATCCCTTTGCAATTTCCAGTTGCTCTGCTGACATTAATGGGGTTATAGTAGTGTGAAAACTGAATCAATACAATCAACAATGCGCCCTCTGAGTGATATACCATATTGCATTGCATAGAACACTGCACTGTATGTTTGCCCCAATAAAGACCAAGCCACTTCTCATGCAGTATAAAAAGGGCTGGAAAAATATATTGGTGATTTCTGTTTTGCTGAGCATGACTGACATATGGTGCTTATATTTTGCTTGGAGTGTAGTGTTATTGCCAGAGAATTAACAGTAGTCGTGATAGATTTTCTCTACATTTATATCCAGTTCTTTCTTTAACTTTCCAGCATATTTATTACTGCTGTAGTATCTGCTTTTGGTGAGCCTGACCTTGGACTGGTTGCTGTGTGTTTGAAATCTGTTGGAAGCAAACCTTTGGCCTATAATGCAGTCCACTGCTGCAGTGTGTGCTGTTGTGAACAAGTTACCCTGGTTTTCAATGATTTTTTGGGTAAGGACTGCAGAGTCTTGAGTTCTCCATGTGTGGAACCATACCTTCCAACTACCTCTCACCAGTTATGCTCACACCCAGCTGTGCAAATTGGATATGGATTATGGTGGAGCAAATGTTATGGTGCCCACAGAAAGGCAGATGATACAGAGATATTTAGGTTAGATATAAGGAAGAAGGTCTTCCCTGTGAGGGTGGTGAGGCCCTGGCACAGGGTGCCCAGAGAAGCTGTGACTGCCCCATCCCTGGCAGTGTTCAAGTCCAGATTGGACAGTGCCTGGAGCAGCCTGGTCTTGTGGAAAGTGTCCCTGCCTGTGGCAGGGGTTTGGAATTGGATGAGCTTTAAGGGCCCTTCCAGCCCAAACCGTTCTGTGATTCTATGATATTGAATATGAGATGACAGAGAGAGAGCTACAGAAATACATAAAAATCTCTTCTGGCAAAACCGGGAGCTGCTGCTTGCAGGGCATCACTGGAATTAGCTGGTGAGTCCCAGAAGGTCTAAAAGGGTTCACAAAGCATACGTCTTCAGGTGCTTTGAGGACAGGCTGTGTTACCTGACCAAGACCAGTTTTCTACAGAGTTGCATTTTTCTCTCTCATTGTGTGTGATTGTTAGCTGCTGAATGTAGGGAATAAGGTCACGCTGGTTGTTGTAGTTTCAGAGTTGGGCTTTCTGATAGGCTTCCAAAGATCAGGCTGCTTGTTCTTTTATTATCTGTCTTGACTGTAAATAAATAAATGAAATACATTGAGGCAAAAAATCCCAAATCATTATAGTACAGAGTATCTTTTTGGATTAAATGGCACTTTATTCCCTTACAAAACGTTGCACAGAAGAAAATGAGGAAAACATACCAATTTAGCTTCTTTTGAAAATGCTGTAAGACTGCCAACTTGTAAAGAGGCAGTGGGAACTATTGTTACATGCAATGTGACAGCTAAAATGTCTTCAGTAAAGAAGAAGGTTCCTCAGTAGCACTTGTCCATCAGTACAAATTGCTGCAGAAAACAGTTTACCTTATGCAAATAGAATTAATAAATTGAGTTATTGATGTAGGATCCAGGTCATCACCTAAACTGGAGGGAGGACTCGCGGGCACAGTGTCGTGTTCAAACAGTGTGTTCTTTTCTGTGCAGAAACTGTATTTTCTCTGAGATACCCAGCTCAGCACTTGAGATAATGAATCTTTTTCTGAAGCTGAGGTTTCTGCGTATTAGTGACAGCATAATGTATTGAGACTGAGACTGATAATGGTACTAAGTAATCATCCCTTTTAGAACAGGACTCACTTTGATGAACATTAACATGAATATCAATGTAAGTACACGGTGTGCTTAGTACCATTTAACATGACCTTCCTTTTGATAACAGCTCTAATTAGGGGGGTTTTGTAGAAGCTGACAATCATTCGTGTTTGCATTACTCTACAGTACCTCGTGGATTCTGTTTATCTGCAGTTTTGTGACTTTCACTCTTTCTTTATCACTTTTGTCTTATACAATGAGATTAACCTCAGATGAAACATCCACAAATTATTTAAGTGCTCCCTGACATGTTGAGAGAAGAGTGCTCTTCAGGGCTGTAGGTTCAGTCCTGTGGCAGTGTAAGTCCACAGCTCTTATACAAGGCCATCTGGGCTGATCTAGAGAAGGAAGAGACATTAGTTCAGCAGGCACAGCTTCCTGAAGCAGTGTACCACAATGTCTCTTGGACATTGATGCTGCCCTAGGAAAGAGGTGATAATATACCTGGGGTAACATATGCTGGGCTTTGGGGGATCCAGGCTTGTTCAGCATGCTTTCAGAGGATTTACTTGTGATTTGGTTGTGCTTTGCAATTATGTCAGGTTTATCAGATTGAGATACCATGTTACAATAGCAGACTTTTCCACCCACCAGCACAGCAATTAGAGCAAGACTGGTTCTTTTACGTCTAACATCTTTTTAAGATGTGCTACATGAGCATAAAAGGGCTCACAGAGCACCTTGAATTTCTTCATCACATTTTCTTCCTTGGTTGTCCTGTCTTTGAAGGGAAGGTAAATCTTGTGTCCTCTTCCAACTCTTCTGCAAGTGTTGGATTCAGTTCTGTTGGCGATGCTGTTGAAGAGATGTAGTGTAATCTAATCCAAAGTTTTTTCTGTATCCTTTCCCTGATTTGTGGTGTGTGTATACCCTCTGCTTTCCCTTAAACCCACACCTGATTGGTAAGTGGAACTGCTCTTACCTAGGCTTTGAGGATAAGGTCACACAAAACTTAAGTTGGCTAAAAAGCATCAGGTCCCAAAATCACTTTTTGACATGGCAGAGAATCACATCTAGCCTTCCTGTTAATTGTACTGTTATTTCTGTTCTGGCAATGGTGAGGACAGTAGTTTATTTGTGAGATACTGAAAAGCAAACTGTCATGGAACATAAAAATACCCTGTTATTTCTATTTACATACCAGGACCTCCTCTTTGTTTTTTCAGGAGCCTTTAGGGTATTTGGGGGTCACATATGTAAATTTTCATTTCAGTTGTTAATCCAGAAGTCTGCTTTTTCTTAGTGAAAGTTCAAGTTGTCTCAGTTTTTGATATTGTAAGATTATGAGACTTTAGGAGGGATTCCTGCTTATAAAACAAATGACATTTTTCATCACGGCTGAAATTCTATATCATGCAGATATGAAAAAGTAAAGGTTGGGTCTACAAACATCAGTGGGGTTTAATAGAAATTAATAGCAGTTGAAGGAAATAGTCTTGTGTTTTTCATTACAGTTTTAGTTTAACAATCCTATAGCTAAATTTTATGGTGAGCCAAGATTCTGGGTGTAGATGAGGCCGTATTTCTCCAGAAAAATATAGAAATTGCTCTTTTGGGATTTGTGATTTTTTTTCCTTGTATGCTGTTATACATCATCTTTTATTTATCAAAAGGTAATTTGAAGTTTCCATTACTTCTCTTCAGTGTATGAGGAGTTTGTAGCTTAAGGACACTGCTATTAAACATCAGCTGTAAGGTCATATATTTTTTTTTCCCAAGAGAAGAGGGAGAGCTGTTTGGAAGCATGGCCTGTAGCTCTGAGAGCTGCTCCTGGTTTCCACCACATCCTTAGAAACGCAACAGTTTGTCAGAACTCTTACAGATTAGTCTTGGAAACAGGAGAGGGTGAAGGACTGATGAAAGGAGAAATACGGAGTGATTAAAGCCCTGCTCTGAGGATATCACTTTATCTGAAGCAGTCTCATTACAAACAGTTGCTGAACGTTTGTTTCTGTTCAAGGTCAATAAGAATAAAAAATGGGGTTTGCTAATCAGGTGAGAACTTCATTACTTTGTTTCAGAGACCAAGGCACACATCATTTTTAGCTCTGAAAGTCAAGCAGTTTTAACTTCAGAAGGCTAATTGGAAAGCTTGATTTAAAAACATAAATACATCTAGAAATGTATGTTTTTAAAGGTAGTAACAAGAAAGGTGCAGAAAATGCTTCAGCTTTGAACAGGGCAAAAGATGTTTAAGAACTAATTCAATGATTATTTAAAAAATGATGCTTGTTTTTATCAAGATATTTCCAACCTGATATTTAAGAGTGCGTAATCGAGCATGGCAGGCAGGGATCATTGTGCCCCTGGAGTGAAGGGTGCATTAGTGTTTCTGTTACATATTGTGTATTTTATGAGATAAGATGGTTATAGTGATTGGTTCCAGACTGAAACGTAGCTTGAAAGATTGAGACCTGAGATCACAAGTTATATTTTTAGAAACATATTCTGGGAATTACTCAAATTACTGTGGTTTGTTTCTGGTACATTGGATTCCCAAGGTCCCCATTAAGGTTCATGGTTGCATTAACAGCAGTTTTGTATAAGCAGGTAGGTAGGCACAATACCCATACAAGTAGTTTACTGTCTTACACACTCAAGCAGTGGGTTGCTATTTAAATAGATGCTTAATTCCACCAGAACAGGATCTGTGAGTGTATTGCGAAGTGACGCATGCGTCTGAAATTCCACTTGGGTGGACTGAGGTCTTTCTGCTCACCAAGAGCATAAGGATTAGTGTGTCTGTCCTGTATCCAGAGGGCCAACTTTGAGGCACTTGCTGGCAGATAGGACGTTGGGTGCATGTTCTTTGCTCCTAAGCAATATGGGCTGGCTCAGAGGAAGGAAGAGCCTGTTCCAAATTCTCACATTTGACCTCATTCCTTGGACGTGCTCTGGGACGCCTCTGCCACTGAGTCCACTCTTGTGTGGAGCAAAATGAGGAGTGGTGTCATGTAAGCCAAAAAGGCATGCTGTGTTTCTCAGCTGGGGTCTAATTCACTTGAAGCTTGGGGCCAAGATGTAAATTAAGCAACAAAGCAAATTGTTCTCATTGTTTTATAGACTCCTTGCAAAGCTCTTTGGGTTCTTTGGCTCATGATACATGATCTGCACCTTTTCTGTGGTTAAGCTGAAGAGCATATTAAGAATGTCTCTGTAATATTCACTGAGTGTCCTTCAGAAAAGGAGGCCTGATTCTTTTCTCACTTGGGTTTTTATTTTGAGGTGACTTTGGTTGTTTCATTTGGGATTACTGCTTGCTTGGAGTGAAGAGAAATAGACTCAGGTTTTTGTTACTGCTGAAAGCAGGACAGGTTCTCCATGCTTTGTTCTGTTCCTACCCGTATCTTGAGGACATGAGTGTTGATTTACCCTTGCTATCTGGCAGTGTTATAACTGAAACAAATAATAACTTTGAGAACAAAGAACTGAACTTCACGTCGATGTATTTTCTAAACTATGATTTTCAAAAATGAGCATGAAAACAGTTTCTCTTTCAGTGTGAATGAGTTGTTAGCATCGCATTTGGCCTGAGGTATTTGTGATTTACTCCACAGCATCAAAACAGAGTTTATGAAGAGCTTGTCACAGAGCCTTAGGTAGTTATCCACGTGCAACTGAAGAAGAGGTATCAGATAGAAAGAGGTACACATATTTTCTATATACGCAGAGAGACATCTATCTATAAGGGGCTTTGTTGCTAGAAACATTTGTCTTTTCATACAGTTAGAATGTTGAAAAGCTTTTTATGTTATGTATTAGTTCTTGAAAACTGCTTGCCAATTTAATATCAGCAGCATCTAAACAGTAAGTAATTGCTTATGGTAATGAGTGCAAACTAATTTACTTTAATATGTTAATATTCACAATGCATTTTAGAGCAGCAGGGTATTCCAGAAATGCTACTCTCTTCTTTAACTGCAGTGGTTAGGTTGCATTGTTTCTGGAAATGCTGGCAAAATCATCACAAAGCCAGCCTCTCATTCAGTAACCATCTTACTGAGACTCCAGCATGTGTGAGCAAGGAGTATGTAGTGTCCTTTGAGAACTAAACAGGATATGAACAAAACCATCTAGATTTAAATAACGAATCTTAATTTCTGATTCGTGTTCATTAGATGAACATTTATAAGACAGACAGAGAGCCCTCCTTCCCTTATGACTTGTAAAATTTAATTTAACAGATTTCAAGGCAAATAGCATACAATCACTAGTTTAATATTTGGGTGTCTTCAGTGGGTTTAATCTTTGTGTGAGATGTAGAAGGGTTTTTAGAAACATGCTTTATGTGAATCTGGGAAAGAAATACTGTAGTGCATGCATCCTCAAAACCTCCGGGTTAGAGCTGATTCTGTACAGCTGGGTTTTCGTGTATTTGAGCCATTGTTTTTTCCTTCCTTTCTTGGGAAATGTTCTGCTTTGTGTTGGGTTGTTTTTTTTTTTTTTTTAGCAAACTGAGATGAATATTGATTAAAAAATGGGTTATCCCTGAGCACATTTCTGCACAGAATAATTTTCCACATGCATTGGTATTACAGTTTTGAAGGGTTCTTCATAAATAAAACATTATTTTTTACGTTACTATAAAGTGCTGTACTAAAATAAGACTTCTCAAACTACTGAAGACTGATCTATCCACTTCAGGGAGTAAAAAGCAATCGTAATTTCCTCCAGCCAGACCTTTGGGTTTACACAAAATCTCTGCTCTAATTAGGCTGGATTACAGTTGGAGGGTGATGAACTGCTCACCTTTCTTGCATACGTGGGTGATCTAAGTCATAGCTAATAGTACTGGCATATGGAGTGTCAGAGTTGATGCCTGAGTTAGTCCCTGCTGAGATGAATGACCAGCTTACCCTCCGGAACTGTTTTGTCAGGTTCTCTCCGAACCCCGTTGTGGAATCCAGTGGTTAAACCATGCCCAGTAGTTACTCAACTATGTAAAGCAGTGAAAATAAAAAGATGTGTATTTTTTACTGCAGCTTTTTATCCTCTGAAGCTGGTGGTGAATTGTTGCTTACAAACAACGACATAAGGACCTTCCAAAGAAGAATGATAGCAATTATCGTAATCACAAGGCATGTAGTATTTTTTGTGCCAGACCACAATTGGAAATCTGTTATGTTGTAGAATAGAAAAAAGTAGGAAGGAAGTGAATTGGCCCAACCTGGCCAGACTCTGTTAGCTGTTATTATAATGGTCTAATAACCTTAAAGATTCAAATACAGCTGGATCTGTGTACTCCTGTTAAACACTATTTGTTTCATGTGCAGATTTGATAAGTAAATATTGATGTCCCAGAATCAATCTTTATTATAATGACTAGGAAATCTGTCCAGATAGAGTATAATTCGTATAGCTGCTTGCTGGTTCTTATTTTCAGGCTTCCCTTGAGCCCAGCAACCAGACATTTTTACAGTGTATTCTTTTTTTACCTGATGCATCTCTGAGGTTTGAGGACATGTAATGCCGGTGAGGACGAGCTTTGGTTTGAAAATGTGAGGCTTTCTAAAATCAGTTATTACTCTGTATATCAAATGAAATGAAATTAAATAAAGTGAATTTTTGGGCTTACTCATGCTTGGAGTTAGAAAGACAATACAGTGCTACCAGACTGCAGTTAATATGTAGCCTGCTCATCAGTTCTTCCCTTTGCCAGGTCTGCCTCTGAGACGCCTCTAGCAACCTAACAGCTGCTTCAGTGGTGGATTCATATGCTTCAGGGAGGTTTAAGCTCTGTATTTTTCCAGATTTAATATATTTCTTTTCAGTTCATTTTTGTTAGAAGAACAGTTGCTGGTTTTGCATTTCAGGGTGCCACATCTGCAAGAAACTATGTTTTTTCTTGTTTTCTGCAGCTATAGCTCATGTATGTCTACTTGAAAGTATTCAGAAATGCTACCGTGCTAGTTTGCCTGCTAACTGTTAGTAATTGAGTAATCAGTAGGAGAGCATGTATGCCACAGAACTTCTTACTCTTCGCTACCTTTGCAAGCAAGAAATGTTAAACTTCACTGCACCTTGTCCATAATACAAGTTGCTATTTTCAGAAGAGGTTCCATCCCAGCAAACTCTCTAAGTTGCAGTGTTGGCAGGACTATCTTTCTGGTGCAAGTAATAGTAGCATCTTAGTTTAGTCCAGCATCTAACGTCCTTGTGCTTTTATTATTCTTCTGTGAATTTAACAGGCTTGCAGTTAGCAGTTCTTTTATTTTCACCATGTTATGCAGTTCTTGTAGGACCAGTTTTTACTACTTTGGAGAGCTCTCTAAGTATTTCAGGATTTTTCAAGATGAGATTCTGAGATGCACAATTTACCAAGGAAGATAATCTAAATGTCACATAAATATGACAAAGTTAATGCAAGATTGGATAGCTGGAGTATTGTGTTAGTAAGGAAGCCAATAAGAAATTAAGTCTTTAACCTAGAAGCATCCTAAACATTTGCAGCCAAACTTCTGTCTGTTTTAACATAATTAAATAACATAAGGCCAGCTATTTCAAATGTTTGCATCTTCATTATAGAATAGGGGTTTGATTTTTAAAGATTGCCAGAAGTGCTGCACCTCTTCTGAGAATCAGGATACCACTGAGGGTGCTTGACTAAAAACATAACTTTGGGCACTCTGCTTTGCATGAAGTAATGACTTTTAAAAATTATTATTTGGTTCTTTGAAAAGTACATTGTCTTTTGATGGACCTAGATAAAGAAAGTTTAGTTTTGGATTTCCCACCACTGTTTTTTGGCTTATATGGACATCTGTGCAGAGCTACTTCTGTGGGAGATGTTCAGATCCTGGTATCTTCAGCTTATGAGGCTCGCAGTTGAGCAAGCTTGGAAACTCTTAACATCTCAAGTTACTTGGCTTATGGAATTCCTAACTTTTGCCAGGTATCTGTTGAGTTTGTAGAGTCCCTGGAAGGGAACCACTGAATGATTTCACGTAGGCCACCAACAGATGGTAACAACATTTGGTCTCTATCAACCTGCGTAGTATTTGAGCTCATGTCCTAGTTTCTTCATCCTGTTAGAAATCCTTTCAACTAACTAGCCCCTTAACTGCATTCCTTTTATATGTTGGCACAACTAGTAAGCTGTAAGAAGCAAATCACTGCATGTACAGTCTGTTTATTTTAATGGAATTTAATGTAGCAGTTGTTAAATTGAAGTATAGGGCCTTGACATTTCCTAATGTATGGAATGCGGGGACCAGAACAGTCCTATTGTCTTCAAGAGTACTTGAGTTTGTTAATTTCAGTCTCATAATGCCTTTGCATTCAATCTGTCTGGGAGTATTTTTCATCTCATTGTCTTCTCATATATGTTTCCCAACAATGTGATTTCCACTTCTCTAGACACTGCTCAAGAAATTTAACTATAACTTTACAAGGTTGGAGGAAGAATAAAACTTTCCCTTATTTATAGATGTTTGACTGCTTTTCCACCTGACATTTGGCAAGCTTTCAGAAGCAGGCATGTTGTATCCTTGTTACCTTTAATAGAGTTATAACGGATTAAAATGTTTCATGTTGACTGCATTATGACATTTAAAGCAGCTTTGATTTCAGAAATATATAATTTTGAAGCCACCAATGTTACATAAACGTGCAAGGCTATAATGGGAATTACTTGACTTACATTTCATGCAGAAAAGTTCTGAATTCATTTTGAACAGCCATCCATGCTGGAAAAGTGGCAGTCCATTAAAATGGAATTTTTAAACTGAGATTCTGGAGAAGAACAATAATTTTCTTTTACCAGTCTGTGTCAGATTTGTGTTAGAGAGACTGAACCCTTTAATAAAATAAATCATAGTTTTTGTAAAAATGGACATGAGATCCACAAACCCCAGAATTTTATTTCTGTGGACGTTTCGAAGCTAATCAGAGTAATTTGACAGAATCAGTGCTTAAATACTGTCAAGTCTATTGGCATTCAGTAAATCAACCCGTGTTTTGTTAATAAGTCAGATGAACAGATACTCTAATTTCTACATGCTCTTAGGAGTCCTTTCAGCTAGTTCTTCCTTAGCTAAGGTCCTTCTCAAAATTATATTCATGTTAAACAAAATTGAAAGCTCTTAGTTTGATGTGCCTACTCAAAATGAGTAGTACTTTACTCCAGTTAAGTGATCTAATCTAAATGAATGGGGTCATTCAAGGTGTAGGTGCTACTTGTTTTGAGTGAAGATAGAAGAATCACTCCAGATGAAAAATTCTTTAAATTCTGTGAAACTTATTTTAACCAACTGTATCATTTATGATGGTAAAAACGATGCTAACTTGTAATGCTGACACCAAGCTGCAGAAGAGTTGTTCCATATAGGTGTACAGATCTGTTGAGCCATCATCACTCACAAGTTTTAGTTGCTTGTCCCCTTAGTGGTCCTATTGAAATCAGTAGAGCTAGATACTCTCATTGTAGATAAATAGGATATTTTGGCTTGAAATAGAAGTATTTTGTTCTAAAAGCAGCAAAAACAATCCTGTTTGTTTTTTTTTAATGGAATAGCACCTTATTTCCAAATGTTGCTCCCTCTTGCTGTAAAAATCCAATAGCTTCTGTTTCTTTGTCTTCCCAGAGCTCCTGATGACACTTCAAATGTGTGGCACCATTGTCTGGCCAGCATAGTACACTGAGTGTATTGACTGGCCCACCAATATTCAGCAACTACCAAGTGCCAAGCAGAAAGTATAATAGTTGAGCTCTACAGATTTCTCTTTTTCCACAGTCATTGATTTTCATTAAGCTGCTAAGAGTGAATTTTGTTTGAAATTGCTGTCTACTCTTCTCTAAAATTTGGCAGAACTTGACTATTGGATTAAAAAGCGATTGGAGGATGAGCAAGGACAGTGGATATGTTGTGTAGCTCCATAAGTTTATCCTTCAAAGCAAAAATTTCTAAAAATGAGACTTCGCATTTGAAACTTAGGAATTAAAATCACAAGAGCAATTGGAACTGGAATGGAGTATTCCTCCCGCCACCACCACTTTATTATGGCGTGCAGTGTAAAATATAAACCATGACCTATAAAGCACAAAGAGAGAAACAAGGAGGCTTTGTGTTCGTGTAGCACCTTGAACATTTAAAGGGTCTTAAATAAGTTTGGCAATCTCCTCACATGGAAAAAGCACTTCTTTCTAGCATTACCGGGAAAGATACGGCATGACCTAGTTTTCAAGGCCAGGTTGGATGGGGCTTCCAGTGGTCTAGTGGAACGTGTCCCTGCCCATGGCAAGGGAAAGGACCTAGATGACCTTTAGGATCCCTTCCAATCCAAACCATTCTATGATTCAGTGGAGAATTCCATGGCATTCTCAGAAAAAATTATGCGAATTATCTGGAGTGAGACCATACTTCAGTCCAAGTGTCTGAAGCCAAAGGTATAGCTGCATATTTATCAGTTGAGCTAGTGATCAATCTCAGGTTGAGCACTCCTTTTAATTAAGAGCCTGTTGCCAGAAAGTCAAATTCTGGGAAGACCCTACGGATCATTTTAGATGGGTGAGAATGCTGTTGTGTCACCTACAAAGCATTTACCAGGTCGTGGTACTGTGCACATACCATTGCCATAGACTGGAGGAAAAGAGAAGTAAGAAAGGAGTGGTTTCCTGGTTTTCTTGGTTTGTTTGTTTTTTGGTTTGTATGCACATGCCTTTGTGTTTGTGGAGGGAGAAGCATGGTACCGAGCTGGTTAAGCTACCTAAAGCAACTCTTTCCTCAATGGTCTGTGGAAAAAAAATGAGGAAAAAGCTTCTGTGTTACTGCCTTGGGTCTGCAATAAATGTCATTGCAAAGGCCAGGAGGCTCAGCTTGACTCGAGACTGTTGTTCTATTATCACATAGACCTTTACCTGGAGACAGCTCTTGGGGATAGCTGAATATCATAAACCATGCACAGCACTGTTTTATAGATCTCTGAAAACTTGAAGGTAGTGTGATGAAAAGCCTTGTTGGCTCTGATAAAGCAAATCAGAGTCTCTGTAGTGGATTGGGAAGAGGATTTCTACAATACAATATAAGGTTGTGTTTGAATTAATGCTAACTCCATATCATAGTTTCTGTTTATCAAGCAATGTAGGAGGCTGTGTTTTATCTCTGCCTATTTCATACTGGCATTGACTGGTTGATAGAGGTAGCAGACAGCAGCAACAAGGTGAGGGCATTTCTATGTTAGCATCTTTTATATCCTGGGGTTACTGCTTTGTTGGCTCATTTTAATGAATCATTTTGGCTGCTGGTTGATGTGGTTGACGTCATGTTCATCTAGTTATTGTCTGAGTGAAGCTAGCCTCTTGGCCACAACTTTTAAGACATGTCCTATGTGATGAAACAGGTTCCAATTCTAGATCACCATCAGTACAGCATTAATGTATGCAGAGATTATAGATGCCTCAGTAGTATTAGACATAGTGTTGGAAGTTTGGAGGTTCAGCTAGCAGCAGTCACTGTAACCATGATGTGGCTTCAGTCTCTTTAAGAGAGACACTGAATTTTAGAGCTTAGCTGTAGCATAGTGGAAGGTGGGTGCCACAGGAGGCTGACAGTAGGCAGATAGGCATTTTCTATTCTCTTTATTCCATTAGCATCTTTACCTGATGTGGAAAGATGATATAATTAATTAATGAAGATAGTAATAAGAAAACCCAACAGCAGCAGTCTTTGTCAATGCTGGTTTGGTTAGTGAGTCTTACAGTTACTCTGGTAGATCAATGAACGCAGCAATGTTATTACTAAGCAATTACACTATGCAGTTTGTGATCTTACGGTTGACAAATGTACTGGCATGGTAAGACTGCTAGCCCCAGGAATTGTTTTGAGTGGCACTCAATTTCCAGGAAAACTATGACCCTTTAAGGTTTTCCAAGCTGAGTGTGGTCAAACTTAACTTTGTGATGTTCAAAGGGAACATCATAAAAACACTCCTATACCCTATTATCTGCGAATCTAAGGGGAACCTGGCCAGAAAATGCGACATCGTTCTCCATTCTTACCACTGTGGCTCAAGCTTTTTTGAGAGCTACAAGCAATTATCTGTTTGAAAACCTTCTTCCCTATCCAGTGCGCCTCTTCTGCTGTTGAATAGACTGTACTTAAGAGAAGCCTTGTGTTGTTGTTGCAGCAAAGCAGTTACAGTCCATATTCAAGGCTCCTGCCCAGATTAGTGGGAGAAAGCATGCCAGGATGCCTTCAGGAAGTAGTTGAGTCTGATATTTAGTTTGCAGTGCTTCTTCCAGCAGCAATTCCCATCTTCTTCCCATGGTTAACCCTAATGGCCATTCCCTCCTTGCCTCAACCCTGTGGCATATATGTTCTTTGTTTTGTATAAATAACACATCACGGTCTAAGAAGAAATACATGGAAGAGTTGTTTTTTCATCTGCCAAACTGATTATTTAGACACTGTCCCCCCTGTCTCCCTCACACAAGATATCATGCTTCAGACTTGAAGCATTCCTTTTACTTACCTTAGAAAATCTGTACAAATCTACATATAGAAATGTTGTGTACTTTTCTGGAACTTCAGCTTGGGCAGGATAAAAATACATCGATGAAAACATGACAAGAAGTGTTAATTGAGATCTCTATGCTGCCCTAAAGTGTGATTAATTCCTCCATACAGATGTTTGGGAAATGTGTGTGTATATGTATATTAATATCGTAACTTCTTCACTCATGGTAATTAGTAGTAGCCTGCACAAACAGTCTCACTGGATTCTGCAGGTTTATCAGTGCAAGTAATCAGTTACCAGTGGGAATAAGAGGGTTCACGTTCTAGCCCAGAATGAAGTACTGATAATATCCAAAAGGAAAAAATCACATTATTGGGTAATTTCTCATTATAACCAGCAGTGCATACCCTTCATGGTTTTTTGTAATAGTTAAAAATTGCTTTACTGTTAATGAAAGAGCAGCTGATAGTTTTCATTATTGACGTTTATAGGCTTCAGTCTTTAGTTTTTCAGCTACAGAGTGGGATAGAATCATAGTTCACTGGGGTCCAGAGCTCAATCAAACCATTGCTTTCATTTAATCAGCATCTGAAACCTGATGTGAATGTTGGAAATAAACATTAAAGTTCCTAACATTATGTGGGAAAAACAGAATTATGTACACTAGTGCAGTATACCATGAACGCAAAATGGGGATGAGCACAAGGAAGGTAGAAAGGTGTTGATTTGTTGTTGATTTGAGTGAACTATTAAACTGCATCAAATGTGACTTCAGAGGAATAAATATTGAAAAGCTTTGCAGTCATACACGGTAATAGATACAGTAAATGGGTACTAAACAAAATATTTATCTGCTTAATACTGTATAGGTAAGCAGATGTCCTTGAGTTGCTGCCAGGCTGTGCTGAAATGAATGCTTTATTTCATAAAGATGAATTTTGCGAACAAGTAGGACTTGAGGGACCCAGACCATTAAAAAACGTTACTGTATCTTGACCACTGGCAGTTTGTTACAATAGGAACTACGCTTTTATGGTTAGGAATTTCGAAGAGCTGTATATTGTGTAGGTGCATGGACGTGTAAAGAATTATGCAGGAAATTCTGTGGCTGAGAGATAGAACTGGCATGTTACAAAGTTGCCTACTTACAAGTACTGTGCTGATGGCGTTGCTATTCTTGACATTCTAATTCTGCTGCTTTCAATTCTCTTGAGATGATAAACTCCAAACAGCACAGTGCCATAAGCTAAGAGGAAGAAGGAGAATAACTGGTTTTTAGTGACAGTGTTCTGGAAGAACGGCAGAGACATTATAAGGTTTGTCAGGGGGCATAAAAGCCTTTATGAAGCAAGTGAATTAGGCTTCCTCTGTTGTTAACGTATCCAAGATTTACAGTGAACAGGGTGGTTTCAAACAACTACTCGGTTTCTTGCTTTTAATAGTTAATGGGAGGTTGGACTATAAGCTGAGATCAATCCCAGAGTAACAAATTTTACATTATTATATTTGTCTTTCTTGAAATACAAACACTAGAGGATCTATTCTCAAATGCCTTCCGACCCATTTTTTTTCATAATTAATACAGGAAATTCAAAGAACGTGACTCCCTGTACAGCTTAGACAGAGGCAGAGCTGTATTCAACAACATGGATTCATTAGGCTGCTACCAGGCATGCAGTTAGTTTGAAGAGCTACAAAATGGTCAGTTATGAAGAAAGGAAAGCTTTGCCATGAAAACCATAAGCCACATGTTATCATAGGTGAAAGATAAGGTTTTTAACTTTGATGTTGACTCTACATAGTTTAAGAATTACAGCTAGACTTATCCAGCCCTACTGACATTGACCTTGGCTTCAATGCAGCAGCAGTACGGAGCTGTCATGGTTTAAACCCAGTCGGCAACTCAGCCATGCAGCTACTCGCTCACTCCCCCCCCCCTTCCTTCCCGCATTCCCTGAGAGATGGGGAGGAGAATCAAAAGAATGTAACTCCCATGGGTTGAGATAAGAGCAGTCGAGTAACTGAGGTATAGCACAAACCACTGCTGCTACCACCAATAATAATAATGATAAGGGAAACAACAAGGGAAGAGAATACAACCGCTCACCACGCGCCGACTGATACCCAGCCCAACTGAGCAGTGATCTGACCCTTCCGGGTAACTGCCCCCAGTTTATATAGTGGGCATGATGTGCTGTGGTATGGAATACCTCTTTGGTCAGTTCGGGTCAGGTGTCCTGGCTCTGCTTCCTGCCGGCTTCCCCTCCTCCCTGGCAGAGCATGAAGCTCAGAAAGTCCTTGGTTGGAGTAAACATTACTGAGCAGCAACTAAAACCATCGGTGTTATCAGCGCTGTTCCCAGGCTGAAAGTCAAAACCACAGCACTGCACCAGCTACTAAGAGAAAAATGACTGCTACTGCTGAACCTGGGACAGGAACAAATTGCTGTTCGTTTGTTTATTTGAAGGGCAGTATTTAACAAAAAACTGTGTCAGAGGTTCACTGTGAATAAGAGCAACAGAGTCTCTCGTTGTTCAGATCTGGAGACTTATTTCTGGGTCATTGTATTCAATATGACTCTACCATGGCTCAGCAGGCTTTTTCTTTGTCTTCTATATTGGGTAAACACATCTGTTACAACCAAGAAAAGGAGAATTATTCACTCCCGCTTAAATCTTATGTACTATTCTAACAGTTTCATCTGTGACATTGAGGTGTAAGGAGTTGTTTTTTCTTAGCCTTCTCATTTTTGTTACTTACAAAAACCTCATTCATGACCTGACACAGTATTTTATGAAGTCAACAGAAAGGCTGACACTGTTTTTAATGAGCTTTGGATCACACCCTCAGTTTTTCATCGACACAGAATAAATCCTTTCACTGCAGACACCAATGTTAAATGTACTGTAGGAAGGTCCAAACTCACTCCTCAACTAGCTCAAGATTTGAAGTCAACGCAAGCAGCTATTAGGAGAACTCTGAGACCATTATGAGTGATATTACCTGTCTAATGTATCTTTGTTCTGAGATGTAGAAGAGAAGGCTGCGTGGAGACCTCATAGCAGCCTTCCAGTATCTGAAGGGGGGCTATAGGGATGCTGGGGAGGGACTCTTTGTTAGGGGCTGTAGTGAGAGGACAAGGGGTAATGGGTTCAAACTTAAACAGGGAAAGTTTAGACTGGATCTGAGGAAGAAATTCTTTACTGTAAGGGTGGTGAGGCACTGGAATGGGTTGCGAGGGAAGTTATGAATGCTCCATCCCTGGCGGTGTTCAAGGCCAGGTTGGACATAACCTTGGGTGACATGGTTTAGTGTGAGGTGTCCCTGCCCATGGCAGGGGGGTTGGAACTTGATGATCTTAAGGTCCTTTCCAACCCTGACTATTCTATGATTCTATGATTCTATGTACTATGACCGTAGTTTTTGTCACACATGTTCCTAAACCAGACACAATTTGGTCATGTTCATTACCAAGCTTTTATAAGGCACAGCCCCTATCTTTACCAACTCTTTGGAATGATAATAAATCCTGATTTCACTTGGAGTGTAAGTGAAACCTTAGATATCAGATGTTACTGTTTGCCTTTGCTAAAGAGAGTTGACAGGTTTTCCTAAAACACATGCAGGTTGGTATTTTGCCATTGAAAGAAAAGCCAAGAGATCTATTTGAAGCACAGTGCAAACCCGCAAGTGTGTTGATATGAAATGAGCTTTACCATTTTTTAACTGCTATGCACAGCGCATAAAATATTACAGATTGCTTGTAATGAAAGTCAAAAGCACAGCACTTCCCCAGCTACTGAGAAGGAGAAAAATGACTGCTACTGCTTAACCCAGAACATACTGGAAAAAACTAATGGGTAGGTACATAATTCCATAAAGGAGAACTGATGTTAGGAGTAAATGCAGGATATCTTTTTTAAAAAGACCAGGTGACCTTTTTGTTTTGAGAGTGACGCAAAGCAGTCTTGTTCAGCAGTAAAGTAAGATTTTGATCTGGAAGTTGGAGGTGTGGTGTAACTGTACAGCCCTTCTTGGGTCTGGCTTTAAAAGTTGACGTGTTCCAGGAATTTTAGAAGCTCACAGCATTTGTGGTCAATCTTGAAAGAAAGTAAGAAAATGTCAAGTTTGTTGTTATGTATTATCTCCTTACGTGAACATGGGAAGTGTGTAGTGAGAATATTGGGTGGAATATACTGAATTGCATCTAATAAAATTGAGAATAGCCACAGAGTGAGCCAGCTTAGAACAGCTAGGGAAACCAAGCATCTGTATTTACAATGCACTGACATCTCCCTAAGCTTTGACCTATCTTCATAGGAAAGAAGTGGACAGCTTGTAGTGACTTTATAAATGTAAGATCAAACTGCATGTGCATTTACCTGCTAGATGATGTTGTTCGGCTACAAGTTTTAAATGGAAAATGTCCAGATATGCTGCTGGTTTAGTGCAGAGGAAATATGCTGGTGATGAAATTAAGTACCTGAGTGCTAAGTGGTTTTAGATCGCAACACTTGTTTAAAACACATTATAGGTTTTGTAAGTGCACACTGGATATATCATGTGAAGATTTCCACTCTTGTGAGTTACACGTTGAGCATTATGCAAATAAGCCATTACTTACTTAGATGGTAGACTGATCTCTTTTTGTCCCGACGTGACAAGTAAAGTATGTTTCTATTTGTTATCCCCATCTATCACAAGCTGATAAACCTCAGATCCATAGTAGTCTTATCTGAATGTATTTGTTGCAGTCTTGCTTTGCTGGGCGCAGTGATCTATCATATACTGCGTATCATTTTCGTTGTGTAAGGGGCTGCATTTTTTGTCTGTCAGGAGATAACTGAAAGTACTTGATTTCTTCTCTGCAGAGGCCCGGATTTGGGAAAGCATTTGGTTCAACTCATCCCTGTTCTGCACATCACAGAAACGTGTTCTTCAGGCATATGCTTAAGAACTCTCTTGAATAGATATGCATTTCTGAATCAGAGCTAGGGTGTTTTAAGGCACTGCAATTGCTATATTTTGTGTTGATTCCAGTATATAAAAAAACACTAATATTGCACTTACTGCAGAATTTTCAGAGATAAAGGCCCCTAAATGTTGAAATATAATCTCGTTTGTTTCTATGAGTCTATTTGCTATATGCGAACATCCTGATTTTTGTAGAGCGTTGGTTTGCATTGGTGCAAGTGAGCTGATGATATTTATTCCTGTTTTACAGCGGGAACAACATACATCTTTAGCAAAGGTGGTGGACAGATCACTTACACGTGGCCTCCTAATGATCGGCCAAGCACTCGTGCAGACAGACTGGCAATAGGGTTTAGTACTGTGCAGAAAGAAGCTGTGTTGGTACGAGTGGACAGTTCTACTGGGCTCGGAGATTATTTAGAGCTGCATATCGTAAGTATTATTTCCACACGCCTGATATTTCCTCTTATCTTGATTGCTCATATTTGTATTTTTTTAAAATGTATTTTGTTTAATTAAATACAGTGGTTTGTTAATGAACCTTTTAGGGTCAATGATGAGCTAAATGATAATGGTTTATAGCATGCGGTAACGTAAAGGGTCTCAGGCATTTATACAGTGCTACTTTATATGGCTGCTCAATTAAAAATCATATCATGTACAGTTACAGTACAATAAAAAATCATACCTGTACAGATACAGTGGTTTACTGCAATCTAATTACATAAAACAGGATTTAGCAATGTCAGAGGAAGGTGCATTAATCCTGGAGGATCTAATCTGGAATCCAGTGAGGGAATTACAGTGTATCACAATTGGCGGTGCTTACTGTTAATACTAGAATTTACCCTCTGATCTCACCATTCCTTTGTGATGATAAATCTTAGCAGAAAGCAAGATTGTCAAGCTAGGAAGTCTGAAAATGTAATTTCAGCTGCCTTAAAGCAAATAACTAGCAATCAAAATCGAAAGCATCTGAATTTTTGTGGCAACAAATAAATAATCAGTTGAGATAAGTGTAACTAGGGGGGTATAAAATTTTGCTTGGATTAGTCGCAACTTTCTTAA
Source organism: Amazona ochrocephala (assembly GCA_039720435.1). Classification (NCBI taxonomy): domain Eukaryota; kingdom Metazoa; phylum Chordata; class Aves; order Psittaciformes; family Psittacidae; genus Amazona; species Amazona ochrocephala. The sequence continues at coordinate 118,365,458 of CM077878.1, read as the reverse complement.
TAGTTTGATTTTTATTTAAGTATCTCTGTACTTTCAGGAACAGAAGAGTTCCTTTTGAATAAAATTACTTACTGATTTACAGCCAATTACACTTTTACTCTCAGAAAGCAGTGATCATTCACTGGGATTCAGCAGTAGCAATTTTCAGAATTTGAGAGAATTATGGTATTCAGTCTTCCCAGGCTCTTTATTCCTGGAAAGGCACTCTTGCATTGTGGACCAAGGTGATTTTTTTATTTACTGGCTTGGGTAAATAAACAAAGAAAAAAGGCCCTAAATAAAACCCAGAGGTTTCCAATGCCCTTCTCTTATGTTGAAACACACGGAGAAAATGGCTGGCTGGTGTTGTAGGATCTTAATTTAAAAATATGAACAAAGTAACTTCTCCCAGGTGCCAGAAAATCTGAGAGGCTGCGTTTTTCAAGGCAAGTATTGTGGTTCTGAAAAGGATTTCCAAAGCCACATCTAACATCATGTGTCTTGTTATCATTTGCCCATTTCTTTGCAATCTGAGACCAAAATCACCCACTGAGATCGACAGTGTTGCTTTCTTCTTAGAGTGTTTTATTTTTCATTAACATAATAAGGAATGTTTTTCTTGTAGCTTTACCATACCTGAACTCTATCAAAACCGTAATATTCCTGTAATCTTTTGCCTAGCCTTGATTTTTCCATTTTAAAACCAACATTGGGTTCAGTAATGGAGTTTGGGATCAAAAATTATTGCCTACTTGTGTTTATTTTATTTTGCTTTATCTTTCCCAAATACCTTTCTAATACCCATGGTGTAGAAGCAGATAGTAAAAATGAAAGAGTCATTGAGTTTTCTATGGTGAGAAGCACTACCAGCTTAATGGGGATGGGGAAAAGAATAAATTCTACTTTCCTGGTCTTCTGAAATTTCTGTGAAAGCAGCAACAGGCCTTTTATAATCACCCTCTGTGAGGAGATCCTGGCCTCCTCCTATTTCCTTTCCAAGAGACTTCAGGAACCTCCTTGGAGCCTGCTCTGCTTCAGAGCAAACTCCACGATAACTGTGCAGAAATTTCACTGAAACAAGGCTGAAACTTCTGAGAGCTGCTTCAATGTAGTCTCTCTCTAGAGTGAAGACACTGAGGGATTGGCCTGAAATCCTAAGGCACCTGGTAAGGACTTTTTTTAAGGGTCATCAGTGTTAGGTAAAGCTTGGATAACAGCTGGGATATAATATCCCAGAATCTTTTTCAAATAAGGATAGCATTTGAAAGAAAGTTGAAGGGCAGTATTTTCAGAAGCACTCATGATACCAAAGAACATGTATCTTACTGAAGTTGGTGGAACTGTGGGCACTTCTGAGAACTTTACATGTGATCTGTTTTACCGCCGCAAGATATTGTGAAACATTGCAGCATAAAAATGAAGAAGAACATCGAAACAGAGTAGCCTGTACATGTATTTGAAAATAGTTTACTGGATTGAAGTTTTTCTATACTGGCAGCTACTGCATTAAACTTGCTGTGATAAGAGTGGTAGGAGGGTTGTGTTATTCAAAACTTCCTTCCTGCTCTGATGTTGAGGTGCCACTAAGAATGTCTTATCTACTGAATAACCGGAAACATGCGAAAGTGAATAGTGGAAGGTGGAAAAACGGGAAGGAGGGAAGCGTCTTCATGTTCCTTTGCATACACCCACTCACCAGTTTCGTGTAATGAATATGCATGAGCAGTAGATGCCTGTGTACATTGAGATGCACTGTGCATGGATAACTTACCTGTGTCATAACATCTATAACATGACAACAGGGGTATAGCTGTGCTTTCATCATGCTGGGATTCAGTTTTACACCATGATAGAAACTGGTTCTTTTGATATTGAGCTTTCATTTTACCCAGGAGGTTCTTAATCACCCAGTTGCAACATTTCAGGCAAATGTGTAAGGATAGGTTTTAAGTGTCTTTTCAACAGAATGATGGCAAAGAAAGTTTAGAACTATTGCTTTGACTTAAAAAATTGTATATGGTAGTCCTCCCTGGCATATTGGGGAGGGTGCTTATTTGGGGTGTTTCAGAACAGAGCTGTGAAGTAGCTTGCTCTTAACCTTCTGCATTCTAGAAATGGAAAAGGAAATTACGAGTTTGATTACTGTACTTCAGTGTGTGCTTGCCCTCTTTATTATTCTGTTTACTTAAAGGTGATGTAAACCTAATAATGAAATCAAGCTCATAACAAATTCTGATTTTGAAAATTGCTGCTTGATCATCTGAATCACAGCTTTAGTGTTAGGTTAGGAACACATTTATTTAAACTAATCATTTAACCTCCCCAAATAACCACTGTTAATATGAAAACATTTTAAAACTTGTGTCATCTGTGTTGCTACCAGATGCTTAACAGTGCCAGTGCAAATATTTTAAATTCTAAGATTGGTTATTGTAAAACTCCACCTGCACTGTAGCACTCTCAAAATATTGGTTGTGTGTATGAAACATACGCATCCCTGTGCTTCAAGAAAGGGATGTTAATATGATTTAGTCATCCAGAGATACAATGTTTAGTTTTCATAGCAGTCACTTGACTTCTGTTACAGGTGTGGTCTCCTGTGCAGTCTGAGACTGCTGGGAGATCTAGTTCAGGACAAAATAGATATCATGCCTTAAAGTCTACTGCTGCTTCCTTCTCCTGTTGACAGATAAAAGGAAAGAGAGCTCTAAGAGTAATTATAATCCTCCTTTTTTTTTCCCTTTTCTTGGCATGGTCCATATCCACCTCCATGTCAAAAGGAAAAAGGGGACAGTTTATTCACAGTGTTCAGTTGATCAGCATGTACACTTCTGTGCTTAGCTTTTTCATGGATTTCTGAAGCCTTTAGGTAGTTCTGTCAGTGATTCCTGTTCCTGTCTCTGCTCCTCTTCCCACCCTCTTCTCCCAAGCCATTAGACAGAAAAGTATGTATGTCATCATCTTCCACGGGCACTGTGCCTTTGCTGCCTTGAGTTTTGAGATTTTCTGTGGTGAGGACAAAGATATTTCCTCAAAGGGCTGAGAAATACTGTAAAATTGCTCTGAAAAGTAAGCGTGCTAACCGAAAGTAGCATAGGAAACTGGCATTCTCCTGTGTGGTACAAGTGGTATTTGCTCTAGTAATGTGAGAAAAGAAGGATAGATTTCCATCAATAGACTTCAACCATACTAAACAATTGTTTTAGGTATAAATTATGCCATGTTTTTATCTTTCATTGTTAAAATGAAAGGCTTTAAACTATAACAAAATGTAACTGTTTGTATGCCTGATGGAAAGAGTCAGCAGTTTCTGTGTCTTCCTTGGTTGTGTCATTTGTTTTAAACACAAAATCCTTTTGGAGCACAAAAGCAGTGTGTTTTTTTTTATGGTTACAGCTGATTGTAGAGTTGAGAGTGAGAAGTTTATATGGGGGATAAAGCCAGCAGAGCATTTCAGATCTTACAGCTATGGGACACCAGCCACTTGAGCTAAACTGGGCACTTCTATTGTCTCAAGCAAGGCGAGAAATTACTGATTAAGGTTGTTTATGGATATGAAAGTGCTGAAGTAGGTGAAGTGGTAAAGATCATTCTGAGAACAAACATACTAAGGTTTACAGCAAATAAGGCAGATGTGACTGCATTTTGGATGTTGTCCTAACCCTGTTCTGGGGGAAGCTGGGGAAAACCACCCTGTAAATCCAGCAAGAGAAGAGTGGCAGTCCTACCATTATACATGATATAGTAAACATTAGAAAAAAGAAATGAAACACAGGGTAGATTGTGGTAGATATTTTTGTTTCATTCTCTTTAATGTTATTAGGAAAATATATTATAGGGGAAATGTAAACCAGTAAGGATAATACTGTGATGGGAAAGCATCGAAAAGTATTTTAAAAGATGTGGTAACATGTTACCTGAAAAAGTATGGTATGATTAAGGACGGATAGTATCAATATATGCAAGGTGTAATATAATTAGCCTGAAATACTCTGAAGATGCAGCATTACTGGCATGATAGATTAATCAGTATTGTATTTAGATTTTCTTAATGTGTTTGTGAAGCCTTCAGTTACAGCTAATGACTGAAGTGAACAGTCATAGGAGAGAAAATATTGTATGTTTTAAGAAAATGGGGGTTTGGATCATGAATAAGTTCAGTTTGTGCTCTTTGTCTCATTTATGTACTACATTGGTTAAAATATATACTGTAAGACAGGCATTTTTCATTTGAAACTTTTTCAATGAGGAAGATTTGGATAGAAATAAACGTAAAGCTTTTGAGAGTATTCGTCAGCTTTGGTTCAGACTTCTCATGGTTTAAAACAAAGTCAATGCTTCCCCATTTTCTGAGCTGTTTAGTCTGTTACTGAATATGATGTACTGAAATTTTACAAACTCGGAAAAAATTTAGTATCTCCAAATGAAATGCTGACTTTGTTGTAAAAAATAGAAAGAAATGGCTATCAAGAGGGGTTGATTTTCATCTTGAAGTTACTAGAAAATTCTGCAGAAGTTCTCTCTGAACTTTTTTTCGTACTAATTTTTTTGAGCTTTTGGCAAACTTGAAAAGACTGTTATTTACTGCTCCCATTCCTCTGTCTCATATATATGGAGTACTCTTCTGCACAAGACTTTTAATAGCTGACTGTTAGATTCTATTGAACGTACACATAATATATGGATAATTTTAATTTATGCAAGTATAATGACCTTCCCTCAAGTGAACAGAAATAGTAAAACTTGAGTGAGGATCAGTGTTCTGCGTTGAGCGTACCAGCGACAAAATTGCAGTGCCTTAAGATAAATGAATTTGCTATTCTCTTTTGAATACTTCACATATCTTGGGCTTATTGCCTAATGGAAAGTCAATTGAAAGATTCTTATTGACTTAGTTGTATTTGGAGCAATGCCTAGAGAGTTGGATGTACTCTCAGTAAGATTGATAGCAAAAATACCTTTGATTTTAGTGGTTTGTATTGAAGTTTATTAATTTCCCAGGAAGAGTTTAATAGTATTGAAAAAAGACATATTCCCAGAATAACATTTCTTCTAATAATCATCTTTCAAATATGGAATTCTTAATTATTATATGTGTATCTGTGCAGTGTAAAGATTTGGTAAGGCCCGTGGTGGCATGTATATGCATAAAACAGTAATGAATTTGAAATCAAATTATTTATGTCCAGGAAGAGCTAAAAGAACTAGGTTTCAGAAACCTGAAATTGGAAAGTGCTGAGCATGCACATCAGGGGCTAAGGTCGGTGGAAGCTGAACATAGTCAGCACCTCAGAAAATCAGGACATCATCATATCAGCTAAGTGGGCACCAGGGATCACTCTGGAGCACTGGAAAGAATTTGAATCACTATGTTGATCAGGGTTGGGATATTTAATATTCTGCTACCTGAAGCACAAGAAAATTTCTTAAGCCTGATCTTATCTAAGCCATAGTTCTGCTAATATTTGGTATTCCTTTATTATGCTTATAGACATCATATTTGTTTGTGGTTTTTTTCCCCTCATTCGTATAGGCGTATGGAAAATGCTATAGGAAGTTTAACTGTTGAAGGCAGTGAGCATTGTTCTCTTTGGGGAACAAAAAACTCAGCAAACAAACTGTGTTAATCTTTACACTGAAAAAAAATTACCAAGAAAGAAGGATTTTCCGATTTGCTTATGGGTTTGAATAATGAAAAGCAGTGCAATCAAAAAAGAATCATTTATAGGACTAGACAGGCAGGTGAGAATGCAATTCAGTGTACACAAACATTAAGTTAATTAGAATGAGAGCAGTGAATTAATCTAGGGAATTTGTGCTAAATGCAGCAATCATTTACCTCACTGATCAGGTTAAAGATCTAAGTCTGTAGGAAAGAAAATAAATAAATCACTGAAATGGTCAGGCCATGCCTTGGAAATATTCAGTTAAGTTATTCTTTTGTATTAGTACAGACATAGATTAAAAAAGCTCTGAAAAGGGATTTGATGATATAAGCTGTTTGTTAATGCCTCATCTTGAATACTCCGCACAGTCTAAGGGACAGTGGTCTATTCTTGCCATAAACAGGCCAAATTTCTGAGAGAAGGTTATGATAATGTGCTAAATCTGTCACAGAACAGACTGGCACCTTAGTGAATGAAAAATATGAATGGAATTTGGACAGTTGCTATAATTAAACAGTTTGGCTGTGACATCTGTCATGGAGTGCAAAGGGGAAATTGTGATGCTGGAGGGGAAGGTCTGATCTCCCAGCTGTGATTGATTTGTTTCCCAGCATAGAAATGGGCTTGAGAGAAGCAACTCCTTTCATCTTGCTCTTATTTTGTGATGAACAGAAGTTCACACTTCTTCCTCTACCCAGCTAATAACTTTCATTCTGGTCCTTTTGTGCTTCTGGGGGGATAAAAGCTTCCTTCCGCAAAAAAAAAAAAAGCATGCTATATGATTGAGGCACTGGAACAGGCTGCCCAACAAAGCTGTGGCTACCCCATTCCTGTCAGTGTTCAAGGCCAGATTAGGCGGGGCTTGGAACCTGGTCTAGTGGAAGGTGTCCCTGGCCATGGTAGGGGGTTGGAACTGGATGAGCTTGAAGGTCCCTTCCAATCCAAACCATTCTATGATTCTGTGACGGGGTCACCACCTGCCAGCACCGTGGTGAGAGAAAATTGTGTAATCAGTAGGACCTAACTTCTCAGCTAGAATACCATGTGTCAGTCAAAAAAATGCTCCAGCCCTCAACACTGATTTATCTCCTGATGTGCTTTCTTCTAGCAAAGATATAGAGCCTGTCTGAGGGTAAGGAGATACTTAAAACACTTCTGATGGCCCCATATTGGAATCATCTGATAGCAGTATGGAAAGAATTGCACATGGCCATGGCGTTGTACGAAATAATCTTGCAGAGCAGACCATGGGCTATTAAGATCCCTTGTGATCTCATGTATCTCAAGATTACACTGTAAATTGAATACACCCATTGGCTGAACTGCTTAATGTCCAAAGCTTTGTCATTGAATTTGGTGGCAAGTCTTCCTTTGTCTTTACTGTTGCAAACTGTATACAGTTGAGACTTTTGGTCCAGCATCAGGGGAGAGCATAAATATGGAACTAATTTTCCTGGGGCCTAGTTGAATTTAAAAAAAATCATAAAAAGATTAAGAATAGAACAGGTATATACTAAAAAATAACCCAAACTCCCTTAGATGTTTTAGAACCATCCCAGTCTTATTAGGAGCTTTTAATCCAAAATTTCCTGTGCTGGTTACTACCCAACATCCGTGCATATGAAGGTTACAGTTATTTTAATAACTTGGCACCAACTTTTCCAGAATGCTGCCATGTATAAAAAGAGCTGATGAAAAATTTAGCAGATGTTTTAGCAACCTTATTAAGTTTTAAAGAATACTTGACTATTTGCAGTAGCAGAACAGTTGAGGTGTTCACTGAGAGTTGACTGATCACCCAAAGGAAGAAGCACCAGATCGTAGGAAATTATTGTGATTACTTGGAGAATGAGAGCTCTGGATGATTGAGGGTCACTTCCAAGAGCTAGTGACTTTTGTCCACCCGTCCTACACGAGTACTTCTCTGCTTGTTATTTCTGTTGTATATTTTATTAAGCATATACTGTTTGTTATATCCAGTAATGTATTATTTCTTCTGAGTATAAGCTAGAACCCAAGATCTGGCCCATTAATTCTCTGTCTTTTAAACTGATGAGCTCTAAGTGAGGATCAGGATATAGTGTGCACTGCAGCATGAAGTACCAGGGTAGCAGTTTTTCAGTGAACAATATCATTTTTAATGCGTGTAACAGAAATTAGCCTGTTGATGCAGAACAGGAGTGGGGGAAAAGTGCTGCTGGTGGCCTGAATGGGGTCTGATCTGAACTCCACATGATTCTCATCTCACTATTTCCGCTATTAATTTGTCTGAAGAAACTGCAGAAATACAAGTGAGTATGAACAGGATCTACATCAGGCCAAAAACCTGCTGGAAGGTGAAAGGTGCAGACGTAATTTTACAGGGCCTGCTGCTTTGCTTCAGGCATTCGTTTAAGTAAACATTGCTATTATAGTTAATCATTTTGTGCTAATAAGGAAAGCTCATCTTAATACTGTTCTGGTTTTGTGAGATACTACCTTAATTGTATCTCATAATGAGTTAATTAGACCACTTACTTAATTCAGGTTTTGCTCTGTGATGCCTCAGTGTCATCACCAAACTGGAAATTTGTTTTAATACTTAATGCTAGTTTGCTTTTTTTGCTTCTAGACTGAATGCATCCATTGACTGAATACATACATCCATTCTATATTGAATGCATCCATTTTTTTGCTTCTAGACTGAATGCATCCATTTTATTGTCTTGAACCTTTCTCACTTTTCACTTACACCACTGTGTCAGTGAGGAGTAACTATATTTAATCTGATGGGTAGAACTGAACACACTGGGCCTGATTCCTACTTTTGTTCAATTTAGTTACTTAACTCTTACAGTCTGCCACTAACTCATTGCCCCAGGGTCATGCAGGAAATCGAGCCAGAGCAGGTAATTGATCTGGATTTCCTGAAACCCAGGTTACCAGTTATCATAGAATCACAGACTGATTTGGGTTGGAAGGGACCTTAAAGCTCATCCAGTTCCAACCCCCTGCCACAGGCAGGGGCATCTTCCACTAGACCAGGTTGCTCCAAGCCCCATCCAGCCTGGCCTCGAACACTTCCAGGGATGGGACATTATATCTTCATCTGCTTTTCAGTACCTTGCCTGTGCTTTCTGATCACTCTCTCTCTGACCTGAGCATGACACTCTTGACATCAGTGCACCTCCACTGCTGGTGTATCACTGAGCAGCCTTTTCTTTTCTCTCCCAGCAACAACCATAGGTGTACAGTATTTGCCTTCCCTATCAATTTTACAGTGGTTCTTCCCATTTGACAGTGGGCTGCTAGTGCTGTTACATCTCTTTTGATTTTTTTTTTTTTTTCCCCACTTAGAACATGGCAGTGACAAGAATTTCTGCAACAATAACAGGCAGGATTAAGACTTAATGAACTGATATTGTCAGTGTTCTGAGAGTTTATGTTTAATGTAACAATCAGAATCATAGAATAGTTAGGGTTGGAAAGGACCTTAAGATCATCGAGTTCCAACCCCCCTGCCATGGGCAGGAACACCTCCTGCTAAACCGTGCCAGCCAAGGCTATGTCCAACCCAGGCTTGAATACCACCAGCGATGGAGCATTCACAACCTCCCTGGGCAACCCATTCCAGGGCCTCACCACCCCCACAGTAAAGAATTTCTTCCTCATATCCAATCTAAACTTCCCCTGTTTAAGTTTGAACCTGTTACCCCTTGTCCTCTCACCACAGTCCCTAATGAAGAGTCCCTCCCCAGCATCCCTATAGGCCCCCTTCAGGTATTGGAAGGCTGCTATGAGGTCTCCACACAGCCTTCTCTTCTCCAGGCTGAACAGCCCCAATTTTCTCAGCCTATCTTCATGCGGGAGGTGCTCCAGTCCCCTGATCATCCTCGTGGCCCTCCTCTGCACTTGTTCTAACAGTTCCATGTCCTTTTTATGTTGAGGACACCAGGACTGCACACAATACTCCAAGTGAGGTCTCACGAGAGCAGAATAGAGGAGCAGGATCACCTCCCTCGACCTGCTGGTCACGCTCATTTTGATGCAGCCCAGGATACGGTTGGCTTTCTGGGCTGCAAGCGCACACTGCCGGCTCATGTTCAGTTTCTCATCGACCAACACCCCCAAGTCCTTCTCTGCAGGGCTGCTCTGAATCTCCTCCCTGCCCAACCTGTAGCTGTGCCTGGGATTGCTCCGACCCAGGTGTAGGACCTTGCACTTGGCATGGTTAAACTTCATCAGGTTGGCATCAGCCCACCTCACAAGCGTGTCAAGGTCCCTCTGGATGGCATTCCTTCCCTCCAGTGTATCAACTGAATCACACAGCTTGGTGTCATCGGCAAACTTGCTGAGGGCGCACTCAATCCCACTGTCCATGTCACCCACAAAAATGTTGAACAAGACCGGTCCCAACACCGATCCCTGGGGCACACCACTCGTTACTGGTCTCCAGCTGGACATTGAGCCATTAACCACTACTCTTCGCATGCGGCCGTCCAGCCAGTTCTTTATCCACGGAATGGTCCACCTTTCAAATTGATGTCTCTCCAGTTTAGAGACATGGATGTCGTGTGGGTCAGTGTCAAACGCCTTGCACAAGTCCAACTTCAAACTAACAACAAATCCAACTAACAAGTGAGTTTTCCTGTTAAGTATTTGGAGAGGCTTAAATATACCTCTGTTCATGGAAGCCCATTTACCCTGAAGCATTCTGATGGCTTAGAGGATGGAGTAGCTGAAGGAACTAACTCATGCATTTCTTGGCTTTTAATAGTTACCTAGCTTACACTGAATAAGGAATGCTGGGGAACAGAGGAAAGACACAGACCTTGAATTTTGCCAGTTCTTTGTGAAATTACCCTGAAGCCTTCGGTGCAGCAGCGTGAAACTACTAACGTGGCTTTAACTTCTTGTGCTAGAATTTGTAGGTGATAATCTGTGTTCAGTCAAGGACAAAATATAAGTCCAGATATTCCCTCAGGGAGATGTAAATCATGCTTGCTGCTGCAGCATTAGACATTCTCTGTCGTCTAGGAAAAGCTGCTTGTGCAGGACTGGGAAGTATTCCCTGTGTGTATTGCGCTGTTGCGTCAGGTACTGCTCTTCTTCCCAAGCCTCTGTATTTTGAAGGATGGAGTTGAAACATTACATCTTCAACATTCTCACCACTCTTCATTTTGGGGCTGGAATCTCATGTTATTTTCTGTTCAGCCCTCACCTCGGTGGACTTGTGACTTTCTGCCTACGCACTGTGTGCTACAGACTGCATTCTTGCTGTTCACTGTGAAACCCCAGTGATGTCCTGAAGCTTTATTGTTCCCCATATAGATTTTTTAGTCCTGACCCAGTGAATTCCAGGAAACAATAGAGAGTTCCAGGAGCAAAACTACTCAGCCTTTCCCTTGCATAGCAGATGGAATTTTTAAGACTCACTGTGGATTACATTGCAGTGCCTTCTCATTTAGGGACAAGCACAAAGAGCATTATCATATGTGAAGCTACTGTACAGTAACTTCTACCAAGTAAAATAAAAAGTGGAAAGATAGTGTTGTAGAGCCTTAATAACCACTCAGCATATTTGATAATGTCACTGCTGTCGGTATCATATTCACCACTATGTTTGATAGCTGAACAGATGCAGCTCACTAGAGCACCACATGGTGTGCAGCAGCAGGGAGTCTCATTTGACAAGTTGGGTTTGTTTTGTTTTCTTCCCAGAGAGCCTTCCCTGATATCTCAAGTTTCTGTAGTGTTTTGATTTGCTATTCAGCCAATAGGAAAAGGCAAGGGGATTCTGTATTGCCTGTTTTCAAAGCAAGAGGGGGTTTGACTTTTTAGTGGAAGTACTATGAAATACCTAAGAAAGCTAATACAAGGCATGTTGTAACGTAAAATTGTCAGCTCTTGGCTTGGGTTTTAGGAGATACCATCTATCTGCATGCACAGGTTGCTTGTAGGGTAACCAAGTGCTGGGTTTTGGAGCTGGCTTCCAGTTTGGGGTTTATTTTTTTTAATTGCAAGATTTTATGTACACATCTGCAAGTCACTTTGCCCAGTGAGTGGTAACTCCTGCTGTACTAGTGCCATGGGATGCTGCAGTTGTTTGGTGCTTCTAGAGTTGCTCTCCAAGGAACAATTCATATGAGCATTTTGAGAGACTTTGCAATTGTCTAATTGCTTGTCTGAAAAAAACACCTGAGTATATACTCTGAGGCTAAAATAACATGGCTGTGCACTTAATGTATTCTAAAAAATCACAGGATAATACAGAGTAGATAATGAAGCCTTGGGTATTTGTTTCCAGGAAACATATAATAAGGAGAGGAACAAGACTAAAAATGCTGCAAGAATTATGTATCCACCTCATATTACCTGGTCCATAAATAAAAGCAGAAACTCCCTTGGTTATATTTCCTATTCCCCGTTAATGTGGTGGTACAGTTAAAGATAGGTGCTGCCAACAGCTAACAAAATTAATGGGCAGTGTCTTCCCCAGAGCTAAAACCTTATCGCGGCTTTGTGCTCAGCAGATACACTCCTTTGGGAGATATTTAAGATTTTCTGGGTTTCTGTTCCTCATCTACTTTTTAAAATATTTTGCTGGCTATTTAAACTGACATTCTCAAGGGGTTGATTTTCATTTCTTCTTTCTTGCTTTTCACTGCATATTCAAACTCAAGCCACCGTCACGTCTCCCTGTCACAGCTGTAGTGTGGTACATGATGACACCAAGCTGTGTTAGTGTGGGAGGAGGGGAGATAGGGGTTGCAAGCACTGTGGAGAGCTGATTAAAATTCAAAACAAGCTTGATAAAGTGGAGAAATAGTCTGAAATCAGGAAGATGAATTTCTACAAAGGAAAGCACCAAGTTCTGTACCTAAGATGGGAAAATCAAATGCATAGCTACAAAATGAGGAATAATTGTGGCCAAGAAGCAGTTCTGCAGAAAAGACTGGGAAGTTCCAGCTGATTGCAATTTGCTGCAGCGACAGCTAGGCATTGGTCTGGGATGTATTGACAACTTGTGGGGTGTCAGAGGAGGCGAAGAAGTTTATTGTTCCCTTAGTCAGTGCTGCTGAGACTTTAGCTGAAGAAGTATGTCCAGTCTTGAGTGCTTGGCTTTGAAAAGGAGCAATATACTCTAATATACAATACTCTAATATACAATAATCTAATATACAATAATATACAACAATCTAATATCAACATCCCCACTTGTCTGACACCGAGCCAGGTGCTTTGCTGCTATATGCAGGAAAGAAACGAATCCATACATCTGAGAATTGCTCTCTGGCCAAGCAGAGGCCTGGTGGTGTATTCTTCACCGACTACTGGCATATTCCTCCTCTTCAGCTTGTGGGAAAGGTGGTGGTGATGTAACTAACTTTGCCTCCTCGCCCACCTCTCAAATGTTAGCAAGTGTTTGCTCTGGTGGCTGTGTGGGTGTAGTGAGGCAATTTGAACTGTCCTGGTGTTAATCCAAAATAACCCAAATCAGCTAAACAGATTACTGAGCAAAGAGCACTTGATTATATTGCAAGAATAATGTGCAGTTGGGGAGAATTTATTTTCCAGGGGTTTGAGGTATTTGGCCAGTTCACTGGCTGCAGATAGTGTGTGAAATGTTCTTCTTAAGTTATCTTGTCGCAATAGTGCATGCAGATTATCTAAAAGTTACTGTGAATCATGGAAGAAAAGCTTTCCTCTTTCCTTTCTAAAATGGGCACTGGTTTCTTAACATTAATGACTGTTTGTGATGGGACTTTCTAATGATTTTAACAGAATGTTGATTAAAAATATCTTTAGCTACTAACAGTTGTCATAATTTTGGGCTTGTATCGTAAAAGCTCAGTATATTTTAAGCATGGAAGAGGTTTTATCTTTTCAGCATTGCTCTCTGGGACTGAATCTTGAAACTGTAAATTACTTTGTTAGCAGACTGGGTTCTGGGGTTTCCCCTGGAGCAAAGGCAGGGTGTTGCTCTGGGCATTAGCCATGCTGCATCTGCAGAAACTTGGTCTGGACTAAACGGGCTTGGGTTTTGGGTTATGGCTTTGCAGTGACAGCTGATGGTGGTCTGCTAGATGTGAATTGGCAGCATTGCTGTTTTTTACTGCTGTCAGCCACGTGCTGTAGAGAACAAACATGCCAAGAGAGATGCTAAGGGAGGTAAACCTCCCCTGCTTGCGTCAACCCATTCGTTAATCCCACTTTCTAATCCCCTTCTCTCCAAGTTGTGTTATGCAGCTTCACCAGCTATTTAGCAATTCTGCAGCTGCAGAGGTAGGTCATGGATTTGCTTCATTGCCCCAAAATATAGAAGTCACCCAGGCTGATAATGTATGTCCTTTCATGGAGCTGGAAGAGAAACGATGAATAAAATCACTGCTGTGGCAGTGTCAGGATTGTGACTTTATGTGTCTTGTAATGGAGATGTTGTTCAGCATTTCTAATTATGATATTAATCTTTGCTATCACCCTGACACAGGTGTAATATCAGGAATACTAGTGCATGACAAATTTATTACTTTTGACCCCCAGAGTCACCAGTCACAAACACTTGGTTTGCTGGCAAACTGGATTGTTTCCCTGTAGTCCTTCCTTTCCTTACTGAAGGTATTTGAAAGGATCACGCTGTATTTTACCTATAATGTGCAGCAGCTTTAAAAATTGAGACAGGGAAAGGGTCTTGCGTGAATCATGTTCTCCCACACCCATAGTACTCATAAGTGGTTGTCAGAATCATTCCTTGCATTGTTTGAAATTATAGACAGGATTGATGTCTGCACCTGAGCTTTTTGCGTATAAGTTTATGCTTTAGAAAGCTGACTGACTTGGAGTAGTTTAATTGCATTTTAAGTGTTAGCTTGCAAGAGAGTTCCTGATCACCAGCAAATGGCTTACCTGTGGAGTGTTGGAGGTTACAGAGAAAGCAAAGTATATTCATGGAAGCGCTTCAGGAGGTGAAGGTGGTGGAGCTTTCCCTCCATCCTGCTCTACTGTGCTTCCTTGTGGGCCTGACTGGTTCTGAGTGGTGGTAAATTATGATACAAGGGAAAAACTGGCACTTTTCCTTTTGGTCGTGTCGGGGAGGTGAATAGCAGTGCTTTGGCACTTAAGGCAGATCTTTGGGAATTTAGTGGGCATTCCTGCTACTGCTTGTCTGGCTTTTTTACAAATATTCAAGACGGGATGCTAATATTTGGGGTTTTTTCCTTCACTTTAAGCACATGCTCCTGTCTTGGGAGAAATTCAATGGGTTTTCAAACTTCTGCTGTTTCAATCCAGTATAGGTTAGAAATGCCAAACCTAACCCTTGTAGATGCAAATCAAGGGCTATCCATTTAGCAACTGTCCACACGTTTCTGTTCACCACCAGGAATTGGATGCGGAAGGAGAAAGATCAGTGATCTGATCTAGGTAGTACTGCTGTATAAGTTAGGAAATTATGTTTTTTCAGTCTCAATGGAAAGTTTTTAGAATTGGGATAGAATGTACAGGTGAAGGCACAGGAGCTCATTCCTTGGCATCACTAACCAATTGGTGCTGACTTCAGTGGAACTTGCACAAACCTGGATTCAGATCCTGTCCCTACCTAGTTCAGGCTGGGACCTGATCCAGACTCCCACACTATAGCTTGAGGTCTTAATATCAACTGTTGACTTGCTTCGATGACTGCTTCTTTGTTTCATTTGTGTTTCTCAAAATGTACAGCAACAAAAATAAAAATTTTACTGAGAATAGTTTTCAAAACTTTTTATATGTAATATTTCTGAAGGGAATTGTTTTCCAGCCAGTGGTAGTGAAAACACATCTTCTGTATCTTGGTGACTAAAAGGTCCTATTTTTTTCTTATGGTCATTATAGTCCTGATATAGTTCCTTGTTGTTGCTAAATTCAGGGGCCACGTAGCAATGATTTCCTTTTGGAAGATGGCTGAAACATCTTCAATCAAAGTTCAGGATGGAGATTAATTTTATGTCTTGTTAAAATAAGTGGAGGAAAGAATTCCTAACTGTTGCTTCTAGAATTGCTTTGAAGCGCAGGAAGCAAGAAACATGGAGAGCACCGCAACAGTTGCGTGACATTAGGGACACATTAAAAGTCACATAAAAAGTAAAAATGTCACTGTGCACCAGCTCTTAGCATGAAACAAGGCATATTTGCACTTCCTAGAACCCACTGTACATATCCAAAGGCCAAAACCTTTTCTAAAATCTCTTAATACCACTGAATTTATTATGTCTCCTTAGCACAATTTTGTATGCCTGGAGATGTGGACAGGGGACGTGATGATAAAGCACTGTAGTGGTGGAAAAGACAGAGCAATTAGGTGAAACATTATCTTGTACATTGTGGTAGGTGTTTCCCTAGCTGTAAGAGAGGTTTATGCATTTTTTATTACCAATTCTAGCCACCCGAGATATTCTGAATCTGTATTCTGTATCATATTTGCTTGATTTATTAACACCCCCAGGAAAACACAGTCAACATAATGATTCTCTGTATCAATCACTTGTTATAAAACTTCCATGAGATTTAGTAATTCTATCAAAAAATTAATGCATTGGAAGCATTAGTACACACATGAAAGATGATTTTTAAAAGGCTTTTTAATGGTTTAAGAATAAATAACCTTTTAAAAGCTGGCAACTCCCATCCTATTTCCTGCTCATAATGAATTCCTGCAGTAAGTCTTTAAAGGCTCTAAGATTAGATAGAGAGAGAGAGCTAAGTTGTTTGGTTTTGTTTCTGTTGGCTATCATGCAATTTAGAGGATGCTTGTGATGGCAGAAGTGTAAATGGAGAAAGCTCATATCACTGTTCATGCAGAACGTTTTGGTCACTTTTTCCCTCACCTCACATCATCTGAGTAACTGAAAATAAGTAAGGATGGGTTGCAGCTGGCGAGTCCTTTAATGGCTGGTATTACATCTGTGTCGTGGTTTAAGCTTCTCAGCCATGCAGTTTTGCTCACTCACTCACTTCCCCCTCTTTCTTCCCTCTGCTCCTGGAGGGATGGGAAGGAGAATCGAAGGAATGCAACTCCCACAGGTTGAGATAAGAACAGTTTAGTAACTAAGGTATAACACAGATCACTACTGCTACCACCAATAATAGTGACAAAGCAAATACAAGGAAAGAATACAATAGCTCACCATCAATCCCAACCCGACCAAGCAGTGCACCCCCCACCGTGCACCCCTACCAGCCATGAGCCCCCACCCCTTCCAGGTCTCTGTCCTCTGTTTCTACATCCTGGACATGACGTGCTGTGGTATTGAATAACCTCTTTGGTTAACCTGGGTCAGATGTCTTGTCTCTCCTTCCTCTCGGCTTCCCCCCCTCCCTAGCAGAGCATGAAACTCACAAAGTCCTTGGCCAGCCTAAACATCACCAAGCAGTAACTGAAAACACTGGTGTTATCAGTGCTGTTCCCAGGCCCAAAATCAAAAACACAGCGCTGCACCAGCTACCAAGAAGGAGAAAAATGACTGCTACTGCTGAACCCAGGACAATCTGATAGATTCTTGACAATTCAAGATATTATTTTGATGCAGACTGTGTCAATGAGTTTGCTTCATTTTATTTTTTCTAGTTTCCAAGATATTTCTAGTGCAGCATGTACACGGTGGATAACAGAAACCTGATATTCAGCGCTTGCATGCTGGTGCATTTTGAGTTTCTAAGAAATGTAAGTGTTTGTATTTCTGATTGTGAACCTGCCATGCAAGGCTTTTTTTGTTGCATCATGATAAAAGCCCAAAAGGGTTCTAGCGTTGGAAGCAGGTAATCTAGAGGATCACCTGGCCAGCATGCAGCTCTGTAATTGTAGTTACTGATCTAAGTGTTAAATGAAACTAAAGCCAAACAAGTTTCTTCAGTGTGCATCACAGCCCTGCTCACTCTTTTTGAATGAAAACTTTGAATCTTAAAACCATTTACGTTACCTTCTCTTTGATTACAAAATCAGTCTTTTAAAATGACAGATACGCAATCATAGGAGATCATATACAACTAATTGACCTAGGCAGAATAAATTGTTTAATGCCTCTTTCCCTTTTTTTCTTCGTAAGACACAAGATTATGTATTTGTTCTACTTCCTGTTGCTGATCCAGAGCAGTACAGCAGAAGCTAATTCTGATTTCCACAGCGTTAGTTAAATAAATTTAAAACATAGCTCATGCCAAAAGCAGATGTCTAAAATTCATTATGGTTTTGTAAAATCACAGAAAAGGTGGATTCATTTTATATCCTTCTGATATAGGTCCCTCTTGGTCACGTTTTCAACCTTTTCTGCAAGGTCACAAACGCTGACTTATTATAAGGCATTATAAGGAATGCAGATTAAGTGGCAACTTCTGATAATGGAAAGAAAAACAGTTTTGCAAGACTGTAGAAAGGCAAGGAGCAGTGAAAATATACCTCGCCACCGTCTTGATGACAAATGTAGCAGAAAAGTGTGTCTCCCTGGAGAACTGCAGTTCTGAAACAAGATTGCTCACCCCTGCGTGACTTTGAGCATCATTCATTAAAAGAATACTCCAAAGTGCAAGGGTACAGAGCTTCAAGTTCAATTGCAACACTTCTTTGAATATACAAATCCAGAGCTTTAGCTGGGATCTCCTTCTAAACAAAGACTGCCTAGTTATATGCATGAATGCTTCGGTTGTGCAGTAAGAACCAAATGGATGTCCTGCTTTTAAGATCTGCCCTTGTGATGCTTGTTCAAAAGCATAAATGAATTTTTAATTTACACCTGTGGCTTCTGCACAAAAAAATATCCCGAGGAAAAGGTGTCAGCCTTGATTGCTGGAAAATTTGTTATAACTGCATTATGTATCAAACTTATTATATTGGATGGCAATTTCTATTATTTTCATAAGGTCCATTCAGTTTAATTATAATTTACCACTCAAATATACCATTCTCTTCATGTTAATCTTCAAGTTATTCTTCCTTTTACTTTAGTAGCTATTTGAGTCACAGAAAGTACACCTAATTAATACCTCTGCACATTGCCACAATTAAACATTAATCAGATTTGATTTTTAGAGTAATGTGCTACCAGTCTTCTAATCTTCTAAGTTACGACCTGATGAAATTTTCATTATCCTAGTTATAAAGTTCTCAATAGGGAAGGAATTTCCCTTTAGTGCATTTAATAGGTAAGGGTGGGTTCTATATAAATATTACATTCCTCCTATATCTCTGTAGATAAATTAGTTAGAAAATGAGGAGTGACACAAAGTAAGCTGACCTTCTGGGGGTAAGTTTTCAAAAAATAGCCAGTTGTGAGCTTGTCAGAAGGATCTGATGGAAGCAATGGTGATGGTTTTTATTAACATGGGATGACAGTGTTTAGTCAACATATTTACTTCTTCCCTTTCAGTTTGGAAGGAGTGGTCATGTAATGTGAGCATGAAACAATACATCAACTTCCAAAACCCACCTTAACAGGGAGTTTCATGTAAGCGTTTAAACCTGGTTAGTTGGAGGGACTTGCTGATCAGTGCTTGCTGTCGAGTTGCTCACTGGGGCTCTGTGCTCCTCCACTCTTGCTCATGGCTCCCCCCTGCCACTGCTAATTCCTGAACTCAAAGAGAGGCTGTTGGGAAGTCAACGGATATATGACAAGAAAGGGACAGGTAGGGAATTAACTTTATCGTGTCCCTGAAACTTATCTCTGACTCTATTAACTTGCTTTCAATGGTGAAAAATCCTTTTCAAATTCTCAGAAGTTCAGAGCAACAAGGCAGACTGAGCTCTGTGTCATGGGTTAGCTCTCCCAGATCATCTGCAGCTTAGAGGTATTTCTTACATTGTTCCTCAGAGAACTAAACCCCCTCCCTTCATTCAATAAAAAGGCAAAAGATAACTTGATCTAGGCAAGGGCACAGCAAAGACGGTGGATAACCTGTTAGAACAGCTTTGGTGGAGCTGGAGAGATTCCAGCAATTATTCTGATTCTTAATAGGTTCAGTTAACCCTTCTTAGTCAAGCTTGTTGCATTGAATGCTCTGGCATTTCTACCCCATACAGTGAGTTTGCAAGGGAAACACTTGATTTTTCATTTGCTTTCTTAGAGTTATACTGTTGTAAATCCAGAAACTTTGGACTACTCAAGCAGTTGCATCTATAAATCACCTTATCAGGTTATTGGAACTGATACTATGGGGGGAGGGGGAGGGAAGGAATGAATTATGAAGCTGTACTTTCCTAAATTGAAAATGTGTCTGGGTCAGAACAAACACAGACGTAAGTGGCAGCCTGTTTAAGTGATGGGTCATATTTTTTCCCTGCTGTGCTTGTGCAAGAAGGATGAAGTTTCTTAGTCCCCTCTTGGATGTTCTGAAGTCAGAAGGAAGATTCTCTGGGCAACCTGTGCTAGTGTCTTGCCACCCTCGTAATGAAGAATTTTTTTCTCAAAATGAAGAATTTTTTCCTAATATCTAATCTGAGTTTCTTAAGAAAATACCCTTATTTCTGTGTTCTGTCATAATTGAATGTTGTGTCCATCATAATTTGTTTTTCTTTTTCCCGTTTAAATTCTTCATATTGGGAAGTTACCTTTTTAAGAGTTAGCTAGCAATAGTTCCCTTCTGCAACATTTCTGTAGTAATTTCCATTGTTCTTTTCTTAATTTTGTCAGGGTTCTGTCTCTATTTTATCCTTCAGACACTGCATCACTCATGATTAAATCCCTGCTGTGCTTGCCATCCAACCTCTGCTAAGCCCTATTCATAAAAGGTTGATTTTGTTTTTTCCCCAAGACTGTATGGAAGACTAAGTATCTGGTACATAGGTGAGATCACAGAGAGGCTCTATGGCAGGATCAATCATGAGGAGGTATAAGAATGTATTTAAGAGGAAGAAAATGAATCAATTTTATCCTTTAAAGGCTATTTGGAATAAGGGAGTCGAATATAATTCAGAAGCTTGAAGTAAAAATTCTAGCTACTCATTTGGCCTATAGCTTCAAAGACAGAGCTCTGAATTAACTTCCCTCTAGATCCCTCCCACAGAGCTACTTTGGCTAGTCTTGACATCCACTGGTTATTTCAAGTAGCCATGGGCACTGGGCAGGGCTCCCAAGAAGTAAAAATTGAATGTTATACTCAGCTCTTGTTACTATTAGCAGGTATGGTACAGACTTAGGCACTATTCAGAGGCTCTCTGCTGCATCGATGGTAGGAAGAGAGACACGTTTTTTTGGGAAGTAGGGAATACATGCCCCGGCATGGAGACTTTTGCACTCTGATCTTGAATTCTTTCCTGTGTTAGAAGAAGAAACATTCAGCATCTGATATGAATCCAAGACAGAAGGCAAGAACTGTCTGGCAACTTTAATTTTTAATGGATGTTTCTGTTGGTGTGCTTTTCTTTCTCAGCATATAGTTTATTGGCACAATCAGCATTAACAGCCTTAAGTGATATTGTTTGGTTTTAATTCAGCCAAGTTGCTGCCAAACAGGCTGTATATCAAACATGCTTGTAAAAATAAAAAACCCAAATGGACAAGGTCAGATTCCTTTCTGTGGGGTGCACCTTTTTACCCTTGGTTATTAAAAAGAGGAGTAGGTCCACTTGAAAATTTTCTTAGGCTTTTGAACTGTTCCATGATGGTTTTTAGCAGCATTTTAATGGTAAAGTGTTACAAGCTCACATTTTGGCTTTAGTGGAAATACTGGTGATCTTCAGAAGTACTTTTTAAAAGGCACTTCTAATGAAAATAAAACTTTCAGAACATTAAGACAAAATATTACTGCTAAGAAATAAAATGACATGGTTATTAGTAGGGAGGGATTTTCTCGTCCGTTACTGCTGTTGTGTGGTTTTACAGCAACTGCTTAAGTGAGGTCATAAATAGGAAACTGATACTGTTCTTTCGTATGTAGTACCTTGCAGTGGTACATGGACTCAGAAATCTTTCTGGCCCGTTACCCTTGCATGTAAGAAACTAATGCACAGGAGGACTATTTTGTCCATCAGACATTAATGTAAAGTATGACAGAAAGGTGATTGTTTTGCTTGATTTATAGCTTGATTTATAAGATAGACCACAAGCAGAAATGCTAACCTCTTCAGATAAGGTCAGTAATGTAACAGTTTTATTATTCATGTAAACGTCTCAAGGGCAGTAACCTCTTTTTTATTACTTTAAATTAATTTCTGGAACTAAGCCTATGCTCATGTGTTTGTCTCTTAGTTCTGACCCTTGGGCAAGATGTAAGGCTGGGCTGAAGATGACTAGCACGATGTGTCTTGATAACCACGACAGTTCTCTCTTGGCCGAGATAAAATACGGTTCTACCGGGATAGTAAATGAAATAGATGAGTGTAATGTTTGCTTATGCCTCTAGCAGTAAGGTTTCTATTTTTTCCCCTTATTTTCCAGTATGAGAGGGATAACAGCTTATCCACAAATAGCCTTCTGTAATTTTGGCAGTTTGAAAGGCACATTATGGCTGTTGGAGGCTCTTGATTTTTCAAGGAAGAGAGTTTGATTTCCAAAGGAATAAGTTTCTGTAATCATCATGTCTATCAGTCAGTCAGTCCTATTTTCCTCCAACAGCATTTGAACCTTGCTTTATACAAATTTAGTAGAAGCCTAAGGTATCAAAAGTGCTAAATTCTTGCCTTTTTTCCCTTTGTTTTTTTCTCCTTTTCTTCTTTTGGCGAAAATCAGTAATGGAGGGAGACCTGTTAATCTCCCATTGGGAGAAAGATAAGGAAAACCTGGATATTCTCCGTTCTGCTTGGCAGTAGCTGAATGGTCAGTCAGTGTTCAAACATTTTGGTCAGCTTGTGTGTAACTTCAACCTTGGGAAGACATTCACTATCTTTTATTGGCATGGCAGGATGTAAGAAGACAATAGGAGAAATGGGAAGACTAAATGTTTTGAGGGGCTGTTGGGGTTGAGAGGGGGCTGTTTACAAGGGAGGGAGAGAGGAACATCAGAGACAAATCAGTTAAGAAAACAGCTTGGTTAATTATGCTTAAAGAACAGTCTGTTGATGATTCCCAAGAAATAGAAATGGGAAGCTGAGAGCAGCTCTCCTTGTTTTCTTCTTTTTAGTGTGGCAATACTTTCATTTTTGGACACCAAATATTCTTTTGATACAGTGGCACTCTAATAAGCAGAAATCCCAGAGGCATTTTGCATTTCAGTGTTATTTTATGTTGATTTGTGAAGCTTGGCAACAATTTAAGCTACTTTATTACCCAATTTCAGCTGTATAAAACAGTTCTAACTCACCAGCTCTGCTGCATCTTTACTATTCTCCTTTGGGGACCACACCTGGCCCAGCTTGTAGTAAGCTATGAGGTAATTTTGAAAACTGGTTTACCAATGGACCAAGACAGCTATCGCTGTAATATGTACTAACCAAAAGAAAGACTTTGGTGAAATGTAAGGCCAGGTTTCTAATGGACTAGGAGCTGTTATTCAAAAGAATGGTTAATAAAAGTTTATTTTACCAGGAGGAAGGAATGGCACCAGCCTCAGGTCATTGCAGTGGTGATTAACTCTCTTTCACTTTCTGAATTTCCAGAATAACAGATAGACTTGAGATATATGAAGCTGAAAAGAAAGTAGTTGCAAACAGGTTAAAATAGCTTTTAAAATTCAGTGGGTTTTATAGCTTGTCCTCAGTTCTTAAGTACCTTAAATTATATCCACCTCTGGTTGTAATAGTTTGAATGAAGGTAAAAGTGTGCAGTACTACAAGTAGTGCTCAGCAGCAAAATTTACAGTATTCTCATTGCTTTGCTGGGTCAAGACTATATAAGCCATAGGAATAGTAATATATTGGAAAGCTATATCATACAGCAGGGGGGAAAATTAATGAGGCAGATTCAGTATTATTTCAGGCAACTGACATAACTGGTGTATAACTGCAGAAAATATCGAAGTTCTGTATGAAGTGCTTCCAGCTACAAATAATAGTGCCTATAGTTTCCCAGTGTGGGGGTCCAGTGAAAATATTACCATGATATGCATTAGTAGACTCTTAAGTATTAGCGGAAAAGCTTCTAGAATGTGTAGTTTATTGATGCCTGTTTCTGTTGCTAAACCAAAATATTTACAGCGATATGTAATGAGCGGATTATCGCTCATAAAATATGCGCTCATAAAAATGAGAAATAGTGGGATTATTAGTGGCATTCAGCAGGAGAGAGGCTGTCTCTTAATGGTTTCCTCTTGCTCTAGTCATTATCACTGCAGCTGTGAATTATAGTGTTACATTTCAGTGGATTCACCAGAAGAATTTGTCCAGATAAAACATAATAATTAAAAAAAAAAAAGAGGAAATAAAATGGTTTGTGTGGTTTTTATCCTGCCCTAGCAGTTATGATTATACTTGTTACCGAGATGTGCAGACTTTACTCTGGAATTTTGACCCTGACACGTAACAGCTATGATAATGTATTGAAGAGAAATTGGTATTCATGGGAATAAACTCAGTTTTGTAACCATTAATTTTGTAGAACCAAATTCTTATTATATGTAGGCAGAAGGAAACATTACATATGAGCAGTCGCTGAAGTCAGCTTGTATTGTGAGCAGCCTATTTGCATAAGTAAGCATTTTGAATCAACTCTTGATGAAATGGGCGCACTTGGTAAAGTAAAAGTGCATGACACACCATTCTCACTGTTACTTTATTTCTGTCTGCATTATTGAGTTTGAAATCTCTTTCTGTTAGGATCTTTAGAAATCATCAACTCCTAAACAATTTGTGTCTTCCTGTAATCATTATTTGGAAAAAACACCCCAAAAAGCCCCAAACCAAAAAAGCCCTCAAAAAAAACCCAAACACCCCTCCCCCCCAAAAAAAAACCAAAACAACCACCACCCAGCCAAAAAACCTCCCACAAACAAAACCACAAACAAAATGCTTCACATAACCCCCCCAAATAAACAAACAAACAAACCCCAGCAGGTTAGTAAGTGCAACCAGAAGTGCTTTTATGTAGAGGAATGACTCATTCATTCCTAATTCTAATTTATATCAGTTGTAAGAAGACCAAAACTGTAATGGTGTTTTATGAAAAGGTTATAAACATAAAGTAAAACTAAACATAGGGATGAGGCATGTATTTTACAGAAAGCTTCTTAAGTGGCTGAGGAGGTTATCTTCTCTTTCCCAAAGTTGCCTGTGGAGATTTTCAGGGATACAGAGGTTAAGTTGTCAGATGTTAATTGACTTTCAATGAGCCAGTTTATTTATTTATTTATTGCTCTTTGAGAAATCTCAATTTTATTATTCTAGGAGCTGTTGATATTGAAGAGATTTATGGTCATGAGAACCTCCAAATAACTTTATTTTGAAAATTCTAGTTTGAATTATATAAATTGAAACAATAGCCTATACCCGTGTATAAGGAGTAATACAGGAACAACGGTTTTAACAGATATGAGAAAGCGTAACATTTGTACACTGGGAAGCGTACTGGCTTTTAAGCATATGAATAAATGAATCTAGTACTAGTTACTGTAGACTGCCGTATGGTCAGCCGAGGTTGGCTGACTTTTGTGGGCGTTACGGCAGGAGTGCTTTGTGATGAACATTTGAAGGCCATATAAAATATTTTGGGAAGTGCTACATGCTCAGTGAACAATTGGGAGAAACAACAGATGGCTTTTACAAGAAACGAAGAAGAGGCCTGTGCTTGGTTTTCTTGTGGAGTCCAGTGATGTGTCTGATAGGAGAGACTAGGGTCTATAGAGGGAGGGAATAAATTCTAGTGTAGGCGGAAGTGGGTAATGATCTGGCTGGAGTTGAAGGACCTCTATAGCTGTCTGTCTTACTGGTAAGTGATTAATTTATGCATTTGTGTTTGTCCATCTCTGTTTGTGATGAGTGTTAGTTTCGGTGTAAGTGAGGTATCTTATTTATGGTTTTGAAAGCTTTAGTGTGCCTGGTGCTTTGGAGCTGGATTGAAACACTGGTGTACTCAGACTTACCCAAATGAGACACTAGGAAACAGAAAGCTGATATTTTGAGGTATGCAACCTGTGAATGTCAGATACTTTACATATATTTATTTTCATGCTATGTGCTTTCTTAGATGAGTTATGTATATAGCTCAGACAAAGGCTTAAGTTTTCCTTCTATCTTACTCAGGCAAATAATCCAAGTTCTCCCACATTCCTCATGCATGTTCTCAGTCAGACTAATGGCATTTCAGGATGATTTCAGAGATTTTACTATTTTTACCTAATTAATCAACTTGAGCAGGATCTGAAAGCTTCAATGAATATGGATATTTTTTTCTCTGGCTTTCTCTGCACCCACTAATTCATGCTTCTGTTCTTACTTATCTGACAACTTTAAAACCTGAGCTATTTTTATGAATCGGGGAGGTTAAACATTTTATGGCAATTCTAAATTTGTATGCTCAGCATTTGAAACTGAGATTTATAAGGATGGCAATGCTAAGAGAATTCTAACTAGTAACATGCAAACAGCTAACGCTTGGACACTGAAAATACTTTTGTTCTATCAGTGTTGCTCACCTAGTGGTATGGTTTTGTGGGGCAGGAGGTCTTGTGTGTGTGCCTGTAAGCTAATAAGGGGTTGGATAGGTGCAGAGCAGCTGTGGTAGCAGTATGTCTCTTTATTTATTGATGAGAAGCCTCAGGAGGAAATAGTGTGGAATGGAAAATCAGCTCAGCTGAAGTCAGTGTCAGATTGCCGGAGATAGTATGTTTTGTGATATATGCAGTGCTGAGACCCAGCAGGATCTGATTCCCCTCTGCTTCTGCAGGGTCACTGCTTCTGGCAGATTTAGTAGGAATTCCCTGATTCCCAGACACATGGCCTTGTCCAAATTTAAGTTGTAACGGC
This sequence comes from Amazona ochrocephala, assembly GCA_039720435.1. Taxonomy (NCBI): domain Eukaryota; kingdom Metazoa; phylum Chordata; class Aves; order Psittaciformes; family Psittacidae; genus Amazona; species Amazona ochrocephala. The sequence continues at coordinate 118,338,974 of CM077878.1, read as the reverse complement.
AGTTTTGATTTAGATTGCAGATTTATAGTCCTCATAGAGTGCAAACCAGTGGGGATTTGGCCAGAGTAAAGTTATGTTCCGTCTTAGTCCCTGTTTGATGTATTGGCTACATCTGCATTAGCAAGCAATGGAGCTCAAGACAGTCAGATTTGTAGAGAGGAATGGTTGGTGCAGGGGACCTAAACCAACACTGCACATATTTGAGCAGATTTTTCTTCAGGCTAGCATTAGTCTGGTTTAGTAAACAACTGGATGTCCACTGGTGACAAGAGCACTCCTGAAGTCCAGTTTGGATGTGTTTGGCCAGAGTGAGAACGAAAGGGAGATTTGCTTCAGTAGTGGAGCCCTGGTGTGAGATACAGCAGTAGCTGTACCCAATCCCTTCTCTGGCTGCTTAGCTGTCAGGCACCTCTAGTGAGGCCAGTATCCCTCTTCAGACAGGCAGGACACTTGCCTTTCAGAAACTATGTCCTGCAGTTTTCCAGAGCAGAAACTGGTTTCAAGGAATCATAGAATCCCAGACTGGTTTGGGTTGGAAGGGACCTTAAAGCTCGCCTAGTTTCAGCCCCCTGCCATGGGCAGGGACATCTTCCACTAGACCAGGTTGCTCCAAGCCCCGTCCAACCTGGCCTTGAACACTGCCAGGGATGTGGCAGCCACAGCTTCTCTGGGCAACCTGTGCCAGGGCCCCACCACCCTCACAGGGAAGAATTTCTTCCTATAAATAATTCAAAGAACAGAGGATAAAGTCGTTTCCTGGTTCTGGCAGATGGGTGGAGGGAGAACTTTTCTTTTATAGCACAACTCTATTGGCTTCAGCAGAGAATTCAGCTCTATTCTGTTGATTAATATCACTTTTACTAAAGCAAGGGTGAGTCTCCAAAATGCTTGTATTGGCATCGGGCAGACACTGTTGTGTAATTTCTGTTATGACCAGTGGCAACTTACTTTCTGACATATTTTGCATTAGGATTTTTGACAGGTGCTCAAAATGAGGCTATAGTTAACATATGTCTTACTATATTTTGCAGGTACTGTGGTAATGTGGTAATGTGTGTGTGTGTTAAACTCCTACAAAGATCAAGTGACGTTAATGCTTCACAGGTTTCAGATACTGGATTAAATTCAAACTCCTTCAGGCAAAACTTATTCCTACAAGCCTAGAAGACCAGCGATAGTTCTTACACTTTCTGTGTGAGACAAAGCGGCAGAAATTTCTAGAGTTTATGGTTATATTTATACGCTTTGGGACAGCACCGAGAGAATACATAAGGAGTCCAATAAGCCTTTTTCTGAACATGACATCATTGCTGATAGCAAATGTGAAAGGATGATCTAGAAATGAAAATTAACAGTAACAAACAAGGAGTAAGAAGGGTTACAGTAATTGAAACATACTAATGAAACTCTGGTTTGTTCATATTATGAGCAGTCAGGAATCATGCATAATTCAAGAATGCAGTTGCTAACAGGCTCACGAAAGATCATTTAAATTTGTTTCTCTGGACACGAGGAACTGGATCTTTGATGTGATCCCTGTTGAGGTTCTGCTTGGTCCCGTCAGCCTCTTGGGAAGAGAGTGTTCTATTTTCCCCTCTTGCATCAGTGAATATTTATGGAATGTAAAGTAGGAATATCTTTAATTATGTATGAAGGGGGAAATATGTGCAGTCCTGAGCAAGGCACTTCATTGTAAAATCTACCTGAAACTCTGACAGGTAGTCTGCTTATGCACTAATGTAAGAATTGCAGTGTGTGTATGTATGGTGTACATTTGTGTGTGTGTATTTGTTTTGATTTTACTTTTAAAACTCCTACTAATTTTAAGAATGATGACTGTGTTGCTGCCCCTTTTGTTACAATGCCAAGGGAGAGATCTACAGCAGTTTGCAGTCTAAACGGCTGGAAGACAATAAATGGGGGAGAAAGGGAGTATCATCATTCTTATTTTCATGTGGATAATCGGATCTTGCTTGATATCATACAAAAGCTCCGCAGCAAAACTCTGAAGCAGACTTACCTGCTCTCATCTTTAAAGTCAAGCCCTGTCCAGAAGACAAAGCTTCTTCATCCCTGGCAGTGTTGAAGGCCAGGTTGAACGGGGCTTGGAGCAACCTGGTCTAGTGGAAGGTGTCCCTGCCCATGGTAGGGGGTTGGAACTGGGTGAACTTTAAGGTCCCTTCCAGCTCAAACCATTGTATGATTCATAGAGAAAATACTTAAACTCAGTGGAGGCATAGATTCTCTGTTTCACTCATGCTTTCTGCTAAATGGCAGAAGTGATTCCCTCCATCTGCTTATTCCTTTGGAATATTATTTAGAAAGCACTGAGTTTCCCAACTTAGATACTTCAGTCTGTGGAACTTCAAGGATACTCTTATGTTTTATTATTGCTAAAAATGTTTGATAAAATTTTTTCATATGAACAAAATGCTGCGTGTCAGTAAGTGACAGGATCCGAGTTACACATAGCAATTAGCAGCTGGCAAGTTAAGTGAACTGTAGGACTAGGACCAGGGGGTATTAAGAGCATTCAATAAGGAAAAAAACTAGTGAAGAAAACTCGGTGAAAAATTACTTGGAAGTATGTAATTTGATCTGAAGTTCTTAGGAGAGGTACAGCAGCAAAACCAACTTTGAAATGAGCAACTGAATTGTATTAAATAACAAATCTTGCAGATTTATTTTGGAGAAGGAAAAAATCAGTTTGAGGGTTTGTTTTAACGTGCAAATTCAGTAAAAATCTGTCACATGTTGTTACTCGGTGTGTCAGTGTACTGTGGGTGTTGAAAGCTAGTGGGGCTTTGAAAGCATCTAAATCAGATGTACAGTATGTGGGGAAAAACTGAATCCATAGTGAGCCAAGAAACGCAACCTACTTTGTCTACAGACAGGATGCAGGCATCTCAGATGTAGAGTGGAAGAGGGCTGTGCAGAACGAATTACTGTTGTCATTTAATGGTCTATTTCATAAAAGCTTCAAAATATTGTCGTGAGGCATCTTTCTGTGGTCATCGTTCTGCTTCACTGAAATAGGATGAGTTGATTCCTTTTTAAAAGGAAGTATATCAGAAAATTGAGGAAATGTGGGGGAACAAGTGCTCTGTGGGCAGATGGTGTACTTGGTAGTGGGGTTTTGTTTTCTTCTTCCATGGGCTTGCTGTGAGACCTCTGGTATGTGATGTATCACCTCTTGCTCTTTTTCTGTCTCTTTGTCCTTCTGTGGTTTTGAGGTGTTTGCTACAGCAGTATGCAAGTGTCTGTAAACATTCACAGAATAAGCTAGAGCAAACTCAGTGACTGAGATTTCCTTCCCAGCTTTGCATGGGATGTGTGCCGGAGGTGGGTGTAGGACCTTTCTTGGGACATCCTTGGTAAAGCACATTACCTTCAAAACTCTGTTGCTGTTTTAATACATTATTGTCACTAAACAGTTATTTTTAAAACCCATAGGAACTTGTACAGTTGCTGGTGTAATTCTTTAGGAATCTTATGGGTCTGTGAGCAGTCTCCCCAGGGAGACTGGGAGACAGTCTGGAGGAATCAGGGGTCTTGCGAAGGGCTGAAGCAGGTTACTCAGATCACCTATGGAGTAAGAAACGTAGTTCAAGGGAAGTCAACGTAATGATGAGTGTCTGTCATCCAACTCTGCCTGTGGCCTCCTGAGAAGGGAACATGCACAGACAAAAGTCGGGGACAGCTCAGGAGCATACCCCCTTTTTGGCCTCTGTGCATCTTGGCTGACATCCTCTGAATAAAGCAGAGGCATGCCAAGCCACATCTCTACCAGAGGAAGTTTAGACTTGGTATTATGGACAATTTCTTCCCCAAAGGGTGGTCAGGCATTGGACCAGGCTGCCCAGGGCTGTGGTGGAGTCGCTGTCCCTTGAAGTGTTCACAAACCGTGTCGACAAGGCCCTCAGTGACATGGTTTAGTGGTGGCAGTGCTGGGGAATGGTTGGCCTGGATGTTCTTGAAAGTCTTTTTCAACCTAGTTCATTCCAGGATTCTGTGATTTAGGCGAAAGACGTGTGTGCTAATTGCAGCACTGTAATTGATCTGTTTTTCTTTGGGGTTCTGAAATCCAAAGTCAAAACACTCCCATAAAAAGGTAATAAACCAGAGACGTTTTATTGTACTTTTATGGCCTCAGTCTGCAATCAGTAACTGAGCATGCACTTTGTTTTTTTCTCTTTCTATTCCATGTAATTTGCACAATTAGGGAATTGAATCATTGTCTTTCAGGGGAGTGTAATAGTCTCTGGGTTTATTTTGGGGAGCTGTCAGCAGACGTGGTGAAAGCACAATTTAGCTCATATCTGAGGCACAGAAAATAAATCAGGCTATTTTTCCTCATATTTTTTGTGAAACACAGCAAAGTACTGGGAGGTAAATCTGCCACTACTTGCAAACTGAAGTATCATGTCACAGTAGTTCAGAGCAGCCAGGAAAGCCTGCCCTCATTACTCTCTGAATGTATTTGCAGATTCCTGTGCAATTTGAATACTTTTAAGACAATTAACTAAAAATGGAATTATATTAAAATGAGAACATATTAATAGTTACACCAAAAATGCCACATTCATTATTTTCAGTAGTGTTTCATAGTTGATGAACTTGAAGGCTTTAGTTGCTGACAAGGGAGTAGCTTCAGGTTTTCCATGCAAGAAATTTCTCTTTTATAACTGATAGCTGTTATAATACAGTTATAGTTTGCAATAAAGCCTTGAACACAAAATGCGTGCTTGGATCACTTTTGGTTTCCTTTAAACTGTTTTTGCTTGTAAGTACGTCTGTCAAAGCCAGTAGACATCCAACATTAAACAAGAATAACCTTGGCATTTTTGCAAATGGAAGTACAGAATTTGCTAAGAAAAGAAAAAGAGGAGAGTAAGATCCCTTAGGTTCTTGCTCTTCAGGATTTTGGCAAATAACATGTGTGAGGAAAGCAATCACAAATTCCACTAGCTGCTTATAGTTATTGTCCCTGCAGGCAATGTAGCTTCTGGAAAATATGATAGTTAGAACTAAACCAGTGCAATGAAAGCCTCCTAAAATTGTTAATTCACAAGGAATATAATGAGCCGTGTCTAAGACACCATGTGCTATTGCCTAACGTACTCCAAGAGAACAGCGTGTGCACCCATCACACACAGCTGTAAATAAATGATGTCAAGAAAGCTTGGGATTCTGCAGTCATAACATCCAGGATGCATTCCTGTCAGTAGGAAACATCTGCAACCCTCGGTGACAAGTTCTTCTGGCTCACTTCTGGCTCAATGTACAGGCACAATATCCTCTTATATCAACTTTGTATTTTATTCTCTGGCTCATTAATATGTAAGATGCAAGAAAACTGTTGAGAAACATCATCTGTGTAATAAAAATATATTGCACAAGGGAAAAAAAAGGGGTGAAAACTTAAATAGCACTTACAGGAAAAGATATGTAAAGAAGCAGAAAATCTTTTCCGGCTCTATTTATTTAACTACTGCATAATCACAATGTTAAAGACTATGATTTAAGGATTAAGATACTAAGGCTTAAAAGACAGTGTAAGACTGATTTCACTTCACAAAGGATTATGTTCGCAAAGTTTTAAATACTAGTAAGTATGGAATATGAAGAAAAAAAATTGTCAAAAGGCAGTTAAAAAAGCTGGAACATGTTTTGAGATGTGTTGTGTAAACGTGTCCCCGCGCCCAGCCATTCTTCTGTCAGGTGAAGCTGTTGGATACATCTGAGAGACAACATCTCCCTCCATTCTGGGAAGGTCCATCATTGGTGTAGAGCATCTCTGATTGGCTGTTTTTCTTTGTCCTTCAGCTATCAGCCAGCCAGGCACCTTCAAAGTGTTACAGTAGCTCAGTAGTTCTCAACTCTTACAGTAGATCATCCCTGGAAACATTGAAGGCCAGACTGGATGTAGTTCTGGGCACCCTGATCTAGTTGAGGATGTCCTTGCTCATTGCAGGGGGTTGGACTAGATGAGCTTTGAAGGTCCCTTCCAATCAAAAATATTCTTTGGTTCTGTGATCAAGTCTTACATAGATCCTGAACTTCAGAAACTTGAACTGTTTCATTTAGTTTCCATGAGTTGATCAGGTTTTGTTTTTTGATGTAGTTTTTTTTTTTTTTAATTTTATTTTTTTGTGTGTGGGTGGGTTTTTTTTTGTTTGTTTGTTTGTTTTTTTTGGGGGGGGAATTGGTTTTGATTTTGTTTTTTTTTTTTCCATGAAGGCCGTATGGATAGTAAGGACCCAGAAGTGAATGCTGGGAGCAGAGCCTTCTCTTATGTCCCATCAGATAAGTGTCATAATTTGGTCTATTTCCCTACAGTTCCTTTTAAAGAAGCACTTGGAGCAGGAGAGGCTTTTGCAAACACAAGCAGGAGATCCACCGCCTGGCTAGTGGAATGCAACAGATTCCTTACAACTTCTGCAGTTCCTTAACTTGGATTTGAGCAGTTACAGGTTAATGGATTTAGCTGTAAGAAGTAGACTTTTCTTGGCTAAGGTCTGCCAGTAAGGCAGCATATCTGACTCTTCAAATGCTGTAGCCTGGAAGATCACTTATTGGCGCTGAACTTTAACTTGTGTGTAACCTTGGTATTAACCACTGCAGTTGTAGGTGCATTGGTAAATCAGATAGGTAGACAAAGAACATCTTTAATCCATTAAAGTAGTATTGTTCCTCTGGATTCATCCCTCTCTTCCACTTTGTTGAGACATGCTGTTATGAACAAGTCTTGACAATTGCTGCAGCTCTGTTCAGGGTAAAGCTTATTAGTTTAGCCATTTCTCAACGTATAAGTCCATGTAAATATGATTTTCAAAAGGAAATGCTGACACTATCGTGACAGCATCAGTTTGTTACCATATTTTTAGGTTGAAGCATTTGAGTTTGTTTTCTCCAATAATACGAGCTTAAGAAAGTATTGAGCTCCACGTTTATTTTTTTTATGGAGTCCTGCAGATTAGCTATTCCATTAAATTTTGATCTCTCTGCAACCTAGCTTCACCAAAGCTGGAAAACAATGGCACGTGTCAGAGTTTGAAGCTAATACAAATGTTCTTTAAAATGCATAGTTTTGAGTAGTTTTCCTCCCAAGAAGCTCCTCTTTTCTAGGTAAGGAGTGTTCTTAAACCCTGGAGAAAGAGTTATTTTTAATGCACTTGGAAAGTAAATAAATAAATACCAGCAATAGCAGGGAAAAAAATCAAGCCCCAGCTGGCCTTCTGGCAACCAGAAACTCTGTTTTTTCTGATTTCTGTTACAGTTGTCAGTAACATTGACAGCTGTTAAATGTAAACCCTAGTAGTATAATAAATGTTTGCAATTACCATCTATGTTTCAGTTGCCAGTTCTTAGTCTGTTGTGTCATATGCGAAACAGATGCTCTTAAGAAAGATTCAACCCTGTAGCAATTACTCTAATGATACAAGTAATAGAAACTTCGATCGCTGTTTTTATTCCTGTAGATAACTCTCTAAGGGATCACTTTTCAGCTGGAAATTTTAACTTCTCAAATTTTGCATATGTTAATTTAAGGTAGACTATGAGATTTAGGAGTAACAATTATATAAACAAGGTGAAAGCTTATTGACCCTCCGTTGTCTTTTGCTAAGGACTTCCCCATTATAATTAGAAGATGGGGATAAAATCCTTCTTCATTCAAAATTAGTGGCAAAACTCCCATTGTCTTCAGCAGTGCCAGGATTTCATGCTCAGTCAAGTAGACGAGTCTCACTCAGAGGTCTCTGTTTGGATATCATGGCTCTTCATAGACACCTTGGTGGTGGTGGTGTTTACCTTCATGGGTTACCAACTTTGTCTATGTTTATCTATATGAAACTGAGCAAAAGTGGGAGCAATCTGTTCTGTCGTACATCTGGTTTTAGCAATATGAATGCATTTTGTTCCTTATCTTTACTTGGAAAACAGTACTTAAATACTTTACTTGGAAAACAGCATTATCTGATAATTATTGTATGCTGAATTTCCTTTTACACTGAAGATTGCTTTGCCCAGCTGAAGAGCAAGGCATGTTTAACTGTTCACTAGTACTTTCTTGCTGTAACTGATTAATAATGCAGGACCAAATCTTTCCCCAAATCCTTTCTCTGCCTCTGGCTTGGATTCCTCCCAAGTGTTTTATAGTTTTCATCAAGTATTATTAGCCCTATTGTCCACTCTGAGTTTGCATCATCAAATTGTGTATCTGCACACACTGGTTCCACCAAAATCAAATGACAGCTTTGCCTGATTGCCCCAGCCCCTCTGAAGGCTGGGATATGGAGTGGGATCTCACCACATCGGGAGGAACAGACTGAGCAGGCTGCGCTGCTGGGAATCCAAGCTGCTCCTGGCTCAGATGCAGCCGTGTAGGATGTCTTTCTAAAGTCATTGCTCTGGAAGGTGCTTCTGTGTACAGCTTTAAGTTATGCAGTGTAGTAAACCACATAAAATTCCTTCTGTCAGTTTATCAGCATATGTACGTTATCAGGTGTGCTGCCAATCATGGCACATATGGCTACTGGACTCAGTAGTGGTTGCCATATGGCTGCAGAGCCTTCCTTTCCCATGGCCATGGAGTTAGGCCCTTAGTGCGCCTTCTGAGCTATGCATAGCTCTTATGTTCTGAGCTGCACTTTGTCCGTGATGATGTGAGCTTTGTCTGTCTTGTACAGGAAGTTGCTATCGTTGGCATCCCGTATGTTTGCTCTGAGGAACTATACTAACAGTTGATGAATGGTATGTGGAGTTTCTGATAGAAATCTCTGTGTGTCTCCATGTATAGATACCATAGAACATTATCTGATAGTTATTGTGTGTTGGATTTCCTTTTACATAGATAGTTATTGTGGGTTGGGTTTCCTTTTATATTGATGAATGATTTGATGTTCTGGGACCAGTTTGGTTTTGTTTCATATAAAAACATTCATAGAAAACAATCAAATGTAACCATGTAGTAATTTTAAACTGGAAGAGGGGAGATTTAGAATAGACATTAGAAAGTTCTTCCCTGTGAAAGTGGTGAGGCCCTGGCACAGGGTGCCCAGAGAAGCTGTGGCTGCGCCATCCCTGGCAGTGTTCAAGGCCAGGTTGGACGGGGCTTGGAGCAACCAGTTCCAGTGGAAGGCATCCCTGCCCGTGGCAGGGGTTGGAACTGGATGATCTTTAAGGTCCCTTCCAGCACAAACCAGTCTGTGATTCTGTAGCTTTGGCCTTGTGCTTGCTTGGGGGTGTTTTACAGTGTTCCTGTTGTCTTCCCTTCTCCATGCTTTCATTGTCTCTGGTTGTTGAATGCAGTCAGGAGATGTCAGCCAGGTGAGCAGTTGAAAGATACAGCGGCTGACTCAGTGTGTGTACTCTTCCAGGACTTACCCATCGTGCATGTCACATGCTTGCGTCTTATCCAGTCTTTACCTTCTTACCATTCCACCAGTTTTGTTGACTACAGTCTTCCCTAAATGAAGATGTAAATGCCAGAGGAGATAAGAAGGAAGAGAAAAGCATCTTTATTGCAAGGAAAAAGGAGGCCAGAGCTTTTCTGGTTTTTATGCCAAGTTCTCTTATGTCCAGGGAATTAATTCCTGATTCACTGGCAGCACTGTCCTTTGCTGATTGTACTTTGTGTGCTCATTTTCCCCAGCAAAGAAGGATATCTAACAGTTTACAACAGTATCAGAGGAGAGCTGTTGGTTTACCACTGTTCTGTGTATTTGGCTATACCAAGTGCAGAGAGTTGAGTCCTCTGTGTACTATGTTAGTATAAATATTTCTTCTGCACTGACTACAAGATTGAAACAGAACTTCTTAATGAAATAATTAATAGCCGAAAATAATATCTGAGATCCTGTGAGGTGGTAGCCTTGCCCTTTAATCTCTTGCCTGTTAATAATAATGGACTAGCTGGTCTTCATCTACCACTCTCCATCCCTCCTCCTTTGAGACAATACAAAGTACTGTTTTCAAGTCCCTCTCTGAAGCGGGTGGGGTTGTACCCCACAAGATCCTTGCACCCTGTAGTGTCATCATCCCAGGGGATTTTGGCCATGCAGCAGCCTCCACAAAGTCCTGAGAAGTTGCCCACCTCTTTAGAGTGGACTGCAGAACCAGCAATAGCTTGTTTTATTCAGGAGATCATCACAAGTTAAGGAGTATCTGAAGAGGGCCTATAGGGATGCTGGGGAGGGACTCTTCGTTAGGGACTGTAGTGAGAGGACAAGGGGTAATGGGTTTAAACCTAAACAGGGGAAGTTTAGATTGGATATGAGGAAGAAATTCTTTACTGTAAGGGTGGTGAGGCACTGGAATGGGTTGCCCAGGGAAGTTATGAATGCTCCATCGCTGGCAGTGTTCAAGGTCAGGTTGGACATAGCCTTGGGTGGCATAGTTTAGTGGGAGGTGTCCCTGCCCGTGGCAGGGGGGTTGGAACTAGGTGATCTTAAGGTCCTTTCCAACCCTAACTATTCTGTGATTCTATGATCTCTCCGTGGATTCAGCCATGGAGCAGAGGCATTGAGCTGACTTCCATCTCACTGCTGTAGGACATGCTTAGTTCAAAATAAGTCCTTTTTTCTTGCATTTGATGTTTGTCAACTCGATTCTTATTCCTCTGAACCAAAATCCATTCTGAAGATGAAGCTGAGAATACACAAGCTGAAAATCAGATATTAAAGGTTAGTGCAAGACAAAAATACTCTCGGTATACTTTGGGTTCGCCCGTTTTTGCTTTTGTCAAGATCACAAGAATTGAAAGTAAATGTGCTGAGCAAACTCAAAAAAAAGTTACGTTTCTAGCCTCTTATCGGATTTTTACAGCAGTTTGTCTTTTCAGAAAAACTCCATTATATTTCATATGTAAATTTTTCTTTATGAACCTAAGGTGCTACCTCAGTATTTCTTTGTTAAAAGCTGAGGTCTTGAGTTACGTTGTGCTTGTAAGTGACAGATTCATAGGAGGGAAGTCCAACTAAGGAGAGGGAAAGAAATGATGGTTGCCCATATATTTCTAATTAATTTCCTCAATGTCCTCTTTATTTGAGCAAAATGAACATGAGCATGAACAAAATATGTGCATATCTTGATTTAAGGGAAAAAAAAAAGGCTAGTTATCCAGCTGGCAGAGAGTTTGCAACAGATTCAGGCTACAGTGTAGGAGGCTGAAAAGAATTAGTGCAGTGCTTGCTTGACAAATAGCCTTATTTGTTCAGACCAAATAGAAATTTTGGGCAAGCCCATGGGTTTGGTGTGGAAAAAGCTGGGAGGAGAGTGCAAACCTGAAATGAGTTGTCAATATAAAAATGCATTTATTTCTATTTATGTTTTTCAGATGAAAAGGTGAATTTAAGTAAAGAGTGAGAGGAGAGGTCATGACTCACTTGGGGGGAAATCGTAAATAGTAGTAAAATACAGGAAGGCACATCACTAACTTAATTTCAAGGAACCTGTTAGCTTAAAGAAGTCGAGTTTGTGCGTTGCTATGGACTTTACTGAATCTTTATGCTCTTATCCTCTCTTAGGAAAGGAGTTGCTTTCAGCATCAACTGTGTTTCAGTTAAGAAGTGTGACTTTCTAAGGAGTTTATTATTTGGAGAATTTCTAAAAATTCCGACTTGTGAGGTCGCGTAAACAGATAAGACATTTATGTTTCAAAAAAAATATAGGCATTACAGAGGATATAAAATTGGAAAGTGCACAAAAAGGCCTCAGTTAAAGATATTTCTCTTAAATATTGTATTCCATTAAAAAAGGCTGCTATATATTTGATAAACCTTGTATTCTAGGGAAATATCTTTGATTTACAGTGCAATACATCAGTAGGTACATTCAATGACTATTTGGTTATGGTTAGCAGGGGAAAATGGGTACTGCATGTGCTAGTAGTGATGGAGAAAATGTCCTGGCTGAGTATTCTCCCTGTGGTGCAAAGAATCATAGAATTACAGACTGGTTTGGACTTAAGTTTGCCTAAAGCTCATCCAGTTCCAGCCCCCTGCCAGGGGCAGGGACACCTTCCACTAGACCAGGTTGCTCCAAGCCCCATCCTACTTGGCCTTGAACACTGCCAGGGATGGGGCAGCCACAGCTTCTCTGGGCACCCTGTGCCAGGGCCTCACCACCCTCACAGGGAAGAATTTCTTCCTAATGCCTCATCTCAATCTCCCCTCTGTCAGGTTAAAGCCATTCCCCCTTGTCCTTGTCCCTACAGGCCCTTGTCAAAAGCCCCTCTCCAGTTTTCTTGTTGGACCCTTTAGGCACTGGAAGCTGCTCTAAGGTATCCCTGGAGACTTCTATTCTCCAGGCTGAACAGCCTCAGTTGTCTCAGTCTGTTGCACCTCTGTGGAATGAACAGAAGTGAAGTAGTTGGGACCTTTCACATACGTGTTTGCAGCACAAGATAAATCATCTAAATCCCTGTCCAAGGAGGCAGGCGAATACAAGTGAAAACTCCTGTCTGTGAGTGCTGAAGCAAGTACAGTTGCAAGTTGGTCTTTCCAGTAGGAGTGGGTTGCTGGGAGCTGATTAATGGTCTTGTCCTCATTGCTGCCTTGGAAGGGGGAATGACCTCTGGCAATTAGGATGCACTGGTCTTGGTGGATGTTTTTAGTATGGCTGCTTTTATTACAAATCAATAAACGAAAACCCCAGGGCAAAGAGATTGAGAGGCTGCTGCTGCTGAAGTGTTATTTATCTTCTCCAGGAAATGAATTCTACCTGTTAGCTTTCACAGGAGCCACAGCACTTATCTAACACTTGGTAACTGCTTATGTGCTTTCTTGAGTCAGAACTTTAATTTCTTTGCATAGGGGAATAGTAACAATTGTAATTTCTATCTCCTTGAGTTAATGAGGATTGACGATGCAGATTTGTGAACATGTGGCGGACAAATTGTTGTAAGAGCCAGTAAGCATGTATTTTGAAGAGCTGTTTAGAACAAGTAACTCTTATTTGTGCATAGTCTTTCTTCATATTGACAGGTAAATGTCAAACTGTATAGAAATCTCAGGAAATTTTCATGGTTGACGTCTTTTTCAAGTCCTTATAAAGCAGTGAGGAAAACAAGCTGATTTTGAGATATGAAGTTTCTGCAGGAGGAGAAAGGGAGATTGTTGTCATCTTAGTAGCTTTATTTGTCAGTAAAGAAAGATGCTGAAAGTTGGAAACTTTGATGGGAATTCAACTAGGTGCTTGCTGGAATGAGAGAGAGAGTATGGAACATTCCAGTGATATATTCTGCAACATCTGTACTTTTCTTGAACAAAACACATGAACCCGTTAAAACTCTTTATGAACAGATTATGAAGAGCTGAAGAGCTTCAGTTATTAAAGAATAGTAATGTGTTTGGCTTAGCATTGGTATAGACTGTGCAGAATGAATTACTGGTGTGGATGGCTTTTTCACATGTGTATGAGCTTACTGATCTCTGTTTTGCAGCTGACGATGGCTTGGTTTAGGGGAGGTTCAGTGGAGGTGTTTGCTGCTAAAGAATAGCTCAGGCTTGCTGCTTTTTTTGGTGACAGTTTTTTCTTTAGCAGCTTCTTGCTCTCGCATCAACATAATAGCATTGGTATCTGTGATAGATGGAGTTTGATGCCCCCATCCCTCAGCAAACTAATCATAGAAGATTCCAGCTGATGTTGAGCTCAGAACTGAGTTGGAGCTGAAAGCTGTACCTGTTACCATGGTACTGATCAGCAGTATCTGGTTGGTACAGTTAGTTGGTAGCACCAAGTTCCCACTGGCATTACAAGAAATGTGCTGGCAAGCCTGGCTTATTTATAAGATCGTGGTATATCACATGCCTCTCTCCCTTCCTCCTAACACTCTGAGGTCTAATAACAGATCTGGATGACAGACTGCTTTTTCATGGTTAAATCTGAAGCTTACCAGTCCTCAAACTGCTGTCTCAGCTGATCTGGGAAACTGCAGTTTGCTACTTGCCTTAATCTAGGAAAGGGGCCATTGAACACCAAGAGATTCAGCACCTAAACATAGGTACCTAATGCCATGTATCCTCCATCCTGGACTGTCCTGTCTGACCTCTAGCTGCATCCCCAGAAGGTTGCAGATGGCCGTGGATCCAGTGTCACATCTGCCAGAAGTAGGCAGATGTCTCAGACATTTAGTCTGTCTCAAAGGCTAGTTCAGGCTAGTGACTCACTCTTTAAGTAATAGTAATATGTTCAACATTTTAAGGCAAAACAAAAATAGTAATACGCAGATAGTTCCTCCTTCTTCACTGAAGTGCAATGAAAGGACAAGAATTTTATGCAAGGACGTTCTCCTGTTGAATTAAATGGATGGTCTCCTGTTGACTCCTTCTGTTAAGAAAGAACAGGATCTATTTGTAATTTATTAAAGGAAAATAGCTTCTTTTATGTTTTTCTAATGTGATAGAAATACTTGGCCAACTGTGCACCTCTGATTTTTTTTAATGAGCTCAGAAACAGGATGACAATGAGTGAACATTTGCAGAAGAACTTGGTGTAACCTCCAATCCATGGTAGACAAGTTAATACGAAATGGGTTTATTGTTATTCTGTTGCAAACTGCCCATGTTGTTCTTGCCCACATACTTTGTATTGCATTAGTCTACATTAATTTTCATCACTTTTGCACTAGTGGAGAATGCTTATGACTAATTTGTAGATTGTGTGGTGCCATATTGACTTAAATAGACTGTATTTTAATGTTATTATGGGCATTTTCTAGTAAAATCATTTAATTACAGTGGCATTTACTGCCATTACAGTGGATAAGTGACTGCAGATCAAAACCATAATATATAGAGCTACCTGGAAGGTGCACAAAATCAATTGGCTTGGCATTAAAGTTGTTCACTGTACTTGTTTGCAGGATCCTTGTTGGGTGTGAGGGTGTTTGCGCAGAATGTGAGTGTCATAACATTGAAATCTTAGGCTGGAAGGCAGTATATTCACCCAGTATACCTTAACTAAGTGGTTGTTACTAAAGAAATTGTTTTTACAAGCTATTCTTTACCTTTCTGTTAATAGTTCTCTCCCAAGTGAATGTGATTAGATTCTTATTACTCCTTAAAACAAACTAAAAAGCACTTTATTCTTGAATTTTTGAGTAAAGGTCTTTTTAGCTTAGAAGAAAATCTTCCAAAGAGGACCTTCTATTCCAAACCAAGTAGTACAGGTACTTCTGATTGTTTTTCGCCTGTAGGAGAGCTCTTGCCTACAAGCAACTTGCAGAATTGAGTGAATCTTCAATAAACCTGGTTCAGAGTAAATTGGATGGAAGCATCATCAGCCAGATTTACATGAATTTTAAAGTGTCTAGAATTCCAGGAAAATTCAGAAATGTTCCGAAATCATTCATTCATTGACCTGAATACATTACTCCTGTTAACTTGAGTCTGCATTATGGAATCCTTATTCACGATGTTCTTGTTCAAAACATTTGTAATTCAGAGAGAATTCTCCTGACAGAGCAAACAATTGACAGACTAACACTTTTGATGTACCCATTGTTACTAGAACCCCATTGAACTTCCAGCAGGTCTGAAGGGCAGCAATATGTTCATTAATAAATATGTTGGTACAGAATGGAACTTTATAAGAATTTTAAATGTTTTTATAAGTGGATCAATGATTATTTTTGTAAGAAGTGTTCTAATACTTATTGTTACAGCGTTTGAGAATAAAAGAAGAAAATACAGGCCACAACACGCATTAATTTAGTTCATGAAAGAGCAAAAGTACGTATTTTGTATGACTAAACCAGGGCTTCCTGCTGAAGTTAAAAATTGCACATACAATGCTCTCTGCTTTTATTTTTTTACACAATATTCTTTGCTGTACGCACCAAATAAACTACAGTTAGGACTCTTGCCTGCACTGGAAGATGTTCTGTGGAGGCAGCAAATCTTCCCAGAAGAGAAGGCTCTGGAAAACCTTATTGTGGCCGTTCAGTTCTTAAAAAGAGCCTTTAAGAAGGATGGGGAGAGACTTTAGCAGGGCCTGTTGTGAAAGGACGAGGGGTGATGGTTTTAAACTCAAAGATTGAGGCTGGATGTGAGGAAGAAATTCTTCATAGCAAGGGTGGTAAAAGTCTTGCACAGGTTGCCCGGAGAGGTGGTTAATGCCCCATCCCTGGAGACATCCAGGGCCAGGCTGGATGTAGTTCTGGGCAACCTGATCTAGTTGAGGATGGCCGTGCTCATTGCAGGGGGGTGGACAAGATGACTTTTGAAGGTCCCTTCCAACCCAGACTATTCTCCACTGGAGATTACACAAACATGATTTCATTGCTACTGAAATACCAGTCAGAGGTGGCTTGAGCCTGCCGGTTTGTGTTGCTGGTGCCTCTCAGTAGCTCTTGAGGAGGTCACTTGTCTTATCATAGGCTTATCATTCCAGCAAAAGAAGTAAAAATTATTAGCATTCCTATTAGTTGCCATGCAGATATGTGAACACTGGTTATATGAATGGTGTCAAAATAGATCTTAAATGAGCACTTTGCTGTTACAGAAGTAGAAATTGAGTTGCTTGCACGTGTTTACAGTGCATCATGTGCACCAAAGCTGTGACTGAGAACCCTAGGTTTGATCTCCAAGCCAATCTTTCTCCTTCCGTATGGGAAACATAGTATTTGAACTAAAGAAAAAGAAAACAAAAGGCTGCTTCATCCCAAGATACGTAGTGTTTTACTTCTCTCTGACCAGCATTGGCAGCTGTTCATTTTCTGCCTGAGTGAATTCAGAAGTCATTTACCTTACGAGTGGCAAATGCCGTATGATGCTTGCATGTTTATATCTTACTCTGACAAAACCCTTCTATTTCTTTCTGGATGTGTCAGTAATATTTCAGTGAACTAATTATTTAGCATGTTTCTGAATTGGGTCAGAAAGCAAATCATCTAATAGACACAAGAAATATGTGCCATGCTCAGATGAATTCACAAGGGAAAGAATAATACAAGCAATGATGTCTGTTACCAGAGAAGGGGGTTTCAGGTTCGAGCAGCAAGTATTACTAGATAACAAGTTGTCTTCTCTGAAAGAGATTAACTTCTATTGCGCTGCAGTTTATTCACTTACCACCTTATTTCCATTTTGGATGTACTCCTTGGTCCGTAAGGATCCATTTTTTGCCGATGTTTTTCCTCTTGGGCTTAACAAATAGGAATTAAACACAGTAATTCTGAGAGAAAAATGAGGGTTACAGTTTATGTAAAAGCTAAGGAGACTGCTGGTTTTCTTGCTGGTTTTCTTTCTAAGTGCATATTTGCAAGGCTGAATCGAACTGTGCCAGCATCATTTCATTTTGATTGCTGCTTTGAGTAGTGCATGTAAGACTGTACTATGGCTGTGAATGTTACTTACTAAGTAGTAAAGAGCAGCATCCCCAGTAAATGTGTTACACGTAAGTGGATTAAAAATGTGCATGTTCAGTTTTGTACTTGGTAATACTCTGCTAATCTGTAATGCTTTGGGAGCTAATACATGCAGACACTAATAAATACAGTTAGTGCTGTGTAGCCAGCACTCTTCAACACTGCCACTGGTGTGAGGAGAAACAAGCGTTATCAGTAGCATGGAAGAAGAGTAATAAAACTGCAAAATATCTTGGGTAAATGTTTTCTTCTTCATCATATTTGCAGATGTTTAGTTCTGGTACCTGAACTTGAAGGATTTTAAGCGATGAAAATGGCCGTTTGTCAAGAAAGTGGGAAAACACATTACCCAGTCGCTGCATGAGGGGCAATTTTTAGTATTAATGGACATAACTTCACCGGTAACAGTAGATGCACATAAAATTTATTCCAGCTGAGAGATACTCTTTTTTTCCCCCTCTGTCAAGTGAAAAGGGTTTTATTCAGAAAGAATGCATACTGTAGCACTGATGTGCAATGCTTTTTAGCCTCTGCGGGAAATTTATGTTTAAACCTGAATTTTAGGGAAGTTGCAAGCCAAGATTTTTGGAAGTAGGGGCTGTTAAGTCTGGAGAAGAGAAGCTGTGTGGTGACCTCGTCGCAGCCTTCAGTATCTGAAGGGGGCCTTCAAGGATGCTGGGGAGGGACTGTTCATCAGGGACTGTAGTGATAGGACAAAGCGTAATGGGTTTAAACTTCAACAGGGGAAGTTCAGGTTAGATGTAAGGAAGTTCTTTACTGTGAGGGTGCTGAGGCACTGGAATGGGTTGCCCAGAGAAATGGTAAATGCTTCATCCCTGGCAGTGTTCAAGGCCAGGTTGGGCAGAGTCTTGGGCAGCATGGACTAAGGTGAAGTGTCCTGGCCCATGGCAGAGTGGTTGGAACTAGATGATGGAGGAATTTAACTGAAAGACTCTTGCTCAGTTTTGAAGCAGCTGTTTCAGGAAGCTCATGTCCTGTTGGCAAAGTTTGCTGCTTTTAAAACCACTTCTTTTCTGGTTCCTGCTAGAAATTACTGACCTCAAGAACAAGTTGTTACAGCCTTAGTTCCTGTCAATATATGTGTTGTACCAGTAGAATAATGAATTTACATAGCATCAGGCTTGCAGGCTTTCATACTTATATTAACTCTAGTATAGGCTTGGGCAAAGCTAACAGGGTGACAGGATGCTTTCTGGTGCTATTTCCAGGCACCCATGTACAGAAGTAAGAGCTTTAGATTTGGCTAAGAGATTGCATTACCTTATTTTCCTCTTTCATTTAGAGCCAGTGCGAGCATGATGACCAGGGTTCAAAAGGGGCATTATTTGTGAAGGAAATAACTTCGTAGATGTGTCTCCTATATTATTTGTGATTTGTGACCCCATTAATGAGGTTGAAGGGACATTAAAAAGAGATGTAGGATTTCAGTTACTTTTCCAGGGTGTTTTCTCCTTTGTGAAACTATGGGATGGCACAAGCGGGCAAAGTGATGCGTTTTTAGCGTATGGGTATTTCCAAAAGATGCAAAGCAGTGAGTTGTACTATCAGTCTTGTTCCTATTATCAGTCTGATTATTCCCAAAGAAAGAACCATGCATTCCCAGGGTTGTTGCATGCTTTCAGTGATGCTTTCTCAGATACTAGGTCTAGAAAGTATTGGGAAGATTGGATGGGGTAACAGCTTTCAGATTGTTCCTGCACCAAGTATCTTCCTTGGGATGCTTAGCAGAAGCAACCAGTATGTCTGGATGTGAGCCAGCTCTTTCTGGGGGATGGAAGCCATTAGAAATTAATGCAGAGGAGGAACAGTCCTGGTTTATATCCTGAATAGTTAATGCATGATTTTCTATTTAGGTTTTTGTGTCTTAAATTCTTCTGGGATACTGGTAAATTAGCCCTATATTAAAGTCACACAAAGTTATGACATCAGAGAATACCTGAAAAGCTCATTATTCTCATCGTACATACCAGTGCCTTTAACAGTGCTGGCGTCTTTGCTCCAAAGTCATTTGGATTTCTGCATAAATTTCTCTTTAGTTTAATGAAGTTAAGTATATGCTGTTGAGTATATGCCACGATTTTCTTGTCCATTTGAGAGCCCAGATAATTCAGGTGTATTTGCCAATATTGATCATTGAAATGACTTCCTATTAAGTCATCTTCTTTCTAAAAGGCAGTCATTAATTATGCCACTTTCCTATCTCTTAGGTTGTTATTAATTCAGAACTCATTATCCTTTTCTCCTTTGCCTCTGAATAATCTCCAGCGAAAGGTCTTGACCAACACTAAATAAAAATAAAAAAATCTATTCCTGTCGTGGTTTAAGCCACTATAACTCACACAGTCGCTCACTCACTCCCCCCTCTTTCTTCCCTGCAGCTCCCAGGGGGATGGGGAGGAGAATAGAAAGAATGCCACTCCCACAGGTTGAGATAAGAACAGTCCAGTAACTGAGGTATAACACAAATCACTACTGCTACTACCAATAATAATGACAAGGGAAATGCAAGGAAAGAGAATACAACTGCTCACCACGCAATACCAAGCCCTACCCAGTAGCGAACCCAACCCTTCCAGGTCTCTGCCCTCCGTTTGTACATCCTGGGCGTGACGTGCTGCGGTATGGAATACCTCTTTGGTCAGTCTGGGTCGAGTGTCCTGTCTCCGCTCCCCCCCGGCCCCCCCTCCTCCCTGGCAGAGCACGAGACTCAGAAAGTCCTTGGTCAGACCAAAACATTACCAAGCAGTGACTGAAAACACTGGTGTTATCAGCGCTGTTCATAGGCTGGAAGTCAAAAACACAGCGCTGCACCAGCTACCAAGAAGGAGAAAAATGACTGCTACTGCTGAACCCAGGACAATTGCAAATGGAGCTACAGGGTCCCACTTGCTTACCATTTAAAGAACCATTCAAAAGAATAGGTTGCAAACTGTAAATCTTCTTTATAAAGCCAGTCCTCTGGTTTATTCAGTCTGTATTTATCACACTACTGTGTTATCCCATCTTTACCAGATGCTTTACAGATGCTCCCGCAGGTTGCTGGCTGGAGCTACCTTGAAGAGTTTTTGTGACTGTGCAGGTGTGTGGCCAGTCTTGCTAAGCACAGCTCTGCTTCTTGGCATGGGGGTGTTTGAGCCCATAGCTCTTTATTGGGGCAGTAAGTCCATTTCATCTTTGCTTTGGAGCATGGATCATCTGTAAGTATCGTGCCTTACTTCTTACAATTAACAGCTTTTATTTCCTTGGCAGTGCTCCTTTTCCTTTATAGTCTTAAGGCACTCAGCAAACTGTCTTGCCCTGGGCATTTAATTTTTCAAGCTGTTGTGTAGATTTGTGTCTCTGGCATCATGCTGTAATTTCCTTCTAACTTTGGACAATCCTCTTATAAATAAAAATAATTTAAATTGTTCGACTCTTTATCTTTCATTTCTGCCTTTATCCTCTAATAGCTGGTTGACAAAGGGCTGATTTTCCTCCAGGCATTTTTTCTCCCAGCTGGCACAAAGCCAGATCCATAGGCCATGCACCAACCTTTGTGTGAAATGTTGTTTTTAATAAAGTAATGAAACATTATTAATGAAATGAACAATTAAATAAACAAAGTGCTAGTATCCTGCTGCGTAGGTAGGGACGGCATCTGATGGGATTTGGCTGCCATGAACTTGCGTCCAGATTGTTGTCTACAGCTCCCTTAAATAACATGCATGCAGGAATATCATGAATTGGTTAGGAAATCTGATCCTTCTTAGCCTTGTCATGCACCAGTTGGTATTTTCTCATATCATCAACTTGTGCCGTAGTTGGTGTCATGCCGGGCTTCATGGCACAATTTTCAGCTAAACAGTAATCCATAGTTGGAGTCTGGTTATAGCTAGCAAGTGTGGTTATTTCCTTTGCTATCATAGGCATTTGATTCTTGATAAGATGATACTTCTAAATACTGAAGTCCGCCAACATCAGCCGTATTGGTGCCTAAGCCCTTCAAACAGCCCTTGAAAGTAGTTTCTGTTTGTTTTTTTGCATTAGCAGTTATTTTTATCATGTCAAAGCCTACATCAGATTCTGCCTATACACATTTCACCCTTTCTGTAGTTCTGTACTGGGAGAGATTGGGTTAAACACATTTTATGTGTGTTTCATGGTCTTCGTGTGAGTGTTCTTTAGTGAATCATCTTTATCGTTCTTGGGACACGCTCTAGCTAGCTCAATCACAGAAGCACAAGTGGAGATGCTGGAAGAGACCCTGTCACCTGAACGTGGGCAAACTCTACCTTGTCCATAGGGAAATCAAGAGAAAATACTACCTCTACCTCTTCCTCCTCTTGCAGAGATCTCTGAACTGGAGAGAGAGAAGTCTCTGTGTGCTATGCATGAAGCAGAAGGGCAGGCAGGTTGTTAGGTGTCTTATTCCCACCGCAAATAGAAGATACACCAGCATGAATTCTCTGAAGTTACTTAAATGAATACTGACTTTATTGAAAAGGGTTTTCCTACACTCTATGTGTCACATCATCCTTCCCCACTTCCCCAGCATTATTTCTAGCCCACAGCTTTTGTCTGCCCTTTGTTCCCATTC
Organism: Amazona ochrocephala; assembly: GCA_039720435.1. Classification (NCBI taxonomy): domain Eukaryota; kingdom Metazoa; phylum Chordata; class Aves; order Psittaciformes; family Psittacidae; genus Amazona; species Amazona ochrocephala. The sequence continues at coordinate 118,317,006 of CM077878.1, read as the reverse complement.
CTGTCTCCTTGAAGAAACGTCCATTTGTAATCCATTCTGCTACTATCAGGCATGATTTTGGGTTTTAGATGATTTATTGTAGCCCTAGTGATTCCTGCTGTCTTGTTTTGATCTTGCTTGTAGTTGTAGTTATGAGATTAATGAGATCAAAAATAAAAATATCCATTGCTAGGTATTTTATAGGTATTTATGGCTGCTGTAGCTGTATCTTCTCTTTTAGGCTCCTTCTAACCAACCTCCTGAAAGCTTTAAAGGTTTAAAATTAAGCCATTTGAAATTCATCACAGCTGCTTGTCCTTGATGTTTTCTGTCTATTAGTTTTCATGCACAATTGCATACTCATGGCAACTGCAATACAATTCTTCTCCTGTGTTATCTTATAAAGAAAATGTTACAGTTTCTGCATGTTGCACAAGATGTAATTGAGAATCATTTTCTTTTATGCAGTAGAGTTCTCATATAGAGTCAGTATTTTTCTTTAAATTGCCTTTGGTATGTTCTTTAAATACCTGATTCTGGGAAGGATGACATAAGAGGTTTTATTTTTCTCTGTGCACCTAATCTGTCAACAGTATATGCACCAGGTTTCCTGGTAGAGTTGCCATTTGCTAAGTCAGTGGTATGTTTCCAGTAAGGTAATGGATAAAGTCTCTTCAAACTGTCACTGAATGACAGGTTTTGCTTACTGTAGGCTGTGTGACGAACAGAGGGAGGTATTTTCGGCTGTGATTTTTGAACATTGGCACGGTTGTGTGCAAGAAGCTTTCATAAGACTAGCAGAGTATTCCTTTCCCATCTGGTATATTCATGTTTTTGTGATAATAAATGTGTGCTTTCAAAATGGAAAACCATTTGAATTAAACTATGTCTAAATATTTGCCGATGTCAAAATGCATTTTTCAGACCTTGAGTGAAAATCGCATCAAGCAATATTTGTATATGTAAGATAGTGGCTGAGTGTTTAACTTCAGCCATGAACTTAAAACTGACCGATTGTTGCCCTTTGTAGCATAGTAGATTAAAAGATTAAATATTTTTTTTATTGCTTCCTAAAATTCATGTTCAAGAATATATCTTCAGACTAGGTTCCTGTACTGTTCAAATAACTAAAGCACTTACATTTAAGTAATCAACAGTTCCCTCTTGTTACAAGTTCTAGAAACAGTATCAGACAAAGCAGGAAAAAATTAAATGAGTACTTAAATTCTCTAGTAAGAAAAACCCGCGTGCCCAGCTATGCATTGCCAATTTGGGCCTGTAAAACAAGTAATAGATTGCAAAGATTTGATTTGGTGGTATGTGCGATTTGTCTAGTAGCTGCTCTGCCTACCCTTGGCTTAGAAACACAGCACTGTCCTAATCAAATCACTGGACTAGTCCTGTTCTTGACTTGGTCAACTGCAGACAAGGACCAAGGCAAAAGGCTTTGAAGTTGATTATGTCTGTTTAATTACCCTAAGATTCATTGTTTTCCCTCTTCTTAATTAAGCTAAGGTAATAATGAAATCTGTTTGACAACTGTACTCCAAAAGTCATCAGTTTGTTTTTCATCTATTTGATAAATGGACAGATAGAGGATAATTAGTATCAGTCTTTTGCTAATTCTCGGAAATGAAAGAAGGAAGACAGAGGTTATTTAGAAAGATACTTTAGAGTCTCTCTTCTGCAACAATTGTGGTAGTAATAAAGAAACTCTATAGAATGGAATTTGAAAGGTTCAACCAACCATCCAGCTAAAAATAACATCCCCACAACATTACAAGCCATCTGAATTCCCCATGCTTTTGGTGTCCATGAGACATCAGAATATTTTTACAGGCTGAGGGCTTCAGCTCCGCTATGGTGTTAGCAAAGAGCCATTGAATGATATCTGCTGTCAAGCAAAACCACAGTTTCTCTATAATTGACTTTTATTGTTGATATAAGGATGTTGCCTTAATGATTATTACATGAACATGGTACCGAATGTCACTATGTGGTGTTTCATGTTTAGATTAATGACTGAAGAAAGTCAAGAAGGATATCAAGCAATTTCCTTTCAATGTGTTACTGTGACATAAATACTAACATCCAATTTTTGCCTTATTAGTGGGGAGGTAATTCCTATGGGCGTTTCCTGATAGCCTGGCACTCTGCAGTACTTTTCATGGTGCAAGATGGTGCTAGATTGTGAGCCATGAAAGTATAAATATACAAAGCGCAATGTCAGTTTTCATACTTAAGTACATACTTTTGAGACAGTGAAGCAGTATCGGACTAAACAAAGTAAATTGACAGGAGATCTGTTGTAAAACCTGTGCAAATACCTATCCTATCATTTCCTTGTAGAAGGTCTCTGTGAATGGCTTGAGGGTAATTGTATTGGTAGGTGGGGAATAATCAGGAGATTTTAAAGTCGGTGTGACCTTAAATATCTAGAGGATTGGCAGCAATTTAGTAGACTGTAAAAGATAAGCAGATTAGAAAACTGTAAAATGCTTAAATGTTCACACTTCGATTTTGCATCCCTTGTGTGTAGCATGGGTGAGAGCATTAGGCTTGTGCAAGATGAAAGGGTAGGGTGCTTCTTACTGTGATTCATTTATAAATGGTAATAAATATTGTCTCAACTGCCAGAGTCCTCCTCACTTCTGTATCTGATCTTGCTGAATGAATGGTTTATTAAGAAATAGTATTTAGAAAAGTGACCTTATTCCTTTTCTACTTTGCTGGATTGGCTGTTCACCTTTTCCTTGCTGTCCTGGTGGGGATCAGTTAGGTTATGTAGCTGTTAATGTGCTAATCCAGTCTAGGGTTTTACAAGTCCTTGCTAATTTTGTGGCCATAAACATGCTATCTATGATAACACTTCCTGGGCATTGGACCTAAGGAATTCCAGAAGAAGAGCAGAGAGAAATCCATACTTTAGATCTGAGATACAGTCACATAGTTCCTTCAGTTTTGCTCCAGCTCTTTTCCAAGTCTGGATTGCTTCTTTCTCCATGCTGGGGATCAGGCTGCAGTCCTGCTCCAGTTGTAATGGCAGGCTGGAAGAAGCATCTGCTAAGGGCTGTCCTCTACCTTGCATTGTTAATGACATGAAGAGGGGTTGTTTCATTGCTGGTGTTGACTTTCATGGGTAAACAATGTTGATTGCAATGTGGCCCCTGGTAAATGGATGTTTGCATGACTGTGTGCTGAAGAGGTTACTACTGATAGATATTCATTAGCATGGAAAAGTCTGACTAACTTGACCTATTTGGAGCAAATGTTTTGGTGTACCCATATACCCAGACTATGTGCTTTTGTACCTTTCCAGTCTTTATAACTTCAGTTTCTATGCCATGTTTTTGGTACATCAGTCAGATCAAAATATCCAGAATAAAAATAAATATAAATCATCCGGTATGTCACATCCAGTATTTCAAAGATTCTCTTTGATACCTGATTTCACTAACTGTCTTTGAGAGACTATACTTTTTTGCTTCCACTGGTATTTCAAAAGCATCCAAGTGACCCTGGAAGCTTGCTGAGGAAAAAATGACATTTTCCCAGCAAGGTATAGTGTTCCTAGGGGACCCACACAGGATCTATGCTCTTTCATTTCTCTCTTAGGAAATTTAGACCTATAGTTTATAAAGGTGGTTTGTGGCTTTGTTTTTCCTATTCTTGTCTTTTTCTTTTCTCACAATATGTTTCTTATTCTGAGAGAACAGAACATTGTCTCAATTCTTCCTGCTTCAACAGAGCAAGCCCGTCTTTTCAAGGACAGATCATTAATTCTTGGTATTTCCTGTTAAATTTTGCATGCCAATACTATCAAACTCTCAGAGATGTTTCGGAATCCTTTTCTCAACTACCTCTGTAGCCCTCAGGAATCATTTTCTTCCATATGATTCATTTGTCGTAGCTGGGTTGTGGTGGTTTTGTTTTCTCTGGCTATGGTATGTATTTTAATCGGTCTTGTTGCTCTAGAGAATCCTAGCTTCCATTTCTCCCCAGGTTTAGCTACCTAGAAGCCATCAACACATTTTTTGTTCCTGGAGCAGACTGCTTCCTATGTGCACTTAGTATTTCATGGTTATGGTTTGGATGACTTACAGCTATGTGAGTGATTTTGTGGATAGAGCTACCAAAAAAAGTGTTCTTGATGCTGAAGACGCTGAAGACGCGTAGCTCTTCAAACTAGATGGTTGTGAGGAGTTCAATAGCTTGAACCATGAGGTCATGCTGCAGAGTGCCTGATGTCACCAGGTAATGACATTAACAGGTAAACCTGATAACTTTGGGGCAGAAGCATGCACAGTAAAATGGAGACTCATCCAAGACAGAGATTGAGGCAGCTGTTCCTGGAAGGTTCTGGATCATCTTCCTCTTTATTCTGTTTCTTCTTTATGTGCACAGTTGGGAGTGAGAACAGTTGCTTAAATGTTTCATATGTGCTTTTGTTCACAGTTCTATTACTGAAACAAGTTTAGATCTGTGCTTTTTGGTGTTTGAATTTCCAAGGAATCCAAACACCCACAGTTCTCACTGCCTTCAGTTTTGCAGTTGGAAGCATTGAACTTTAGCCATCTGATTGTTTAGGCCTTCTGTATTTTTCCCCATCCTCTTTATTTTTTTGTTATTTTACTTTATTTAGTAAAGAGTAGTGAATATTTTTTAATGAACAATTTATTTTACTGTATTTAAGGGATTTTATTATGCTCTCTCAAAGGCAAATTCTCCTTTCTGCAAAGAGCAAATGAAACATGATAATGCTATTTATTTTGTGTTGTGTTCAGAGGTGCTTAGGTTTCAGCTTAATCTCCTGCACAAAGGGAAATTTAATCTATCAAGACATACAAGACAAACTAGTTTCATTTTGCTTTGCTATGAGTAGTCTGAACATGCGCTTAATATATCTTACTTCTGCAGGAGTTCCATGTTGGAAGGATTTGACCATTTCTGATGCTTTTTCTTTGCCATGGATCTTATAGAAACTAATGCTTCTACAAAGTCTGACTTCCTATAGATGTTTGCCTTTAAAGGGGGATGTTACTCTATCACTGTCATTATGTTGGAAGCAAATTTGGAAGCATGAGCCCTGCTGCCCAGAAAACTGCACACAAATAGGCAAATATATTTTTAATCCAGTCTTTTAACTGGGGGCTCTGGTTCATGATTTCTGAATGTTTGCGTTAGAATACTTCTTCTGTCTCATCAACAGAGCCTAAATAGTGAAGAGTCTTTATTGCTGAATTTGTACTGTATAGGGTTTTAAAAGATTGTCAGTCCCAGAAAATCTCTGCTTACTGGTGTAACTTTCTATAATCAGCCACTGACCGAGGTTATGAATGAGTGCTAATTGCAGTGGCACTAAAAATACTAGCGAAGATGAAGGAAACAGCAGTGGCTCACCAAAACTTACTCTTCTCCCTGGTTCCATATACAGACCAAAACAGGAATTCTGCTGCATTCAAGGGTTGCTTCTTGGGTTGTATCACTGACGTAAAATTTGCCTTTTATTCATTCAATCTGAATTAAAAGATGCCCATTTATAGAACAACTTGAAGTTCTGGAACTACACTGTGAATTGGATCTCAAAGCTAGATGGCTGATGTCTAAATTAGTGTTTATCTTGCATGCTGCCAGAATTATACAGCCATTGTTTTTCCTTCCTCTGTAGTTTTCTGGACCTTGGTAGTTCATACTTAGGTTTTTAAAATAGTATTATGCTTACATCTGTACGTATAACTATGATGGTTGCTTATCGAGTGAGTTCAAATTATTTTCAAGACAATGTTCTGAGGGTTTTACAGACAAAGAATCATAGAATCAGACTGGTTTGGGTTGGAGGAGACCTTAAAACTCATCTAGTTCTAACCTCCTGCCATGGGCAGGGACACATTCCACTAAGTTGCTCCAAGCCCAATCCAGCCTGGCCTTGAACATTGCCATGGATGGGGCAGCCACAGCTTCTCTGGGCAACCTGTGCCAGGGCCTCACCACCCTCACAGGGAAAAACTTCTTCCTAATGTCTAATCTAAATCTCCCCTCCTTCAGTTTAAAGGCATTCCCCCTTGTCCTGCCCCTACAGGCCCTTGTAAAAAGTCCCTCTCAAGAAATCCAAGTTCTCATTATTGTTTCTGTAGAATGTGCAGCTGCACCAAAGAAAATGCTGGACTTTATTCTGGTCTGAGTGGCTGCAGTTGGCTCTAGACCTGCCGTTATATGGGGGAAATTCACCTTCAGCTTTTACATGTTTAACATATATTAATTCCTCTTTTTTCATTATATAGTAGACTATTTTCTCAACCGTATTACGCCAGTTTTCTTTGGGTTGAAGGGAAGCACGTTTACTGGGTGATGCGAGCTCTAGAATTTGACTGTGTACTATGGATCTGAAAATCTGCCTTCCCTCTGGGGCATCATCAAACTCAGGTCGTTAATGTCAGGGCAACTGCTAAGATGCCTTTTCCCAGGTTGCCCCCACCATGTTTAAAATATCTTTATACTCTTCCCACCCCTTCTAGCTGCATGTTTCTTTACAGACATCTTTTCTCTAGAGCTCCTACCCTTCTTTTTACACAGACCTCTGTTTTTGTACCTCTTGGTAAACTCTTTAATTTCTTAAATTGCCATCTCCTCTGTTCTTTGTCTTTTTGCCTTTAAATATGGTGCCCAGGAATACAGTTTAAGGATTATTTCTCCTAGGCTGGTATAGGAAACCATCTGTGCTTCCCTTTTTTATTGCGGATGCTCTTGGTAGTGCAAACAGCGAGGCAGTTAAAGATAATGAAATGAAGGCTTCGAGTCTGCAGCTAATGACAGAGTTGCAGAATTTGCATTTTTTTTCTTGTGCCCACTTCTTTGCAACATCCCAGATTTTTCATTTCCAGTCCCAGTTTGGATGACCTCTTACCTCATGTAAAATAATTTGGACTCGCAGAGGTTCTGTGCTGTACAACAGAGCTCTTCTGAAACTCAGGGATTTTTCTATTGTCTTTTATCCCCCCCCCCCCCCCCCCCAGGATCCAAGGAGAGCACTTTGCATTTTACAGAAAAGGAGGCTAAATCTCCTGTTATATCTGTTTTACTGATGGTGTTAAGTTGTGCAGCCGCAGTTACACATTAAGCCCAGGACCCTGCCATACTAATGTAACCCGCAGAGGTGCTGCAGGCACAGACTGAAGAAGCTGTTACAGCAGATCAGGACAACAGGATGAATGATTTAGGTCAGATTCTCTGTGTCAGTGTCTTCTCTTCACCCGTATTGTAAATACCTTGCCCTTATTTGCCCTGCTTTGTTATTGACAGAGAGCAAACAGTTGGGAGTGTGATGATATGCTTGGGGGATGCCTGCTCCTTACACACTGAACGATCCTTAATTGTTAGTTACCAAACTGGGCCCACAACAGTTTATTCCTCAAACCAGATACTCAGTTTGCTTTGTCTTATTTTAAACTATGAAATTACTTGGCATTAATACTGATGTACGTAGTGTTTAACTAGAGCGAGCATTAAATTAACTTTTCTCCTTGAAACACATGTAGTATCTAACATGAAAGGAATATTCATCCAGAGCTTAACTGGTACCAATAGAAATAACATAGCCAATTAATGTCAGCTCATAAAACTAATGACTGTGTTCTTTCTGAGGGGTAGCATCAATTCATTTGGTGGCATGTGCAGTGTCTTTGGTTTCAGTCACTTTGGCTTTGAATTTTTTTCCTAAATCAGAAGTCCTCTTCACAGTTTCTGCTCTATCATCTGGCAGTCCCAGAAAGCCTATGTTCTCTTCAAACCCCAAACTAATACTAGGCAGCTATGATTCACCGGTTTTGCTTTTTCGCTTTCCTTTTTTAGTTCTCTGTGCTGTTTTATTTCAGTATCATTTTGCCTTGAGCCTTTTTACAACTCTTTAAACCACTATCTTTCAATTTTCAATAATCATTAAGGTAGATCTGTTTTATGACCAAGCTTGCAAGACCCCATCATGCAATTTGCATCTGTGTCAGCACTTACACAATGCAGCCATTCAGAGAGAAGATCTAGGAAGTTTTTAAGGCATCTTATTTTGAAATTTCAGCATTTTTGCAAGGAATTCTTGCCTCTTGGGATGAACTCCGTTAAATTCAATTGAATTCTAACAAAGCTAAGAGTATACTTTGCTCTGGGGCAAATGATGATGTTAAAGCTTCAGGCTCCTGGCTATACAGTTGCCAAAAGCAAAATTCAAGCTGAGTTCAGTGATACTATCCCACTCGAAGACTAAAACTACTATTTAGATAGCCATTGAATATCACCAGATATGCAGATGGGAAGAAGAGTAGTAATGAACTTGTAGCAAGTTGCAAAGAACTCGGGCATTGCAAATACAGGGAAACCGAAGCCCATAAAGACAGATAAGGCATTCATGTGTCTGCAGAGCTGGCATGGTTTGGTGTTTGCAGATGTGCCAAGTAATTGGCAGCTGCAGTTCAAATCAGTGGAATCATATCAAACAATATGTTCACCTGAAAGACCTGATGTAGAACAGCTGTGAGAGCTGGAATTCCTTGCTAGGACAATAGCAAATTAATAAAAAATCCAGAGGACATTAAAAGGATGTTTAATTCAGTCAGAAAGGATCATTGCTGCTGCTTCTGTCAAATATTGATTGAGGACAGTGTTGTCTTATCACAAGTCCTAATCACAAATATACCCATGCAAAAAAATCTCATCTATAAAAGGTAGGGGTGCTTTTAACCCCACCTGACAGACACAGCAGAAGGGATGCATTAGAGCTTCACTTAGCTCCACTCTTCATGCAGTTTTATAGTTGCTGTGCGTTACTAATACCCACTCTTGTCTATAACATGCGTATTGTTGGCAGTGCTGCTGTTCTTGCTCAAGCCTTTGGGAATTTTGAATCTGTGGGGTTCTTTTCTGGAGCAGTAGCACAGCTGTATGCCCCTGCTCCAGTATTATTCAAGTACTGGTATGTGTGTTAGCTGCTGTCAATGGCTGCACAAAAATCAAAGGCAGTAAGCCACAAAATACCATGAATTTATTAGCAGCCCCCCATTTTCAGATTTCTCTAGCAAACTGCTCCGTGATAGACACAAGCCTGAAACAGTGGTTTAACTTCACGTGCAGCCTCTTGCTATTTACACCATCTTGGTCCAGCCTGTGTGATCTCAGGCTGTAAATTCCCACTAGGGAAGTTTTTCTCCATGGAAAACAGTGATGGTGTTTGCTTGCAAGCATGTTTGGCTGGCTTGAATGATCAAAGTAGTTTGTTTAAAATAAGATGAGAACACAGGGAAAGAAAAGTCTTCCTCTTAACTAGCATTGTACCAGGATATTTCACTATCGCTCAGCTCAACCTGAGTCAATTGTTACAGGTTGCAAAAATTAGCTTAAGTATGCAGCATAAAATTGTCCCTCAGAGAGCAATAGCTGTAATTTTATCTGTAAGAAGAGGTGGATAGGCTTTTGGCACTGGCATATGAGAAAACTGAGTTAAGCTTCCTTTGGTAGGTGGAGTGCTGAGGGATTTGTATTGGACATGTAGTTCTTTTAGGAGGCTGTTTTTTAAATGAGTCAAAATGGGCTTGGAGTTATATTTTACGCAAAGGCAGGGAAACAAGTACCACTATACTTGTGGCTTCTGTGTGCTTTCTTGGTTATCACAGTTCCTTTGACATGGAGGGACTGCACACAAAAAGTAGCTGCTGAAAAGACTCCCAGTGGCTTCAGCTATAATTTGGAAAAACTTGGGACCAAAGAGGTACAAAATTACTCTTCAGGGTACTATTTTAGCCCTTGAAGGAGTCTCACTGCAGCATCGTTTCCATCTTGGCTTGCTTCCCCTCTGTGGAAGCCCATTTTAAGAAACAGAAGTGGCTAAATTTTGTTCTGATGAGTTTTCTGTCTCACAGTCTATAAGGAGAAATGGATGAAAGAGGGAAAATGCTTAAGAGTCCATGGATCTCAGCTAGCCTTTTTCCAAGCATGAAAAGCCTTCATTGCCTGAATAGCATTATGTACTGAAAGTGTACTGTCTTCTCTCTTGTCCTGGGTAACCTGTCAACAGTATGGAGCTCTCCTGGTTTCACCTGAGTTGTCATTAGTCATCTTGCTGGGCGCTGAAATAGCCAACACAAGGGATCTCTGTGTTCCCTGCCCTGTACAGCTACCCTAAAACACAAGGTGGCACTTGAACAGACATGTTTGGTCTGCATATAGAATCACAGACTGATTTGGGTTGGAAGGGACCTTAAAGCTCACCCAGGTCCAGCCCTCTGCCATGGACAGGGACCCCTTCCACTAGACCAGGTTGCTCCCAGCCCTGTCCAACCTGGCTTTGAACACTGCCAGGGATGGGGCAGCCACAGCTTCTCTGGGTGAGTTATTATTAACTTTTTATTATTATTAGCCGTGTAAGTATTGAGGAAGAAGCAAAAATGATAGAAGCAAAGGGAAAGGAGCTACTGAAATGTTCACAAATGCAGTACCACTGCAAAACTGAGCTGTTTAACTGCCAGTCATTTTTCATTTTATTCCTTAGAACTGAATGCCTTATTTTCATTTCACTGAATATTTCAATAAAGTCACCTTTTGCCACCAGCATTTATCATCTACAGTTTCCTCCTTGCATCGTGTTTAGATCTCTCTACCTTGATTTTGTTGTTTGGCATATATTTATTTATTTACTTGTTTACTTGGAGCCTTATGCCATTAAGCAGCCTGCCACCAAACCAATAACGGGTAAAGAAATAAATGTGTTAGAAGAAACTGCCTGCGCTGCAATTTATGCAGAAGCAGCTGCTTCTTTCAGGTTCTCAAGAGCTGCAGCGTAGCTTTGAAAGTGATGGACTTGAGCAGTGAATTGAGTTTCCTTGATGGAGCTGACCTCCAGGAAAATCCCTTCCTTTTCAACTCCCAAGAATAAAAACTTTTGCTAGTTTCAAAGTTTGTCTCTTTCTTCAGTTTTCTTTTCTTTCCCTAAACCCCTCTTGATAACGTTAGAAGGCTGGGACCTTAGACAAGTTGTTTTTGCACCATTTTACCATTTCGCATTGTCTTATGCTCTGGCTTTGATAGATTACTGAGGAACTGGAGCTACCTGCGCTCGCTTACTCAATGAATCCCTTTACTTTTTTGGATCTCAAGCTCTGTTCTGCCCTGTCCCCAGTAATTCCTTTCAGGAATGAAGAATACGGCTGTAAAGATGCCTTAAAAGCATGATTCTTAAATTTCATATGTAATAAAGTACATCTAAAGCTGTACTCAAGTTCAGCCTGAATGAGCAATGATCCAAAGCTACTTCGTAACTCTGAGCTATGCCTTTCACAAAACAGACTATAAGGAGAAGTGGGACAATAAAATCGAGGGCTACTTCAGTTCATCTTGCTCCTTTCATTCCATTCAGAAGGAAAATAGCCCTCTACTTTATTTTTCCAACTTCTGGGCAATTTGGAGCCAACATAAATAAGTGAGAATTGCCATAAGCAGAGCACCATTCAACCATTAGGTAGTTATAAAATGAACAGGAGCTAAGAAGGTATTCAAAATGCAGGTGCAAAAACCTCAAGAACCAGAGTAGCATTTCTATTACCCAGCCTAACTCCCCAGTCTCCTGTAAGTGCTCTGAGCTTATTCTCAGTGGACTGATTTGACTGAAAACCAATTAGAAAAATCATCTATGTGCCACACTCCTACATGGAGGTGTAAAACACTACAACCACCGAGCAACCACATATTGCGCTGTGATTAGACTTCCCTGCCCTGAGTCTCTTGATGTTATCTAAAAGATAGTTTTCTGGTTTCCATGTCTTTAGAAGGGAGATTCTTCTTCAGCTATGTTATTTTAACAGCAGCGTACTAGGATCAGAAGCAATGGTTGGTGTAATATTTTGTGTGTTGCTGGTCAGGCACCATCACCAAGCCTTATTAGAAGATGCTGTGAGCTATCACAGTCATCCCAGAAGGAATGACTATCAGGAGTAGATGATGAGAGCTCTTGCATGGTAGTACAGGTCTTAGCAGCATTTAGCCTGGTTTGAGTTCTGGCTGGCACGTGGAGCAAAATGTTTGTGAAACGGAGTGTGAAAGGAAACTTCAGTGTAGTCTTCTTGAACTGAGATGCTCAAGAGTTACTGGGAAAGAGTAGAAAAACTTATGATGTGGGGTACGGTTAGATAGCTACAGCTGGACAGTGGCAATAAACTTGAGGCTAGTACTAAAACTACCTGATACAGTAAAAAGCCCCTAGGAGGTTGGGAGCCTTTCTCTGTGAGAGCTCCTTAATGTGTAATTATTTAAAATCTCAGTTTGCAGCTTGTTTTTCTGCAGTCATATGGATGGAGGATAAGCAGACCCAGGCTTGGTCCTCACCAAGCTGAGGAATTGCCAGCTGTTGTTGAGATATATATATGTATTTTTTTAAGTGGTGTGCAACAAACCAAGCTTCTCCCTTTCCTGGTTGCCAAGTGAGGAGCCTGAACTCTTCCCAGTGTTTCTTCTTGCCAGTTCTCACCATTTATTTGCAACTTTCCTGATATCAGCTTATTTCTGAAATCCAGGGCTCTGTAGTCCTTAGGTTATGAGAAAAATCATCCTGTCATAGAATGGTTTGGATTGGAAGCGACCTTAAAGCTCATCCAGTTCCAACCCCCTGCCACATGCAGGTTCAGTTTCGTTTGAAACTAAATACCAATAGTTTGCTGGTCTACATGGAAGCTGAACTGGGATGCTGGCAGTAATATAGCTGGAGACTGAGGAAGGTTTTCTTGGAAATACACAATGTCATGTATTTTTCTTTGTAATACTGGTAAAAGGCATTGGTAAAAGCAGTGAGGCCAGTTTGGGTTGGAAGGAACCTTAAAGTTCATCCATTTCCAACCCACTGCCACAGCCAGGATCACCTTCCACTAGAGCAGGTTGCTCTAAGCCTCATCCAGCCTGGCCTTGAACACTGCCAGGGATGGGGCAGCCACAGCTTCTCTGGGCACCCTGTGCCAGGGCCTTACCACCCTCAAGGGTTTCTTCCTAATGTCTCATCTAAATCTCCTCTCTGACAGTTTAAAACCATTTCCCTTTGTTCTGTCCCTACAGGCCCTTGTCAAAAGCCCCTCTCCAGATTTCTTGTAGGCCCCCTTTAGATAAGATTATGAAAACACAAGTCTTCGCCTGTGAGTACCTGAATAAAACCTTATACTGTTGTTTTTTTCCTTTCCTATTTTTCCCTCTTGAGTAAACCAGCAGCCAAGAGCAGAAGATGTTTTGTATTCTGTATGTATTCCACAGTCAGTTGCTACAGTCATCAGGTTCCAAACAAGAGACTGTTTTTAATGGATTTATTTAATCTATTTTTCTTATCTAATATAACCGTCTGTCTCTTAATGCTCTTGGTCAGGATTCAAGGATTATATCAACTTTCCTGACTCAGTGTGGGATACAAAGACTTGTCAAACTGGCTGTAAATATACTGCTTGGAGGTCAGGTTAAATCTGTTGTGACACTGTAGAGCTCCCTTTAAGTTGATTTACTGAGCTGAGAAGTCATAGGTGGGATGCTCACTGAAATGTAGCCGAGGTTTCTCTGCACTGCACTGCAGTTTGGATGCATACCTGGCCATGGGAAGTACTTTCTCTGAGGTTTGTTTAGCTTGCCTTATTTTTTATGATTCATTTGGTGGTTTTAACACTAGCATCATAGGAAAAAAAGGGCTGACCTCGCAATAAAATAGCTCATGTCAGAAAGTGAGTTTGCTGTGGGCTTTCTGTATGATAATTACTGTGTCATCTTCCTGTTTACAATATAAGCACATACACAGTGTAAAAATGAAAAAATAAAGAAGGATATTTCCTCGTGGATGCATCTCGAACGAATGTGGGAAATACAGCTGCTGTGTGGCTCAGGTCTATGAATGTATAAATGACTAATGTATATTTATGCTGTCAGTAGCAATTGAAAGGCTCCTACTCTCCTGACCACAAGAAATTGCATTCTGGCTTTTGTTCTCCTCCCCGTCATTGTGGCTTTTCTGCTCTGCCCATGGGGAAAATGGCCTTACGACCCAGTGAAACAGAAAGGATTGCTGGAGAGGAGAGTGTTCAGAATGTCTCTGTTTTGGGTTTTTTTCCTGTGTTGGCTCTGTGATACCTCTACCATAATGCCTGTGATAGCATAATCTCTGCAAGGACACTCACGACTCTTATTTCATACCCAAGGGTGCCAGACATGTTGGAATTGCCTCTGACCGTTGCTTTCGCTGTGCTCTTCCTACTGTGTTGTACCAAAAATGCACCTGCATTTTTGATGAGATTTGTCATGATGCTAATAAGAATTACACAAGATGTAATAAGCAAAGCAATCCTGCCCCCTCTGTGTCTCATTGCACATCCAGGAGCCCAAAGGTAGAATCTAAAAGCCTATTGAAATCAGTGTTTTGACCATGAGCAATTTTAGTGGGATTGGTTATATTTTTTGTATTGTCAGTGGCTTTTAGTTGAAAATGTTTCCTTCATCTTGTATTCTTACTTTAGAAGATGCTAGTAAAGGATCTGTAACAACTAGGAAATAAGTTGCATTGGAAGAATCATAGAAAGGTTAGGTTTGGAAGGGACCTTAAATTAGATGATTGTAAGGTCCTTTCCAGCCCAAACCAGTCTACGATTCTAAAGCTCATCCAGTTCCAACCCCTTGCCATGGGCAGGGACACCTTCCACTAGACCAGGTGGCTCAAAGCCCCATCCAACCTAGCCTTGAGAAAAAGAGAGAAAAGAAGAAATGGGAGAGTGGTATGATTTTTGGACAATGAAGACCATGTTATCAGCACTTAAACTATTTCATTTGCAGTGACAGTCATGACAAGTGAGATGAGACTGAAATAACTTCTAATTCCAGGCAATTTCCGGGCTAAACTCCTTAAAAGTGAAGATGGAGAGTAAGGAAGAATGAAGGAGCTGGACAGCTGGTGGGTTAGATATGAACACTGTAATGGTGATGAAAAGTATCAGCACTACAAAAGGGTCTTAACTTCCCTTTGCAGAGTGCCAAGGACATCAGTCAGGTTGTTGCAAGTGGAAATGATAAAGCTTTGGCTTAGGACAGAATAAAGCTCTGAAGTTCACAGGTGTACCTTTGAAGATTTATAGGGTCACACCAAGCATTGGTTTTAACTTGAACTGCCTCTTGACATGTACCTCATCGACAATTGTCATGTTGATTGGCTCACAGGAGGTTTTTGTGTCAGTCTTTTTCCTCTGCAAGGTTTTCTGGTCCTAACTTATACGTGAAGTCTGTGTTCAGATACATTTGTGTTTGGATGGCTGGTTCAGGTCAGTTTTCATGCTTTCTAAATGTTTTTGTTGTTCTGGAATCATTGCTGAAGAGGCTTTATCTCAGCCTCTTCTGAAAAGACACAACTCTGCAATAGTGGTGTATTTCTGAGGATGCGGATGCTGCAAGAACATGTGTGCACTGGGGACGGGGTGGTATTCAGACACCACTGGCTCAAGCTGCCAAGACAGGGACTTGGACACCCCCCATTCTGCAGCTCCACACTTTTCTTTCTTTGTCTCTGAATTCTTTATAGCTTCTTCAAGAAACATCAAACGAGGCTTGTCAAGTGCGTTGTACCGATGATATGCTGCAATATTTCTTTTTCTCTTTTCTCTTTCGCGCTTTTAAAGCAGTAACATTTCATCTCTGACAGGGATATTTTCTTTCTTTTGGGGCTTTTTTGGAGTTTGGT
Source organism: Amazona ochrocephala (assembly GCA_039720435.1). Lineage (NCBI taxonomy): Eukaryota > Metazoa > Chordata > Aves > Psittaciformes > Psittacidae > Amazona > Amazona ochrocephala. Next base: position 118,301,300 of record CM077878.1, on the reverse strand, counting down.
TGGTTTTTTTTGTTTTGTTTTCTTTAGTTTTGCATATCCCTCCTCCTTGCAGATTTGGTGGTGTTTTGTTTGGAAAATAGAGTGGTTGTTTCTCATAGCACTGTTTTGATTGATTCCCAAACACTTCATATGTGTGTTTTGTAAGAAGAGTTAAATAGAGTGTTATAATTGACTTTACTCAGTTGGAAGGGAGGGAAGGTTTTGATTGCTTGTTTAACAACAAACAGCCTCAAGTGAAATCCTGGTGTCCGACATGCTGCCTTGGTGCATGTGGATTTCAGTTACGAGAAGCAAAAGCACATCCAGAGCCTGACTTGGTTGAGAATTAGGTTCTGCCCTTTTAATGTGTTTATTGAATCACTTGCTAATTGATGAAGAGAGAAAAAGTTACTGTGATTAATATGATAAGGGTCATGGTTATTACTACTGCCATTCTATTTATTCCATATTCATCTTTGATTTCACTTCATAGAATGGATTATTTTAATCCAATAATGTTACATTACTGCCAGAGGTATGTAGGAAACAGTCTGTTCGATGCTCTAGAAAGATAGATAGGTGATTGAGTGTGTAATAGACATGTCCTGTGACTTAAAGAAGATCATTCTTGAGTTTATCATCTAATGTATCCCCCCATGTCTGGAGAGGAGTCTTATGATTTAGGAGGCATGGAGTCCTTAGTGAGAAGATATAAAAATGAACAATGAGAACATCTGTTTGTTTATTGCATGGGAGAATATAATGTCTGGAGGTTAGGCAGGAATGTGATTTTCTATAACCTATTTCCATAACTGTCTTGGAGAATCAGCTGGCAGTTCTAGAAACTTTTTTCCCTGGTGTAATTATAGCTGATTTTGGTGACTGATTGTAGTCACTGAAACTTTATCACCTTTCAACTTTTGTCAGTCTTCTGGACTAAGGCAGTCCTCCCTGAATGTGGTCATGTGTCCTTCCTATTAAAAAAAATCATATTAAAAATGAGGTAGCTTTCCACTTTTATGTCGTGAAAGGAAATTGCTGAGCAATGTGGGGATCATTTCGTGCTGTACAGTACCATTGGGTCACCATAGTGCCCACTCACTTTTGGCAGCACTGTCCAAGGCATTTAAAGAGATTATTATTTGGCAGCACCAATACTATTATGTTCTTTGATATTACAGTTGAAAAAGGTTAGTAAAATTATTTTCCCATTGGAAAATGCTGTTCCATCAAATTGTTCTGGATGTATTAGATCTGTGTATTTTCTCTCTGAAGATTTACAAATTTGCAGGTTTCATGCTGCTTTAAATAAGAGAGCTCTAAAATCCTAACTCCTTTGCCAAACAGAGTTTGCATCCTCTGTACATCCCAGCTTCATTTGTGGGCAAGGACTTCTGATGTCCTGCAGGCTCTAGGCAGGAGGCTAAAGATCATCAGCTGCACTAATGTCCGCTGCTGGTTAATCCATTATTGGTGTTATTATTTGAATCACAGCAGTGTTTAAATGCCTTAATCAAGGATGTGATCCATGTGTGCATATGCACCCATATATAGATAATAGGAAACAGTTTTGATCTAAAGGATCCATAGTTTTGGACAAGGCCTTGAGCCACCTGGTCAGATGTAAGGGGTCCGTGCCCCAGGCAGGGGCTTGAAACTGGATGAGCTTTAAGTTCTCTTCTAACCCAGACCAGTCTGTGATTATATGAAATGCCTGACTGAGCAAGCAGGAGGAGAATAGAAGTTTTGTAGACAACAGTGAGGACCACAGTGTGTGACATTGATAAATGGAATATGATGAGATCCCTGGTGCTTCTCTGAGAGAAATCTTTCTTGTGGAAAAAGTTGGGTTTATTTTTTCTGTTTTCACATTGGCCTTACAATGCTCCTTTAAAATTTCCCCCTTTTTTCAGTGTCTTCTGCTGCTGTTCTTTGTTCACCTGAGTCTCACGGTGCCCTCCGTGGCTGAGGGAACCAGGACTGACTGAAGAGTCTGCAGGGCAGAGCTACTGCATTTCTTTTTATTGCTGATCATTTCAGCTCCCGGCAGATGGCCTAACTGCCAGAACAAAATGAAGCTCAGAGGAATTGTGGCCGTGGAGCTGGCCCAGTGACTTTGAGTGAGAGACATGGGTTATAAGAGCTCACAGTACATGGGGCTAGTAAACATTATTGCTGCTTGAACGTTCTCAGAATACTTTGAATAATGGGTTTATTAAATGTAATTTACAGCCATCTAGAAGTTAAAGAAACAAAGCAAAATATTTTGGACAAACTCCTTTCATGCTTCCTTCGGGCAGCCAGGAGTATAGCCAGTGTATCTGAACCAGAAGCTTCCTTAACTGATGCTTTGCCTTCTCTCTTCAGGTGCATAATTCTTGTTAATGAGTTACCTGCAAATGTGAGACACACAAGGATATGTGTCCGTTAAGGAAAGGGAGTTGTACGTATTGACTCCAATTGACTTGGTTTGTGAAATTAGATTAGAAATGTTCTGTCTGGGGGCTGGAAATGGTTTTCTGCAGCAAGCCAAGGAACTGCAATATTTCTGGGGTTTATTTCTTTAAATTAAAAAACTCCTCTGAACTCATTTCAGTACTCGTTTTCCTTCTTATTGTTTGGGCTGCATCTGCAGCCTCAAGTATCAAAAATGAACAGGAGGAAGCTCTGCTAGGTGTAAAGGAATATAAATTACAAAAGCAAAAGAAAAAAGAAGGAAGATATAAAAAAGCTTGTCTTGATCTATTCTTGAGGTCAGCAGTTGGGCAGACAGATTACTGTTAGATTGCTTGGCTTGCCTACTTGCCAAGTTTAATATGAAAGTCATAGGATGAAAAGGTATATATTTAAAACTATTAGATGGCAAACATATGGAATTGGAGTTTATTGCTTGTACTGCCTTTAGCCACCTCCCTGCTCCCGTTGTTTCTGTTGCTTGTTCTTGCCATCCTTTGAAGAGGTCTGCAATCCCCTGTAACTTCAGTGGTGATGGAGACGGCAAAAACAATTTCTTCTCTGCTGTGCTTTCTTATATTATATCAGACACTGGCTTTGGTTGTATTGAGACTTTCCTTGGTGCAGCAGCCCCTCAGGGTGTCTGTCCCCATAGCCATAACTCAGTAAGTGGATCCTGCAGCTGTTACTGAATAACAAGATTATCAATACAGCATGTTAGGTTTGCAGGGTAGAGCTGCTGTGATACCAGCTCCAACTAGGGTTCTAATAAGGCCAGTGAGCGCAATAGGATAAAAGTTACCAGTACATGTTCTTATTGATTGCTTCAGTGTTATTTGTTGCTGCTTTCCAGTACATATGTAGTTTACTGTTCTCTTCCCTTTTCCAGAATATCAAGTAAAATTTCCTTAAATTTAAAGCTCAGCTGTGCTGGAAAGTGTTACTTAAGTCAGAATCTTTGCTTATATCTTTACATATGAGAAAACATCGACACTGCCTTTGCCTGCTTGTCTCGTGGCTTCCCCAATTTAATCAAAGCCTTTTATGTCTAATAGACCTGGTTGTCATGCAAAGCGTTGCCGTCTGTGAAGTTGGGGATTTTTTTTTGAGCCTGGCATGGTTGCTGTTTCCACACAGGCACCTATTTGCTATTGCATGGGCACAGGTTGAAGGAAACAAGGAGCTAGTTCACTCTGAGTCCCCTGTCCTGACTCAGAGAGCTCCGTGGCACTAACATCCGTGTTGTGAGAGGTAAAAATCACGCTCCTAGATTATAGACAGAGAAGCTAATTTGCATAGGCAGTTCATAGAGCTGCCCTGGATTTGAGCCCTTTCCTTGGTTTGAATGATTTAGAACCAAACCCAGGCTGAGGAAGTTAACTAAAGAGATGCCCCACTGCTTCATGCTTCCCTCTTAACAGCAAGGGATATTGTAAGAAGACTAAGTTCATGGACACAAATTTACTGTGTGGAAATTTTTAATAGGGTAAGGTCTGAGAGCTCTGGAGAAGTGCTCAAAAGGCATGTTTTGAAACTAGAAAGACTGGAAATGGGAATGATGCCTATGTGGAGGTGATGCGATGCAGATGCTTCTTCCCTCATGCCCATTTACCTAAGTGCATTCTGGGACAAACAGGGGAAAAGGAGCTTTTCCCCTTTGCTTTCCCATTCTCAAAATAACATGTCTAGAGCAGTGTTTTCTGAGCTTCCTATTAAAATCTGCAGCTGCATGAGAAAGCTGTGAACAATAGCAACAGCACCAAATCTGTCTGCTGATTCAGGAGGACATTTAATTCATAAACAAGGAGTTGTACACTTTTCTGGTTATTGGAAATGGTATTTTATGTTCTGCAGTAGTTATTGGTGTGAATTCAGTCAGCTATTAGTGCAGACATTTCGTTCTTCGTAGCTAATTCTGGGTTTTCTTATGCAAGCCTCTCCTGCTTTATTGCATTTCCCCATGTGAGCTATGATGCATCATTACATGACGGGATTCTACATAAAAGTCAACTTGACCCTTTTAAACTCCTCAGGTGGCTTGAACTTTAAGCTGTGATTTTTCACAGCTGAAAATGAAACTTTGAGTAAATAAATGGAGGTTTTCTCATGGCCTGACTCTAATTGTTAAATTCTTAACATAAAAGATTATGAGATTCACAGTAAGGTGACAGGAGTCAGAAGCAGAACCTAACGAGCTGTTTGCTTTGGAAACTGCTCTTGCTATTTTAGAGTGTAACATACACATCTCTACTGTGATACATTCTAGGGAGCTGCTCCTCCGTCATTACCCAGTTTGAAAATGCCCCACTTTCCATAACTTGCTGTGTACAATTATGGAATACAGTATGATTTCAAAACACTTGTTCCCTTCCCTTACAAAGAGAACATCTGCATGGAAAACAATTTTGCTCAAGTGGTAACATTAACACTTTTGATTGGAGAAAGAAGATGATCCCTGTAGCTGTGTTAAAGTCATCACTCTTAAAATAAGCTGTGCCATACAAAACAAGCAGTTCTTTATTATTGTTTAAATAAAAGCAAGTTGCCCAGACAGGTTGCACTCCTGCACTAATCCCATTTAAGTAGCTTATGCCAGACATGGTAAAAATGGCTTTGCCATTGCTAGTCACTGAAGCGAAATGAAGCACTTTTGTCCTACTGAGTGAATAATAGCTTATCATTCAGAACATAATTGTCATCCTTGGGAACTGGCTACCAGGAGGAAAATTCTTAACAGTCAGGTGCTGCTAATAAATACAGTGGAATATTTTACGTTGCTGTGATCCTCCTTAATATAAGTCCCCAGGGAGAGATGTTATTTTACCTGAAAAAATTAGCCTTTGCGCCAGTTTTGGATGATGGTTTTCTGAGAGAGCTATGAAGGCATCTCACAGCCCCTGGCAAGATTGCAATTCTCCATTATCACCTTAGATAACAGAAGGGAAGGTACTTCTGATTCATTGTCACATTCAGATAAGGAAAGAAGGAATCCTTCCCAGCAAATGTGAATAGATTCCTGTAAACACATGAGATTAAGTACAGAGGAAAAACCAGACGCTCAGAAAGGAGCTTTTGATTGGAAGAGCATTTTCACCTTTACAGCCATTTTGGGCATCTCTGGGTTGCACACAGGAGCTGTGTATGAATAGTTATTGGCAGTAGGGCTTCCTTCTCTGCAGATTTTGACTCGAGGTGTTCCAGCAGGAACTCCTTCCTTCCTCTCTCTCTTTTACTGGTGTTTTCTCATTTTTCTGTGGAATATGTTATAGGCTGCACATGGAAAACAGACTTTTTAGCTGTTACTTTCTACTGACTTACACAGCATAGAGATACAAATCGAGTCAGTCTTGCCTTTTTTTTCCCTTTGCATGAGAATGGGTGACTTTTATTGAGTGTTAACCATTCTGTTAATTAGCCACTGATCTTGAGCAGTTAATAACACACTCCGTTGAAATGAGTCTAAGAGATCTGAGCACTCTCCCTAGTCCTTCAAGCATACCATCTGTGTGTTTCAAAGTATTTGGTTTGGGCTTGATTGTCCCAATATATTAGTGTAAATTCATTTGCCTCGTGAAGGGGCTTCATGTTCAAGTGTAAATTTAAGGCTATAATCCCCAGATGGTTTGCTATGATTTCTAAACCTGTCGAGCAACTTGGGTTGATTTTTCATCTCCAAATGAGAGGTAGAATGCTTTCCTGTTGTTTTGGCTAAGACTAGAGGGTGTCCATGGGAAGGGTTTGGAATCAGAGAACGTAAAGATTTAGATTACCCTTCCAACCCAAACCATTCTATGATTCTTTTCTCTTTTATGAAATGAGATGAGAATTGAACAGGCTGGCCCTAGCTGTCTTCATAATAACCACAATACCCTGAATTGGCCTGTCTCATGGCTTCTGTCATCGTCTTCATTGCAATAACTGCCTCTATTACTTTTTCCAGTAGTGTTCTATGATGAAATGAATCACCTGTACATTTTTCATGTGAATTCCAGGAATTATTCAGAGGCAAATGCCCATAGTTTGTTATCATGCACTTGCCAACAGTCTGAAATCTGCTCGAATCAAGTTACCGGGAAGCCATGGTTCATTTTGCTGTCACCTAATTGCATGCACCTGCTGGTGACAGCAGTAAAATGTGCTGTCTCTGGCACGATGGCAGCAGATGGGGTGCTCAGAAGAGCTGCTTCCATTTTTCTTCCTAATGAGCAATAGTCTTTTCTCTCCTCTTGCCTTTTTGCTGTGCTGGGAAGATACTGAGAGATGCTTGGGAAGGATGATGGCTGTGGCAGTGGAGCTTAATGCGACACTGCTGCTTATTTCATACGTTTCTTAATAATGTGTCAATCAAATATTCATGTATGAAACTTTCTTTTTAATGGAATTAGTGGAAGAAAAGACTTTGACAAATAAAAGGCCTTGCAGGAACTTGAACAATGGTGGTACGGTCAGCACATGTAAAGCTACAAGAGAGACAAGATTTATAGAGAGAGCAAATTTCTCTTCTTTTCATTGCTTTTTGATGCTCAGAACTAAACTGGGACTTGTCAGTATGACAGTTCGTCCTTTCCCTCCCCCAACCTCCCATTTTTTGGTTGCTCTAATGGGAAGAGATTCCCTCTCCCTACAAGCCTTGGCTCTCTGTAGCCTGACACTACTGGCTCTTATAGCAATGCTTTAAGAACTATACCCTGGTGAACAGTAATCCGTAAAGGATTTGCCCTGTCTCATGATAAAACCAGCAATGCCAGCTTGATGCATTCCAACTGCAAATGTGCTTAATCAGAAGAGAAAAAAAAGACAGTCATAAATTTTGTGACAGACTGTTTTCACGGGGTTAAAATACCCATCCATCAGAAACTAATAATCCTTGGAAATAATTCTCTTTCATGAAAAAGCAGTTCTGAAAGAAACAGGGTTTTTTTCATAAGAAAGGTATTTAACCAAAGCCAGACTTGGCAATTGAAAAAAACTGATGTTGTTTTGAACAGTGTAACGATGTCCTGCTCTTTGAATTGATGTTACAAAATCACTAGTGTCCTAGTCACACACTAGGGTTTCGTGTTTTCTAACCTCCCTGCAGTGAAGCACAGAATCTGGGGTGGCATCCCCGTTCCAGAGTGGGCTTTCTGGAATGTCAGCCGAAGACATCACTCCATGGCAGGGGGGTTGGAACTAGATGATCTTAAGGTCCTTTCTAACCCTAATTATTCTATGATTCTGTGTTTCTGCTCTTTGGGTTGCCATGGCTTTGTGACCTGAACACTGGGCTGTACTTACTGCGTTAGGAGGACTTGAGGAGTAAACTAAGAGTTCATAAAGCCCTCTGGCATATTGCAGTGGTCTTAGTATACGTGAGCTCATGTGAATAGATTCTGCTGCTGCAGACATAATTCCGCTATATAACGCTTTAATCAGTTGTTTGCTATTGTAAATGCAGAAACTGTTTATTTTTGCTGAATTTGATTATATCTTACTGTTTTTGCAATAAGTAGATCAGAAATGTTTGATTCCCATTGCTGAGCTGTATTTTGCTTGGGATTCTCAAAAGCACTTAACTAACTTGGGACCACAGCTTCCATTAATAGTCATTTAAGCACTTTGGAAATGTCTTCTCAACATTCAGTCCATAATTCTCCTGGAGGAATGACTCAGGTAATGTTGGCTATATAAAGCTTTTTGAATCTGGGCTGAGAACCGTTTAATAAATGGGGAGTTTATCTGAAGCATTCAGCGGGCTTTGCTGCTACATGTTGATCAACGCAGTCGGGGGTGCAAATAAATACATTGTGCAAATGAGCAAATACAGGCCTCATCAAAGCCTACTAAAGGCCATCAAAAATCTCCTACTGTGAGGAACGCTGGCTTAGACCCATAACAAATAAATACAGGGAAAAAGCAAAGAGATTGCACAGCTGATTGCCCTTTATTCTTGTGGTTGAATAATAGCATTCTTTTCGTGTTAATTATTTTGTTTCCCAACTCTCTGCCTCTTATATGGACATACCTACACTCTTCTCTCACCGACTGTCCCTTCTCCCTGGTAGAAATATGTCTTACTGTCCCAGTGTATTGCAAAGCACCAATTTGAGTAGAGGTTGATTGTATGTAGTCTTGCTGCAGGTCATTCAGCCCAGTTGATAGAACTGGTTGTTACTATAACAGCTGGATCCCAAACAAAAACTTACCTCAAGCCCTGCTCCATGTGCCTGTCTGCACTTGGACATGACACATGGACATGGTGCATGGATTTGGCACACTAAGCCATGTGACAGATGGACTTGGCTTAGCTCTTCATTTAGCATCCCCTCCCCGTGCAAGCTCAGACCCAAACTTCCTTGTTCACTCCATGGTAGGGAAGAGCTCTACCAGCCCCACTCCATCATCTCTTTCCACCCCCTTGCATCTTTGTCCTGCCCGCAACGCTGGTTGGTATTTTCTTGTCAGCACATTTTTGATAATACCTTGATAATCGGTGCAGAAATTTCTGACAGGGATAGAGCACTTGGTTTCTTTAAATTCTTTATCTCAGTTGACTTTTATTGAAGTACAGTGCTGCAATTTATCAGTTGAGATGTATTTTCAAGATATATCGGGTTTGTATTCTCTTTAATCACCATCTAAGTCTAAATAAATAAATATGTGGCAGTAAATGCTCTGTGGTATATTTGGGACAATTAATAGTATTCTAGTAGCATAACAGCTCATGATAGTCTTTGCTATTTATGTTCCTGCTGAGAGGAGAGGAAAAGCAGATAGTTTGGTGAGCAAATTATAAAGTATGTGGGTTAATGAAGTGCCTGTCATAAAGCTGATTGTTGCTTCTTAACATCCTCTCTCTTTTGCTAACAAAGCTCTTAATATTCCAGAGCTTAGAAGATTAAACCTTCCTCTTTATTTTTCAGTGCACACCCATATTCTGGGGGAAAAAAAAGAGAAAATCTAGTGATATGTTTATTTTTATCTATCCAAGTACATACTGTGAAAAAGTTAAGGCATGGAAGTAATATAACTGCTTATTGAGGCATGTAAATCCTCAAAGTTTTCTTTTGGATCCCATTTCTACTAACAAGGTATTTTTAAGCTTGGTTTAGTGCAGATTTCTTGTGATACTTCCCTCTTATAACCTCTGTGTCTTCTTGATAGAGACAATTTTACCTTTTTTTTAAAGACAAGCAAGAGGAAAGGGATGAAACACAGCTTTTCATGTCTTTGTGTTCACTGTTTTATGTAGCCCCCTAAAGCCATATACTTGCTTCAGATATTATTGAGGTGGTTCTTACAGAAAGCAATGGCCTTTTGGGTTAATTTCCCCCTCGTTTGCACAGTAGGGGGCTTTGTGCCTGGAGCTGTGACCTATACTTACAGCTGAGGAATTAAAAAACCAGCCAAAACAACAAACCAGTTCATACCTGCAAACCGTATTATTGACTTTCAAAGAAGACAGGGATAGAGAGCATGAGAATAAGTTAGTGCTGAAGGCATTTACTGCTCTGTATTTACTAGTAGCAATGAGACAGGCAGCACTCTGCTAAGATCTAATCAGGAAATGTGATTGCAGATGCAGTTTCTTCTGTGTGTTTTCCCTTCCATCTAAATATGCTCCTACCCCAGCTCTAAAAATAACATCTCAAAGAGGAGATAGCAGAAATGTTTTTCAGATATAACATGAACATGATTAATCAATATATACACTTTGCCTCAGCTTAAATTTCCTTTGGAAAAGACTTAGGATTTTGCTGCATTAAAGGAAAAAGTGCAAAGGCAGACTAAAAATCATCTCTTTTCCGAGTGTCCTGACTTGCACTTTGCAGCCCAAGATGTGTGATTGAAAGATCTTCATATTCTTGCCAGTCTCTGTGGGTTTTGTTATCACAGTTTTGGAAGCAGCCCCATGTCCTTGCATTTTCCCCAGCATCGTAGATGTTATCCCTATTGTACAAAAGATGAACCAGAGAAAAGAGGCACTGAAATTACTCTGGCAGTCTGTGGTACTAAAAAGTATTAAGCTGGGAGTCTGGTAACCCTGAGACACTTTTGCTTTTTTCCCTATCCTCTACGACAGTGAGACAAGCATTGGCAGACTCAGGCAAGGTTTCGTATACATCCTGTCTGTTTTTTTACCATGAGGGTTTGAGGTTCAGTTTCATTTGAAACTAAATACCAATAAGGTGCTGGTCTACACGGAAGCTATAATGTGCTGTTGGTAAAAATATAGCTGAAGGCTGAGGAAGGCTTTTTAAAAAATACACAATGTCATTATGTATTTTTCTTTATAATATGATAATATAATAGGTAAAAGCAGTGAGGCCAATGTTGGGGACAAGTCATACAATCATAGAATCACTGACTGGTTTGGGTTGGACAGGACCTTAAAGCTCATCCAGTTCCAACCCCTACCATGGGCAGGGACACCTTCCACTGGACCAGGTTGCTCCAAGCCCCGTCCAACCTGGCTTTGAACACTGCCAGGGATGGGGCAGCCACAGCTTCTCTGGGCACCCTGTGCCAGGGCCTCAGCAGCCTCACAGGGAAGAATTTCTTCCTAATGTCTCATCTCAATCTCCCCTCTGACAGGTTAAAGCCATTCCCCCTTGGCCTGTCCCTACAGACCCTTGCCAAAAGCCCCTCTCCAGATTTCTTGTTGGCCCCTTGTCATGATTTAAGCTCAGTCAGCCACGCAGCCTCTCTCTCACTCCCCCCCCTTCCTCCCCCCAGCTCCCGGAGGGATGGAGAGGAGAATCGAAAGAATGTAACTCCCACGGGTTGAGATTAGAGCAATCCAGTAACTGAGGTATAACACAAACCACTGCTGCTACCACCAATAATAATGACAAGGGAAATAACAAAGGAAGAGAATACAGCTGCTCACCACCTGCTGACTGATACCAAGCCTGACCAAGCAGTGATTTAACCCTTCCGGGTAACTGCCCCCAGTTTATATAGTGGGCATGACGTGCTGTGGTATGGAATACCTCTTTGGTCAGTTTGGGTCAGGTGTCCTGTCTCTGCTTCCTCCCGGCTTCCCCTCCTCCCTGGCAGAGCATGAGGCTCAGAAAGTCCTTGGTCAGAGTAAACATTACTGAGCAACAACTAAAACCATCGGTGTTATCAGCACTGTTCCCAGGCCGAAAGTTAAAAACACAGCACTGCACCAGCTACTAAGAGAAAAATGACTGCTACTGCTGAACCCAGGACACCCCTTTAGGCACTGGAGGATGCTCTAAGTTCTCCCAAGAGACAGCTGCTGGTAGCTTTGCATTTGAGTACCTTAGTAACTGTAGAAAGTTTATGACCCCATCTTTATAGCTTTCATTTGCAAGAGAGAGCCTCGCAGCCTGTACTGCAGACACCTTCAACAACCTGAAAGGTTGGTGTCATCCCAGAGGCACTGGTAGAGGCTGATTAATGGGTTAGAATCACAGAATTATAGAGTAGTTTGGTTGGAAGGGACCTTCAAAGCTCATCTAGTCCAATCCCCCTGCAGTGAGCGGGGACATCTTCAACTAGATCACGTTGCTCAGAACCACATCCAGCCTGGCCTTGAATGTCTCCAGGGATGGACTGCCCCACCTGATGGTGAATAGAGGACCCCAATCAGATGGGAATGAGGTCTTTTTTCTCCTGTTAGGAGGAGGGAAAATATATAAGATTATGTTTAGAGAAGGGAGGGGCAACACATAGCTCAGCCTTGTTTCATCGTTTCTTAGAATATTGTAGCCCTGCTTTTGAGATGTCATTGCTTGTACGGAATGAAGACACACTGATGAAGGTGAGCAGGGATCCCATCCCCTTAGCTCTGAGCGCTGGTGAGGGGGGAGGAAAGAGGTGTAAGTCATGTACCAACATGCGATAGATGAGCTAACTTCAAAAACTAAAATAAATCCACATGGTTTGTTGCTGGGAGTCTGGTTCCCAGCAATAAAAAGAAATAACCAGCCCATTTCTTGCAGTAATTTTGTTTCCTGCAAAATCTGAACACCTCCATTTTGATTATTGCTGTTGGGAACCCTATTGTGTTTTATTTGATCCAAGATTGGCTGGAGCCGTCTGAAGCCGACTGCATTAAACTTCCGAGCGGTTTTACCGCAGAAATGACAATCTTGGCTTTTCCCACAATGGCCATACTAGCAAATGCCACTTGCACGTTTTTGTCACATATCAGTAGAAATTTACAGCTGAAGAAAGGTTTAGGAAAAAAAAAATCGATAGTTTTTCATGACTGCCTGAAGCTTTATGATTTGGCTCACTGGGTTGGTTAGATGTTCGCTGAAGCTGTTCTGATGGTAGCAGAAAGGTATAAAATACTTCTTTTTGCAGCCAATATCCACGTAGAATTGTTCTTCTAAGTGATATAAAATTATTTCGGAAGCCTCTCCAATCATTCAGTACATGTTTCTATGTTATTTTCTCCATGTTTGCATTTGTTATTTTGCGCTTTCTGAAGCGAAGTAAATCCTTACCGACAATAATATCCCCAAAAGAATTACCCAGGGGGGGTACAGAATAACAGTTGTTACGCATAGTACTTCTTATGTCCACATGTTTTTCATATTCTCTCTGGAAAATATGTTTGGAGGTGTTTTGAGAGGTGAAGGGACAGTATCTGGATTGCAAGATATGTAAGAAGGGAGGGCAAGTGGAGAGCAAGCCTTAATTTTATAATCTAATGCCCTTGCTTCATAGGAAACCTTTTTAGGACCAGGCTGTGTAGAAGGTGTTATAACACTGTAGTCTGTTGGTATTTCAATAATTAATGTGTTTTCAAAGATTTCTGAAGTCACTGTCATGCTCTGCTGACTTGACCCTTTGTGTTACCATCCCCTTTTGCGTGTCTTTCTCTCCAGGAACAAAGGGGTGGGGAGTGGAGTCACTATTTTGTCAGGCTGGGCCCCAGAAAGGGGACCTAAGGAAACCTGAAAACTTCAGTAAACTGGGGGGGTGGGGGGTGGGATTGGAAGAGCAGACTTATAGAAGCAGTGTTTAAGATCTGCTTATGCTTTTGGAATGGTTTGGAGGCTGATGGTGGGAATTGCTGAGTGGGATGCCGGACTCATTGGCGTGGAAAGTACACTAGACTGCAGTGACATAGCATAGTATAAGAGTAAAGTGTTGCCTAAAGCAGGTCTAAATCCTGATTTAAGAGCTGCCCAGTGGGCGGTGAGGGGTGCCTGTTTGTTTTAATGACTCCTTTAAGCTGTAAGCATGATGTAAAAGTGTTTCACGAGTAATTGGGATCTAGCTTATAGTGTAGATTTATAATCAACAAATGGCCAGAAAAAAATTGCATTACAAACTGCAAATTAAATCTTGATGGCTAAAAGCCGTTGCTGCTGCCCTCCTTCCCATACTTGATTTGCTTCTGTGTTCAACAAACCTGAAGTCCATTGCCCAGCAGGGCTAGTAATGACTAAGGAGTTAGATGCTCGATATGGAAGGTTTACCCCAATATATTAGGTTTTGTGTATTTAAAGTATTATGTGCATTATAGTTGCTTATGGAAGGTTTGCCCCAACATATTAGGTTTTGGGTATATTGAAAGTATTAAGACTGTAGTTGGTTATGGATTTTCTTTTTCCCCCATTTATTCATTTTTAGGTAATGTTTTCAGACCAGCCCTCTCCAGTGGATCATAAAGTCTCTCTGCGTGAGTTTCATCTTGAGGCTTCATATTGTTTCATCAATTTCTTGAACAAAACAGTTGTTCCCAAGGAAAGCACATCAATTTTTTCCTATTTTTATCCATCCCAGTTACAAAGAGTCAAGCCAGAACCTTTACTTACTCGGTATCCATGCTAATAAGTACATAAAAGTAAATACAGTAAGCAGCAAGAGTTTTGTAGTCTCCAGCTGTGAATCCATGATGCCTTCCCAGGTTCAATCATTCTAACTGTATGCCAGAGGGGGAGATTCCCCCTCCCCCCTTTTTTTTTTCTTTCTGAGGAAATTAATCTTTTGAAATGATTGTGATGAGGGTGAACAGAATCCAGCTGTCCTCCCTTGAGGTGTATGTAGATAGACATCTAGCTGTGACAGCACACAGCACAAGATTTCCTGGGTATTTACATAGCTTCTTAGAGAGGTTTGGCAGCCTCATTTTTCTCTTAATGCCACAGCTGCTCATCGTATGTGTATACCTGGGGTTGCCTGTGCTACGTATCAGTCTCATTAATGACTGTGGAACATGCACACCCCTAGGTATTTTATTAAGTAGGCACATTGCGCAGTATTGTAGTTTACTGCTTCTTGTCCGTCTGCGGAGGACAAAGTTAAAAGAGCTGTCTGTGTTTCAGTCGAAGGTATTACAATTGCCTGTGTCAATATATCCAAGCTGGTTTAAAATTGTTCCTTTCAGAAAATGGGAGAAGGGATAATGCAGCATAGCCTGACTGAATACTTATGTGTCTGGAGGTGCACCCCACTCTTGGACTGGTTCAGCATGTGAACTAGGTGGTTTAAGGATGCTGGAGGGTCTACGAACTGCCCGGATCTCACTGGTAATGCTGCCTCTGCAAGAATTGTTTCAGCAGGATAACAGCAGTAAAACCAGGAACCATCATTAAAGCAGTTAGGTTGTACTCTGAACACATACACTGATTTCAGAAGATGCCTTTTTCCTTTGAAAAATAAAAATACAATTGAAGTTTGAATTGAACTGTGGATCAATTGTTCTGTGGAGAGAAATGTGTTCATGCACTGAAGTTAATGGATAAATTAAGCTGTCTGCCATAGAAGTTGACCCTAATTAAGGTCAATGCTCCTTTATAAGTAATTAATCAGGAATCCTTATTATAGTGTAGTCTCTCTGTTAGCCATAAACCCAGCATTCTTTTATTTTTATGGTTAGAGTAAGTCTTTTAATTGATAGTGTTCTGCAGGAGGCAAACATCCATCAGCACTGAAACTGATACGCTGGAGACATTTTAAATTAGATCAGCATTAGTTAAATTAGTCAAAGAACAGAACTGCACAGCTCAAAAACATACATCTTCTGCAGACCTCACCCTTCTGTAATTTATTGATTATAAAGGAAAAAAGTATGTCACCTATCTTTGCCTTGAGGTGATTGCAGATGTTGTTATTTATATTATCATTCCTGTAGGATCCATGGTGGTTCTCTGCTCATCATCTTAGGACCTGAGCACCTTTTGCTAAGCAGTAATGGCAAATATTCATTAGATTGTTTCATATTTTTATCCCTATATATGGCATGCATGCAGTAGGATATTCTGTCACAATCATTCATATATGTATGCAAACGTAAAGCATAAAAATATACAGAAGTATGAAATATAAAGATATACAAGCCTAGGTATACAAGCATGCACACAGAGGCATCTGCATACATATATAGATCATGATGTGTTTATATTAGTGAAAGAAGGTAGAATAGAAAAGGTTTTGATTGTCAGTACTTGTCTGTCTGCTTAAGTTTAGTTACTGAGTGTGGGATGCAGCACAGAAAATAATAATTATTATCTAGGAGGCAAAGTGAATCCTCCAGTAATATGAAGAGCGGAGCTCAGTGGAAGAGCAGCTCCAGTGGATTCCTTGTTTGTGGAATGTTCTGTATGCTGGAGTTTGTGGAGTTTCTTCACAGCAGGATGGGCACAGTACTGGCATGATGCTCTGTCTGAGTGGTCCTCAGGATGTGCAGAGCTGAAAGAGGAAATGGGAGAATGCTTATTGGGGAGATGTGTCAATCACAAATGCCCTTTGCAATGGTGAACTGAAGAAATCTGTTAGCAATTGCACAGGCAAAACAGAAATGGCAAAAAGCTAGTTTCACTGCAGGGGAAAAAAGTGGTGCACGATGTCCTCTAATGATACTGCTACTTAATGAGACTATTTGTGGGCAAAAAACAATTTGGAAAAATAAAGAGATAAAAAAGAAACATGGTTTGCTTTTTATAGCCCTAAATTTACTTCAGAAGAATGTCCGAAAGGCTGTATATGTAGACAGCCATACGCACACACCTACCTTGCCTGATGCAATGCTACTCATTTTGAGTTTAATGCTCTTGAATAAATTACTCAAGAGTGGTTAGTTTACTCATGTGGAAACCTCACCTCTGCGATGCTAGCAAAGTCAGCACGGTGCTGGGTTATCTGTTGCAGAGCACAGGGCATTTCAGACATCAGCTACCCAGAAGGCCATTCATGATGCAGAGTTTTTCCCCTGCTACTTTTCTCTGAAGTGCCAAGAGTGGAATTTGATGCAGCAGGTCCATGAATCCCCTTCCCACTGACTCTGTGTAGCCTCTTTTTTTTTCCTGTCGGAGATGCCCATTCTCTTCCCTGACATCCTGCTGTTATTTGCCAAGGCTTATCTGACCAGATAGCAGCAAAGCTATTCACAGCCTTCAGTAATCAAAGATTTGTATGTCACAAGTCATAGGGTTGCATTTTGGAGTGGCTGAGCTACAGGGAGGGGATGTATTTGTAGGGTTGCTGTTTATAGTAGGGGTCTTCAAGTGTGTGTAATCCTGTCCCCTCCCATTTTCTTCTTTCCTTTTAAGATAGTCCCTCATACTAAAGATGTAGAAGTATGAAAATTAAAGCAGATATCTGGTTTTCTTCTAAGCTTTTTGCAGGAAAGACTTGATCTTAATAAAGCCAGAATTTTAATAAAAATAGTGCAAGCGCATCATTTGCATCTGCTGCCAGTCAAATATTTTACCATTGCATCTCTTCCTCATTGAAACATGAGAGTAGTGGTAAGAGGCAGAAGCTCTGAAAAACTGGCAAGTAAGTCTCATGAGAGATGCCCTGGTTTTACCATGATACTATTTCTAAAGCGGCCTTGACTTCAGTGGAATTACTTCTGACTTCTAACTTGCAGAGGTAAATATTTGCCAGGTATATAAAAAAGCACAGAAAAAGTAGATGCATTAAGGGCAAAAAATCAGGAGTACACTACGAGTGAGGTAAGAGTAATGCTTTAAAAAGTTGACCGTTGGTTGCCTAACAGACCCCTTTTGCAAAGTGGTAATTTCCAACAGTAGTAAAAGTCTATTCTAAAGTACGTATTCTAAAGTAAAGTAAGAAGTGAAGAATTTGTAACTAAAAGGATGACTGTTTAGATGAGGCCCTCAGTGACATGGTTTAGTGGTGGTAGCAGTCCTGGGGTAGTGGTTGGACTTGATGTTTTTGAAGATCTTTTCCGACCTAGTTGATTTTATGACTGATTCTATGACATTGTTCCACTCCCTTGTGCAGTTTTGATGATAATAATGCATTTTGCAATTTTGGCTGTTAATGGCTGTTTCGCTACATGTTATAAAGCAAGTATTTATATTTACTGGTAAAGGTATTTCAAATACCATTGTGTTCATGAACACAAATAATGTATTTGAACATCATTCAAGCCTGATGCTGATCATTCCAGGGAAGACAACAACATTCATGACTGTTCCCTGCTTTGCAGAGGCATTCAGAGCCTGACAATACTGAACTCTGTTATATGCAAAGCTCCCTTGCTGTGGCTTAAATTCTGTTTTGATTTTGTCTGATTTGCTTGGGGTTAGCCTTTTCAAATATCTGGCAGGTTTCTTCTAAATACTACTAACTTTATTTGCAAGCTTCCTGCCTTTTAACAATTGTATTGTTGCAGGTGCTTGTGCTATTTTGCAGTGCTTCCTTCAGAGTTTTCTTCTTTGTAGAAGCTGTTTAGGAACTCTAATGATTTCCTGTACACAGCCCTTTTGTTACTTTGTGGTGCTTCTTTTCCACAGGGTGGATTTTGCTTCGGTTTGTTTTGGTTTTTAAGATGCCAAAGCAATGTCATTCAAACCCTGGGGGCTGTTAGCAGTAGTAACAGAGGAGAACGTAGAGGTGGCAATCAGACCTTGCTTTCCCCTTCCAGCTACCTGTTGGATTTCACAGTCCAGTCAACTAATACTGTTTGATCACTTCATGTGCTACATGTATTCAGCGTAAGAATTTTCTATGTGCTCTGCAGCACTAAGTGATCAAAAGAAGTGAGATCCTCTGTTGTGGCACTGATAATAGGCTACTCTGCACTGCGTATCTCAGCACAGCACGCTGGGAAATTGTCAAATTGCTTCTGATTGTGAAAGATCTTCAAGGGGAAGAAAGGTAAGATAAAGGAAACTACAACCATTGAGGAAAATGTACATGGTATTAAAGCTTGCCATAGGATGACTCTGCGCTTGATAAGGGAAAGAAAGCTGGCAACAGAACTTGCCTTTCTGCAGGGAGCCCAAGCCCAGCCTGTGGTATATTGTAGCTCTGCTGTCTGATAATAGTATAGCTATGTTTCCTTGTGCGAGGTCTTTTCACTTCAGTTGCACATTCATCTCATGGAACAGTCAGCAAAGTCTGCATTTAAATAGTGTTTAAAAAGTACTTTTTCAAGTGTTTGTGGTAGGCATCTGGAAACATTCAGGATCATAACGGAAGCTGATCTAAGGCTTGAATGGCATGAAGGTGTTCAGTTTTCATTAAAGCTCAGTAGGAGCTGGGTGTCTAATACCATTTTTGGTTTTTAATAATTCCCTACAGGTTTTTAATATGAAAAGTCCTTTGACCTAGATTCTCAAAAATTTATTACTTGTGTTTTCGTGAGCATGTGTTGATCATATGGCTATTAATCATTTGGCATGAATGCCTGCGTGAGAATCTGCTGATTCTTCATTTCTGGTCTCAGTTATACTTCCTACTGACTCTGACTTTGGATTTGTTTCAGACACACACAGATTATCAGAAAAGTTCTGTGAAGCCTTTCTAAACACAGAAATCAATACCCTTAAACCAGCACAATTTCCAGTGTGGATTAGATTGTACCTGATACCAAGATGCTACTTGTTTGGGTTTTTTTCCCTAGGATTATCTTTATATCTCTGGATGACTGTATTCATTCCCAGGAACTGTATTTTCATCATCTTTGTATAAAAACACTATAAAAAAGTGGAAATTGAGCCTGATTTTCAAATCTCATTATGCTTATCTGGAAACATATGTAGATGTATGTGTGGGAAGGAGCAGTGTTTGCCATTTTTTGGGTAGCTGAAGCTCCCAATGAGTATGCTGTTCCTTAGGCTGGGAGTACTGTATTTCAGGTGCACAAGCTCAGAGGTGTCTGCCTGTGTGGGAAATAAGTGTGCAAAGTCAAGGCATGTGAGTTACTTTGGCCAGTAGCAAAAAGACTTCCTGTTCCTTCAAGTTAGGCCCCGTTTGGTATTAAGTGTGTCTGTATCTTCTCCCCACAACTAGGAGCCCTTGGTGAAACGCTAGCAAGGGCAAGATATTCCTGTGCAACATGCTGGTTTGACAGAAAGTACCACGTTAAGGGCTGACTACTTGAATTGTTCTTTACTGCATATTTTCTTGGAAAAATTTAATTTTGTGTACTGTAGTAATGATGCTGAGTGGATAATAAGATGCAGCGTGCTGCTGCTGCGGGCATACACCATATGTCTTCCACAACTATTGCATTTTAGGGGGCTGGTTGTTAGGGTAATTGTATCATCTCAGGAATTCATCATCAGAGTAACTTGAAATAATACAGCTATGATATATAGCAGTGAGAATTCCGGTGTTTAAAACTCAACAGGAAAGCCGCAGTTTGACAACCAAAGTGTCAGAATTATAGATTTATAAATATTTTTACGTTTTCTGCTTGCTGGGCTTTATGTATAAATCAAATTGCTATAACAGCACTTAAAGCAGACTGTGAGGATAATTATTTTAAAGCAGAATGTGATACAAGTCATTATTTCATAGCAGTAAAGAGTAGTTACTTCTTCCTGCCCTGAAACACTGGGACAGTGAAGGCTTCTGTGATACCTTCTTTGCAGGCTTTTTGTTCTGTGGTCACATATATGGCATTTTGTAACATAGAAGATTGTTTTAAGTCATGTGTCCCTTCTTCCACTTAGTAAGCTCCTTAGGTAGCTTTTATTTTCAGGTATGCCTCAGTTGAAAATTAGTGTGATGCTGGGCCCGTATTTCACTTCCTGCTTTTAAGGGTCATTGGTGTAAGTCTGGAAGCTGCTTAATTTTTAGAAAGCAACATTTAAGAGTGCAGTAGCTCTGGTAGCATCTGTATGTATTTGCATCCGTAATATTGTTATAGTGACAGTGCTATTTCTTATATGTCAACCGGGGGCATCTGGTGAACAATGAATTTTTATTATTTCTGTATTGATTTAGAAAACCTAGAGAACTTAATGGCATGAAACTGGGGTCATTTAAAGGTTTATGAAATGATCTTACAGCACTTCTGAGTAAAACACGAGAGCAAAATAGGTTGCAAATTCTCTATCTCTCTTTAGCAAATTCGATGAAATGACTGATTAAGGATCTCAAAATTAGGGAGGAAAGGCAAGGTTTGTTGCTGTATATTTATGATTACAGATCTGTTTTTCAAGTGCCTAGTACTGTCTCTGGGAAGGGTCTTGATGTAGATGAGAAAGGTGTGCTTGGGTTTGCACTTGGGTGGGCATGCACAGATGCTACAGGAAATACAGGTATCACCTGTGGCTCTGCAGATGACATTTTTCCTCTTTGAATAGTATGAATAGTGGCTTAGTGAAGTGTACAGCAGGATTCTGTTGCCAGGATTGCATTTTGAATTAGTGTGGGCAAATGGGTACCACAGACCTGACTGCACTTCTCCTAAGAATCCAAGGGTCACACTTGGATTCCAGCCAACATTCAAACCAAGTAATTATATCCTTTAAGTCACACAAAAACTTCCTGAATACAAGCATGTTCTGTAGTGTAGGCTCAAAAGGAGTAGTAAGCTCTAGATAAAGTCTTACACAGCACTTTGGAAACAGCAGTTCATCCCTGTGGGCCCACTGTCTTGAGGACCAGGAGGCTGTCAAGTGAAAGAGAAGTCTTTGTGTAAGCAGGTCCAGTGATGGAGAAGCAGTCAAAATTGCTTGGAGACTGGCTTGAGAGGAAGGCAACTTCACTGTGTGCTGCTCTGATTTAATACAAGGGTCATGAAATCAGTGTCACTTGCCCAGACTATCACAACTTCATCTGAAAAACATCAAGCCTTTCATTTGAAATCAGGTTCTAACATGATGTTCAGTTCTTTCTATTAGTCTGCCAATGCAGTAGCCTGCAAGGATTGGAGTTTTAAGCTTTTCTATACAATTATCAGAACTAGGAGCTTGGTTTAAAATGAGAAGTGGGGTTTTGTGGAAAGAGAAAAGTAAGGGCTATAAACTGACAGAGAGGAGATTTAGATTAGATATAAGGAAGAAGTTCTTCCCCGTGAGGCTAGTGAGGCTCTGGCACAGGGTGCCCAGAGAAGCTGTGGCTGCCCCATCCCTGGCAGTGTTCAAGGCCAGGTTGGAGAGGGCTTGGAGCAATCTGGTCTAGTGGACGGTGTCCCTGCCCATGGCAGGGGGTTGGAACTGGATGAGCTTTAACGTTCCTTCCAATCCAAACCATTTTATGATAGAATGATTTTTTTCTCATAACCTAAGGACTACAGAGCCCTGGATTTAAGAAATAAGCTGATATCAGGAAAGTTGCAAATAAATGGTGAGGGCTGGCAAGAAGAAACATTGCAAATAGTTCTATCTCCTCACTTGGCAACCAGGAAGGGGAGAGGTTTCTTTCGTTGTGCTTTTGTTGGTTTGCTTTGTTGTTTTGTTTTTTTTTTCCTTCTGTA
Source organism: Amazona ochrocephala (assembly GCA_039720435.1). Classification (NCBI taxonomy): domain Eukaryota; kingdom Metazoa; phylum Chordata; class Aves; order Psittaciformes; family Psittacidae; genus Amazona; species Amazona ochrocephala. The sequence goes on along the minus strand of CM077878.1, from coordinate 118,279,219 downwards.
CCGTGGGTTATGTATTTCCAGCTTTAGGGAACAAAAAGAGAAACCAAAAAGTTCCAAGCTTGTCACATGCCAGTCTATCAAAGACTGAATAACAGGTGGATGCACAATCAGATGTCAGTAGAACTTTTGCTTCCTTGCTGAAGTGCCTGCCTGTGACTGATAACTGCCTGCTGGAGCTCCAATTAAATTTTCAAGCCCCTCCTATGTTTTCTACACTATGTCAAGCACTGATATACTGAAAGCTATAATCCATCCCTGGCAATGGTTACCTGTCTGAATTCATAAAGGGACACAAAACCTGTCTGTAAGTATTTAAGATGAGGGGTAACAGGAGAATGCCTGTTTCTATGGTGTGTTGTCCTGCACCTAACTAAAAAGCAGAAAGGTTTGATTACTGTTAGTAAATATTAGGTTGAATATTTCATCACTTCTCATAGAGAAATGCAGTAACAAAAAATTTAAAACATCTGTGATGTTCGATTAATGATGTAAAACCTGAAAGTATGAATTTTCAGGTATTTTCATACTTTCAAAGCGTGAAGGTATGAAAAACCCATATCCAGAAAGTCAGATTCTTTCACTGGGGTAGAAAAGATGTATTGATTCAAAGAACTCTTCCCAGATGTTTTATATTTTCTGTGTCTTTCACACACGTTTCCTCTGGAAGATATTAAATGGTGGTAAGATATATTGATGGATTATTAGACTAAAATATATATAGTGAATTAATCTTGGAGTTCAAATATATCCTCATTATGTATCCCTCCCCTCACTTCCTGAAGCAAACAGTACTATTTTTACATATGCATTTCCTTACAGGATTCAGAAAACTATTAATTATTTCAATTATTTTACATACTTTCCTATAATATATACTATGGGCCTTTAGTTTTTGAGTGAAAATTATGTCACTTAAGAAAACTCAAGAAACTTATTCTTCAGTAAAATCAAAGGAAGCCTTCAGTTAGTGCTAAGACTTCGTTATCACATCCACCAGAAAGTTGTACTTCAGGGACTGGTGCTATAAGATGCAAGCTGGCACACTCAAATTGTTTTTCCTCTATTTGTTAACCTCTGGGAGTCATGGTATTATTACTTTTCTTTGGAAGTGGTTAAGGGCTGTAGGTATCATGAGCTTAGGTTGTCTGTGGTCTCTTCTAAAACTATTGTTGTGCCAAATTTGCGCAGGCTCATGTTTGACTGATTCCAGAATTATTACTACAGAGAGCCGTAAAACCTTTCTGATGCTATGGGAGATATCGTTATTCTGGAGATGTACATATATTTTATACCAGGATAGGTTTTACTGCATTGGGTGTTGGCAGACCAGTAGCACTGAACTAGGATCCAACAGGGAACAAATTGCACTGTCAGCTGCTGGCTTGATTTGCATTTCGCATTTCTTGCTTGGTTCTTGGGTTCGTCAGCATTCTTGGTGCTTCATCAGATGCCCATTAAAGCCAACGTATTCAGAGCACACAATTCATAAAACGTACTTGAAAATGTTGCAGTGGAGTTGCTAGATTACAATAGTATCTGCCAGTACTTTGGAAGACAAAATGTTTTGAAATTATTGGTACATACATACATGCATATGCACACACATCTGTGCTGTCTGAGCAGTCAAAACTCCAGTTCTTTCAAAGCACACCAGGCATGATTGGAGCTAAACATAGAAACACAGACTGGTTTGGGTTGGAAGGGACCTTGAGGCTTATCCAGTTCCAACTCTAGTGGAAGGGACACCTTCCACTAGACGAGGTTGCTCCAGGCCCTCTCAAACCTGGCCTTGAACCCTGCCAGGGGTGGGGCAGCCACAGTTTCTCTGGGCACGCTGTGCCAGGGCCTCACCACACTCATTGGGAAGAATTTCTTCCTAATGTCTCATCTAAATCTCCCCTCTGTCAGGTTAAAGGTGCTCCCCATGTCCTACCCTAAAGGGCCTTGTCAGAAATCCCTGTCCAGATTTCTTGTCAGCCCCTTTAGTCACTGGAAGCTGCTTCCTGGAGCCTTCTCTTCTCCATGCTGAACAAGCCCAGCTCTCTCAGCCTGTCTCCAGAGCAGAGGTGTTCCAGCCCTCAAAGCATCTTCGTGGCCTCCTCTGGACTCACTCCAACAGCTCCTCATCCCTCTTGTGTTGTTGCCCCCAGAGCTGGACACAGGACTGCAGGAGGGGGTCTCACCAGAGCAGAGGGGGAGAATCCCCTCCCTCGACCTGCTGGTCACGCTCCTGGGGCTGCAGCCCAGGACATGGTTGGTGTATAAAAGCATATGTATTAAAAAAAACATGTATATGTAAAAAACATGTATAAGAACATGTGTATTTCATGTTTTTATCCAACTGCTTTGAAGCCATTCACACATCCTTACCCTGTGAGCTTGGTCTCCTACAAGTGGCTGGATAGCAGAGGTTAAACTGTAGGCAAAGCCTACATTTCATGTTGCAGTAACTGTAGTCATACTTCAGGTAATACTAAACGGGCTTCTTTGTCTATGTGGGTACACTGGCCTCAGAAACAGGAGAGCTACATAGCCAAAGCATCTCCAAACCAAAAGTTTAGCTTTTCTGAAGAGCTGCTGGTTGGGGTTCAGAGTGTCATTCAAGTGAATTGGAGGCTCCTGCGCTGCTTTGTCCCAGGAAGCAGTGGTGGTGATGTGGTGGTTGGAGCAGTATTCATAGCACCTTCTGATTTGAAGTTCAAAGTAATTTGCAGACACAGAGAACAACATTTACGCTACTTCTTGAGGTGCTTCGCTCTTCTGAAGGTGTGTCCTTTCTTCTGACCACTCTTGGAGAGAATATAGGAGAGTCTCCAACCTCCTACGTCTCCACTCTGTTATTGTGGCCTTCCCAGTTCAGATTAGATAAAGGCACAGCAGGAAAAGGAATTTATTTCATTGCCGTGTTCTCTCACAACTGTGTGACACTGAAGGAAAATAAAACAGAAGCTAAGAACTATAAACAGTGTGTTGGACTTCAATGTGCCTTGTGCACAGAGCTGATTTTATCAGGGGAGCTCTGAAATGGTCATTTTTGCTAGTGGGCAAATATAACCTCTTAGAATCATGAGCCTGAAATGCTGTGCTATTTCAGGTCACTGTCAAGGATATAACATCATTCAAAAGTAATGTTGACTTATTGCAGTACTTATTAATACACAGATATTCCTATAGTGCCCATGGTGAGGGTGCTGAAGAGGTACTCTCTCATTCAGCGTATGTCTGAGGCTGTTTCTGATAGCAATAAGATTATTGTGAATGAACAAGTGATAAAGGAAAATTTGTACTATTGCAGTATGCTGGCAAAGTGGAAATAGTAATTTAGTATGCTTAAGTTTTATCAGTCTCTTCCCTGTCTGTACTGCCATGATCCACAAAAACTGCATGTGAATTGCTCTTCGCCAATTACAAAGAAAAATTATGGGACTTCTGTTACCTTGCAGTGAAGGAGGAGTACAGTGGGTCAAACTACTGCATGGTTATGCGAGGACTTATGAAGATAGGCTGAGAAAATTAGGACTGTTCAGCCTGGAGAAGAGAAGGCTGCGTGGAGACCTCATAGCAGCCTTCCAATACCTGAAGGGGGCCTATAGGGATGCTGGGGAGGGACTCTTCATTAGGGACTGTGGTGAGAGGACAAGGGGTAATGGGTTTAAACTTAAACAGGGGAAGTTTAGATTGGATCTGAGGAAGAAATTCTTTACTGTGAGGGTGGTGAGGCCCTGGAATGGGTTGCCCAGGGAGGTTGTGAATGCTTCATCCCTGGCGGCGTTCAAGGCGGGGTTGGACATAGCCTTGGGTGGCATGGTTTAGTGGGAGGTGTCCCTGCCCATGGCAAGGGGGTTGGAACTCGATGATCTTGAGGTCCTTTCCAACCCTAACTATTCTATGATTCTATGACTTAAATGCTTTCTACATACGAAAGTGCTTACTGCAGCTAAGCTGATTGTGACTGTCAGGTCTTTGCATCATACCTTATTAGGAAAAATTTCTTCGCAGAGAGGGTGCTCAGGCATTGGAGCAGGCTTCCAGGAAGGTGCTGGAATCACTGTCCCTGGAAGTGTTCAAAAACTGTGTAGACGAGGCCCTTCATGACATGGGTTAGTGGTTGCCTTGGCAGTGCTGGGGATTGGTTGGACTTGATGATCTTAAAGGTCTTTAACAACCTAGCTGATTCCATGATACTATGATTCTATGATTTTGTGGTTCTAAAGGGCTGTGCATAATGGAGTTGTAGTCCATAGCATGTTCAGAAGTTAAACTTAAATATGGATGTAATCATAAAGAAGACATGAACTCGAAACACAGACTTGCTTGTTTTATAGGAGGTTGTATAAACGCCCACAGGTGTTGAAGAAGTGTGAAAAAATTAAATGGATCCTTTAAAAATGGAGTTTCACATGTTGTCAGCTAAACAAATGTATTGGAAATAGGCTCCCCAAAAATCACTGTAGTGTATTATCAACTACGAGGGTGAAAATCTTTGCTATTGAAGCAGCATGCCTGGTATCTGTGCGCAGTACTTCCGTAGAAATGTAGGGAACTCAGGGAAACTTGCTTTTTGCATTAAATTATATATATATCAAATAAGGCTAAAGCTCTGCCTTCGGGTCTGTGAAGGATGCATTTCACTTGCCAGTACCTGGCCATTTACAGATGGCAACTTGGTTAATGATTGCAGCTCTATGTTCTCTTATTTTGGAAAAGCTGCTGGTATATTTTCCTTTTATGCTGCTTGTCCTTTGCACTCAGAGGTGGTTTTCATTTCCGTGTAATTTTTTGATCTAAAATAATATATTTATATACATATATATAGCAAATAGGAAAGCAGGTATGTAAAGTGAAGGTTATGAATAGTATAATTACAAATCACAGTAAAATTAGGCAGCTTTTTTTAATCCACAGAGCCTTTGATTTCTTGAAAGTACTGTGAAAAGGCACGTGTGCCATTATCATTACATGCTGGTTTTCTGCATTTCATAAATTAGTAAAGGAGGAGATTGCTTTAGAGCCGGGCCAATGTTATATTTCTCTGTATGCATTTCTGTATGAAGAGGGTAAGCTGTGAATGAAGCAGGTGATGCAAATAAGCCACTGCATCCATGAGAGAAAATGGGTGAAATCTATTCTGATTCATAGTTGAACCACTTGAAATGAAACAGAGGTAGAGTTTCTCTCACAGGATAACTGGGAGATAACTCCCATGAGAGGCAAAAGAAAGTGAGCATGTGCTGGATGAGGTGGATCCCTTCTTGGCACCTTATAGTCATGGAAAAGTAGGACCTGCAAATAGAGAAACATTAAAATAATCTTCAAGGAAAAAAGAGGAACATTGAGAACATTATTTAAGCAACTGAGAAAATGAGAATTCTCTTCAGAGTATTTCCTTTTAGAATGATCGTAGCTGAAGAGGTGATAATGTCGTGCCAAAATGTTGATGGATTTTCTCCAAAGGTGTTCAGCAGCTGCTCAGCTGTGTAAGTGGAATATGCAAGCACTATTGGACAATGAAGTCAGCTATTTAAGCAGAGAATAAAAGAAAGTGGAAGAACTCCTGAGTTCTTCACTTGGGAGACTTCCAGAGATGAGGAGCCGCAGGATGCACTTAACACAGGAAGCGGTGCCAGGGTAGAAGGAGAAAGAGGGAGCGGACACAAAGGCTGTGCAGTAGAGGTGAACCCGGTTCTGGAAGGATGGACGTGAATGACCAGCTTATACAAACTAAAACGCTTCGTTGTGTTCCAGCAGGTTGTGTGAAAACTTTAAGAAGCATTTTAACTTTTAAGAAGGATGTAGCAATACCAGTGATGCGAAATTCCACATAGAATTTCCACTTCCTGTGCACAAGCCCCTAATCAGAGCGTGCAGTGCCTTTTTTTATCTCCCCCCCCCCTTTTTTTTTCTCTCTTTTCCATTTAATAAATACCCATATTCAGGAGTGAAATTGGTTTTGTAGGAGGGGAAGAAAATTACAAAGCCGTTAAGTTACAATTGTAATCGACATGACAGACTTCGATGAAACGCAAATGTGGGGACCGTGGGTAGTCATGGGGAGGGGGAGGGGCGGGCACTTGTCTTTCCCGCCATTGGGGGAGCTTGTCAGGGATGTTAATCGGCGGGAGGGGGAGAGGGAGAGACTGAGGGGCGCCATGATGGAGGTTGTGAGGGGAGAGTAGGGGCGGCTGTGGGATGTGAGGGCTGGCCATGAAGGGAGATCTTCAGGGGAGATGGGTGATGGCCATAAGGGTCTACCCTCAGCTATACAGTGTGGGCCGCTATGGGGGAAGGAAGATGAGGGGTGGCTGTGAATGGAGATCATGAGGGGAGATAAGTTTGCCCTCAGTGACATGGTTTAGTGGTGGTCTTGGCTGTCCTGGGGTAACAGATCTTAAAGATTTTTTCTAACCTAGTTGATTCTATGAATCTGTGAAAATGTCCAATTAGAGTGAGTATCTCAGTAATTAAAAGGCAATAAAAATTAAAATACACCAATATCATAATCATCTGGAAAATCTACAGCTTTGGTCCTGAGTATAAATGTGTGTGGGAAGTCCCGTTAGCCTGGATGCGCTCAGGTACAGGGGTATACAGGCAAAGCCCAGCAAATAAATCAGCGTCTCAGCCTGTAGTGATCTCTTCATTAAAAGAAAATTCCCCCCTTTGTTATCACTTGTGAAGACTGAGTATAAATGAGGTTTGGAGAAAGGAGAAGCAGGGCTGGGCCTTGGCTTCTGTAACCAGAAAATCCTCCCAGCTGTTCCGGGTGACACTGCAAGGCTTTCCATTTTGAAAGCCGAAAAGGAAAAATAGTGTTTAATCCTCACGGAGGAGAGGAAGGGGGCAGGAAAGAAAACATTCTATTTTCTTCCTTTCCTCCCTCCTCATTTTGGTTTGACTTTCTTGGGAAAAAAAGAGAGCTCCATTTGGTGAAATAACTCATTTGGAATATCAATTCTCCATCAAAGAGACGTCTCAGACATACTGAGCTGTCGGGAGGCTTGTCACTGCCACATGCAAGCCTTCAGAAGTTACCTCTGAGGAGGGAAGATGTTAGAAACCTTACACACACAGTTTCCATTTCTTGCTAAAACGACTCTTAATTAGTTCTTCTTTTTCTTCTTTCCTTTTTTTTTCCTTTAAATATGCAGCACCAGGGAAAAATTGGAGTTAAATTTAATGTTGGAACTGATGACATCTCGATTGAAGAGATCAACGCAATCATTAATGATGGAAAATACCATGTGGTACGGTTCACAAGAAGTGGTGGCAATGCCACATTGCAGGTGGACAACTGGCCGGTTATCGAACGTTACCCAGCAGGTAAGGGCTTACACAGACACTTGTGAGTGAGAGGGTGGGGGATGCCTGCTCATTGCTTCTCTTCTAGTACGTCAGCTCCTTCACAATGTCTTGCTAGCTAATTAAGTAGTTAGAGTCCTGAGCAGTATGCAGTTTACGATGATGGCATTTCCTAAGTGAGTTTAAAAGCACAGATTCAGGTTATTACTGGAAGTGGAAAAATACAGTTATCAAGGCATGAAATAGTGGTTGTGTTTCTTGTTTCATATGTTTTTATTGGACGATTGTTGTAGCAGGGAAAAAAAGGCTTTGACAAAAGCTACACAGTAAAATGACTCCCAAATCGATCTCCAAGTGATGGGGATTTTACTGAATTTACTGAGGAAAAGGTTGTCTGTGTTCTTTAAATTACAAGTTGATATTAAAGCAGTCTGAAGCTTATGAATTTAGTAGAAGTGTTCCAGCAGGCATAACCATCCCTGGAGACATTCAAGGCCAGGCTGGATGTGGTTCAGGCAACCTGATCTATTTGGAGATGTCCCTGCTTCTGGCAGAGGGTTGGACTTGATGACCTTTGAAGGTCCCTTCCAACCCCACCTATTTTATGGTTCTATAACCAAAGGATGTATCAGTTATCAGTTGTATGGCCAACCAGATTAAGATGCCTTCAGTTAAAACACAAACTACAGGGTATTACTTATGTAAGTGATGCTGGTTACTTGAACAGCACCACTCATGTGAATGCAGAGTTGCCTTGTTTGGACCCGTATTTACTGCTATGCAAATGCCATGCACTGAAGACTACTGTATTACTAATTTTGTTAATTTTTAAAGGCAACAGGTTCTTCAGACATGCAGTGCTTTTCTTATTGAATAGTACTACTGAGCCGTTACTGGTAACTTACAAATCTGCATGTTCTCTGTTAACAGTTGGTGTGTGTTTTTATGTGAGTAAACAAAAGGCAGCAAATCCAGAGATGTAAGTAAAAGATACTCTGATTTGCATATTTTGCTACTACATAAATGACAGCTCTGATTTATCTGTTTATAAGTAGAAAATTCTTCATTTTGGGGGGAGTGGTGATACAGGAGGGTATTTTTAAATATATATATAATATATTTTAATACATAGAATATATTTATATCTCTATATTATGAGGAATACATAAGCCATTTTTTGTACTGATTATTAGTATATAGTTGGGTATTGGGTTTTTTGGAGGGGAGGTCAAGTTGAAGTCCAGCTGTTAACCTGACTTTTTAAAAAATAAAAATAATAAAAAAAAATCCACAGGTGAAATATAATGCTTCTAATAATGTCTTGGAGATAATTTGGAATTTAAAATACAAATGAAAGTATGCATCACAAATGAAATTCTATACAGCAGGAGTTGTTAAAAAATCCCACCTGTGTGCTAATGTGTTATGAATGACTGACAGTTCTGGCAATTAGCAACAATGATTGTCTTTAATTTAGAATCATTTCTGAGAGGGGATAAACTCTTGAAGGAAAGAGGGATACTGAATATGTCCTGTGATCTTTCAGATATTCCTGTGTGCCACATGTTCCCCTTATTTTCTAACTTTTGCAATGTTTGGTAAATGGTAGCTGAAATAAGATGGTAGAAGCTAGGGAGATGTGTGTCTTAGTTTTTGTGCTCAAGATGTGCGTATCAGAAAGGAAGAAGTAAAGTTTGGGGTGATTTTTTTATTTTTTACCTAAATGATGAGCATGAAAATATTTTTTTTTTTCATTTCTATTCTGTTTCTTCCTGAAAATACAAAGTGGCTGCAACAAGGACAAACTGCAGCTGAGTTCTGAAGATAGTGGCACGCAGAATTTGTTTATACTGAACATAGATCAGTTCAGGAAATAGAGTGATTTCCCCGAGATGGGATTAGTGGAGGGGGTGTTTTCTTTGAAAAAGCAAAACACCACATTAGAGCTTTTTGAGCTTCTTTTAGCAATCTATGCGCAAGCTGCATTTCAGGGCATTTTCAGTGGCTTCATCAGCCAGTGTACAGAATCCCTTCGCTTGCTTCATTGCTGGATCTTCCAAGACTGCTGTTGGCCTTCAATTTTCTTTACCTTTCCCATAGTAATGTTTTATGGCTCTTGTATAGCATTGCTTTTGAAATCCAACCTCCCCCTTTTCTCCTTCTGTCTCTTTCCCTTCCCAGTATGAGAGCACTCAGCCATACCTTTTTTTACGATTCCATGTTACCCCATCAGGGTTGGCACTCTTCATTTAAACCCTTTTTAAACACTAGTTTACGCACAGACTGGTATTTATGTACCTTTTGGAAAAGACGCAGGCTTGTCCTGAAGACGATGCTGCCTTTGAGCAAGGTTGATACTGCTTTGAAGATATTAATAGCACCCTGTTCAAAGCTACCACTGTCATTCCTGTTCTAAAGGTAGTATTTCTAAAAGTGGCATCTTAAGGATAACAAATGGTGCAGTTTGGACAGTGTTGCTGCACCCAATTTAGATGTGCTTCTGCTGTTTAGGGACCAACAGTAGTACCTTGGCAGTACTGGTTAACCAGATTACTTGCTCTTTGCTCATGTTTGCAGTTGTGCACCATGCACCAAATGTGACTCTGTTTCCATGAGTGAGACTTCATTGGCTTCCATTTCAGTGCTAGAAGGAATATTTTTTGCTTTGTGCCTGTTTTCTGTATAATTTCTGAATGTGCCTCTGCCACTGTACCTAAGCACAGACTTACCTCTCCTCCTCCTGGGTTTTTTTAATTAAGAGAAATGAGATTAGCAGCTTCAGTAGTCAGTTTGCTATTCTTGAACATGCTGGATTTCCTTTTTTCTCAAAAGTATACTAATACAAAAAACCCTCCCAGTTGGTTGTGTGAAGTGTACCAGCTAATCAATTCTTCTGTCTTTACAAGGAACAATTGTGCTCTGAATTACAGTTCTGGTTGGAGTGTCTGACTAAAACACGTTGCTTCTTTGTGATCGGTATCTTAAAATAATGGGTGAAGATTTCTGGGAGGATTTTCTGGTCACAGGCTCAGGATTTACAGGTTTCATTGCCTATGTAGCCTTTATGTTGCCCCATCTAAATCCTGTAGATAAGGGCACCCAAGGCCCAGTAACAGTCAGTGCTGTATCACTTGCTGGGAGGATGCTGTGGGCACCCTGGTTGATACTCAAAGCTGACTACCTTTTGAAAAAGAGCTGTGGCCCTGATTGCCACAAGTCTGTGTGGGGTTTGTAGGGAATCTGAACTCAGCCCTGGGTCTCAGGAGCTGCTGAGAGTTCAGTCTTCCTGCAGAGGGTTTTCTAGCTGTAGCACACATGATTCTCTAATACTGCTTTATGAGCAGTCAGAGAGGTAGACACCTTGCAGAAAGTATCAAATAGCAATGCTCCATAGGGTTTCCTTGTTTACTTTGTGTGTTTTATTCTAGAGTTTCATAAAATGCAGAAATGACCCTGGAAGATTAATAGGATCTAGCATGTTTCTCTTGTACATCATTCTCCATCCCACTAGGCGTGAGTGTCATGTTTTCTCTGGGCCAATGCACCTTCAGTATGTGTCTGAGTAGGTACGAAAGGAGAGAATTGTAAAAGGAAAAGAGGTGGGGATGGCCAGTGGTAAAGGGTGATCATCCTTGTGAAGGTGGCTGTTGTTTTTTGGAGTGTTTTTTGAGGAAATATGTGTTAATCCTTAGACAAATGCAAAGATTTTGGTGTCCTGAAGTAGCTGGATGATTTTCAGAGACAAGAGGCTTAAGTTTAGTTTCCTATATTCTTCCAGACTCCCTTCAGAGTCTTTCGTTTTTACTCCGAAGTTTCTGTCTTGCCATTTCTCTGAGTGCATTGCTAGAACTATGAAGATGCACTCTTCAGTCTCTGCCCTTTAGTAAATGTTTGTCCTGCTTTTCTCACTTCCTCGTTGTGATTGAAAATGGTACCTTGTAGGTTTTTGATAGTTACATTGCACAGTTCTGTACTGGATTTGTATGTTCCATCTTTCATAACGGAATTCAGTGTTATGTCTCTACTAAATTGTTATCATCCTTCTGCACCTTCCCAAAGAACTTTAATATTTTACCTTGGTCTCTTTTTCAGATAGTGATTTCCCATTACCTTTCCTGTATGCAGCCTAATTTCTGATCATACTAACAGCAAACTGCTGACTGCGCACTCAGAGTTCCTAATCAATACTCTAACCCCATTTTCCATGCAGATCATTTCTATTACTTCTGGGTCATCTTGTCTGCCTCACAACAGTTGTTACTGCACCATAGTAGCAACTCCAGCTACTACCGTGAGCAGATTTCTGTTGTAACTTCAGTTAGATAGTAATTCCACACTGAAATGTAGATTTGCCAAGAGTGCGTTTCTGGTAGGAAACCAAAGGACTTGTTCATTAGGGTCAAATTGAATGGAAAATCATGGCCAAAAGAAAAAAAGAAAATAGTAGGAAATAGGTTTTGGTAATTTCGGAATATTAATTTCAGTGTTTTCTTAATAAAATGTTCTGACTCTTCGCATCAAGATTGTCCAGTGTTTCTAGGGGGATCTGGGTAATCTGAGAACAACGCATCTCATTATATTTGAAATAACTTTTTCTTCCTTACCTGAAAGAAAATCTGTTTCAAATCAAATCAAGGGGGGTAGGAAGGGATATATTAAAAAAAAAAAAAAAACAAAACAACAAAAACAAAACCTAATCTTTCTCACGGCAGTGCTCATAACTGTATCTCTTTAACAAGAAAAATGATTTTCTCCATTTTCTAATTTCCCTTCCTTAGTAGTGAAGGGTGTGCATTTTGCTAGCCTGGGAAAGTGTATCAGAGCAAGCTAGATAACTTTCTAAAGCCACAATAATCACCATTTATTGTGAAGGGTTTTCAGAATCGCTTTTCTGTGAATACCTCTATACTTTCTGCAGCCAAAGGGAGTTTTCCCAATGCTGATTCTCTCAAGCAACATGGTGCAACCAGTCATTTTACCAGTGGGAACCTACTCTTCAGAACTTCCATCATAAATCAAACTGATGCAGAATTTGATTGGGTATAAGATGATCTCTTAGATATCGGCTAACTTGTCTATATTTTCAAAGCTGTTCAGACACTGGGAATACTCAGCGGTTCCTGGGGCCCTGCTGTAGTCGAGAAGATACAGTCTGATGTAGGCAGATATCTAAAATGAAGCCTTCCCTTAATCTCTGGTCTGCCTTTCAACAGCATAGCTTAGTGACAGCTGTCCTTGGGTACCCCTTGGGTCAGCAGATGTTGTCAGGGATGTGTCTGACAGACCTAGATCTGATAGCATAAGCATCTCACACATGTTGTTCACACAAAAGAGATTGTCCTAAACACTGCCAGACTAGTGGAACAGATGTATCTCTGTGACTGGGGAGTATAAATTATGATTGAGCATCCACACCAAAGAAGAACCTGTGTGAGAGTCCATGTATGTTGGCAGAAGATCAAACTGCAGGCTGACATTATGGTTGGTGCCAAGTACCTCTGCAATATGGCAATTGGCAGCTGAAGCTTTTCAGACTTCCGTATAATACAGAATAATTCTGCTCTGGGTTTTGGGTTTGCTTTTTTATTTTTTTCCTACTTTATTGCATGAAGTTAAACATCTAAGGGCACACATGTTGTCTCGGGGATTTTCTCTGGATCTGTGGGCTAAAGGTTGCTATGCAGAACAGGCAGGGGCTACAGGAAGGGGACATCTCATTTAAATGCTTCTCTTGATCCTGTATTCTGGAAAATAGACAAAGCTTATGAAATTCTTTTCATGGGATACACCTGACTTTAAGATAAGTGCTAGAAGTCAACTATTACCGTGTTCCTGTTTAGGATAAGCACTATCCATTTGGTTTGGTTTCGTGTGTTCAGACTTACCATAAAATTAACAGGAGACATTTGTGTCAGTACATTTGTTTCCCTGGACAAGTAGTATTTTCCAAGCTATCCATGTGGTTGTCTTAACTTACATGCCATCAGCTTAGAAATACCTTCCAAATTCAAGCGCCCACAGCCATCAAAGATCTGTTTCTCAGTCATAAGCATGGTGGCCAGGAGAGATCTCAAGCTTGTTCACATCGAATCACAGAATCACAGATTGGTTTGGGTTGGAAGGGACCTTAAAGCTCACCCAGTTCCAACCCCCACCACAGGCAGAGACACCTTCTGCTGCACCAAGTTGTTCAAAGCTCTGTCCATATCTTTGAATATTCTGATAAAATGGGCAGACAGCCTGTTATCAGCACATCCGTGCAAAATCATAATGGTCAAGGTGAGTGAGGTAGAAACCTGACAAGGAAATGGTCACTCAGTATTTGCCTTGCCTTGCATTTGCCATAGGGTAATATTTTAAACACCACCCTCCCTCCCTGGTCAGTGCTGTTAGGACATGGGACTTTAAGGGTTTTTTCCATGCTGAAATATTATCAGCCTTCTGACCCCTATTTCTTTACTTGTCCAGCAACACATTGTCTCTACCTTTTTCCTTACATGGTTCCTTCTTTGGTTAAAAGAATGCATCTTGGTGTTCTCTCATGTCCTTTGCTATAGTCAGAGTTTTGACACTTCTGCAGTCAGATCTGTGGCTTTGATAAGTCAGTCCTGAGGGTGGACATAGATGACATGAAGAATGTTTTATTTTGATGAGCTGTGAAACTCACGAACTTGACTCAGTCTCTCGTTCCTTGGTGGGAGCAATGTTCCCAAAACCAAAATGAAAGCTACCTTTCTGCCCAGGAGGAAAGTGCAGTGGAAAAGACTTAAGTTTTGTTCACAGCAATTAAACTTATGTGAAACAGATACTGCCCAATATCTCCTGGTTTATATGTCATTTTCCTGCTGTGAGAAACTAGCAGTGCCAATGAAACAAGGACATGTCATTATACTTTACATCCCTTGGAGATAAAAGTGTTTGGAAAGAACAGGAGGACTTCTCAGGAACTCTCCATCTGGGAACATGTAGATGAATTACACAGTGCAGGTGAACATTTTAGCTATGAATTTGTGCCATATGTATAAAATCAGGCTATAGATATGGGCCTAAAATATTTAGTCTACGGAATTACCAAGCAGATAAAGGGAAAAATACCAGCTAAGTCAGTAGTTCGTTGGTTACCATGTAATGTCTCATCCTCCCAGATTTGGAAAGCAAGCCTCATCAGTGTTCTTTATGGCCTTTCATGAGTCCATGGAGTCATGTGTCCCTGGGGTTCTGTTTATGGTAAGGTCTCCATCTGGGAATGTCTGCTGGTAACTATTTTAGTTAAATTTACTTTGGTTTGATGGGACATAATGGGGAATAAATATGAATGAGTTAACAGATTCTTTTTATTTGCACAAAGTCTTTGACAAAGTATCTTGTGTGAAAATATTCAGGAACAAATTACACAATCCTGGTGGTAAAGGCAGAATTCTTTCATGGATGAGACTCTGTCTTAGGGGGAACAGAGGCATTGATTCCCACCTAATGAAAATCAGTGAATTAAATCCATTGATTTTCAATGGAAATATGATCATTTAAACCTTAAATTATATATTAGTTTACATTGATGAAAAAAAAAGAAGTGAGAAACCATACATACTGGCTATAGATTTCAAGACTACTAGAGGAGACAAAGATAACTGAACGAAGAATTAGAAGAACAATATATACTTCCTTTGACAGGCAATGAAAAAAAAAAACAGAAGGAAAAAAAGGAACATATTTTAAAGCACAGCCATTTAAAACCCCTGAATTTTTACATTTCTAAAATTAAAAAAAAAATAAAAAATATCCAGTCTCTCATGTAATTTATTTGCCTTTTTTTTTTTCTTTTTGTAGAGTAAGAGATTTTGTGAAATCTTCATTAACTTAAACAATGTTTTGATCAATCAAAGCATTTTTCATTCTTGTCCCAAAGTTAAAAGATCGACTTTCCCTGTTGGCTAGCCATCATAACAGTAAAAGAAAAGTTGATATATGAGAAATAATACACTCAGGTAAGATAATTTGAATTTTTGTAGAGGTATTTCATTATAGCCTTTCTTCTGAGGCATTTTCATTTTAAATTCATTTTTTCAAAAGCACATGTGGCTGGAAATGGACAATAATGAGAACACTAGGACCTCCTGTAGAGACATATTAAGACATGAATGCTTAAAGTAATTTCCAGTGATACATTCTAAGATCTCTTTTTCCCTTTTCATAGCTCAAAACCGGATGGCTCAGTACCATTCTGCAGCTGACTAGTATACCCTTTGAACATCTTTCGTCATTAATACTCTCTTGTAATATCCCAGTTTGTTGCAAAAAAAATGGTGTGACTAGTACTGTATCTGAAGTGTGTGACATGCATTTTGTGGTGTAAGCTTTGGTGTCACTTCTGTTAACTTAGGGCTCAGTTCCTTTTGACTGACGCCTGCAGCCTTTTCAGAGTTACCAGTATGTCTTGTTTTATGATATCTCCAGATTTCATTGTCTAGTCAACATTTTATGCTGAGATCAGTGAAGAAAACACCAAAGATTGGTCCTGGAACTCATCTCGGATACTTTCTTAGGAGTTCTACCCTGATAGTTTTCCTGTGGGGAAAACCACTGGCTTTCCTTACATACCTGCAGTGATCTCAATGGGAGCTCTTATGACATAGTCTAACACAGTTTCAGGATTCACCATGAAACTCATCTTGTTGACTTAACATAGAACTCAGCATTTTGTTTATTTGCTTGACTTAAAGACATGTAGAGCTTCCAGCCGTTCAACTATATGGCACCAGCTCTCCAAAATACTTGGAGAGCTTTGATAGGTCCGACTGACCTACTATCTCTTGAGGGTTTTTATTTTTCAGATACCGATAATATAGTGGGGAGCAATGGTATAGTTGACACATTGGCAGGTCTGAATATGACAAGTAAAGAGTGATTATCATCTCTGGGAATGATTCATAAAGAAGCTGAAGATGACAACTTAATAAAGCGGAAGTGTTTGGAAGAAGGTGGCTCCAGTGCACTAGCTAGTTTCTGGAAAGGGCCTGCAGCCTGGGAAGATGCAGCACCTTGAGTGTGACCTGAAACAAGCAGCCCGTGTATTCAGAAGCCTGTCAATAGACACAGAGCCAGGATACGAGGCTGTGGTGTCTACATGAGAGAGAGAAAGGAGGAGAGAAAAAATTCCTCGTTCAGTGCTATCCCTCGTGTCTTTTTTTATTCAGCTCTTTACTGTACACTTTACTGTTTTCCACAGTTTATCGATGATTTGCTACATGGCATCATATCCAGTGCTTTACTGAAATCCAGATAAATTAGATATAGTCCATTTCCTTCATCTAGAAAATCAGTTAACTTACCAAATACAGCTATTAGATTAGTCTAACATGATTTGGTAAAGTGTACAGACAGATAAGGTCAGACTGAATAGTTGGACTGGATGGCTTTTTTCTCCTTCTCCTGTAAAGCTATTTCATTTTCTGTTCTCTAATACAAGAGGTAGCAAAAAGTACTAAAGTACAAAAAACATGTACTTTTGGCTTGTTGTTTTTAAGTTCTGGGATAGACACCATCTTCCTCACCTTCTGACCGCAGAAGTTCATTAAGAATAGGTATGTAAGCTTTCTTTTGAGCTGTGGAGATCATTTTCGTATACACGTTCGTCTCAGTCAATCCAGTATGCTCCTTTGGATCATTATCAACCTTATTACAAATTGACTTCCGTTGTTTCTGTGATCTCTGCTTGTAGCGCTTAAAGAATCTCTGGCTTTTCAATTTATTTTACTTTCTTCGAAATATATAAATAACATATGTACACATATAAATATATATTTTTATATGTATGTATAAATTTATAAGCACTAACATATAAATTTATACTTGATCTTAAATAATTTCCAAGTGTCCTTCCTGGCAGACTTCAGCCTCTCAGACTGATTACACAACCTGGTTTCCTTCACTTGATCAAATTTTGTTCTTTTGAAATCAAGAATCTGATTTACAGACTTATTTTTAGTTGTCCTTGTGTTAGAGTCAACTGCTGATCATTCAGTGTCAACCGTGATAATCAAAAACTGTCCTACAATTAACTTTCCTATGCTGTTTTCATTATTTATCTAAAGTAAAGCCAAAATAACATGGAGTTTTTGTTTATTTCGACTGGACGAAATCTTCATTGAGTATTACGGGAAGCTGATATTTATCTGTATTCATACGAGTACGTTCAATTATAATAGGAATAAAAGAAGGCATTATAGCAGCTTGTAAAGTAATGGCATAGACAATTTAAAATAAGACAAGGACATCTGTGAAACTCCACTTCAGCAAGTTCTCCACAATACAGTAAGATGCCAGAAACCAGTTTAGCAGGTATCAAAATAATTTTAACGATTCATTTTAGTTATTGAGCCACAAACCAGTAGTGGCTGTAGATGTAACTAGGCAAGCATGCTACCTTGCTACCTTTGCCAACATGCAATTGCACAAGTGATTTCTTGCCATCTTTTCCTGATTCATACAGCCCTGACTATTCTTAGGTTATGAATAAATGTATTTTTCAGCATGTATCTAGGTCTCACTTTCAGAATAATTTTATTGTTCATATGAAAGATTGATGTTAACAAAAATGGTAATTTATTTTCCCATTCTGTTTGGGCAAAGCACTGTTACAGCTTATCCAAAGTCAATTAAGTATATTTCTCTTTAAAAAGCACTGCTGCCCTTTGAGAGATTATGAAATTGTTCTTTCCTGCCCAGGTGATACCCAAACAAGGCACTACAGTAAGCTTCTTTTCGAAAAGTGGTTTCACTAAAGTTACCCAAATCAGCTTTTTAATTTGACAGCTTATCGGGTTTTTTCTGTCAGATAATGCTACATAATAATGCTTCTCGAAGTCTGCAGACAGATTTTCTTTTTTCCTTTATTTTTCATCTTGGGTATCCTGGTGAAATACAAAGGCTCATCCTTTCCTTGACTTGATAGATCCTGTAATTAAATTCAGATCTTGATAAAATATGTGGCACAGTTGTCATTACTTCATCACAGAAGGTATAACACCTTTCAGTTAAATACAGCAAGGTGGCATAATGCATCTAGTTTAGGAGGAGAAAGAAAATGTCAAAGGAGCAGTGATTCAGAAAATGGTGTTCCAAAATAGTGAAAGAGTTACCTGCTCTTTTTGTGTCTTGTGGCAAAGGATGGTGCCCGTGCTTGCTTACCATAATTAGACACAGAGTGATAGGGAAATAGAATTTCTGAAGACCACAAGCTGTGTGGATTCAAGTTAAAGGAAAAAAGTAGGAGTGAAAAAAGATCTCAGAATGAGACATGGTAAATCTGCCACAGCTGGCCCCATGCACCTATTCAGGAAGGCCATTATCTGCTAACATTCCCAGTAAAAGTCAGAAAAAGCCCACAGAAGTCGCAAAAGATTAAACATTGCCAATGCGAAGGGGTCCTTTTCGCATGCTTTTATTTGGTTTGAGATGCGTTTCCCACTTAACCTGCAGTGTCACAACTTGTCCAGTGTGGTAGGATAAGTTCAAAATGGAGGATTAAGGTGTTGGTTAAAAATAAAGTAATTCAATCAAATCCTTTACCAAGGAATTTTAGCTGCTCGGCAGCTTCCTTAGCAATACAGAGCCGATACCTGTGGTAGAATTGATGTCTTAACAGATCTTCCTGGTCATTCTTTTCTTTCCCAGTGGCAGGACCATGTTGTCAACACCAGATTCTTTTATTTCTCTTCAGCCTGCCCTCTAGTAGGTTTATAGCTATCTCATTCAGGATTACACAGGATTTCATGTAACACATCACTCACTGAGCCAAACCAATATCCACTGACTTCAGGAAAGTAACTTTTGTGTAATGTGTAAGCTCATGTGGTTGTGTCTGTTCCCCTCATTTTAGATGCCTTGCTTGATGGTCATATGCATGGATTTGCTGTGAGTCTGGTTGGTATTAATGCTGTTGGTGGCTGATGGAGCATGCCGGAGAGAAGGATGGTGGTTTATTCTGCTGTGTGTTCCTTCTGCAGTGCAGTTTATTTCCATTAACTTCTGGGGCAACCCTGAAGTCAGTCTGAAATGGGAGCTTTTCTCAGGACAGAACAAATCAATGCAGTGTTGAGCCTTCCAACCAGACAATCTGTCATATGGAAAACAAATTAAATTTCTTTACAGTGCTATTGTGTTTCAGGTGCTCTTGGAAGATGAGGTATTTTTTCTATTTGGGGCACATTTGTGCATGTGTCTCCAGATATATTTTACTGGTGTTGTGAGATGTGACAGCAGAATAGTGCTTTATGTCTTCAGGATAAGAACTTCCATTAAACTAACTAATTCAGAAGCAGTCACTATAATTCATACTGCAGGATGGAAAACAGCAGTCTGCTCTGTCCTAGATACATTTTCAAGAGACTGAACCACATTAACATCCTGAAACTGCAGTGTCCATACTGTCAAAATAACTTTTTCTTTAATACTTTGGATTTGAGATTAATGGCAACTTGGTTGTAACAAATTCTGCAGAACTGCTGTATCATGCATTTAAAAGTTAGTTCAGGGTGTTACAGGAGTGTCCAAAGAGCTACCTTGACCCTAGCGAGGTATAGCTAAACCAGAGCGTCTTTCTTTTTAGTCTATCCTACCTGTCAGAAAAAGCCTGAAAGGTTGGATGATTTAAATAACCTAGAACTGCTATGAGCTTCTCAAGAGTCAAGTTTTGTAGTATACACCATTTCAAATAAAGCAGAAATTGTATATCCACCACTATAGTAGAAGCGCTAAACATTGAAAATGGCATCCTGTTTTCAACCCCTTATAAGCAGACGTTAACTTAAAGGCTGTGAAATTGTGCTTTTAACAATTCTGGCTTAATTGAGATGTGAATGGTTTCTTTTCCTCAGTGGACTATTTCTAAGGAGTTAAATAGCCTTTCTGGTGTAGCATTGAGTTTAGTGAACATTAAAAAACTGAATTAAACACAATATTGTCATGGTTAAGTATCTATAAAGGCTATATAAAGGCAGTTTTGATTTTTGTCTTTTACAGAACTGATGGGCATTAATAGACTACTGGTTGAAAATTTTAAAATGATAGTTGCACAATAGAGAGAGGAATAAATATGCCCTTTTCAAAGGAACAAACATTGCTAAAAGTTTCTCTTTAGATGAGTACAGGGCTAAGTCTTGAAAATACACCCTCGTTTTCAGAGGACAGCAATTGCATCGCAGCAATTTTCAACCAAAGGCTTCTTGAGCATCTCACTTTAGGGTCTTGGTCATGTAGTTCTCTCTCATGCAAATTCATGTGTGGTTTTGTTTGAATTAAAATACAGTCTCAGACAGAAGAAAGTGTTTTGGTTGCACTGTCAGTTCTGGAATGCTGTGGTAAGATAAGGTACATGTGAAGGATGTGGACAGGGCAATTTCGGGGTCATTTTTGTGGTTCTTCCTCCATTTTTTAACTTCTCTGGTGCTCATAAGTACCACCTGTGTGTAAATCGTCCTTTATGAGCCAAATTACCACCTACAGAGGTATAGTACTGCAGTGTTCGGTGTTGCAGTGACTGTGAAGGGAGCCTGCAAATCACAGCCATACATTTTATCATCAGTTCCAAAGCTGACAGATACTCTATCAAAGTGGTGAGCAGTGAATATAGTTCATTTTTCATTAGTTGGCTTGAACTAATGAACTGAATATTGCATAAACCAAATGGCTATCAGTGAGGAGCATTTGTTGACTGGGAACATGTTCAGTGGGGTTCTGTACTGGGCTCAAAAATACATAATGCTTTTATAAGTGCCCTGGAAGTCCGCATAAAGTCATTGCTGGCGATGTGTGATTCTTATAAAAAGACAAAAAACAAAGTAGTAAATAATGGTGAGGGCAGGACAAAAGGGATGTGTGAACATGATTGCTTGGGAAGCCAGGAGGATCTAAAAACAGTTGCAGAAAGCACTGCTGCAGTGTTAAATGCCAAGGTAGGGGAGTGAGAAGAAGGAGAGAAACTTACAGCAATATAGACAATGTCCTGGAAATGTCTAATTTTGAGAAGTTACTTGCGAGCATCTCATCGTCCAGGTTGCTGTGTATGAAACATCATGTGATGCTGTAGAAAAGGAGTTTATGGGAACCACTTTGTGGGCACATAAGGCTGAAGTGTAAGTGTAAGGGTGCTGGAGAGGGACTCTTCATTAGGGGCTGTAATGATAGGACAAGGGGTAATGAGTTCAAACTTAAACAGGGAAGATTGAGGTTGGATATAAGGAAGAAATTCTTCCCTGTGAGGGTGTCGAGGCACTGCCACACCCAGAGAAGCTGTGGCTGCCCCATCCCTGGCAGTGTTCAAGGCCAGGTTGGACGGGGCTTAGAGCAACCTGGTCTAGTGGAAGGTGTCCCTGCTCATGGCAGGGGCTTGAAACTGGATAATCTTAAGGTCTTCTCCAACCCAAACTATTCTATGATTCTGTAACTGGGGAGGATTTTACCACCCTTTACAGTACTTTGAGACTAGCTCTGGAGCAGGTATCAAAGTCTGTACCTGGGGTCTGTGGCTCTATGGAAAAAATATGCATGTGTAACGAGCTCAAAAGAGTTGCTATGTCAACTGATTTACAGTACCAAAACGAAAACTATGCAGTGACTTGATTACTGAGTAAGTGCTTTCAGGAGAAGAAAACACTAGATGCTTACTAAATTGCTGTTTAGCTGTTCCTAGAAAGCTGTAACCAGAACTGAGAAACTCATACAAGAAATAAAGCACATGATTTCAACAGCGAGCCTTGGAATTCACTGCTGAGAGATTTTCCTCTACTGTGAGTCATTACATTAGGAGAAGGCACTTTCCTGGAAGACCTGAGTCCACTGCAGATTATGAATTAGCAAAAGAATAGTTTTATGGCTGAATCCAGGATGGCTCAATAGTCATATCGTGTGATACGCAGACCAGATTATGCCTGTGTCTAGATTAGGAGCTTATTATCAGTATAAGAATAAAGATATGGTAGCATTCTGTTCATGATACAGCTACAATTGTACTTTCCCAGGAATCAAGTAAGACTAGAAAAAAGAATGTTTCCAGGTACGATTTCTACATCTAAAAACATTACTGTGCTAAAGGACAGCCACACAATGCATTAAATGCGTCAGTCCTATTGCATAAATTGAGAATATGCTTGCAAAAGAGCAGAAAGAGAACACTAAAAATATTCCCCCAATGTTCTACTTTAGAATCAGTGGCAAATCCATGTATGTATTAATAAAAGCAAAGACAGTAGGCAGTTTTGTTTTCTCATCTGTTCTCTGAATCTATGGCAGTAATTTAGTGAGTGATGGTGGACAGTGGATTGCTGGAATGACATCATCCTTCCTTCTTGGAGTCCTGAATTTTATATTGAAATATGCTTATTAATCTCGAATGCAGTAATAATTTATTAGTAAGCCGTCTGTGCTTTTTAGCTGCTAGTGTATTGCCTTCTTAGAATTAGATGATTCTTTAATTAATCATCATTCTCAGTACCATCATTTAAAAATAAAAAGTGTACTGTTTTATATTTTACTAATGCATTAGTGCTTTGTGTTAGAAGAGGTACTGGAAGTTATAAAGCTGGAAATTTGGTAATAACCTCATCTAATTTCTTCAATATAGTGGGTTTCAGTATGTTATTAAAAGGTCAAGTAGTTTCCTGAGAAAAAGTGGATGTGTAATTGTGCTAACAGAGCTATTTTCTTTCAAAAGTTGTTCTTTTTCCCCATTTAACATTTCACAAGTGTTCCAGAATAGAAGTCATGTCTACTCTTCGGATATTGCATCAGCAAATGGATTTTTGTAAAGGAAAATGAAAAAGGTATTGACAGTTGACTAGCGATTACATATTTCCTTGCAAATTCATATATGCTTAAATAGTTCAGTATTGATTGTTTCTTCATTCTGCTGTTTCAACTCAAATTAACCCTGAAAATCAAGCCAGTGAATTTAGACCAACACAAAAGTTAGCTGTCAGCTTTGCATTGCCCATCTAAAATGTAACCTTGTTAACTTTAAAACAGAGAAGCTCCTCCAATGAGAGTGTTTCTGGGGCAAGAGCTTAAGGAATTGGGATACCATGATTTAGCTGTGGCAGGTCAGATCCATACGTGTTAGAGCTGGTGGCTTTCTCTTCTAGTTGCCCAAGCCTAATTTGAGACCAGCTGTCATCTGAAAACATCCAAGAAGAGAGCTGTAGCTTCAAAGGCCTTTCAGGCCATAGTTTAGCAAGGCATTTGAGAACTGCTTCTATGATTGATGTTCAGTGAGACTTTAAGGGCTTTTGCAGAATAGAGTGCACTGAAATGGACTTCCCATAGGCGTGGTTGGTGACGACACTGACAGCCTTTCTCACACCTATCCCACCCTCACGGGTGCTTTTCTCAGCAGTGGCTCTTTCTCCCATTTTTACACTTGCAATATGAGAAGTCATGAAGCACAGATTTCAGGAAAATTATATATATGTTGTGATAACCATCTTTTCCCTCCTTTGAGAATTTCCTAAATTATGAAAGAAGGAAATCTAGAAGAGTTTTGGACATAAAAATCCAGAGCATTCGAGCAATGCATTTTTCAATTTCCTTCAAAATTGAAGCAAAATAACATGTTTCACAATACTTCTCAGTCTTCTAAATTAGACATAGAAAAAAACCTGCAGTGAAACATTGTCACAAGGGGAAAATACTGAGCTAATTGGAAATACCTTGTAGAGTTAAAAAAACAAGCTGTATCTCATAAAAAGTTACAGTGACATGCTACATATCACAGATTAATTTCAGTGCAAAATAGTAATAAAGTTGTGTGGGGGGTTATGTATAATTAGGGAATCAAATTATTTCACCTTTTAACAGGTAAACTACATCACTGCTGGGAGTCTACCCATGGCCATTCTGCTGTTGCATGGTGGGCTGCTCATTATAGTTCTGCAGTACTAAAGCACTCCTCTGCTTTTATCTCAGTGAGCATCTGTTTCTATTGTTTACAGTTTCTGTTCCTATGTCTTGCCAAAAGCACCAAAAAACCCCTATATGTACAAGTTTAAACCTTTCCATTTGAAAGAGATTATTCTTTTGTACTAAAATGTCTTCGAGGCATAAATACACAAATTGAAATGCCACTTTTAGACATAACTGTAAGTCTGGAGCTTTCTTTGGCCAAGGGTTACTTTTTTGCTGCACTGCTGACACAGAACAGATTTTTATCTCTTAAATGCCATTTTCAATCTGTATGGGTGCATTTGTTTTTTTCTGCTTGGCAAAAGCTTGTCCAAGCAATGACCTCAGTTGTGTTTTTTCCGTAGGCTTGTGTGTAATCATGCATATCTGTAGGACAAT
Source organism: Amazona ochrocephala (assembly GCA_039720435.1). Taxonomy (NCBI): domain Eukaryota; kingdom Metazoa; phylum Chordata; class Aves; order Psittaciformes; family Psittacidae; genus Amazona; species Amazona ochrocephala. Next base: position 118,254,589 of record CM077878.1, on the reverse strand, counting down.
GGGCTGATGCAGTGAGTGTGACAAAGCACCTTTATGGTCCAGGACTTTGGGGCTTTGGTGGTTCAGTCTAGCATTTTCTTGCCAAGAACATGAAATCATCATTTTTAACATGTGCAGTTGCAGTCAGCTTAGTTTGTGTAAGGTGATGAGGGTTGATGCTTGAATTTCTCATGCATTTTATGTCTCTGGTTATGTAATGAGCATGAAATTATCCGTACTGTACCCTTCATTACCTCCAAACAGTCTTCTGGGACAGTTCAACTCTACCTTTGGTGATCACAACCAAAGGCCAAACTCTTATTTTCTCTTACAAATCACATAACTGGACCAAGAGCAGAGTTTAACTCCAGATGGTTTTTTTTTCCTTGTTTCAGGTAACTTTTCATGTTGCAGATGGTTCAGAAATAAAATAAGGCTATGTAGAATTTCCCACTGCCTGTCACTGACTACAGTAAAATGCAATGATTTGAGCAATGGCCTTTTGACAATTTGTCCTGTTCCATTCTCAGAACTTGCAATGTGATCAAACTAAATTAGGAGGCTTGCATATAGTTAATAAGGGCTTTCTTATTGCTGGCTTCTGCCTGAATACTGGATACTCATGGGGTTACAAGGCAATAGAAATTTAAAATAAGAGCTGAGCATGGTGTTTTCCATTTGCCTTTATTCGTTTATATAATGTGAGCATTATTTCTGTCAAGAGATGTTCTTACATAGCAGCTCTTGGCTAACATGAAATGAAGATCAGCCAGATTGCTACCTGGGCAAAAGTCAGAAGAACACATTCAGTAGTTGCTATCTCAGCCCTAGCTAATTTTAGATACAGTGGTGTTGAAATATTCTTCATTTTCCAGGTGTTGAAAGCCTATTGAATAAGAAACTGCTTACAGTCACCTTCTGGTTAAATTCTTATAGGAAATGTAACCTTAAATGCTGTGATATGATTTAGAAGCAGTTTAGAGTCCTTTTACCTTGGAGACCTGCAAAATGTCAGTCTTAGAGTGATGGGGGGCATGCTACTGTACTTATAACAATTCATTTTTTTGTACTTTCATCTTCCTCCTTAATGATTTCTATCAATTTTCCTGCCTATTTTAACAGCAGCCATACCATATTAGCTACTTAAATGCTGCACAAGCAGTACAAAGGGTCTGTTTAAAACTCCTGATAACAAAATATGACCTTTAATTTATCAGACAAGTCCTGTGTTTACTTATCTCCTTGTTGCCTTTCATCTTCTCTTGCTTGCTTTTGATACAATACACCAATCTCTCAAAGTAAGCAATCCAGCACTGCTCAGACTGAGACAGATACCGCATTATAGTGAGGAAGTGAGAGTCAGGAAGAGCACACTCTTTGTTTAATTACTAATTAATCCAGTGAAAAATAATCAAAACCAAAACAGGGCGGAAGGTAGTTGATTTGAAGTGAAGGTTCAGCTCTCCCTGAGAGGTTAATGAGAGTTCTCAGGTTTATCCTGCAGAAAGTCGTAAGAATAAGATTTCGTTTGTTTAATATAGAAGCGTGAAACAAGGAGCTTACAGGTGAACATAAGATGTTTTGGTGCAGTCTTTAGTATTAGTGGAATCAGAATCAACTTACACATACATCTCTTAATAAATCTGGTAATTGGATTCTTCAAGGCAAACTAAGTTTTGCTTTGAGTTTTAGCCGCGTTATAAGCCACCAATGAGAGAATTCACTCTGCTATGAAGACTGCTGTCAGTCATTGTTTGAGCGGAATATTCTCTTGGGACAATTAATATTCCTTATAAGGAGTCCCTCTATGTTGAAAAGGGCCATATTATACTATGGTCATGTAATATGAACTTGGCAGGTTTGACAATTTAGTGTGAAGAAGTCATACCTCATGGTGGTTTCTTTTTTATAGGTTAGCTCTTCTGGAATAAGGTAAGGCATTGTGGAGTTGCACTCTTACTTATTATATGCACATCCTAGAACTATGTGTCTGCCTTCCTTATGAGCACTGGAGGAGGCCCAAATCAGCCTTCTGGATATGTAACTCCTTGTACATTAGCCTTTGAGGCTGAGCACTGTATCCTCCTCCCTCTCTCCCAACTCCTCATCCTACACATTGTAACAGGTAGAGCCGGCATATTTTAGCAACTGAAAAAGACAGACAGCTTCATCTGATCCATCCAGAATTTATTCCTGGATCAAACACCGGATAGCCAAGTCTGTAAGCACTCAGCAAAAAATACAAGTCAGAGCAGTGTCACTGTTCCCTACAAACACAGTAATTTTCTGAGGTGGACCTGGGCCCCTCGTTCTCTGCCCCATGCAACCCAGTCCCCTGCCTGTCTGTCCTGGACCCAGGGTGTTGCGATGAAAAATGTAGTGTTGTGTTTGCACACATAAAGGCAAGCTTAGTGGTGACCGCTGAGGGCAAGATGCTTGTGGGCAATTTATGAGGGCAGCAGGCGGGATCAGATAATGAGATGTGCTGCAAGGTATTTCGGAGCTGAGTTTGTTAGGAGCGAGACTTGCTAGAGGTATACAGTGGCAAGTGAAGTGAGGTTATGCCCTGGCACACCCTATTTGTTGTGCATGGAAAGTCTGGGACTGCAGCATACACGTGGGTGAGGAGCCCCAGCTTGAGTGACCTCTCTAAGGGATCTTTGGTCAAACAGAGCAATGTAGACATAGCCACTGAGTTCCTGTGATGACAGTTAAAAACTATTTAAATTTCAATCTTAATATAGCTTTAGAGAATGTTTCTATATTGGCTATTTGAAATGCATTACAGTCATCACTTTATGTTACGACTCTGATGACACTGAAAGCTTCCATGCATAGCCAAGATACGGAGCCAGTGTGAACATCAGCAAGACAAAATTACATGCAAGTCCTGTAGAAGTTTGTGCTTGCAGTTGATAGCGCTTAAAATGTCACTCCGTCTTTTGCTGGGAAGAAACAATCTCCAGTTTATTCCAACATTTAGTGTATATTTGCGTGCACAAGTGTGTGTGCACAGTAGTAGTAACAAATGATTCAGAAGGATTTTAGTATGGGCCATTACCAAGATTGGGCTTTCATTTCCTAGCCTGGGCACATGAGACAGTATGTGAACTGTTTGCCCCTGCGCCACATTATTGCTGTGGCTGCTTCTCATACCGTGCAGTTAAGGCTTCAGTCAGGTTTCATCCCTGACTCCATCTGGAGGAATGATACGGGTCTCTACCTTCCTCTTGCAGATGTCAGGGAAGTCATGATTCAGAAATGGCAGTGTCAGAATCATGATGAGCAAAACTAGGGAGAGAAGGGTTGTTTGTAGATGGAGATAGACCTTGTTTTCATCACGTTGTTATTTATTTCCCTAGCAGATGACTGAGACTAACAAGGTAATTTTGTATTCTGTTAAAGGGTTTGTTTCAAAGAAAACATTCTCCAGTCTAGGTTGTTCTTCACAGACTCGTGATTTTCAACCTTCTCACTTATTCTCTTTCAAGGATGCTGCTATTTCACATCAATAACTGACACCTTTATTTCAGAGAACAAAATAGAATTACACTCCGGCACTGACAATACAATAAATCAGGGAGGGATAAAATACATATTAGTGAAGTTCACATAGTCAGTTTGTCCCAGCTGACCTGTAGATATAAAGGTATGATTAAAGTTATTTTGGACTGCTTCTTCTCAATCTTGCCACGAGATTTAGCTCCCACTCAAAGATCTGGCCTTTGCTGATCCTTTCGGCTTACCTTGATTCTTTGGAATTGCAGTTATTCCCTTGAAACCTTTCTGCCCATGCAGAATTAACACTGTGTTGTGACAAAGTATTATTTATTTGGCAGCAGAATGAAGCCATCTAGAATTCAATCAAGTTAGACAATGTCACAGAGCACATCCTGAGTGAATCATTTCTACCCAGCTTTTTTAATCAAAGAAATCTTGGTCGTATAACCAGGAGGAGTCATGCTGGATAGTCACATAGCTGCCTACAGTTAAAGTTTGGACATATCAGTTGTGGGGTTATTTATGAATTAAGGTTGAAAAGCATGCCTGCCAGAGCACTTAATCTTTCAGATGGGGAACAGAAATAGAATCTCAAAGCCACAAGTTTATTGAGAGTATGAAAAAATTTATTAACCTTCTTGGAAGCGTTTTTACTGAAGAAGTTTCTTGTGGTTCACCATATTGGTAAAAAGCAAGCATAAATAAAAGAAGCATGAAAACTCTGCACACAGTACTCCTGAGAAAACAATATGTGGTATTTATGTCTTCCCTACTGAGGATGAGATTACCGGATGAAGTAAATACACACAGTTTTACTGAATTCTGTGGGGCTATCCAGATTTGTCAAGCATATGACCCAAACCAGCTGTTTGGGAAGAAGCAGTTATTGAAAAGATGTGTGTTTTTATAAATGTCGTAATAGGATGTTTGTTGCTTTTAACATCTTTTCCATTACATTCACTGCTAAGTATATTTTTTTTTAACGTAGTTGTTAAGTTACCTGTGTGTCTACTAGTTTCATCATTACTAAACCTATGTGTTCTCCTTGAAAGAGTTCCACACCATTTCCCTTTAGCCCTTCCATTTATATTATATACTAGAAGAATTTAACCTAATGTAATAGTGTCAGATTGAGATGCATTTGACAATGTACTTTTCCTCTGATGAGGGATGGGCTAATGTAATCAGCAGTTATTTTTTTGTGTGTGTGACCTTTACAAATCAAATGATTATTTCCTTGCTTTTCATTTGTATTTTGCTCCCAGTGGTGCGGGATTGCTGCAGTCAGTATGAGACATAATTTACAGATAAAATCACCTTACAGTAGGGTGCAATATTCTCAAGAAACATACACACAGCGTGGACTTTTTAATGAAATAAAGAAATGTAGAAGCTGGCCAAGACTAAATTTATGCTGCTAATTCACAGGGGAGCTTCCATGGTCACCATAGAGATGTCTTGGAGCAGCTGCCAAGTAGTGGAAGTGGAGGCAGCAGTAAACCTTTTTTGGAATAAATCCCATGTTAATACTGGAATTACAGTAGAAAGGTGCCATAGCATTCGGTATCCAGAGTGATGCCTGCAGAGGTTCCTTCTACCAAATGCACCTAATTTGCACCCACTGGTTGAATAAACATCATAGAGTTTAATGCATTCCCAGCATATGCAGTTGTGAGCATTGTTTCATTTTGACATGAGTATACTTCTTCGGAGGTCCAGGGTGTATTTATTAATGAAAGGCATCCAGTGAGTAGCAGATGGTGAATCTGAAAAGTGAACCGTGATCTACATCCATGAGACTTATTCCCATTGCGTTAGTAGATTCTTTATGCCTGCAACCCCCTTCTGAACAATTTGGCTTTTTGTTATATATGACGTAGAAGATTGTTGCCCACTCCCCCCCCTTTTTTTTTATATACAGATGGATAGCAAAAAAACCCAAAACATACCAAACAGCCACAAAACCTCATGATTCATTTGGTTTACATTAAGGCAATGTTTTGGAAATAGGATGATGTCTCTTATTCAGTGGATCAAGTGATAATGCCTCAACATAAACTGTAGAAACATCTTCTTGAAAAGCTAAACATAAGTCTTATAAGTAACTGCCTATCAAGGAATATCAGTTATTAACTAACTCACTGGTAGATATATATGTATTTTAATTGAAGATACAAATCCAGACAAAAATGTGGAGGAGTGCACTACTTATCTTGGTTCCCATGCTGACCATATGACATTTCTCATGTTTTTCCTGTACTTCCTGAATTTCTGTTAAGCCACAGGAAGCTTGCTGTAAGTGAAGGAGCTCAGATGAAGAGCAGTAATTTTTAAGATTGTAACAGGGAAAAAAATTTAAGACATTCCGTGTTCTCACAACATTGCAAGAGTTGTATTCTGAAGCCTTTTATTCTAAATTTTAAGTTTCTTGAAAAGGCAGAAAAGGGGAAGTTTCAGTAGATATTGTTTTACAGAGAATGCTTCTGAACATTGAGAATAGAGCAAAATGTACGTACAAAAAAAATATATATTTTTATATATGCACCTGTGCACCTTTTCATATAGACATGCATGTAGAAGTTCACAATAGCATATTTGCCCAGAGAAATTGTGGCTACTCCATCACTGGAAGTGTTAAGGCCAAGTTGAATGAGCTTGGAGCAACTCGGCCTATGCAAGATATAGTTGCCCATGGCAGGGGGCTTCAACTTGATGACCTTCAAATGTCCCTTCCTTCCTAAACCATTTTATGATTCCGTATTTAAAAGTGAATAGGATATCCTTTCAAAAGAAAATAGATCATCTTCTGGCCTAATGAACTATGTCCATGCTAAACCAAATGATGGGGACATGAAACATGGAATGTAGCAGGTCATGTCACCACAGAGTAACTGTCTGTGTAAAACCTCCGTAGCTTTGGAACAGAAACTGTTGCTCTTGCTATTTCTGGGGGCTACAGCACTGATGCTTCCCTGCAAGCTATTAGGGCTTGCAATGCTGATAGTAGGGATAATTGTCTGACAAACTACAACATTGATTTTCTGGATTTGGGTAATACTTTGGTCTGGCAAGTAGCAGTAAGATCGTCCTAGCTTAAGAAAATGTATTTCTGAGCCCTACATGAACTGCTGCATCCTGTACTTACATTTCCACTGCAGATAGGGGAATTAGTTTTTTAGTGTGTTTTGAAGTCATAGACATTATGTACATTTGAGCTAGTAAGGTTGACTTTGGATTTGGACCTGAATTAGGAATCACTGCTTTTTTCCTCATCTGGCTCTTCTTATCTCAGGTGTTTTGCTAGTATCAACCAGTGCAATGGAAGAAAAAGGTATTGTTTGTCTGAAATACTACTGCCACCACAAAAATTTACGCTGAAGGAAGTATTATTACTGTTCTCCTAGGAAAAGTTTTAAGTAGAAGACATGCTTTTCTGAAGGATCACACCTATATCATTCTAAAGCAAAAAGCTATAATTAGAAATAAGTATTTAAAATGGTTTATTAATTACTCCTCACTGTCTGATGTTTTTCTGACTCTACCAGCCTTATTTAATCTCATGGCTTTGTTTAAAGGAGGCAAAGATCTCTGCACAGACTGAGAATAGATATGGTTTGCAAATACGGCAAGTTTGTGTTTTGCATTGCTGGGTTCTGCTTAATTCTTCATTTCTGAAACTCCACTACAGATGTCCTCTTGCTAAATTTTAAAGCACTTCCCCATTTCAGAACCAGGCTACCTTTCAGCAAGTTACTTTTGTCAAAGCCTTGTTGTTTCTTCAAGATATTGTCCACGTGTCCTATATGAGAATGTACAAATGGTGAATTACCCATGTCTGCTCTGATTCATATATTTGAATGTCTGGAATGTATTTAAATGAAGTGAAGAAGAATGAATTTTTTTCTGCTTAGAAAATCAGTTACAGCAGGTCTGGTACTAGACAGCAGAAGTAAGCGTGCCTTAGATGGTGATTAAGAGTTGTGTTGTTCTTTAAATGACTAACCTGAAGTGAGAGGTTGGATGTCTTTTGAAAACTTAAACCTGTTTCACCTGAACATGTTTAACTAGTTAATAAGAAACATCAAAAAAGACAAAACCCTGAGGTCAATGATCATTTTTTGTAAAGCCATTCGATGATGTTTAAATTTGTTTTTTGGGTCTGTCTATAACATAAGTTTAATAACCTAGCTCAAATGCAGATTTCTAATTTTCAATTAACATAGGAATAATTTTGTTTGCTAAAATAAAATAAATGAATGAATGAAAAGTCGGAGCCATGAAATGTTCTAGGTAGCACTTTTCAAAATTCCAAATTTCAAAAAATCATGTGGCAACTGTATAGCTCAAGCTTTAAGTATTAACTTTTAACCTTTGACCTTACAGATTTTAACCAATGAAATGTCTCTTTAAACTTTAAAGGAAACAATGATAACGAGCGCCTGGCGATTGCTAGACAGCGAATTCCATATCGACTTGGTCGAGTAGTTGATGAATGGCTACTCGACAAAGGTAAAAACATTGATTAAAACTTCAAATAAAACAATAATTTGAACATAACCAAGTAGTGCTTCATTGTAACACTAATAAACATAAAAAATAAATTTCAGTAAAACTAAATTAAAAACAAATTTTAAAAAAGTAAAATATAGAGTAATATTTGCATACCTGGTATAATAATTTCTCTACATTTCTAGAAGTACCAGCTGTTTAATAATCTTACCCTGTTAACTTAAGGTTAAAGGGACTGTTAAATATAATCCACTAACTCGATCTATGAAGGTACTTATAGCAAACATTAACCAAAAATTATAAATCATTCATAGATTATATGACATGTTCCAGCATCTAAATTATTAACTAAAAATATCTGTAGTTATGCTATCTTCATTATGGTCCTGAAAAAAAAATTTGTTTAAACTGTAGGTATCTTAAATAGTGGGCAATATGACTTGCCAATCAAAATGAAGTCCCTTTAACGTTTGCAACCTTCTAAGGGGATTTTGGAACAAACATGAATTAAAACAGAACTTAAAGTTGTGTGCATGCTTTTTGTGAGCAGAAACCAATCTGCTAAAGTGACTATTCTATTTACTAAGAGTGGTACTGTTGCTGAGGATTTCTCTGTTTAATGGAAATGTGCCATGATTTCTCCATCGGTATGTGTATCATTTCTGAAGCCGCTTTTACATCTAAAATCTTTTGTTTGAATTGATAGCCTTGCTGAAAGCCAATCAGACATCTGTTTTTGAATCTGCCTCTGAGATACTCAGTGTGAACCATGTGTTTCTCTCCAGTGTGTATGTTGAAGGAAAATAAACATTTGAATACAAAAAGGAATCATTTAATTACCAATGTAAATACTGAATTCACTTACATTGAAAAATGACAGATTACTGCATAAAGGATTCTTTAAAATTCGCTTGACTTAGTGACTTGTTGGCATATATATATAAACTGTGTGTATATACATATTTCTATATGTCTATACATACATAAACTCACATGTACATAACTAAAGCTGTAGGCCCTATGATGTGTTGTGTGAAAAAAACTTGAAGAGAAAGTAATCTTAAGGAATTAGAAACCTGGCATTCTTGTCACACACCCCAAAAAGTTTAAAGTCTGCTTTCAGGTAAAAGGAAGAGGGGTATCATTTGTGGCACTGAACACATTTGTAAATATATTTGATTGGCCTTTTAGCAAAAAAAAAAAAAAAAACAAAAACAAAACAAAACACACCAAACTAAAAATCCCAAAACGTTGCAAATTAAGAAAAATGCAACTGCTCTCCAAATTTATGCATTTCATGGACACCTCATTAAAAAGCAATGAATTATGAGTCAAATCCTTTTCTTATAGTTTATTGCTCTCATTATTCACCCCATGACAATCTGTTATCACTCATGTAGAGTATAGTGTTCACAGTCAACATTTTTGCATGTATATAATATTATCTTCACAGGGCGTCAGCTCACAATCTTCAATAGCCAAGCAACCATAAAAATTGGAGGCAAGGAACGTGGCCACCCTTTCCAAGGCCAGCTCTCTGGTCTCTACTACAATGGCTTGAAAGTTCTGAATATGGCAGCAGAAAACGATGCCAACATTGTTATTGAAGGAAATGTGAGACTTGTTGGTGAAGTGCCTTCCTCTATGACAACCGAGTCCACAGCCACAGCGATGCAGTCTGAGATGTCCACGTCAGTCATGGAAACAACCACTACTTTGGCCACGAGCACCGCTAGAAGAGGAAAGGCCCCAACAAAAGAACCTATTGGTCAGGTTAGTTGGCTTCCTTGCCTTTTCCTGTCTTTGGGTGTGGCTTTCAATATCACATTTGTTTTGTAGATGAAATTGTTCCTGTTGTAAAAATGCTTGAATTAGAGATAAAAGCTTTGTACTGAACATGGCTTATGGATGTGATGCTGATCGGCATTTAGAGGGAAAGTAATTAAGCCTTTGCTGTACCAAATTAGGCAGACTTACCAGTTCAGGTATTTCTTCTGCTGAGTTTTATTGCCTTCTCATCCATCTTCGTAGTGGACCATATTTTTAAAAACCCTTTCTTCCCTTGATGGCTTCTATTGATTCTTTTCAGTGTAGGAACGCAGGATGTCTGGAATTAGAGATAATGAATTGAAGTGAGGACTTTATCCAGGAGATAGAGAGGAAAGATCCAGTTTGCAGAGGGAACAGAGGAAAGATGCATGAAAACGAAAAGTTGGAAGAGGCTGGAAAAGAGGGAGTTAGCACTTTCTCTAGTCCTGTGATTGTTCATCCGGGGCAGAATTCCTCCTAAGAGGCAGTGGTAGCAGAGGGAATTAAGATCACTACACCCTGGGAGATTCAGGCTCCAAGTCAGAGGCTACTGTTTACTGTTCGTTTGAGGTTATTTGCATCTCATGAATTTAGTGATATATTTAGTAGCTTTTTCAGGTTTTGTCAGAATCTCTGTGTAATATGTGGTGGAATATAATTATCAGGAAAAGGAGGGGGAAAACCAGGGGAGTGAAGTAAATACCTTCACCTTGTGGATACCCTGAGTAACAGTATTCAGACTTTGGGCTTTAAAAGCCTAAAACCTACCAGGACATTTTTGTGGCAGGGAAGTCTCTTATAATTACTCTGTCTGCTAAAAGCTTTTCCTAGGTTCACTCAGTTCAGATGCTTGCTTCTGTGCCCACTGTGCTATCAAGCCATGACAGCTACGCTCTGGGATCCAGAAGTAGGACAAGGAACAAAGAAAGCATCCCAACCCATAGGGAGAAACAGGAGCACAGTGTGATGAATGAGGTTAATTTTCTCAAGAATGGAGGACAGCATGTTGATTAGACTGGGAGGTTGAGGTCAAGGTGCCTGGTTTCTGTGTAGAACCTCAACTCACAGCTGGAATTTGATTGAGGCATCCAACTTGACACTTCAGCTTTTCTGCCCATGGTATTTTTTGTGTACTTTATGTTGTAGACTGAAAACTACAACATAGATTGTTATTTTCTAAAGTGAGCATTTAAGTTAAAAGTGAGCTTTAAAAAAACCATTTTGACTTGTATTTTCAAGCACACAGAGGTTTTGTGCATTTTCCTTGTTATGTAAGGTACATGAGAATCCAGTTTAAAAGGAAGGAGGTGAGGGCAACTTAAATCCAATTGCAGATACATGGAACCAGCTACCTCCAAAAAATGTCATCCATTGTAGGTTGTCGATTGCAGTTCTTTTAATGATTATTGTAGTAAGCTACAGTGGTTTTATTAAATAGGCAATGCATTTTCTTTGTTATTAATTCTGTTTTCAATAGTATCTCCCACTTTCTTGTCCCACTAGGCTCATCTCAGTGTTTTGCAGCACCTAAATGTAAGACTTTATCAAATGGACCAGAGACAGGTCTGCATCTAAAAGTGCAGGACATCCTCACAGTGTTGAAGAATGTGGGACTAAATTAATTCCACTAAATTCAAGTCAAACTAAGTTAAACTGTAACAGTTCCCAGCATGCTTTTTTTCGCCTCTGTCACTCTCAGGTAACTCTCAGGCATAATGTGGGAGGAAGAACATCATAGCGAGCATCCCCAGTTGGCACCTTGCATGATTTCTTGGAGATAGGAGTTTACTCGTATAGTTGCTCTGCTAGTTGGCCTGTTTCCACGAATACTTCCCAGTATGTTTTACGTACTTGTTTGGATGTTTAGCCACTAAGATTTTTCTTTCTGAGGTGTTCCAATGGCATGATTGGGGAAGGAAAGAAGTTTCTTAAGCTAATAGCTATATGGTGAGGTATATTTCTTTCTGAATAGAGCAAACAGACAATCAGGCAAAACAGTCCTCCAAAGATATTCTGTTTCAAGCTTCAGGCAGGCTTGAGGAGCATACGGAGGTGCCCAGCATCTCACCAAAGCTCATTCTGAGGGTGAAGGTTACGATCAACCTCCCTCACCTGTTAACCTGGCTGGTGCAAGTAGTTGATGCAGCCCGTTTGAAACTCTGTAGCTGAGAGCCTGAAATCAGCATTTCTGCAGAAAACGTTCAGCATTAATGTCATTGCAGCACATGGCATTCTGACTCTATAACTGAGCCTTTCTTGCCATTAATAATACACGGTGGTTTACTTCAGCTATGTCTATGCATCCTGCCTGGTAGGATCTGTGTTACCATTAAGACCATATACATAATTAGTCAGCGACTGCACAGGAATGCAGTTTGCAATCAGGCCTGTGATTTGATTTAAAGAGATTGATAACATCCCAAATACAAAGCTGAAATTTGTCTGCAGGATTCTGTGTTATTCATGTAATAAACTCAGACCTGGGAAGCTACTGAACCAAATTAAAGACATAATTTATCCTCTTCATTAATACCTGTGTTCATATTCTACCTGCATGTAATAATTGCTTTGCAGTGAACCATAGGACTCCCATGGGTCTGCCCTGCAGGGTGCTGAGTAATCACTTTCCGTCTTGGTGTCACTGGGAGATGAAGGCACTCACCATCTCATGGAAAACCTTTACTTTCTGCATTCCCTTTCAATTTTGTCCTTTACATTTTTTTTCCCTGATTCTTATTTATATATAACCTCTGCAAGAGTGTTGATTACGTTGACATACTATAATGCAACAAGAAGAAAAGTTGCCTTTCTAGAATTAATTAGATTACTGAAGAAAATATGCAGCTGAACAGCAATTGCTAATGAAAAAACCTTACATGACTGCAAACCAAAGCATGTCTGAAATACAATAGAAGCAAATGATCAAATCAGTCAGAGATTGTTTTCTCTGTTTGCAGAGGTATTGAATTCAATTAAAGATTACAATACTTAAATAAGATCATTTAAAACTCTATGGTAATACTCTTAAAAAAAAACAAACATGAAATGTTAGTGCTTAAATTGATGGAGTGTGTACTTCTCAGCAGATATCTAACTGATGCAGTGTATGATCTAAGTCAGAGGTGGTACTTCCAGGAAGTGTGTCAAATGCAGTTGTGCGTGATTTTAGACAAATGAGATAGATCTTAGTGCTTCTGAAGGAAAAAAGTGCTTTTTGTTAATGACTCTGCTCTAAATGAAGGTTTTTCCTACTTGGAGGCTGTGTCATATTTTAACAATGCATGTTTTGGTAATGACAGACATCTTAATTATTATACTTTTAAATGTAGATTTCTCAAAGGGGAAAAAAGGTACTCAAATTCTATTGAATGTCAGTGGCAGGTGAATGCCTCATTTTCCTTAGTTCCTTAAAAATCCCCCACACCTCTTCCCCTTTGATTATAATGGCATCTAGAGCTGTCAGCCTTCATGCAAGGCACTGCATAAACACATAGGAAGTGACAGCCCCTGCCTCAAATACCTTAAGAAATAAACAAAAAGTATCAGGTAAGGAGAAAAAAAGATGGAAATTAGGAGGTGGGAGGAAGAGGGAAATGAAGAAGGCATTGTGCTGGTTCAGTGTTAAAAAGCGACATAGGATTTGAAGCCCAGCTATCATGGGAGGGATAGTTTACTACCTAGGTTTTGATCCAGGCGCTTCACGTAGGAGCCCCCAACCTATAGCTGTCTCATAGGAACATCATGTAGCTTACAGTAGACTCTATCGGGCAATTTTAGGACTTGGCTGCCTGGTTTGTGCCAGTTGAGCAGTTAGTACAAATTCAACACCAGTTAGGTGGTCAGTGAGAGGTTTTCTCTACTTCTTTTCCCCTGCTCGTTGCAGGGGGGTTGGACTAGATGAACTTTGAAGGTCCCTTCCAACCCAGACTGTTCTGTGATTCTGTAATTATGTTTTGCTTCTCATTTTGCCATTGAGGCTTGAGGGGACTCATGGCCACTGGTGTGGGAGCTGAGAATGGCAGGAGAGGTCCTTCACTCCCCCCACACTGAATTGGGAGGAGGCTAAAAATTTCACATGACTTTATGCACATGGAAAGAAATCCCCAGCCTTAAGCGTTACAAGAGCAGGACTTCCTGTAAGTGAAAATACGCATCTGTATGTTGCTAGCTGTGGGTGAGCCACGAGTATACACTGGGGCTCAGAAATCATTTATGCTATCATATTTATATGGTCTAAGAATATCATACTCTTTATGAAGTTATTCAGCAAAATGATACAGGTCTTTCTTCTTTTTCTCTTTTATTTTTGACTCTGTTTTTAAAGTCTCATTTATAAGTTTTTCTATTAAATCGTAAAGGCAATAAACCTCTTTTAAAATTGAAAACAAAGGAGATTCACATGTTGTGTAACTCCAGGAGCCGGAGTGTTGAGCAAAACATCAAGTACTGCAAGGCTTGCAATAAAAATTGCTTGAGTTGTCAGAAGTGGAAAAGCTTCAAAAGAACTTTGAGTGCTGGTTTTTCTTGAATTAGGCTAGCACAATCAGGCCTTTAGTGTATGTTTAGCATGGCTTTGTAGATCTATATTAACTGGAAATCATAAATGAAGTGGTAGTAAATCAAGAATAATAAGCTCATTTCTCATTCATTTCTAAGGATTTAATTATGACAGCCCATGCACCGAGCAGCCTCTGCTCACATGTGTTGGAAACTGTTTCTGAAAGTTGTGTGAAAATAGCTTTTTTTTGTTTCTTTTTCCCAAGGGATTCTGGCTGTCCTCTTTGTTCTCATCTGAGTGTGTTCCTACCCGTAACACTAACCCACTTAACCAGCAACTGCAATATACTGTGAGGTGATTGCATGTATTGGAACAATAGGCACTGACTTTTGGTCAAGCAGAATTCAGTTGACTTCATATTAAATGAATGAGCTGAAATTTGGTCAGTTGCCTTAGAGGGTGCCCATCAGGTGAAGGGTATGTTTCTTTACGCAGATTGAGGCAGTGGATTTAAATGGTATTCATTGTAGCAGGAACGATAACAGGTTTGGCTCAGTGTCTTCATTCACCTGCCAAATAAAAACAAGCATTTGAGAAAGACGGATATTTTCCATGGAAAAAGTTCAATTTTAAGAATGGTAGTTGGGTACATGACCTTTACACAGGATAGTAAATGTGAATATATTTTATGGAGACACAGTAATCATTGAATCAATGTAGTTAATAGGAGGAAGAGTATTTTTCACCCATCTCCGTTTAAAATTATCCACTATATAGTTTGCAGTGCCTGTTCTTATACACAGGGTCTAGGTTCTTTCTGTGCATCTGTGCTGCTGCCACTTCTTCCTCTGGACATTCACACCAACCAGTCCACAGTTCATTGGCCCCAATAGGCAAAGCTCATGCCTGCTAGATGACAGAACTTGTGTACAGTTCTGGTGTCCCAACTAAGAAAGACATGGAACTGTTAGAGCAAGTCCAGAGGAGGCCATGAGGATGATAAGGAGGCTGGAGCACCTCTCATATGAAGACAGGCTGAGAAGATTGGGTTTTCAGCCTGGGGAAGAGAAGGCTCAGGGGAGGACCTTAGAGCAGCCTTCCAGTATCTGAAGGGGTCCTACAAGGAAGCTGGAGAGGGACTCTTCATCACTGGGGAAACTGTGGTGATAGGACAAGGGGTAATGGATTTAAACTTAAACGGGAGATTTAGGTTAGATTTAGGAAGAAATTCTTCACTGTGAGATTGGTGAGGCACTGGCACAGGTTGCCCAGGGTAGGTGTGGGTGCTCCATCACTGGAAGTGTTCAGGGACAAGTTGGACAGGGCTTGGAGCAACCTGCTCTAGTGGAAAGTGTCCCTGCCCCTGGCAGGGGGGTTGGAGCTACATGATCTTAAGGTTCTTTTCAACCCTAACCATTCTATGATTCTGTGAATTCAAGTGTTAAGGACAAATTTCATTTGCAGTAGGATCCCTAAGCAAGTATTGTAATTGTGGAAGTACTCACATTTCAATTGCAGGTAGAGGGAAAAGTTGGTTGGTTCATGAAACCCATGCTCTTTTTTTGCCTTTCTTTTGTTTAAAATATCATACTATGCATTTTTAATTTCTTCTAGTGATTCTTGATAATTTGGTTAATTATTTTGAAACATAATTGCTCATCCTCACTCACTAAGACACTCACTAAGATCTCTAGAAAATTGAAATAGGATACGGTGAACACTAAAATTCTGTCTCTGTTTTAGTATTTGCTATGTGATTACATCTGACTTTCCCATTGAATATTGGTTCTTCAGTACTTCAGTACATAAATGTTGCTTTAGACAAGGAGCATTTAGACAAGGAGCAGTCAGCACACCGATGTGTTGGGTTGGCTCATTGTTTTGTTGTTTTCAAGTGTGACATGTGATTTTGTAGTTGTCTGCCTGTCCCTCTTAATAAATATTCAGTCCCATGACCATTTCAGTCAAATCTGGTTTTGGCATAAAGATTTCAAGGACATTAAGCTCCCACAGAAGCCAAATTGCATGAGCTCTGATGCTCATCCTTGTCTTCTGTTGCATATTGCATAGCTATGTTTTCCCCTGCTTTGTGTTCAAAACGCAAACCTTAAAAAGAAAAACAAAGTGAATGTGTGGGTTGGAATAGGTCATCTCCAGAGGTCTCTTCTAACCCTAACAATTCTGTGATTCTTTGTGCTTAAGATGAGTTCTCTCATCTTATTTTACGTTTCTATATTACTTCAGTGTTTGGAAAATCTTATGGTAAGACCTTTACATATATAGATCCTATAAGTGTGCCCTTAATGTGTAAATTAGCTACTTGAAATACATGCTTTTGTGCGTGTAGCCTTGCCATTGAACTGACAAATAATAGTGATTGTCGTTAACTTTATAGCCTACAGAGAATTTTGCCTGTAAAACCAGAGCTTTGTGTCAAGCTCAGATGATGAGTTGCTGTTAGTTGTTGTTAGAGAAAAAGGGTTCTTACAGGCAGTTTGTAGCACACTGGGCCACCAAAGGCAAATCTTAACTTGTTGCTTGGGAAACCACAGGCATTAAAATAACCTGGACCTGATCAGCAATGGTACTTCATTGCACTATGCAGTCCAGAGAAAACATGCTTCTGCATGGGCTGCTTTGTCTTTAGCTCTGCTGTGGATTGGCTTCAGGAGACACCATCCACGTGGCATAGTTTTCCAGCCCCAGCTGGGAAAGGGCTTCTCTAAAGGAAGCCAAACCATGCAGTTTCCATTAAGTCAGTGGGATGTGTCTAAACCTTGAGCACTGCTTTGAAAATATCCCCTACAGTGTGTATGCACAGGGGGAAAAAAAGGTTTGTAAATTAAATTACAGCATTGTCAGTATCCAAAGTACCTGAACTGTTGGTTAACCAGCTGCAAAGCGAAGTTTCTTTTAAAGTTGGGAAAAAAGGATCTGAGGCCCCTTGCAGCTTCGGTTTTGTTTTTCTTTCGTGTTGAAATGACCAAGTTCATTTACTACAAAGTTTGCTTTATTACGTGGGGGTTTTAACCCAGATTGGTGTTACCTAGTCTCAAATTATGAGTCATTCATCACAATTTGTAATATGGTGGAGTTTAATTTTCAAGTAGAACAAACATTATCGTGAGTCCAGCCTTTTTTCCTAGGATACTGCTCATCCTTATTAGGAAAAAGTTGCTTGTGTCATGTTAGCACTATGATATTTCTAGAAAATCCCTTTGCATAACATGAGGCACAGTATCTAATGGTTGGTGCTCAAAGTCACACCCAAAATCTAGCCAGTGATATGCTGTTGGAGAATTATTTCCCTCCATTCGCAGGCTCTCTTTCTTCCAACCACTTTCTTAGGAATAATCGTGTCATACAAAGCAGAGCTTGGCTCTGTCTTGTGTGCCATATCTGTCTCCCCTTACCGCTCAGTGCTTCCTAGTACACTAAACAAACATCACTACATCAGGATTATATAGAAATGGGATTGTTTCACCCAGGTGGAACGCAAGGCTGTTGCAGAGCTGGTGGCCCATAACTGGACTGTCACATAGCTATTACGCATGTGGTGTGGCTCAAAAGGCCCGGGTGTTACAGTCACCACTGGTTTTCAGTGGCCTTGCATTGTGTCTGGGAGATGCTCTTCTCCTGTGCAAGGAAAGCAATAGTCATTCAGTCCTCTTGCCATTCATGAGAGCTGCCTGAAGATCTTGTTCACAGTTTCCTTTGGTGGATTTCTGTGGCCGAAGCACTGTGTTTTACATGCTTGGCTCACCCAATTTGCCTTTCAGAAAACACAAGGTAATACATTCTCTCTATTTACTTTGGTGTATGATTCCTTAGAGCTGAGGGGAAGAAAGATAGATGAACTTGGTGTGTGGCTGTCCTCTCCCAGCAGTGGAAACCCAGAGCAGGCTTCCACCTCTGATGAAGCACAGCTTCAGTGTGCTTCAATGCCAGCAGACACCCCAATGTAGAGCAGCAAAGTATCAGTCCTGCTGCTGCAGCAGCAAATGATGATCACTATAGTTTCCATGCTTCCGTTTGGTATTCAGCAACTGATCTGAATCACTGGTGCTCATGTTTTGTTTGTATATGGCCATTGCTTCAGATTTAGATGCTTTCTAATGATTATGTCTCCATGCTCTTTACTCAGATTTGCAGTTCTGTTATACATAATTTTTCACAAAGGTAGTGTATAGTTTCTGTACATAGTTTTCCTTTCTTTTAACCACTTTCTTGAAATGTCCCTTTTATGCACTATGGTTTTGCAAGCATGTATATCTATATAATTATAAAAGGCAGATGAAGGTATTAGACTGGATTTTTTTTTTTAATGCAAAGGTGAACAGTAAAGTCTCTGAAGTGATTTAAGGCAGAAACCAGTGGGACTTGCCAGTTTCTCCTGAGGGGGAACATAAATGATGGGCAGTGACATTGCCCTGAGGAACTGATATTGTCCCATGGGATCTAACTACACCACTCTCTCCTTGAAGTGCATAGAAACATGGGCTGAGAAATAGGAACCATTTCTTTAATATCCACTCCGGAGGATGAGATGATATATTGACCCGTTAAACAGAAATCAGAGACCTAGGTTTGTATTCTGACCTGTGGGAAATGATTTCATCTCTCTTGAGTTCATCTCCATTAATAAATAACTGAGTACTTCCCTGCTGTGAGATGACAGTGGGGTGAGAATGAAATCTATTGTTCACTTTGATGTGTTCAGATAGATTATGAAGGATTATGTCTGTATCTAGAAACACAGAAGTGGAAGTACCAGGTCTTAGGAGAACATGTACCGGGTAAATCAGAAATAGTTCTGGAAAGAGCAGAAATGATGTGGGAGGAAGCCCATGTGAAGAGAGTGCATGGTGCTGACATACCTCAGATCCAGGAAGAAAAAGGGCTCTCATGGGAACAAAACATTTGAAGGTAAAATGTACTATATGCTTTTGCTACATCTTTTAATCTAGCCACATACTAAATGTTTGGGATTTTGTGGGTGGATTCTGTCAAAAAGAAAGACTGAAGAGGTTGACAGGGTTTTTAAATGCCCATCAGCTTGTGGGAGGTTTTGCTCAGCCCCCAGCATTACACTATAAATACAGAGAACACATTTATTCTGACATTTTCATGCTTTTATAAAAAGGATGAGGTCAGAATAAACGGCCGTAGACATATCTTGAATGACACTTGCGTATCATTTTCAGGTTTTTAAAGCAGGGCATTAGCGTCTGTGCTGTGCAGACGGTGTGATAATGCTGCGAACAGCAAGAGTGAGATTCTGATGTCCATGCAGCCATAGGTGACTCCACTGACTAATGGATTCAAGAGTTGATCATTTATTTTTCATTTCATATCCAGATTCTTTTGTGACTTTCACAAATGTGCTGGCATTAATAAGCATAGAGCCCTAAGAGAATATTCCCCCTTTCTTCTGTCTATTTATGGTCATATTTTGGGAAAATGAAATTTTCCCAAATTCAGCCTCCATAATTCACAAGGCCACGAATTCACTAAAATTGGGAGTTTTACTGAATGCTTTAGGGAGATCCATCTAGACTAAATGTGTTCAGTTAAGCTGATAATTCCTTACATTAATACTGAGACTTAGTTGTTTAATTCCAGGCTCCCAGAGGTATGAATTACAACAGTCTGGATACACTTCTGTAGGTGTGATTGACTTGCTAATTAACTGATTTAATCCATACCAAGGCATTACCAATACCATTGTCTGTCATGCCAGAGGGTAGGATAGCAGTGGTAGCTAGATATGTGTTGTCTTCTAAAACAGTATTTTGCATATGTATCTGAGTGCATAAGCATACTTTTTAGTTACATTTTTGTGGTGATGTCCAATTATAACTAGGATAGCATAAGCACTTAAAATATTTCCCTAATAATGTTCTTGACATTAATGTTTCCTGTCCTTGAGGTTGATGCTGATAGCTTGAATCACTGTGTGCAGGAATAGTCGAAGGAATAATATTTTCTAGAGTAATCCAAACAGCCATATTATAGGTAAATGAGAGATAAAGGCAGTTGTAGCATTTTCTTTATTAAATAGCTAAAACCATACACAAAAGCAGCAGGAGAGGAAGAGCCAGGATGTGATTATTTTCCTCAATGAAACAGTTGATAAAAGAATCATTTGGGATGACTCAAAACAATTTTTCCATTTTTCTCATCAACATAACAAGAACAAAAGAAAATCTTTTGTCCAAATTTGTTAAAAAAAAAAAAAAAAAGAAAATTCAAACAAATTGAAAAATTAAAACTTGGTTTAAGTGTATTATATTGCTCTGATTAGACATAAATCTGTAAATGGTTGAGATCAGCCCAGTGTTTTCAGTCAACTGTCTGAAAAGCTTTTCAAACATGTTGTGGCAGTGCCTCCTCTGTACTCTTAACTGACCTTAGCATTTAAACTTTTGCAATAGTTTTTGTAGTACTGTGAGGCACCACAGAAATAAAGACCATGATCTGTTTTCTCAGTGTTACACAGATAAGCCTCTAAAGAAAATCTTACATTGTGGGGCAAAACACTTAATATCTTCAAACATTAAAAATAGCTACCAGCTTGTTCATATTAAAGTGCTTTAGTTTTCCATAAAAGGGAGTCAACAGATGTCTGACATGATAATTCCACCATATGGCAATTTTATTTTCTGTCTAGCTCAATATTAAAATGATAATGATGAACACTGAGTAACTTTGTTAATCTTAGTAGGTGGAAGTTTCACCAACATTTCAGAAGCAACAAGGGGTGATTTTAACTTGGTATCGACTGTGGCGAGAGGTGTACTGTGGTTTTCCCTCTTCAGTCCTGGGCTGATTGTAAAATGAGCTAGATGATCTAACAAGACTTCACCACCTCTGAATTGCAGAATGCTTATAGTGGTGAGGACAAAAGCCCCATTTAAGTGATGCTAGAGAAGATCATGGGGTAAATACTCTCTTCTCTGTAACAGTGAGGAAAACAGCTAACACATAGCCTAAATATTTCTTTCACATTATTCATCAACAGTCAAACATCAAAGCATACCATTTGTCCAATGTTTATCCCTCTATGTTGGTAATATATAAAAAGTCTTGGATTTGTCAGATGAGAAGTCTGAGTTGTAATTTGTTGAAGGTTAAGAGGGTATTCTAGGAAGGTATTAGCTTCTGCTTGCCATATTCCTATGTTCATCTACTATCAGTCATTTTGAGGAAATAACACCAGGTTAGATGAACCTTTAAACTGACGAGGTATGGCCATTTTTATAACATGGTGTGGCTTCTTGTTCCTTTGTTTTCTGCCTTTCTGAATATAGATGCTCACATTTCAACTAGTGGTTGGGTGTTAAATGCAGCTTCCCCATAATTATTTGCAAACTTTGCTCATGTTGGTCAGCTGACTAGCAAAACAAACCAAATGGCAGGTTTTTCTTTTGGCAAGGCAAATTCATCACTAAGAAACTGTACCCATATGACCTAGTAGATGGAGGTGAAGGGGAAAAAAAAGGAGAAACATTAAAGAAACTATAGTCAGGTATTTCTATCAGGTAAAAGGGAGGGTCTGTAAGCCCATGGAAGGAAATAGGAAGTTACAGTAAAACTCAGTTTATATTCCCTAATCTCTTCCTTGGTCAAAGCAGAGAAAAATACAATGGCATGAGTGACTCTCAGCATGAGCATGATTATATTTGCAAATGCTAACAGTAAGATAAAGCTGTAATGCTGCACTGGCTGCAGTAGTTGAAATTGCTTTGTTTTCTTTCAGTAGTGTAAAGGGAAATTTTATAAAACCTATTGCTGATGAGTAAGGCATATGAGATTTTTTAGCTGGTCCTTGATAGTGCCAGCTAAAAAATACAGTAAAAAATACTAAAAAATCCCCTCATACTGGGCTTGAGTATGCAGAAGAATTCCTATTGAAGATAGCATTTAAACATATGTGTTTCTGTAAACGTGCTTGAGTAAAGGGTGGAATTGGAAGGCATTTAAACATGTGCTTTTCAAGTCTTGTCTTGAATGAGCAACCAAATTAGAAATAATGCTGTGCATTCTAGTAGCATCTTAGCCTAGGACTAAACTAAAGGTAAAATCTGAATCAGTTCTCATTCATTCTCTAAAGAAGGAGGAGTTCTGTTTTCTTCCATTCTTCCAATGAAGGTGTGACATGAGGTGTGATTCTGCTATCTGAGCCACTGGTTTGTAACAGAAACTTGAAATGAATGAATGGTTTTATTTCGGTCCAGGTTGGATGTCTGTGAATTACATCCTGCAAAACCTCACCCACAGGTGATCGGGGATGTAAAGTGCAATCTGAGTTGCTCATTTTAAATAGCTCATTAATCATTAATGCCAACATTCTTCTAATTGTGGTTCTTTGTAACCAGCTGAGTATTTCCTGGTGATCTGCAGAGAAGATCGCTCATTACTTTGTCAGCTCTGCTCCATTTTTTCCATTTGCTGTACCACATTACTGATGGTTAAAATACATGAATAACAGATTGTTCTCCTGCATACTCTGCTGCCATATTTGCTACAAGAGCCTGTATTTAACTTCCTGTGGGAGAAAAGTGATCTGTGAGATCATGAATAGAAAGTATTTAAGGACTGCCAGGTCCTTCTCTATAAACATGAAGTTGGACAATGAAGTCATTTGAAAAGTCAAGTTAGGATAAATTAATCTTCTTAGAGTATCCCACAGTTATAACAGTCATGGTGAAGATGAAGTTACAGGGTGCTAAGCACATACTCATGCCCAACCATGAATGAAAGTAGACCTCAGATCTGCAAGTGTGATGGCATATTATGATATAATATACATTTTGGTGTAAGTTTCCCAGTACAATCTTCAATGACTCCCCAGGTTACTATCTCTGGCTTTGAAGAAGAGCTGGGATAAATGTGGCTGATGCTGCCACTTACGTCAGTCCTTTCTTCCAAGGCTGCCAGCAAAGCGCTCGATTAATGTTGGAAGTGGTGGATTTTTCACTTCTACTCTGGGAACTGGAGTGAAAACACCCATTGAAAGCACACAAGATAACAAGCAGACATTGCACAGAATAACTTGCAGCCGCTGTTGACCAAGAGGAATTTTGCATCTCGTGGGCTAGAGAGGATGAACTTCCTTTGATAATTCCCTGGGCTGAGCTGGCAAGTTTCTTTGTGTTGTCAGAGCTCCCGTGTTTTTGTTTCTTTGTGGGGAAGTGCTTCTCCAAGAAGGACAAAATGCCATTAATACAATTGAAAGCAGCCAAATAGCTAATTCTTTAAATTTTATTTTAATTATGAATGAATATGCTCTGAGAGTTGGATCAGACGTGTATTATCCTGGCACCAGAAATGGACAGAAATTAAAGGGTAACAGATCCTTGACTTTGGCTAAAGAAAACTGTTCATTAAATGCTTCATACATCAAGCCAAATTCTCAGTTGCAATCTTACAACTCTGTTGACTTTAGTTATGGGCATCAGTGTAGCCAAGAGGAAAATGTAAATCCCACAGTTGTTTCTACATGCTACCTTGAGGGCAGGCTGTGTTTGGAAAGACATTCATCACCCTGTTTCTTCATATATAAATTTGCAACAGGCCAAATGATGACTTTGAAGCATAAAAGAGGAAGTTAAAAGTTGAGGGCGACAGCATCAAAATTAGACAGGCAGAGTTTTGACTGGAAGAGCAAGAAAAGCTTTCAACAAAGGTGCGTGTGCAGATTTAATGTATACTGCTGCCACCACCATCACCAAGATAGATAAAGTTAGCCAATAAAAAAGAAAGTGCTATTTCAAATGAACAATATGCAGAGGGGCAGCAAACCATTTGGGTGTGCAGTCAGTCCCCTTGTCCCCTACCCAAGTAGCTTATGGTTAATATTATGTGCTGTGGCATATGGAAGTAATCAAAGGTTCTATAGAATCACAGAAAGGTTAGAGTTGGAAGGGACCTTCCACTAGAGCAGGTTGCTCCAAGCCCAGTCCAACTTGACCTTGAACATTGCCAGGGATGGGGCAGCCACAGCTTCTCTGGGCACCCTGTGCCAGGGCCTCAGCACCCTCATCAGCAAGAATTTCTTTCTAATGTCTCATCTAAGTCTCCCCTCTGTCAGTTTAAAGCCATTCCCCTTGTCCTGTCCCTACAGACCCTTGTGTAAAGCCCCTCTCCAGATTTCTTGTCAGCTTCCTTTAGGTATTGGAAGGCTGCTAGGTCCAAAGTTAATGTTAATTTATACAAGACAAATTAAGAGCAATAGATGTGTACTGGGACAAGACTCTCTTTCCCCTGAATATTTTCCTGTCACTTCAGGCAGCACGTTCAATATGCTGACCAGTTTTCTGATTCAGGTATTGTCAGTACTTGGACGTTGCCTGAAGTCACGTGGGACTCAACACAGTTGCCTGCAGAGGTATCTAGTGCCATTCCAGATGCCCTAGATTACCTGAGTCCTGCAGATGTTCTATGGGGCTTGTGGGAGCCCATCTGGAGGGGTAGGTGAAGGGCAGCCGGCACTCCTTGGATCAGTAGAGCACAGGCATCCTGCTGTAAAGCTGTGCCCTAATCATTAAAGGAGCATTAAAAGAGGATCCTCTCTCCAAATATTCTGATGTTCTTTTGCTCAGTAGGATCATGCTCCTAACACAGTAACGGCAATACTCTTCATCCCTCTTTATCAGGGACTGTAGTGTTAGGACCACAGGGAATGGGTTCAGACTTAAAGAGGGGAGATTTAGGTTAGCTATAGGGAAGAAATTATTTCCTGTGAGGGTACTGAGGCACTGGCACAGGGTGCCCAGAGAAGCTGTAGCTGCCCCATCCCTGGCAGTGTTCAAGGCCAGGCTGGATGGGACTTGGAGCAACAGTCTAGTGGGAGGTGTCCCTGCTCGTGGCAGGGGATTAGAACTAGATGATCCAACTAGGATCAAAAGGTGGTCCTTTCCAACCCTAAGCACTCTGATTCTAATAATGCTAATATTTGACTTCTAACACATCCTTTCCAATCACCATGCCTCTGTGGCTTTTCCTAAGGAGATTGGATTGCTCTACTTTTTTTGCAGGGACACAGAAGCCAAAGTGACTTGTTCAAAATCAACAGTCAGCAGAGACAGGGCATGGAAGAGCTCGGGGTCTCCTGAGGCCACCTTTGTAGTTAAAAGCTGTATTTTACACGGGCAAGTTTCACTGTATAGAATGAGTCTGTAAATGGTTCCAGATTTACAGCCCTGAACTGCATTAATCAGATTTGTCATTTATTTTTAAATCATGTACCTGAACGTAAGAAACTGTTTTCAGGTTAAGCTGCAGTCCTGATTTTCAAACAAATAGGTTTTGTTTTTTTCTTTTCTCCTTTGAGAGGGGGAGAAGGTAATTGTATTTTGTATGGTGATAGGGGATTTGTGCTGGCTTCAACCAGCTGCTGAAATCAGTGATAGCAGGCACTGGCCTCCCACACTACCATTGGATAAAGAGCTGCTGCTGAGTCTATTTCCCTAGCTTAAGCCAAATTGCTTGGAAGGCTTGTGAAATTCAATTTTCAAGAGAATGGAGGATCCTCTCCATGTAATTGCAAAATGTGGAAAAAATAGTAATTGCTTTTGCCTCATTCAGAGTATCCGTGTAGGAAAGCGCCACATCCTTTGGGCTCCAGCCTCCTCTGCCACTGGAGTAGGTAAGAGACTGGAGCTTAACCAGGCTGAGTGATGCCGGACCCCACATCCCCTCTTTTCAGTGGGCAGGCACATCGACTGAAAAGCCAGTGCCATGTCTTTGTACCTGCTTAAGGCAGTTCTTTGTATGTCACCAAATTACATGAAAAAGGGCTTCATTAGGATAACTCTCTCTGTAATTGGCTGCGTTTGTATTTGTCTCTTCAACATGAAAGATAATCCTGTATATGAATAGTCAGGCTTGATCTCAGGTTTATAAGGTGTTCAGATTTCTTCCATTCAGCAGAGAACATAAGTATAAGCGGATTTTTTACAAGTCTCCTGTTAGGAGCCATCCTTGATCCTATGGCAGGCTTGTCTGCTGGTAATCTTTTTCTGTGCTTCAAGAGCTGACAAAAGCATCTGGGCCTCTGTGGCAGTAATTAGGGCGAGCTAACTGCCTGCTGCGCTGAAGAGTAGCTCTGAGATTTGAGGTAATGCAAATGCAAAATTCAAACTGTCTAGCACACCAATACCTAGTTTCCTTTAGACAAAGGAACCGCTGCATTCTGCTGCATTTAGCTGAGACCATTATCTGGGTTTTTTTAACTCCGAAGTTCTACTATACTCCAGTGCTACCTTGAGAACTCCAAGCTCAGAATAAGGTGGCAGGTTTTTTGTCTGTTTTACAGCTGTAAATCCAGAATTGCTTTTATAAATTAATCAGAAGCCTTCAGTTTTCAAACACTGACTATTAAAAAGCTAATGGAGGAACCTTCCTCTATCAAAAAGCTTCGTAAAGACTTACAACAGCAGTTTCTTAGTCAATATCTTGATGTCAAGTCGTCAGGTACTAGTGGGTACTTTCATAAAGTTTCCTCCAAAGCAAAATTTAAACATCCATAAGCCTGCAGATATATGACATACAAAAACCTGTGGGTTTATGACTTCCTGATTATCGGATCGCCTTCTTGCATTGCTCCTCATGTTGTAGCATGATGATGCTACAACATTTCATCCTTCTCTGGGGGAAGAAAAGTAAGGGGGACAAGATCAGTGCTTCACCACAGACTGAATGACAGCAGGGACTCTTAAATCCTGCAGTTATTTTTCTTTCTTTCTTCAGAGGTAATTACCAACAGATCTAGATTTATGTTATTTTATTTTTTAAATCATAAACGCATTTGCCACAACACTGCACCTTTGCTGTCACTTATGCTCAGTTTCACCATGGTGTGCCCTGAGTCTGTTTTGTGATACATGACACAATCATATCTCAGGGAGATTTGCTCTTCCCTTCCCTATGTTGTACGATTAATTTATATACAGTCATTCCATGCTTGGAATGAAATAAGTTTTTCATCTTGCTGCCTTTCTTCACATTTTTGTGCTCAGTGGGTTTTCTTGAGCGGGAGGTTTCTGCAAGGCTGTTTTGGCATTTATTTTCACTGAGAAGCTTAGTTAAATAATTGAAACAGCCAAAAAAAAGCTTAAAAATGGGCAAAATGTATTTTTCTTGTTTTGCTTCATGAACAGCTGAGCTTGAATACAGATGCAGACACTAAAGTAAATTAGATTATATCAGTTCAGTATTCTGCACCACAGTTCAAATCCCCATCATTGTCCCAATCCCCATATCTATGAGACGAAAAGATTAAGTAATAATGAAGACATGTCACTGCACCTGCTTTCACTGCATTAAGCTACATAGAGTGTATCCACCCATAGTTTTCGTTTTTCCCTTCTGGCATTATCTGTTGTTCACAGCTCCCAGCTGAGGGTCTGATCTCGATCTCCAGAGACTCTAAAAACACATTTCTAATCATTGCTTGTTCAGATTTGCTTACAGATTTTGAAAACAAGCTGGTTTAAAAGGTCTGTCTACATACATTGTAAACATTGGAGTTGATGTGTAGCTTTATTTGTCAGAACACCATTGAGCCAGTGTTCTGGTTAAATGGTGAACATCTGGCACATATGCTGTTTAGTGGCTACAACAATGTGACTGTCATGGGCATGTGTTCAAAGGGAAAAGGTAAGAGTTCACAAAAATAAGGCTTTCAGGCATGTGTGTAGCCTCTGAGTCCCCAGGAGCTGCCCCACAATAGCAGACAAAGCTTGTGTCCTGTCCTACCCCATGCAAATGAAGGTGATGCCTTTGCTCAGCAGCTGCCCTGTAGCAGCTTCTGTTACCAGCTTTGCATATCCAGCTCAGTTCTGCTGTCACAGCTCTGAGTTCCTGAATACCTTCTCAGGATAGTATGGATGAGATGAACGTATTGTGGGTGATGTAATCACAGAGGGAATAAACCCATGAAAGGGCTGCACATCCAGAAATAAGGATCAAACTCTGATCCTTACCTTAGGCTCCTTGAATAAATTACAGCGATGTCAAAAACACGTTTTGTTTTGGCACTGGCATGGCCTTTGACTTCCAGTCTCTTTTTCTGTTTCAGCTTCTTTTTCCCATCTCTGGATTGTTCTTCCTCTATCAATCAGCATTGTTTGTGCAGGAATTGCACGTGATTTTTTTCTGCTTCACTAGGATGCATTGTGATGCTGTTCCACTTTACTATCCTCCAGCTGGTTTTCCTTTTTCTCATTTTTAATGTCAGATGGCCCCATGCTGTTAAGATCATGTGCCATCAGCCTCACTGGAGAGTCTTGAGTTCCATGGCAGCCATGTAATTGACTTGATATCATCTCACCGAAAGGTCACGGTGTGCTTTGGAGGTTGCTTTTCCCTTGTCTTAGGAGCATTCTGGATAGGTGATTGTGTTTTGTGCAGCTCCAAACTCTTGGTTTGAATTTGCAATTTTTCTTACTCTGTAAATGGAAAATATATTCCATATTAACCATAGAGTCATAGAATCAGCTAGGTTGGAAAAGACTTTTAAGATCATAATTTATTGTACTCAACAGCTGCTGTTACAATGCATCACAAATGGCCTATCAGGATTGATATGTTTACACTGAACCACAGCATCTGGAATTTCCTCATATATTCCTGTCCTCATCTGCCCAGGTCTGAAGCCCTTGGTTTTGGAAATCAAGTGACGTGAGACGAGGAGTTAGGGAGTGGGAGTGGGGGAATAGTCCTACAGAGTCTGTAGGTCTTCCTGGGTTCTGCTGATGCTTTTACTAATATAAGGGAAGTGTAGATGAAAAACAGAGCAGGATGTGTCTGGAGATTAAGGTTCTGTTTGAGTGATCAAAACAATTCTTGTTCTGCGTTGCCCTGTAGTGGCCTAGCTCCGAAGTTATCATTCAGCTTGGTGCTGACTGAGGCGCAGCACTGAGGATATTTCACGTTGTTTCCAGAAAAGGACCAAACATCAGCTCTTCTCCATGTATCAGTAGTCCAGCCATTGAGTTGTTCCTGGTTCTTCTTCTGCAGCAAGTCCCTATCTTTTTAGGTGATGCAATCAGAACACGAGTAAAAGGACAAGTGCTTCAAGATAAATGCTAGAAATACCGCTTTCTAAAAACTAAAATGAGAATATGATATACATATTTGCAAAGGCTGCAGTTTAGAGAACAGTACCAGAGACAGTAAGACCTGAAGGCGTTACAGTGAAAACAGGCTGCATGTGTCTGTGCTAGAAAAGACTAGAACAATGGTTTCACGGGAGTCGCTACTAGATTTTATTGATACACTAATAAAACTAAGCTTTGGAAATGAATAATTTGAAATTATTCATCTAGAATAATTATTGTAATAGAAGACTTCCCAGGTCATTTTTAATGCTCTCCTGTGGGGATGAAGCTGTTCTGATATAATGGCGTTTGCATATTCAAGATATTTTAAGACCTATGAGAAGGTCATCTGTTAATAACAAACGGTGAGTGTGAACAGCTTTGCTAAGGTCCATTTTATAGCTTGTCTTTGGACAGAAATGTAAGCTTCAAATGAATAGTCCAATAGTCCAAATGGTCCAAGCCAGTAAATAATATGTGTCATCCCTGCTAATCTAGAAAAACTGTGCTGCACAGTTCAGCCTATGGATATTCACTCCTTTCATTGTCTGAACAGAGACCTTTCTAAATCATTTGCCTCATATAATAGATTATGAATCAGTTTCTGTGAACTGGGGAGTTCTGGTGACTTCCATTTTATTTGATTTAATCTTTCTTCTGTCATGGGTGTTCCAGGGAACCTGGTCTGTTCATTATGGCCCACTGTTGATGGCAGAGATGTATTCCCTTGCAGGAAGGCTTCTCCTGCAAGCTGTAAATTGAAGTTGAGAGCTAAATTTATTCCTTCTAATACCTCATGCTGAATAGCTGAACTTCAGACTGGTCTCATAGCACCAATGTTGGTGTTAGTTTGACAACACTGCATTTCCAGTATTTATCTGAATTGCATAATCAGTGCAAAATATCACAACTATTTTTCTGTACGTATTTAACAGTATGTACTGTGCTTTAAATAATACTTCTCTTTTTTTTCTAGTCATGCATTTTATTAGCTCTGAGGTAGTTTGTATACCAGATGGTGTTTTGAGGTTTGCCCAACGTATGTTATGGTTGTATTGTACTGGGTTTGAGTGTTTATACTTTGCTGATGCCCAATATTTTACCTAAGCCTGGCAATGTACTGCATGTATCATTCAAGACGTGATATTTGATGTTATTTCATTTTCCTGGGCTATCATTTTCAAACACCAAAAATTGCCTTGATTCTGTCGGAGAGGAAGAGTGCATTTGAATAATAATCAGAACAAAGAATGAGAAAAACCCTGAATTTAGCACCCCCAGGCATTTGTACAGGTCCAAGCTCATCATTTGTGTCCTTCCAGCAATACCTCACAGTCTTTGCAGATGGCAGTGAAGTCCAGGGAGCTTCCATATGGAGGAGATTGTAGTAACTCTTCCAGGTTTTTGCCTTTTTTTTTTTGGTTCGGATAGGTTTGAGGTTGTCATCCATGTTTGTCTGAAGAGCAGATGTCCTTAACTTTATAACACAAAATGCAGACGCGAAATCAGCATCTTTTTTGATGTGGCTAGCTCAGTTCAACGTGTATTTGTCTTAATGGTTGTAGACACTGAAAGCGCTTTGATATGAGAAGTAGCAAAGCACCATCTTCTCTGTAGTTACAAGTGGGATAGTGACTCAAGCCTGATTTCCAGTGCCTCCTACTCCTCTTTTCTGGAAAGCAGGCACTCTGAGGCTCACATGGGACCAGATTCTGACTGCTGAATTGCAGTGCTGTGAGTGTGAGTAGCTATGTGCGTAGGCATCTGGGATAAAACTACGTGGGTAAAAATGCAAGCATAAATTTTGGTTGGTCTCCTTAGATACATGGGGAGAAAAACTTGCCATTGAAATTGCTTTTATGTGTTTTAGCCACTTCACAAGAGACTTGTGAAGGCTTTTTTTTATTATTATTATTATTGTTGTTTCCTTTCTTTGACTTTTACTGTATATTTCTGCTTTCAGGATCAAGCATTTCTCCTGTCTCTGTGGCCTCTCTGACAAGTCTATTCTTCTAACCAGCTGTGTCAGGCTTCAGAGGTGCTTTTAGAAATACCTGTCCTGTGGTAGAGAGGCTTGACAGTCATTCTGTTTATATCCTTTACTAGTTAAAGTCACGAGATTCAAGTGTAAGGTCAAAGCCAAAGTGGTCCTTAATTTTTTTTCCTAGCATTGCTGCCAACCAGCGTTAAATAGAAACTTTCTCCAAGTGTACTAATATTGGTGCATAGAGAGGCCTGGTAATTGTGCAGAAAGCTGAAGCATGAACTTGCCTCACCATCCTTCTGCCCCCTGCTGCTAAACATTTTCATTTGGGCGGTGGGGGAATCACTGGAAGTGTTCACAAACTGTGTAGATGAGGCCCTTAGTGACATGATTTAGTGGTGGCCTTGGCAGTGCTGGGGAATGGCTGGACTTGATCTTAAAGGTCTTTTCCAAATTAGTTGATTCTGAGATTCTGTTTCTGTGCATCTTCAGTTCTTCGTGGTTTCCCCTTGTTGGACCTGTAACACTGGGACCCATTACATACTTCTCCTAGGTGCTAGCTCCTACCCCAGTACTTAAACCCAACTCTGTCATATGGTCTGCCTCTCAAATAGTTTCTTTTTATCCCACATGAATGAAAAGAGTTACCTTCACAGAACACAGGACTTCAGAGTTTTTTTCCTAGTAATGTGCTAGAAAAGTCTCCCTTAAAAAAAGCATCCTTGTTTACAACCAGTAATGAGATTTTGAGTTCTGGAGGTATTAAAGAGATTGCTTTTGGGAACAAAGCCATCAGTGTGCTGATGCCATGACTGGGTCAGCAGGTGAGCAAAGCTGCCCTGTAACCCATCCCCATGAGCCACTAGCCCCAAGATCTGTAGTCCCACAAGTAGTGCAGATGTTCTCTATTGCCAGTCATCGACAAAGGAAATACCTTGTTTTAGAGTTTCCTGTCCCTCCTTTGGGAAAGAATCATAGAATCATAAGAGTTAGAAGGGACTTAAAGCTCATCTAGTTCCAATCCCTTGCCACTAGACCAGGTCGCTCCAAGCTCCAAAGCCAATGTGGCCTTGAACACTGACAGGGATGGGGCAGCCACAGCTTCTCTGGGCAACCTGTGCCAGTGTCTCACCAAAAGAGATTTCATTTTTGTGCCTCTGTGTCAGTGATGCTTGAAAGGTCTTAGGAACACGTAAAATAAAATCCATTTGGGATTTTGAGGTTTGTTTTTACTTATCTCTTCAAATGGCCTGGGGTTCTGTGATCCCTTAGATAGCAACCACATAGGTTCAGTTTTAGCCTCCAATGAAGGAAATGGCAAGGAAGTAGGATTATTTGAGCAGGAAAGTTTTTCAAGTAAACTTCAAGAAAACAGTACCTTCCACTTATTTATTTTTTTTTTTTCTTAAAGGAAAAGTTGGTGGAAGTTTGGAAAAATTGTTACTGGCCGGAAATGCTTCACTCTTGTTCACTATTTAGATAAGAAAGAGCAGTACATCATAGACAGATTTCTTGTGATTGTCTTCACATTGCAAAGTAATGCTATAAAATAATACTGAAAATGAAACAGAAAATGACAAAGATGAGAATGTGTAGGGAAACGGGCTCTTAATGTTTAACAGCTACCACTAAAGTCCCTAATGCAGGCTACCAGTTCTTATGCTTCTGTAAGTAGGATGAGGTGTCAAACATTCTTTAAAGTGTACGTGCTGTGAGATGGGACTGTGCTTTGTGTTTCATGACTGATAAAGTATTGTTCCTAAATAAATCATGCAATTCTAGCTGCAGTGACACAAATAATAGAACATGAAGGAGTGAAAGAAAATGGCCAATTTGAGTCATGCAGAAAGAAGCTATGCTTCATTTGATCTTAGAAACTAAGTAAGGCACAGTACAGATTGCTTTTCTTGAACAGTTGTATAGGATTGCTACTACATAAAGCTTTTCCTCCCTACATTTTTGGAGTGACTCAATGATTTGTGTATGTTGTGCAGTGTATTTTTCAGTTTTAAGAGACATGTTAAGGTAATGGTTCTGTAACGTTTTAAATGTAAGGACTGTATAGCTTATTTTGTCATCAGATTCTGATTTGTTCTCAGATCATGTATTCATGTGTAAGGGTAGCAAAACCATGCAGAACACTGATCCTGAGAAGGACCACAGCTCACAGAAGTAGTTGTCATTTTATTTTTGTGCCTAATGGCGTGTTTATAATAGCTAACCTTCCTGCACCAGGCACTTAGGAGGAATTCCTTCTGTCTTTGAAAAATAGTATCAGCCCAAGCTACACCTTCTCATACACACTCATACCCTTTAGCACTTTTAGTGGCTGATGCTGTTTATACTTCAAGATGATTTTCAACCTTTGGCCTAATGAAAGAAAAAGTATGCTTATTTCTTTATAGCAAATATGTAGGTGGCCAGCAGATTAAAATTACATTTACAGAGAAAACATAGCCAGAATTCATAAGAAAGTCAGATTGACAAATACCATTGGCTTCTTATCGTCATTTCAAGTTGGATTTAGCTAATGCCTGCATGGTTGTAATCTCTGTGAGGTTACTTTATGACTTAGAACACATGTTTCAAAGTGGCAGTCAAAAGGATGGGGGTTTGAGGTTAAAAGACTTTGAGACATAATAATTCTTAATCAAAATCTCATTTGGAAAAAAATGGCACCTGGATTCAGTAAAGCAGTAAAGCACCAAGACTCTTCCAGGAGTACAGCAGCCTGTGTTGACAGTGATTTATGTTCTTTTTTGCCTACCATGCCCAAGTATATTATCTAGGTTGACATGCATATGTACGTATATCAAGTGAGGTCTCAGCATCTGCTACAATCCCCATCCTGAATTTATCCTCACAGATACCTCTGAATATTAGTAGAGAACGAAGGACACAGTCCCTTGACACATATCAGCTGAATGTAGCACAACATGATTTCAGCACAAGCTGGTCGTATATTTAAACTCTGGCAGAAGTAATTAAGAGTGGAATTTGATTGTCATCTGGCCTTGAAGTTGTTCTTGCCATGAGAATCTGGCAACTTGCAATCTTACAGGTCAACAAGCAACCACATAGCTGCTGTATTCTTTGACACTTCAGGGGCTGTTTCTGCATAGACGTGAAGCAAGCGCTTGGTGAGAAAAACATTGCAACAATAGATGTGACTCCCAAATTCTTGTCAAGTGCAGAATAATTCAGGTGGTTCTGCAAATCCTATGCATACATTTCCCTAAATTAAAAGCATGCTGCAGTATTTGAAAAATACCTAGCCTGGGTATTACCTCTTTAAGCATTGCAAAAAGGTCACTATAGAATTTCCTAGAAATTGGTAATCTTCCAATAGGTTTTGAACCACCCTGTAAAATTTAATACAAATACAGCATTCCAGCATGGAGTTTTCTAGGGCACCACTGAAACAAAAAAGATCTGCACATTAAATTTGGTAGCATAATGTTTATATAATCTTTGGATATCACTACTACTATATTAGATAGAATTTATTCATAGAAGTTATTTGTGCACTAGTTTGTGTTTTCTTAATCTCTTCCATCCTCTCTACCCTCAATGCATAAGCTATTTTTTCCTGTATGCAGCATTATTATATTTTTATTTGCATTGGCATACATTTGGCTGTGAGAATGAAGACCCTGGGCCCACTGTAGGAGAGGATCTGGTTCGAGACCATCTTAGGAACCTGAACGTACACAAGTCCATGAGACCTGATGAAATCCATCCGCGGGTCCTGAAGGAGATGGCAACTGAAGTTGCTAAGCCACTGTCCATGATATTTGAAAAATCATGGCAGTCAGGTGAAGTTCCTGATGAGAGGAAAAAGGGAAATATAACCCCCATTTTCAAGAAGGGGAAAATGGATAAGCCGGGGAATTACAGACCAGTCAGTCTCACCTCTGTGCCTGGCAAAATCTTGGAGCAAATTCTCCTGGAAGGCATGCTGAGACACATGACAAACAACAAGGTGCTTGGGGACAGCCGGCATGGCTTCACTAAGGGGAAATCCTGCCTGACCAATCTGGTGGCCTTCTAGGATGGGGCTACAGAACTGATGGACAGGGGTAGAGCAGTTGATGTCACCCACCTGGACTTGTGCAAAGCATTTGACACTGCCCCACATGACATCCTTCTCTCTAAGTTGGAGAGACATCAATTTGATAGATGGATCACTCAGTGGATAAAGAACTGGCTGGATGGCTGCATGCAAAGAGTTATGCTCAGTGTCCAGCTGGAGACCAGTAACGAGTGGTGTCCCCCAGGGATCGGTGTTGGGACCGGTCTTGTTCAACATCTTTGTGGGTGACATGGACAGTGGGATTGAGTGCGCCCTCAGCAAGTTTGCCGATGACACCAAGCTGTGTGGTTCGGTTGATATGTTGGAGGGAAGGAATGCCATCCAGAGGGACCTTGACACGCTTGTGAGGTGGGCTGATGCCAGCCTGATGAAGTTTAACCATGCCAAGTGCAAGGTCCTACACCTGGGTCAGAGCAATCCCAGGCACAGCTACAGGTTGAGCAGAGAAGAGATTCAGAGCAGCCCTGTGGAGAAGGACTTGGGAGTGTTGGTGGATGAAAAAATGAACATGAGCCGGCAGTGTGTGCTTGCAGCCCAGAAAGCCAACCGTATCCTGGGCTGCATCAAAAGGAGTGTGACCAGCAGGTCGAGGGAGGTGCTCCTGCCCCTCTACTCTGCTCTCGTGAGACCTCACTTGGAGTATTGTGTGCAGTTCTGGTGTCCTCAACATAAAAAGGACATGGAACTGTTGGAACAAATGCAGAGGAGGGCCATGAGGATTATCAGGGGACTGGAGCACCTCCCATATGAAGATAGGATGAGAAAGTTGGGGCTGTTCAGCCTGCAGAAGACTGCATGGAGGCCTCACAGCAGCCTTCCAGTATCTGAAGGGGGCTATAGGGATGCTGGGGAGGGACTCTTCATTAGGGACTGTAGTGACAGGACAAGGGGTAATGGGTTCAAACTTAAACAGGGGAAGTTTAGATTAGATATAAGGAGGAAGTTCTTTACTGTAAGGGTGGTGAGGCCCTGGAATGGGTTGCCCAGGGAAGCTGTGAATGCTCCATCGCTGGCGGTGTTCAAAGCCTGGGTTGGACAGAGCCTTGGGTGACATGGTTTAGTGTGAGGTGCCCCTGCCCATGGCAGGGGGGTTGGAACTAGATGATCTTAAGGTTCTTTCCAGCCCTAACTATTCTATGGTTCTATTCTATGATTCTAAGTCTTGCTCAGACTCCTAAGTGGACTCTTTAAAATTGTCTGGTTTACTTTCGTGAACAGCAAAATACACTAATTCAATGCAGACCTTCTTAGAACTTACTAAACCCCATGCAAACTCACAGCATGCTATAAGGGATATAGGGCTGTTGTGGTTTAAGCCCAGCCAGTAACTCAGAACCATGCAGCCGCTCGCTCACTCCTTTCTCCCACCGCTCCTGCAGGGATGGGGAGGAGAATCGAAAGAATATAACTCCCACAGGTTGAGATAAGAGCAGTCCAGTAACTGAGGTATAACACAAACCACTGCTGCTGCCACCAATAATAATAACGATATGGGAAATAACAAGAGGAGAGAATACAACCACTCACCACCCGCCGACCGATACCCAGCCCGACCAAACAGTGATCTAACCCTTCCGGGTAACTGCCCCCAGTTTATATAGTGGGCATGACGTGCTGTGGTATGGAATACCTCTTTGGTCAGTTTGGGTCAGGTGTCCTGTCTCTGCTTCCTGCCGGCTTCCCCTCCTCCCTGGCAGAGCATGAGGCTCAGAAAGTCCTTGGTCAGAGTGAGCATTACTGAGCAACAACTAAAAACATCGGTGTTATCAGCACTGTTCCCAGGCCGAAAGTCAAAACCACAGCACTGCACCAGCTACTAAGAAAGAGAAAAATGACTGCTACTGCTGAACCCAGAACAAGGGCAAGAGCCCATAGAGGCCACCAACATCTAACAATGGGATTTAGACAAAATATGGGCAATTAAAACAAATAAAAGTAGTCCAGAACTCCTCTACATGGCAAGAGCTTTTGGGCACCTAAATTCATTTTGCTTTGAAAATTGGGTGGCAGATTATTCTAGGTACCTTAGTTTAGGCTTCTCCCTGTCAAACCAGACATGAAGTTAAGTCACATCTGAGTCATTTCAACGATTCTCTGCAGTAGAAGCTACTTTTTCTGGATTTTGTCACTGAAGAGCTACTCAGAATTTCCTCCTGGTGGTATAATGTAGCTTCATTGCATTTGCTGAATTTATATGTCAATAATTAGATTCCAGTTCTGTCACCGTAGGAAGACCATACAAAGACAGGCTAAGAAAGTTGGGGCTGTTCAGCCTGGAGAAGAAAAGGCTGCATGGAGACTTCACAGCAGCCTTCCAATGTCTGAAGGGAGCTGCAAGGATGCTGGAGAGGGACTCTTCATCAGGAACTGCAGAAATAGGACAAAGGATAATTGGTTTAAACTTCACCAGGGGAAGTTCAGGTTAGATAGAAGAAATTCTTTACTGTGAGGGTGGTGAGGCACTGGAATGGGTTGCCCAAGGAAGTTGTGAATGCTCCATCCCTGGCAGTGTTCAAGGCCGTGTTGATAAGAGCCTTGGGTGACTTAGTCTAGCGTGTGGTGTCCCTGCCTATGGCATTGGGACTAGATGGTTTTAAGGTCACTTCCAACACAAACCTTTGCCCATATTTTGTCTGTGATTCTATGATTCTATGACTATGCACCAAAAAGAGATTTCACACAAATCTTATTCTTTGCCTTATTCAGGAGAATCATCAAGTAATTATAATCTAATTATTACATGGAACATTTAATGGGACGTGTGCTATCACTATGAATTTGACCAGGACACATTAAGGAAAAATCTTAGTGTTTCATCAAGTGAATGGATCGTACTTCAGAAGATGTGTGAGGTTATTTTCAGGAGTAATGCACAGAAGTGAAGAGTTCAGCTTTGATTTATGAAATGCACAAGGCGCATTATAAAGCAAATTTGAAGGGCAGTATCCTAAAGTGATGAGGACATCTGGGAGAGGTTCAGCAGCGGAAGAAGCAGTGGCATAAATCACAAATGGGCTGTTCTTTGCTTGAAGATATATATTAGTGGGAAGGCTATGAAATTTGCATTTGGTCCTGATTCAGTCTGAAGTAGCTCAGTACCCGACCTCAGATCACAAGCATACTGCTGTGACCGTCTTTTGTACTACCTTCTGCCACACAATGAATGCCCCCAGAACAGACTTCGGGTAGCAGAACTGTAAATACATCTGTGCTTCCAGTGTTGAAGTGCAGATTGATTTAAAACAGTGAAGAGGACTGACCCCATTGCAATATTCCTCAAATTTCAGTAACAGAAGTAAGCTGCAACAGTTTAGAAATTAAGCATTTTTTATCAGTGTAAATGCATTATTTGGGGGAAGATCCAAGTTAATAAAGAATAATTTGGGCTCAGACTTAAACAGGGGAGATTTAGGTTAAATATAAGGAAGAAGTTCTCCCCTGTGATGGTGACGAGGCACTGGCACAGGTTGCCCAGAGAGGCCGTGGCTGTCTGATCCCTGGCAGTGTTCAAGGCCAGGTTGGATGGGGCTTGGAGCAACCTGCTCTAGTGAAAGGTGTCCCTGCCCATGGCAGGGGGTTGGAACTGGATGAGCTTTAAGGTCCCTTCCAACCAAAATCATTCTGTGATTCTATGAATATGTGAAAGCAAATAAGTCAGTTTGCTCAGGATTTTAGTGAAGTTTTTTATGCCAAAATCTCTTGTCTGAAGCTTCTGTTCTTCAAAAGAATTGCAGGTGAGGAGCTACAGGGATGCTAGAAAATTGTTTTAAAAAAGATATTTGATGCTTTTACATTATCCACTGATTAAACGATGTGTAGCACATCCATTTTCCTCTGATTACTTAAAGCCCACTATAGAAATGTGGGGGGTGTTCTTATATCTGGGACTGATTACAGAACTTTCTTGATGTTTTAACTCCCTGAGCTTCTGCCATGAAGAGATGGATGAACACATTCGAAATGTATTTAGCAAATACACACAAATGTACTTGCATACAGAGTTAGCTGTGTGTGACACTGTCTGTGATGGTGCTCTGGCTAGATAAGAGTTTTGCTGTCTGCAATGAAAAGACAAAGATGATAAACGTGAGTTTTCACCCTAGGGATTAAAAACCCCAACAAACAGATGAGGTAATGTTTTGCAAGAGTTTAAAAAGCAAAGGGACGTGAGGAAATAAAAAGCTTTAGTAGCATATTACATCTGACATTATCGTCTTTCTCTGTTCTCTCTCACCCACACAACAGATCATTTTGTATATTTTTCCATATGTGTTTCCCTTGTATTTTTTATTAATTGTCCTATTTTCCATAATTAATCGCATACTTCTAGACTCGTTCCTCTGTTGACAAATTGTGGCTGATTACTCTCTGCATCCTTCCTCCCTTTTACTTAGCCTATTTAATCATTATTATCTTCTCCCATCAAAAACTATTCCCCATGTTTTTCTTTTCTGAAACAGCAGCATTTCTCAAATTGCCTTTTCTCATTGAACTTCGGCATCGTCCTTGCATCTGCTAATTCCCCATGGCTCTGTTGTTCTCTTGCAGTAATAACAGCCTTGATTTTCCCTTTCTGGGAACAGTGAGGTGGTTGATCCTACCAAGAAACTTTCAGGAAGGAGTTTTTAAGTCAGGGTATGTAGAAATAGGGTGCTCCTGTCAATGCCACAAGTAGGGGTGTTTTCTAATGGACTTTTATATGGCGTATGCAAATGTGAGAGCAGAAGGAGGCTTTATTGTTTTGTGTAGAATGTGCGTGTCATCAACAAGTCCACATTAGCAACCTAACAGTGAAATCTATACTAGTCCCAGTGGATGCCTCTGTTCATTTGGTGCTAATTCACTCACCTAGGCTGACTCCAGTCAAGTGAGGTTGTTTATTTGGTGAGCCCTAATGTGATTGCCAAGAAAGGGAGAAAAGACCTCAGAGAGGCTTGATGAGTAGTTTGTGAAAGCTCATTTATATGGAACCTGACCTCTTTTTTTTTACTTGTCTGTATATTTCTGCTTTCAGTGGATTTTTAATCTGCAATGGCATTTTTTGCCAGGAATTCTGTAAACTCTTTGTTTCCTTCTTCCCTTTGTTTGCTTTTATTACTTTTTCACCTGTTAAAATAATAGAGAAAAGGAGACGGGGTTGAGAACAGAGGAGTGTAACAGCTTTTGAGTCAAAGCAAGCATAAAATATTAACTTATTTAAAAGAATCACATGAAAAAAAGCATCCTTTGTCTCTGTGTAAAGTTAGGGCCTGATATGAGTTTTCTTGTGATGGAGTCACCTGTCAAAGGAACCAGATTTGCTTTGAGTTTTTGGTTTGGGGAGGTGTTGTTACAAAGATTAAACCCTTGAGGCTTCTCATTATGGAGAGAAGGTAGGGCATCAGATACCATTTCTTTATGATGTCATAGGCAGTGACATGTCTCAGGTTTGAGACAGATTGGCTAATTTCAGTCACATCACTGGGCTACCCTGAAACAAAAATGTAGCATTGGCTTTGTGAAGCAAGATGTAGTAGAAGTCTGTGAGAAAGGTGCTTTTTTCTTTGTAGCAAAGAATGTTTGACACATGTCAAATTCCCACGCTGGAAACATAATTGGTTGAGGTATGTTATTTCTTAGCTTTCAGCTGTAAAAGTGTTCATGAGAAGCCACCACCTGTAAGAGGAAAAGATCACAGAATCATAGAATGGTTCAAGTTGGAAGGGACCTTAAAGCTCATCTATTTTCAACCCCCTGCCATGACCAGGGATGCCTCACATTAGACCAGGTTCCTCCAAGCCCTGTCCAATCTGGCATTGAACATTGGCAGGGATGGAGCATTCACAACTTCCTTGGGCAACCTGTTCCGGTGCCTCACCAACTCTCACAGTAAAGATGCATGAACATAGCCGTCTGTGCCACTATAAAACTACCTTTCTTTTACTTCTTAGGCTGAGAGAAGCCTATTTTGAAGGCTCTTGTGATAGGAATTTCTTTGAAGACCAAAGCAGAAAGTGGAAATGTGGGGAAAGTAATGTTAGTTTTAAGATGTTTAACCACACGTACGTTTATGAGCTAACTATATACCGTCTCAAATAGTTTCTTACTTCTCAGGAGCTTACTCTTTAACAGTGGCTCTTCTATCTTCCCGTGGTCCACCTGTCAGAGAGTTTTGCTCTTTCAACTGTGAATGTTGTATGCAGAGCTTTTAAAAGAACTTCATTTTGCAGTAGAAGTTAGAGGTTTTCATGCAGTAAAACGACGACAGTACTGTGTACTTACATAGCCTTTCTTACAGAAGATATCTGAATGTCAAGAAGAGCACAATCATTTTATCATATAATGGGCTTTATCTTCATATCCTGTTCTTGTCAGAGGATAAATGATCTAGGAGTTATAATTATCAGAGGATAAATGATCATAGGAATTATTTTTATCAGAGGATAAATGATCTAGGAATTATGAAGACCAGATTGGACAGGGCCTTGAGCAACCCAGTCTAGTATGAGGTTCATACTGCTCATGGCAGGGGTTGGAACTAGATGATATTAAGGTCCTTTCCAACCCAAACCATTGTGTGATTTTTTTTGTGCTTGAAAGGTCAAAATTCCCACAAATGGATGAGGTCATGATCCTTAGTGCTGTCTCATTCATTGAGCTTGACGAAATTACGGAAAGAAGTTTTCTGAGCAAAGTGGGCTGGACCATTGCCTCATCTTACTGCAGATCTTGTCCTGAAGCAAACTGCTGAATGTATGCAGAGCTTGTTGACCAAGTTGCATGGTTCTTTTGGAGCTCAGTGTTCTAGGGCCATGGGGTTCATTGGTCTGGTTACCTCCTCTAAGGTTACCTGGGCAGTGACAGTCTTTAGTAAACGGAGATGGTTCCCCTGAAGGCAAGAAGAGGAAAAGGCACATGATTTGCAAATATTGACACTTATGAAAGCCAAACCCGTTACTCAGATGTTGCTTTTCTGGCTCTTTGTGTGTGCTCATGTTTAAGTCATCCGTACAGAGTGATTTACCAGTCAGCTTTTAGCCACAGCTTGTTCTGTT
This sequence comes from Amazona ochrocephala, assembly GCA_039720435.1. NCBI lineage: Eukaryota > Metazoa > Chordata > Aves > Psittaciformes > Psittacidae > Amazona > Amazona ochrocephala. The sequence continues at coordinate 118,212,078 of CM077878.1, read as the reverse complement.
AGGAAAGGTTCTGGGAGATGTCACATTTTTGTGTTTTCTAAATACAAAAGAGGGGGATTTTATTTCTTTGCTGATTTTCTTGGGATTGGAGAGTTGAGGAGTGACAAACACTATGCAGACAGATCTAAGAAACAATAAGCCATGTTTTTACAATCAATAGAAGTGGTTTTAAAAATGTCATCCTTCAGTTCCTCCTTGTTTCTAGTTACTAAATCCCATAAAAAAGGCATATCATTATCTTACCCTCTGCTCCACCATTTCAGATGTTCAGAGCCCTTGATAAATTAGCAGACTGGTTGTTCAGAAAAATAAAATTACATTGCTGGATTGGATTTATGATTATTATGCAAATGTAGCTGCCATATTCTCTGCAGAAAACACATTTAAACATGCAGAAATAGCAATAATCCTGTTCAGGAGCTACTCCAGTTAATACTTCCCTAAATAGAATTGAGTGTTCATTAATAACTTCAGGATTGTTATTAAAATTGTTTTAGTGTAACATGTAATTTACTTAAACTGACTATGTCTTTCTCAAAATGGTTTTAATTACAGAAATAAATGACAAAGCTTAGTGGAGATGCTTATACAACAGTGCAGTCATTTTCTGTGTGCCAACTGGAACTCATTTTTAACAGATGGAATTCACCAGTCTGCAAAGAGCGAGCATGAGGCCTTAAAACTTTACTTAATCAGTCTGATAAAGAATGAACCTGGTGTCTTCCGTGCTGTTTTTTCTTGGCTTCTACTTTAGTAATCAATTATTCTGTTACGGCTGTAGAGAAAGAAGGATTTGCTAATTTTACTCAGGGTGTGTTTTGCTGTTAGCATCAGTTTTGTATGTCAACAAGACATTGTGGGTCAGAATAAAGGCATGGCTCAAAATAATCCCCCTTCTCTATAGGGACTGTGACATTATTTCTTCTCCCTTCTGGTGTTGTAGGCAATATTGTCTTTATGGTATGAACTCCTTTCAAATTCTGATTCAGGATAAAGGCTATAGATCACCCTAAGATGAAGCCAGGACTTTAGACACAACCTACAAGGAATAGAAAACCACTATTTTGCTCCTAGTTGATGAGCTGGTTGCTTACAGATCTCACTTCTTCCTTGAGACTCTTTAATGAACAGCAGCAAAACTGTAGCCCAGGAGTAGCTCAAAAAGTGGAGGTACACTGATTAGTCATTGCATAAAGAAAGGAGACATTGTCAATACAGAGAAAACAAAAGTATCAAGCTGAATGACCCTGTGGACTGGGGTAGGAGCAGAGAGATGAATTCATTAGTATTAAGTGCAAAATCACATACTTGACAAGAACAAGATATTCAGCTACAAGTTAATTGCTCATCAGTTGGAAATGAATGAGAAGGAAAAGTGCGCCATGTGCTGACTGACAACAGGATGAGTAAACCGGCATGTTGTGGCCATGGACAAGGCAATTGTACTGCCGGCATGTGTCAAAGGAGAGAGAATCAGCAACGATCCTGTCCTACAGGAGAAAAAAAAGGCTGCTTTATGTGGCACTTGCAGCACACCAGTACTCTACATCCAATGGAAACATGGTGTCTTTATTCCAGTGTACTTCAAAGAAACAGTATTAGTTACAGTAGAGAGTAAGAACCACTGTGAGATCACATCTTTGCTTGTCTGATGTGATCCTTCTCACATTTCCATCCTTTAAAAGAGTGTGGCTTGTTTTAACACAGCAAAGCAATAACTAGAAGTGAAAATAAATTAATCAGAGTGGGACAAGGACTATTTGTATGAAAGGATTGAAGTGACATGTGAGGAAACAGGAATAAACTGGCCACAGTTAAACTTAGGTTGGGAATAAAAAGAGGGTATCAACAGAGTGGTGTTCCAGTAGAAATACCAGACACAAACTGGTGTGATCAGTTGATATCAAGGTCCCATGCCAGTGATGATAAGGACATAGCCTGCTTGAGCCAGGAGGTCTCCAGTTCTGCATTCCTGTAGGATCACTCTGGGTAGAAGGGGCTTGGGAGGCTCTGTTCCGAGAGAGTGGGCCTGATGACAGCTAGATCGAAGACAGAATGAGCTGGCATGGCATCTGGCAAAGATTAGCTAAAGAGACTTTGCAAAGAAATAAATATTAGGCCAGTAAGCCAGACCCAAGAGACTCTTTCCAAACAAATTTTGCTTCCTAGTGGCACTCTGCTTTTCAAAGGCTGTTTTAGCCTTTTCTTTGGATTTCTGACACCAGAAACCTCTCAGTCATGTGTGCCTGTTAGACCCAAGCTCCTCAGAACTGACATTGTACTTATATTTGACACTAATTAAACATTTAGAAATAATATCATAAATAAACTGCACCACCAGTCATGGACTGGTGAAGTAAGTTGAATGTGAAAATTAAATCAGTTATAAGAGGCAGTGACTTGACCTTTTATTATAAATACACAAGTTTTTGCATCTGTACCCTGTGTTTTTTTAAACACCCCTCTGCTTTCATCCTTCCATGTCTTACTCATTTTATTATTTATGTATTTGCTACAGCAGTGTTTTGTTAAATATTGAAATGTTTGTGATGTAAACCTGTGATTTCAGTTCTAAATATTTCTTACAGAGCTAAAGGCTTAAATTTAACATTAAGCTGGTTTTATTTATTTTTATTGTTTTGATTTTGTAGAAAGACCAAGAAGATATACTTAGTTCATTAACAATAAATGAGGAGATAGTGCAGCTATGCTGTCAAGGAAATGAAAGAGCATAGAAAATACATTCAGGATTAATTAATGTTTTTACTCCACAACATCCTACTTTTTATTCTGGAGTCTTCTTAAAAGCACAGAAAATATTTTTGGTAGACAAAGAATAATTATCCTGGTCACTTTCCATTATATAAATACACACATCTAGAATAACAGAATGGTTTAGGTTAGAAGGGACTATAAAGCTCATCCAGTTCCAACCCACTGCTAAGGGTAACAACACCTTCCACTAGACCACGTTACTCCAAGCCCCGTCCAACCTGGCCTTGAACACTGCCAGGGATGGGGCAGCCACAGCTTCTTTGGGCACCCTGTGCCTGCGCCTCACCACCCTCACAGGGGAGAACTTCTTCCTTAGATTTAACCTAAATCTCCCCTGTTTAAGTATGAACCCAAATTATTCTTTGTAACCTGGATCTTCCCCCAAATAATGCATTTACACTGATAAAAAAAGCTTTTATTTCTAAACTGTTGCAGCTTACTTCTGTTTCTGAAATTTGAGGAATATTGTAACGAGGTCAGTCCTCTTCACTGTTTTAAATCAATCTGCACCTTCAACACTGGAAGCACAGTGAGCCATTCCCCCTTGCTATGTCACTACATGTCCTTGTAAAATGCCAATTAAAATTCAATGATATTGTTAAAAAAAAATGGGGGGGGAGATCTGAGCAGGTGAACTGTCTGGTTTTGTAATCTGTAAGTAGATGAATATTGTGGCAGAAAATATGTTCCTGCTTCTTTATTGTTAGCATTAAGGTGCTGAATCCACTTCTGCAGTGGCATAAAGCCGGGCATTCCAATGGAGCCTGAGAGTACCTTGCTTTGCTGCTCAAGGATGCTGCTGGTCCAGCATAGCTGTGCTGCAGCTTCTCTTCAGAAGGTTTCTGCAGAGAAACCTAAACCTGTTGGGAGCCCCGGGGGGATAAGGTACTCCTTCCCTTCCCTTTTGTGCTCCTCCTGTGGCCAAGGAGCTCTCCCTGGAGCAGGAGGACGTGCCTCCTATATCAGGCAAAGTGTGCCTGACCTCTGGGACTTAGCTGGGACCAAGCAGCTGTGAATTCTACTGCTAAGAAAAGAAGAAAAAACGGATTTGCATTTTGTTTGGTTTGATTCCACTACTTAAAACTAATCTAGGGTAGCTTTTTATTTTCTTGAAAGCTGCTTTGTACTGACTAGCCCTTGGTATTTGTCAGATTCTTTGTTTTCTCCATGTATTCCCTGCTGGCCTACTCAGAAGCTAGTTAAATTATGAGGATTATTCAGAGCTCCACTGGATAATAAAATGGTCTATTGATTAGTAGACTTCTAATTACTTGTCTCTTAGCATAAGGGGAAGTAAGATTTGATAGTAAACAAAGCAGAAAGCAGATAGGGTGTTTCCAATGTGTAGGGGTATGCATGCGTATGCGTGGCCTTGTACATGAGTATTGTAATTTCCAGTCTATCATCATAAGTTTATTTAACTGCCTATAGAACTGTGACCTGCACAAGCAGACTTTTTGACAGATGAGCAGCAAAAAAATACAATTCCTTCTTTATTTTTTGCTTTCTGCAATATCCTGTGTATGCGCTGGAAGAATAACATGATGAGCAATATGGCTTTGATTTTTCATGTCTTGTCATAATGAAATGAAAGTTATGGCTAATTTGTGTTTTAACTAGGTATGTACAGATATAAATGAATATAAATAGTGTGTCAAAGTTTTAGTTTGAAAAAGGTTGAACACCAGTAGGTAGTGAAACCTTTCCACTTGTATCACATGCCTCCATACTGGTTCAGTGTGTCAAATCATAGAATCACAGAATGGTTTGGGTTGGAAAGGACCTTAAGAACATCTACTTCCAACCCCCTGCCACAGGCAAGGACACCACACACTAGACCATGTTGCTCAAGGCTCTGTCCAGCCTGGCCTTGAACACTGCCAGGGATGGAGCATTTACCTCTTCTTGGGCAACTTGTTCCAGTGCCTCACTACCCTATGATCATCCTAAAATCACCTATGGTCTTCCTTAAAAATGATGCGTAGTATGTATTACACCTTCAGACCAGTTTCTTTAGTAGCTCTTGCCTTGAATAAGTGTGTGAAATTTGTAAGGATGCAGATTGCTTAGGATACAAGTAATGTATCCTAGGCAATCCTAAACTAGTTTAAGGATGCAAGCCTTGTTTAGGAGGAGAATGGCAATGACACCCTCTTCAGCTTCCTTGCCAGTAAATGACAAGGTGATGTCAACACTGGTCTCACTTGTGCTTGTAGGTGACTGTGATTCCCAAAGAGGTACAAAAGCAGAGGACAGACTTTGGGATGTTTCGAAAAATAAGGGTTGAAATCCTTGCAGAATTGCTGTTAATTTCATAAGGAGCAGGGTTTCTCACCAGCCCCTTTAATGCCTCTTATACAACGCACAGAAGTATTCCCATGAATTTCTCTGCGCTCTTCATGCTTCTTTAGGTTTTCTACTAATTACTTTTTTAAAATGCTATGAACTTCAAACAAAAAACAACTAATACCCCCCCACCAGTAACTTCGAGTAGTTCTTGCTCATGGCAAAATAGCTAAGCCAAAGCAGTAATTTAATTAAAGTGTAAAAATCATGTAATTCTCATGAAGTATTCAAATTCCTTTTTGTTGGGGATTTTTTTCATTGCATTTTATCAGAACTGTCCAAGTATCAAGGGCTCAGCTTCCTGTGTTGTTGTGCCCTTTTATAAAATGTAATTTTCTCACTCAGAAATGAAGCAGTTGCCATTGCTTTTAATCTTGCTTGTAGGTTGACTTGACTACAGTGTACTTTGCATGCCCTCTTCTAGTTTGCCTGGTTTTTCTCCATGGTAAAAACCCTTTAGTTTTAAACCTGGCTGCCAGCAGAGAGGCAGGTGGACAGCCCTGTGCTTTCTAGATGCTCAGTCTTATCAGCACATGAGCCTCCTCATCTCCTGTCACCCCAAGGTTGATGTCAGAGCAAGATATTATCTGCTAAATGTGAATTCCTTTACTAGTTTTGTGTTCTTCCCCTAGGCCTGTAATTAGAGCACTCCTGATAACCAGCACACAACTGCAGCCATTAATTAGCTCTTCATTTGAAGGTTTCTCTCTCTGTGTTTCCATCCTTGTCAGCTTATCACAGCATGGTTTAGATTGGAAGGGACCTTAAAACTCATCCAGTTCCACCCCCCTGCCACGGGCAGGGACACATTCAACTAGACCAGGTTGCTCCAGGCCTCCTTCAACCTGGCCTTGAATGATGCCAGAGATGGGGCAGCCACAGCTTCTCTGGGCAACCTGTGCCAGGGCCTCAGCACCCTCACAGGGAAGAATTTCTGTGCTGGCTGAGCAACCAACATTACATTGTCTGTGCTTTTGTGGGTGTCTGTGCAGTTATTCAGTAGCTGCTTTACTGTTCTGCCGAGCATAGAAGAGGTGCACAGCCCAGGCTCTGCTGTTTACCTGACAGAACAGTCAAAACAGGGTTCCGATTCAAGAGGTAGCAGTAGACACCCAGTCTCTGTGGGCTTCTCCACATTAGGGGATAATAGAAGCATTTACTAACAGCCAAAGAAATTATTTATTAGGATACGAAACCTTTAATTTAGAAGGCAGGTTTCACATTCTCTTATTTTTCTTCTTTTTTTTTCTTCTCATACTCCCACTCTGCAAAATGTAGCAAAGCCCAAAATTAATGCATTTGCACACCTATTTCTGAGCTATGTGGGTGTCTCTGAAAAGGTATGATTTTAAAGTAGAACAAACAATATATTAATAGCTGTCTTCTTTGAACCAACAGGTTTCAGAAATCCAAAGATCCAGATCAATCAAACACAATATATTGCATTCTCTGCTAGTCTTAGATTTAACCTGGTTTATAAATGTTAAAATTGCACCAAGAATTTCCCAGCTGCTAAAAATGGTTCTGATGGAGCAGAGCGAAGTCACACCTGGGGAAAATATGCCGGAAGCTGAGACTTCGCCTTTCTGTCTGCTCCTCTAGCTATCTGGTACAACAGGTTTGTGTCTTATGGTATTACAGAATCACAGGCTGCTTTGGGTTTGAAGGGACCTTAAAACTCATCCAATTCCAGCCCCCTGCCACAGGCAGGGACACCTTCCACTAGAGCAGGTTGCTCCAAGCCCCACCCAACCTGGCCTTGAGCACTTTCCAGGGATGGGGCAGCCACAGCTTCTCTGGGCACCCTGTGCCAGGGCCTCAGCACCCTCACAGGGAAGAACTTCTGCCTAATATCTAATTAAATCTCCTGTATACATCATCTTGTATACATTTTGCTGTAGGCAGTTGTCCTGCAATCCATACAGAAGGCTGCCAGAAGAGGGTAAAAGTCTTTCCTGACCCTGCCAAAGCTGATGAGAGAATTGCTTTGAATCTGGTAATCTGTGAAATACACAGTCATATTGAAACATTTGAGTATCAAATGTTGACTGAGATATGAAGTGGTATAAATATCTTTATTGTTTACAGAATATCCTCATCTGCAGTTGTTCCCAGTTTATTTACTTGTGCACACACAGATGTGCATTATGAACCCTGGAGGAACGAACACAAAGACTTCTTTTTTTTTCTTTATTTGCCTTGTTCTTATTTGGGGGAAGAAAACGTGATCTCTGACATGCTGAAGAGCACAGAGTAAAAGGGGCTTTGTGTCGTCATTTCTCCCAGGGCCTGAACTGACATCCCCTGGAACAAGAATAGCACCTTAAAAATCCCTGGCTGTTTGTTTGAAACAACACATCAAAGAGATTTGTTCCATCATTGTCATGTGCTCCCTTTGCCCCCCTACAGAAAGAAGAAGGAGGGGCTGTATGTTTGTGCCCCATACAGAGGTGCAGTTGGTGCAGAAACCAAGGCAGATGATGTCTTTACAAGTCTTTCAGACAGTGGACAGTCAGGAGCAAGTTAAGGCAGCCTTCATATTTCCTAGATGGAAACAGGGGGCAAAGGCTCTTCTAGCCAGCACAGGAGAGCAAGGGTGAATACTTTCTGAATGTTACAACTGGTAGTATCTTTGTGTAGCTATAGGGGCGAAATAGATCTGTGTGAATAATTAGATGTTGTCATTCTGGATTATTTTTAATTAGCAAAGCGTGGGCATTTTATCTCCGCAATTTCAGAATGCTGCTCTGCGTTTGCCTCATCTGATCTTTGATTTTGGTTTTTTACCCACTGAAGGGTGTCATGCACTCATTTTATTGTATGTGCTGTTGTAGATAGGATCAGCCTAGGAACAAAATTTCTTTGTCTTTATTCTTATAGGTGTTCAGCTTCAAACATGCTTCCACCGGTGTTTAATTTTGCCATTTCAACAATGTGAAGAATTGCAGTTATTTAATTTTAATCATCCTTGGAATATTTCAGTGCAAGTAGCTGACTGCTTCCCCCTTCCTAAATCTGCATCTGTGTATCTTCCCATTTAATTTGTCCCCTCCACCCTAGAAAAAGTAATGAGTACTTATGACTACACCAGGTAGGTGTGAGCAGTAAGGTAGTGTGCTAATATTTGCAAGGGTAAGAAACATAGTTTATGGAAACAATTGAGACAGAATGTGTCCTATGTAATTAACGAAACAGCTGCATGTCCTCTATTTTTCCCTGTGTATTATTATGATTGTGTTGATTAGCCAGGTGTAGAAGGATTGGGAAAGACCAGTAAAAAAGTAGGAGATAGTAAGTAAGATGGTAATAGGAAGCGGACAATGAAAATACATGTGTCCCCAGCAAAAAGAGTACATTCCACCTGTTTCTTGGCAGTACATGCTTTGGGACTAAAGTCTAATGGCAGCTGTTAGTTCCAAACAGGTAGGATTGATCTAAATTACAGCTTCTTGAGAGGGTAATTTTTTCCCTTGACAGCTTGTCTACTTCCATTTGCTTAAAGAAGGAGGAGGATTTTGACCTTTTGAGCAGGGAAGGCAGTTCTCTTGAAGATTTTCATCAATGCCGAGCTTGTTTTCCAACGAGCCATGGGAACCAGAGTTATCTGCAAGCTGGCGTGATGGGCACAGTTTGGGTGACAGAGTGATGAGAAAGTTCAGACCTCTGGGAAGGAGATTACAGACTTCCTGCCAGAAGGGGGTAATTTTGTCACAGGTGCAGAGTACAGCGAGTGTTACAGGGATAACAAAAAGTGTTGATGCTGACATTTATTTCCCAGAGTTTAGTAGTTTAGCAGAGTGAAGCCTTGCAAAAGTCTCAAGTGGGAGAGTGAAGATGTCATGTTGAACACAGCCCAAATTCTAGCCTGGTTCTCCTGCAAAAAAGAGTAAAGCTACTTCCTTAATACCAGATCTCCCTGGACAGGAATGAATTTGCATCTGAGTAGTTACAAAATTAAAACTCACTGTGGCCTGCAAATCCACATACACCTCAAGAGTTGTTAAATACGTTTTCCAAGTGGTTTGCAGGTGACCAGGCATCAGCAGAGCCCACCTGAGCCTAAGAGAGCTGTGACTCAAGCTGAAATGCAGATTTAATCCTTATATTTAAATCTTACGTAACTTCCACGTTCATGAAGAGCATCAGAAGTAATGGATATTGTAGAAAAAGTCTCACTCTCATCTCAAACAGCTTAATTTGAGCCTGCTCTTACGTTGAAGAACTTGAGGCTTCCACCTCCCCCTGAATTGTAGGTGTAATTTTTTTTTTTTTTTGGTAAAATGGTATCTGAAAAAACAAATTACAAATACAAAAGAAATTGGGGGGCTTTTTTGCTCTTGGAGAGCTCTTTTCCTAGATAAATTACAGTAATTTTAACTGCCTGTTCTGTGCAGCAGCGAGGATTTTAATGATGATATGTCTGTACTGTTCTTGTCTAGTTAATGAAATATCTAGCATATTTAGATTTAAATCAAATCTCAAGTTTGGCTTATTCTGTTCTTGGAGGTGTATGTTGGATTTTAACTCTTTTTTCTATTTTTGGTGTAATCTTTTCAGGCGTTTGGAACTGCTTTTGCATTTTAGAAACTACATCTATTTGTGATATTTAGCACAATGGCCCAGGCTATGAAATACATGCCGTACTACTATTTTGGCTATGCTATGCTATATACTACATTTCCTATCCCTCAGTGTAGCGTTTTTAAGCAGTAAGTTGTATGTATTTGGCAAAATATATATATATATTCAGCAAAAGTTTCATGTACAGCTTAGGAGAGTGTACTCAAGTTTAGGTTCATAGCTTTTTCTTGCATTTAGCATTGTTTTTCATATATTTGGACTGGATTCAACAAAGCACTCCGGAATTTACTGAAATGTAAACTCACGCGTACTTAAGTGTAAAGTCGCAGAATCATAGAATAGTTAGGGTTGGAAAGGGCCTTAAGATCAGGTGCATTTTGAACTGCTTTGCAGTGCTAAGCCCACAGTGCTTCCAGTGTCTTCACATCATAGAATCATAGAATAGTTTGTGTTGGAAGGGCCCTTCAAAGGTTGTCTAGTCTACCCACCCTGCAATGGTAGTGAGTTGTATGGCAAGAGAAGCTATAACCCTATGATAACAGTCATGCCTGTACATATCACCAGCCTGGGCGTTCTATGCGTCTTCAAAATAGAGACTGAAGGGAGTTTAAAGCGACTGTGAATATTCTGGGAGACGCTGCTAAAGAGCAGCACCGTCACACACACCGCGCCCCCCCTCTCCGCAGCCACCCCAGTGAAATGAGAGAGGAAAGCGTGTCCATCCCCCCACACCCATCGCCAGCCCCTGCGCCAGCTCCCTCCCCCTTCTCTCCTTCCCTCCCTCTTCACCGCGGCGGGGCGGAGCCCGCACCGCTCCGTTCCGCATCGCGGCGGCCGTCGCGGCGTCCCCCGGCGGTGCGGTGCGGGGCCGCGACGGGGCGGGGGGGACGCGGGTGCGCAGGCGGCGGATCGTCGCCGCCTCCCCGGGAGCGCGGCTGCCGCCACTATTGATTTCAGAGGATGGACTGAATTTCCTGGGATTTCCATTAGGAATTGAAGGGGGGCGGGGGGGAAGGGAAAAAAAAAAACCAACCAAACCAACCCAACCCCAAAAGCAAAGCCGTAAGCACGCAGGGTAGCCAGGCAGACATGGATATGAGATGGCACTGTGAAAACTCGCAGGTAGCTGCTTCTCTCACAGCCGATGCAGAGCCCAGGCGAGGCACTGCAGCATGCAGGGTTTAAGATGCCATTAGGCTGGCAATGAGGAGGAGAAAGGAAAAAAAATAAGAAAAAAGAAAAAAGGCATTTGCACCATTTGCACTGATTACTGAAATTGACTTTTATTATTATTATTATTTAAATTAAAATAGATCTCCTTGGAGATTGCATGTCATTAATACTAAGATCAAATGTGTGCACGATACCTGTTTTAAATTCAGAAAAAGCTTTTAAATTGAACTAATTTTTTTTTCTTCTCTGCTCCAAGATAATACAGCTTTGGTACCCAGAGCATGGATGCTTCTGCTTTTTCTCTTCTGCTTTTTTTTAAGCAATAGAGCTAGGGTTTATTTTTTTAGCATGTTGGCTCCAAACGAGTATAAAGGAAAGGAGAATTATGCAGGATCAAATAAAAGCATGAATAAAACCTGCTTCAAATAGTTGCCAGGCTGCTTTCTTTTTACTAATCTAGCAATTATTTTGGCTTAAATGGTGCTTAAACCCTGACCATGCATGCTTCTCATTTTGGCTCTGGCTCTGTGTGTATGTGTGTGCGTACGTTATGTGTGTGTTTGTGTTGATTTGATCTTTTTTCAGTGAGCGTTTGCACAACTGGAATTCCTGTGAGTTACATGCATGTTTTGATAAGAAAAAATTGCATACCAATGAATGACTGTATCTGATTGACTAATATTTCATGATATATAATGCAAAGTAGCTTCATTTGTTAAGGAAGTTCATTCTCTTGCGGGGTGGAGGGTAAATTGCTGCATGTTTATGACAATGAAAGTGTCTATTTTTTAAAGATCAGTGGTTTGTTTGCTTGTTTCTAAGACTGAAGAGCAAAGGGGGGGGTCTCTCTTTATCTATTCATTTATCCATTTATTTATTTATTTATGTAAAACCCCCAAGACATCTGATTTAAAAGAGCTTCGCTTCCAAAGCTTGCCATATTACCTGAAAACAAGCAGAAAGGTGTTATGTTGTTTATGAGGGAGCACTCTAGCTCCTCTGGGAAGTGCATGATCTTTCCTGTCTCCTTTTTCATCCCCAAGAAGAGTTAAAATGCCGCATGGTGCACGCACTCTGGTGCCTGCATGCACCATGGGAATTCTGCTGGCAAAACTAGATCTGGCACCAGGTGGGACATGGGGTGTGTTGCGATAGTGAGCAAAGACAAAGGTTGCCAAAAGAGGTAAAGGGGCTTGTAAACCTTTTTATCTGAACATGAATGTCCAATTTTTCTAATTTTGCCCTCATTAGGAAGAAAGAAAAGGGGAAAAGCTTTTCTGATATGTTATTGTCTTTCAGGTGACTCAGAGGATAATAAAGTAGGGGAGACAGTTGTTCAGGTTTGTCGCAGTTTACAGGTTGGAGCTGTTGTGTAGAGAGGAGTGATGGTTGGGGGGGGGGGGTTCATGATTGTGAAAGGGTTGCCTGCTCGGCTGGATCCAAGCTATCCTTTTTACTGCAGTTGTAAGTGAGGATTATACCTTGGCATGCTCGGTATATTGTCTAATCCTGTTTGTGTTCATTAGCTGGGCTTCCTTAGAGTTGTGCCATTAAGCCACTTGTTTCATTGTATGATTTTAAACCTCTTAATATGCAGCTCTTACTGCTCTGGGATAACCCATACCTTGTTTTGCTCTTTGCATAGTGTCTTACACCCCCACCCCCCCAAAATAAACTATTTTGGGTGGTTGTTAGAGTTTTCCTGTGCCGAATGGTTCTGGCCTGTTGGTATTTTAGGCCACTGTTCAAGTTCAGGCTGAAAACTTTGTGAATTAAGTTTGCCATTCCCAGCTCTGTTCCTAATAGTCTCCCACATCACCTAGGCATCATATATAATTTGACACAGCTGACAGCATCTACTTAGAGAAGCTTAGGGCTGAGCCAGAGTGGAAATTGAATTGCATCTCAACTCCCTAATATTAATGATCCTTCCAGGTCAGCACAGGAGTAATTGCCAGGGCAGCCTGAGGAATTGCCCATTAAACCTGCCTAGATGGTAGCTCACCTGTGGAGAGATGCATCCAGCTAACGTCTACAAAATGAATTCCATTTGCTTAATATAAGGTCTGCTGGAGTTATGAATATCTCAAAAGCCAACATGTGGTCTCAAGTTTAATATCAAGTCATTTTCCTGGTATTTTAAGATTGATTATAGCTGAGGATAGTCAGATTTGCCTTAGATGTGTCTGAAAAAGAAATCCACGCGAAAATCTGGTTGGTGGTTGTATCCTGAAGGGCAGGCCTTTATTTCTGTAAAGGTATAGTTTGATCTAAAGCACTGTGGCGTAAAGCAGGAGAGGAAAAATTCATGTTGTCCATGTGCTTTAGTCCTTGAGGTATCTGCGCATTTTAAATGACCCATTAATTAGTCAAAGTTTGTATACACCAGGGCAACCTGATGAGGTGGGCAGCCTGACCTTTAAATCCAAAATCAATATTCAACAGGAATTCAGAGGAGGAAAACAGCCTAAGGACAATGTGTAAAAACTCCACAAGACTTTATGTCCTGGAGTAATGCTGATTTAGCAAGAAATCCCAGTCACAATGAGAGGGGATTTTTTTTTTGACCTTGTGTATTTGAGATGACATAAAAAGTTGAGCTGTCAGCATGGCTTTACTGCGAGAAGGAAATGCAGAGGAGCTTCAGCCTCTGCTGAAAGGTACCCACATGGAGTATCGAAGATCAGAGGTGTACAGGAAAGATGCTTTAAAGTAAAAATCATGTTCTTCTAAGCTTGGTCTGTGCCAGGTAGGTGACTGAACAAAAATGCTGTCATAGGATAGTTGGGTGACACAGATGAGGAAACGACCTAACCTGCTTCAGTCCAAATAGGAAGTACCCTCCAGGAGATCTTGACCACCACCTGTTCATCTATCCTCTTTCTCTTCCCAGCTACTGAAAATTGTGGTGTTTTTTTCAATGGCTACATAAACTATAGCAGTTCCATATTGGAAAAGGATTTCTCACTCTACTGACATCGTTCTGCCTTGGGTCACCCGCTGCCACTACTTAGAGCAATTGTTTCCCCTCCTTAGAGCTCTTTATGTATTCACACTGTTGGAGGTGGTGTCACAGCTTGGTTGGGTTGAGTGTATATAAAGCAATCATCAAGATAAATAGTTGAAGAAAACATCAAATTCACTTAAAGGAGAAGCTCAACAGTTGGAACTTGGTGATAATGAGTAAATGGTTTTCATAACCTTTTGGTTACCATTTTCAACGGCTTGAAATATTATAGAATTGTTCTTAGTTGTGTATATTAATATGTTTAGTCATTCTATTTTATTTCATGTTACTCTACTGAAGTTTTTTTTCAGTGACTTAACTGATCATCTTTTCTGACACAAAAATCATTTGACACTTATTTTGCACCTTCAGCCAGTAGTAACTTTGGATTTTGGACTCCATTGTTGTCCCTTTGATTTTACATTTCTGACATGGATTGAACAGCCATGTGGTAGCTTGGCCTGTTCTTGTCCCGACATGGATTGTAAAGCCATGTGGTAGTCTGCCCTGTTCTTCCTCAAAGTAGCAGGTCCTGGGAAAGTCTGACAAAAGCGTGAGAGGTTGCTCTTGTGGGGTAGCTTGAATGATGGCAGTATTTTGCTATGCTGTTCTGCATTGCCTCTCTCTTTTTATCTTTGTGTGCATCTGAAATGTGTTTTATTTTTCCCTGTGGGATGCATAATTAGATATAGCTATATAAGTCACACACAACTAAGTAGGGCTAATCCTATTTTTCTGACCGTATCTTGCAGTCCCTTTTGGGTGAAACTTCAGGTAATGCCTCCGATCTGAGTACTGTATCAAGATGAGATAGAGCAGGGGCTGAGGGCATAACTCAGTCAAAAGCTTTTTGAAAGGGTATTGGCCAGCTGTACAACAAGTAGCCAACGAAGCCCTCGCAGTAAGGAGTAAAGCATAGTTTTTAGTTCCTCGTTCATGTTACAATTTCTTAGCAACAGTACCATGAGAGCAAATGAAAAGACACCAATTTACTTTACATATAACACCGGTATATAAAAAGATAAATACTGGTATTAAATGGCAGGAATGCACCGCAGCTGGGGAAGCTGAGGGATGGGTGCAGTGGAGTTTACAAAGGACAAGCCTCCGTCATGTTTCAGAGCAGTGGGGTGGCAGCGAGGAGGAGGTGGGAGACCTCTCATCCAGTATCACAACAGGCCAGTTAAAAAAATCCCCTCCAGTAAGCTCCACTCCCAGATGCAGATATGTTCTGTGAGGCTGACGTCAATGTGAAGCACCATATCCTGGGCAAGCTCATTTCCCCCAGCCCATGCCAGATTCACAGTGGTTTGCAAAGCCAAGCTAAAAATGTAGCTTGTGATTTCATAGAGGATGTCCATCTGCACTGAACAGCCTGAGCAGCCCCAGGCCCTCGCCGAGGCCTGTGTCTGCCGTATCCTGCATGAGCATTGGTGACCGATTGCAGCATGTGTTGCATCAGTGCCAGAAGTAACTCTCCTCTCATCCTAGGCATAAAGGGCACAATGCTAGGGCACTGCATCCTTATTTGTCTTTAGGCTTAGCTCTGAGATACACAGTTTGTATCCTTTAAATTAGCTTAAACTCAGTCTGGACCAGTGGGAGATCTCCTCAGGAGCTTCCTGGCATACTTAGTGTGCATTGGGTTATGGCTGCCTTGTTCAGTTCTGGCTAGGAAGAGGCTTTACAGGACAGCCTTTCTGTTACTCCTTTCTATTTCTTGAAGTTATTCTAGCTAACTTAACAGATGGTAAGATGTTTCTGCTTTCTCTTGCAGCAGTCGGGGCACGTGAAAAGGCTAAGACAATCTGTAATTTGTTTCTTTATGCCTGTATCAAGCACAAAATTGCCTATTGCACCACTTTTACCTAGAGGCATAACAAAGTAAGACTCCAGAGAAGCTGTGGCTGCCCCATCCCTGGCAGTGTTCAAGGCCGGGTTTGAGAGGGCTTGGAGCAACCTGGTCTAGTGGAAGGTGTCTGTGCCTGTGTCAGGGGATTGGAACTGGATGAGCTTGAAGGCCCCTTCCAACCCAAACCATTCTATGATTCTTCCTTCAGCTATGCTGAGAATTGTCATCTTTACCAGCCTAACTCTTCCCTTTGCAGCCTTACCTGTGCAGAGAATATCTATTCCCCTTTCTACTGGGGATGTCTAGGGAATAACTTAAGTGGTGGCAGAGACATTTGAAAAGGCTGCAAAGGCGACCTTTGCAAAATACTCCTTCAGAGTTGCTGGTGATGATGTGTGAGGCAGAAAGGATACAGATTGACATTCAAACCTCACTGGTTTTGAGCAGCAGATGTTAAAAAGGAAATAATAGTAACTTTTAAGCCCATCTGAATGTGTCTGTCACTTTGTCTGATCTTTGTTTTCTGGCAGTCTAAAATAGGCAACTGAGATGGTTGACCTCATCCTGAAAAAGTCTGAGACAATTTTTTGCATCCAAACTGTCTGTAATACCTGTTCCCTATTGCTATATAGGTGATTTATCTGAACCAGGAAAGAGGAGCAGTTTTGACGACAGTGGGAGCATTCTTCCAGTGTGCAGCCACTGCAGGGTGAGGAGCTCTGGCAGCTCATCCTTGACCCTTGCTCCTGCCGTGCATTGTGCCAGGGCTGACTTGACTGCTCTAGTAGACTCTGTGTTATTCTTTTGATAGCTTGGTATCCAGACAGCTTCAGGGATTAAAGTCAGCTTTTAAACCTCAGGTATTGTTATATGTGGAAATAAAGCAACTGAAAGTAACCTGCATAAATGATTTAAAAATGTAGTGGGAAGTGAGTAATTCCTATGGAAAGCCTCAATTGTAATTTGTTTCAGTTCCAAGAGAAGATTCTCATTTATTTGTGATTAATTAGACAGAACCACCTGAGATTACTAAACAATAAGATGACCCCAGAAGATAACACTATTCCCCTTGAATGAACTATAAACAGCTTCAGTTGTTTATCAGACTATTAGTGCATGACGTATGCCTGTACTACTGATGAGCTATAGACAGCAAAATGGGAAGATGTTGCCTTAGCTGTAACTAGAGTAGCAGCAGATGAAGCTGTGAAGAGTGTTGGTTAAGCAATGTTCTCTCACAATGTGGAAAGTGGTGTTATTCAAAGCCTGACTAGAGCCTGCACCTCTCTTAGCCAAGGGCTTGGCATTGTGTGCCCTGTTCTTTCTGGACCCACTTCCTTGACAAATCAGTGTGTGATTGCAGGATGAGGATGATGCCTGTATTTTTAGCTTAAATGTAGAAACTTCTGTTCCTTCATTTATTTCTGAGAACTTCATGTTCCTCATTCATTTATGAATATGCCAGATAATTTCTAGGGTTTAAGTGAATTAGAGGGTCCAAGCAAGAATTGAACACTGACCTCCACCAGTGCACGATCTGTCTGGCTGAAGAAGCCAGCCAGGTCTGGATATTGAACTGAGAAAAGCACAGGCTTCATTCCAAGGATCTCTAATTTTGTTAGATTGTTTATACAGAGCAGGTGGCTGACTGGCTATCAGATACATTTTAAGAGTTGAGAGTAGAGTCTTTGTCGGGGAAGTTTTGCTTATCTCACAACTGCAGAGGTCACATCAGGGGAAGCAGTGATACTCTCCTTACCATCAATGTCATATCAATTAAAATCTCAAAATAAGAGTCTTGTAACTGTCTCTGTTGCTCTTGTTAGTGCAGTCTTTTCTTCTTTTTATTTTTGAACCTTGTTTACAGTGGAAGACTGAGTGTTATACTCAGATTTCAGAACCAGCACCACACTGAAATGTCTGGGAGCAATACTTGCTTCTTATGTCTGTTGTTTCTTTCTGGCTAAAAAAACCTGAAACAGCTGAGCATCATTGCATCTGTCCCTGCTCCTCTGGAACTGCATGCTGGGCCAGTAGCTTACATGCAGTCATCCCAGTTAAAGGGAAGTAATAATCCCCCTGTACTGGGCACTGTGAGGCTGCACCTCAAATTCTGTGTTCAATTTTGGGCCCCTCACAACAAGAGAGATATTGAGGTGCTGGAGCAGGTCCAGAGGAGGGCAATGGAGCTGGTGAAGGGTCTGGAGCACAAGTGTGATCGGGAACAGCTGAGGGAACTGGGGGCTTTAGTGTTGAGAAGAGAAGGCTCAGGGGGGGCCTTATAGCTCTCTACAACTGCCTGACTGGAGGATGGATCCAGGAGGTGGCTGGGCTCTGCTCCCAAGGAACAAGGGATAGGACAAGAGGAAACAGCCTCAAGCTGCACCAGGGGAGATTTAGACTGGACATTAGGGACAATTTCTTCCCTGAAAGGTCAGTCAGGCATTGGAACAGGCTGCCCAGGGCAGTGGTGGAACCACCGTCCCTGGAAGTGTTCACAAACTGTGTAGACGATGTCCTCAGTGACATGGGCTAGTGGTGGCCTTGGCAGTGCTGAGGGAACGGTTGGACTTGATGATCTTGAAGGTCTATTCCAACCTAGTTGATTCTATGATTAAAGCCATATCAGTGCAAAGGGGAAGGGATCTCAGTGCAAGAACCTACCTCCAATATGTTTTTAAAAGCAAGCAGCCAGTTCCATATAACCATCCATCTGTCACCAGGATCTTGCAAGCCTAGTGCCTTTCAATCCTGCCTTTGCATGCTATGCCCCTGAGGAAGGCAGGCTTCCCAAGATCACACACCAGTGTGCTCTTATGCTTGGAAAACTGATGAAGGTTTGTTCAGAATAAGAAAGTGAAGGGCCTCTGAAAGGATTCGTTCCTCAGCAGGTACTTTGAACCTTGCATGCAGCTGTATGCTACAGCTGTGGAAGTCACAGAGCTATAAATTAGCCTTGTGGGGACAGTAATTGGCAGCTTCTCATTCAGAACAAGACCCTTTGTGTGCTGACTCTGTGTGTGTGTGTATTTTCATACATGGGCAGAGTTGTAAAAGCATTTGATATGTAATCTCCCATTTTTTCTGCAGTGATTCAGCTGTGGAGGACAGCTTATATATTTAAGAATGATCATTTGCAGTGCTCAGCCCTGATACAAGAGGAAGAGATTGTATTGGAGTAATCTGATTTCAGGCAGACATGCTACCCTGAACAGCTCAGTTGATAGTGTCCTCAAGAACAGTCTGTAACACACTGTAGTAAATACTGATTAATGCATTGGAGGTGGTAGAAGAGAGAGGAGACCATGAAGATGATCAGAGGGCTGGAGCACCAGGCTGAGAGAGCTGGGCATATTCAGTCTGGAGAAGAGAAGGCTCCGTGGAGACCTTAGAGCAGCTTCCAGTGCCTAAAGGGATGGACAAGAAACCTGGAGAGGGGCTTTTGACAAGGACCTGTAGGGACAGGACAAGGGGTCATGGCTTTAAACTGACAGGGCTTTAAACTGATTTATATTAGGTATTAGGAGGAAGTTCTTGCCCATGAGGATGGTGAGGCCCTGGCACAGGTTGCCCAGAGAAGCTGTGGCTGCCCCATCCCTGCCAGTGTCCAAGGCCAGGTTGGACGGGGCTTGGAGCAAGCTAGTCTAGTGGAAGGTGTCCCTGCCCATGGCAGGGGGTTGGAACTGGATGAGCTTAAAAGTCCCTTCCAACCCACACCAGTCTGTGATTCTATGGTGATTAAATAAAATGTCAAAAGTTATAACATTTCTTTACATGAGCCAGTGGCTTCTGAGATGCAACAATAAACATAAAACTTTTGGGGAGAGAGCTTGGGGATTTTAAAATGAAGTCAGGTTTTAGCCAGGTTCTTTGCCAGGTTTAATGAAATAGATATCCCTTCCTGTTTGCTCACCCAGTGTAGCCATTAGGAGCTATTAATATTAACTGTGAAAATTATGTGGTAGAACTTGGAATGCGCAGCTAAACAGTTGGAGCCCTGAATGTCATAATGTCAATTTTCCATGTCAAAAGTAACATTGCAAAGGAAAGGATGCAAGGTAGACTGAAACACATATAACTTAGCAAGGTCTTAAAGCCTTTTCAGTATAAAACTTCTTGGAAGAAAGAAAAAGGGCTGAAAAGCTTATCACTACAGGAACTGGGGTGAGGTTTTTTTGGATTTAAGAGAGGATAGTGAGTTGGAATTGCTGCAAAAGCTCAGTCTGTGATGAAAGAGCACTAAAATGCTGCCTAAAAAAGAAAAGGAGAAAGCTAGAAGAGAATGATATCCAGTATCTGAAGGGGGCCTACAAGGATGCTGGAGGGAGGATTGTCATCGCAGACTGTAGTGACAGCACAAGGGGTGATGGGTTCAAACTTAAACAGGGGAGATTTAGGTTGGCTATGAGGAAGAAATTCTTCCCTTTGAGGGTGGTGAGGCGCTGGCACAGGGTGTCCAGAGAAGCTGTGGCTGCCCCATCCCTGGCAGTGTTCAAGGCCAGGTTGGATAGGGCTTGGAGCAACCTGCTCTAGTGGAAGGTGTTGCTACCCATGGCAGGGGGTTGGAACTGGATGGTCTTAAGGTCCTTTCCAACCCAAACCATTCTGTGATTCTCCGATTCTAATGATGATAATGAGGTCCAGGCCAGTTTTGCTGCAGGCTGTCACTTGCAGATTTATGGTTGGGACCACCTATGGAAACTATACATCTGTGAGAGCCTGGGGGAGAATCTTGAGGTGTGTTGATAAGATGGTCGGGCACTATGCCACTAAAAAAAGAGATTCCAGAAAGAGGAGTTGGAGTGTGCGCATGTTCTGGCATTTGCCTCCGTGCTAAAACTGCAGCAGGATTGGGAGTTAAACTCCCAATATATGGAAAGAGTCTCCACCCATCACTGGTGGAGGAGAAATGTCATAGCCTTTTGCAGCCAACAGAATTCCAGTTCAGTTGAGAGAAACAGAGGACTGAAGGCAGGGGAGTCTAATGCAAGGGATGGATTTTAAATGAAAACTCATGGTGGTTCATTCACCCACACAGGAGCTTACTCATAGTTACCTAAGATGAGAACATAAGACTGAACAGAAATTTCTGGGTTGTAAAGTCCAGTCTGTTTCCAAGTTCTCCTCTAGCGTTACAGTTTTAGATTCTAAAATCTACTTTCTAGCAGTAGATGTATATTAGAGGGTTTCAGGCAGGAAAAAATGCCCAGCACTGCTCACTTGGCTCTTGGAATTAGTTGTTTAGGAATGCTGAATAGTGAACACTTTTTTCTGTTTCGTTTTTCTACCATTTCACTAGGCATTGTCTTAATACAGCAAGACCAGAACAAAGCATAAGCATAAAGGTAGTTATATGCCATAATGAGGACTTGCACTGCTGACAGAGGCTAAGCTCAGGTCTTTTTATTAGACATTTTTCAGGTGCTTCTTTCCTGACACCAGCAATTTTCAAGTCACTGATGCCTTCTTCAGCATTGGTGTTTTTTAAAAGCCATCACCATTTTGTGTCTATTATAATGAGAGTAAAACGGGGTGGGGGGTGTTACAGAAGTGATATGTTCTAGTTCTGCATATCTGTGTTTCAAAATGCTGACAAAAGCTTGAGCCTCACAATATCTCATGACATAGACGTTTAACAGTCATCCTAAGGAAAACACCCATTAGCTGAGAAAGATTTCTGTACGTGAACCATGTCATTATCAGAATAACAGTATTTTCTACCAAACTGGCCTGTTAGCAACAGTCCATTTGTTTAATAGTGGAACAACTGACCAAATAATCCTAATCCAGGAGCTCCTCTCTTAATGATCTGAACTTCTGCAGAACCTGTTGAGGATACAGAGGCTGATACATCTGTCAGTCTTTATCCAAGCTCAATTCCCTTTGGCAGCAGTGGGATTAATGCCTAGTAAGACCTAAAGACCCAGTTAATGGTATTACACCAGAGGAATTCTTCCTTGCTTCTGAAAACTTCTACTTAAATCCAGTTGACATTACAGGAGAGGAGCAGAAGTGGGAGATGAATCTAAAGAGCAATTAGGGGAAGAGTTTGCTTGTAAAGCAGTTCTGGCTATTTGCATTTGAGTTTGAAATTATTTTAATTGTCTTTCATTTAAGGATGTTGAACCTTTAATGAAAACGAGAAATTAGATGCTGCTGTTAGAGGGGAAATTGCACTCATTACAAAGAGCAGGCTTGGATGCAGGAGTCAATGCACAATGGTGAAACCACTTTTCGTCTTTCAAGGAGTTGATTAAAGTGGTTCTTGCCTTTGGGAACATCTGTGTGTTTTACATGGTAATACAAAATATTCCTTCATCTCCTTTCTTTTTTAAATTGCCTTGTGCTTTAGTATCTGTCCTGGGACGAACAGCTGAAGTGATGTAGGTCAAATATGGCCCTTCCTATTTGTCATGGTTAACATACATAATCTCTTCAGTGCCCTTAGCTTAGCCCCAACAGCTATGGATATAGGTGTGGGCACTTCTGAAGCTTCACTGGATTTCTGTGTGAGACGAAAACAAGACAAAACGGTAACAGCAAAGTGCAAATTCCTGTTTTACAATAGATGTCTTCCTACTTTGGCTCTCCACAGTATAAATTATGGCATGAAATATGGATTTGTTGCAAGGCATGGTTCCATAGCTTATTTGCTTAAATCCTGCAATATTTTAATGAAAACCCAGTTTGATTTTGATGGTTGAAGGTTGTACTTTTAAAACCAGTGACAGATTGGTAGATAGTGATTCACTGAGGAGCGATTATAGAGACAGCTGCTTATATAATTACAGCATTATATGTATGTTACCAGTGTTACATGGCATTAAAATCAGTCATTAATCGATATTCTTGTTATCCCCAGTAACTGAAAACACAGGAATAAGCAAAGTAGACCAACCACCATGAGAAATAGAATGGGTCTTCGCAGGAGGTCCTGATTGCTTAAGAAAATGAGATAACATGTCTGATAAGAAGGTTCTATTCATGTATTTCTGAGATTCTGGCTTTCCACTTTGCAGATAGTTTTCTTATCTAGAATCTGTTTGTTGCTTGCATATTTTTATGTTTTAATGCTGTACTGCTGCTGCTGTAGCAAAGTACTGTTGTTCTCTTGGGTAGTACCCAAAACAGGTCTTAGCTCTCAACTGCACTTAAGCACTGCACCTCATGTTTCTCTAAGCTATAATGGCTTTGGTACCCAATCAGTAGAGCAGGGGTGGGACTAAACATTAAGCATAATAAAGGCTCTTGGAGGTCATGGTTGATTGCCATATGTAAAACAAAGCAAGTAATTTAATATTGCAAAACATAAGTCTGTGTAAGTGGGAGGGGGCTTGATCTGAATGTTTGGACTTGGGACAAAAATAATGAGTTTACTAAATCTCTAGTGCTTCTAAATGCAAGCAAAAGTGGAAAGGTTAAAACCATTGCATGTAGTGCGTGGCATCTCCATAACTGGATCCGTCTTGGTGTGGGAAAGGCAGTGCAGACTTTGAAGTTAGGACCCTATCTGTAGCTGAATATAACCATATGGAAAGATTCACCAGTCTTTGAGCTGATGCTTTAATGCAGTTTTGAGCCACACAGCAGTGACCCATGTGAAAGCAGCCATGAAATGGTGATTGTATCCTTCTAAACATTATGAAAGGCATGGATTAAGCACAGAATCTCCCACAAACACACATGCGCTCAGTCTGCCCATTTTCCAGTTCACTGTATACAAGAGAAGAATTAAATATTTAGTCATTTTACTCCTCTGCAGGGTAAGATGATGCTTTCTTTTAAATTATTCTTTTTCAATTAGTGGTTCAGGTGCCTGAAGCGTCAGAGCAAGTTCAGAGGTTTACCTGAGAGGTGAAGCATTTGCTGTGCTGGAAAACACCCATTGCTTGGCCACGTTATTGTTTGAAGTGAGCAAGTTTCAACCACTGTTAGTTAGCTATTGGGCAATTTTCATTCTTTTTGTGTCACAGTGATTTCTCTGGTGTTTGCTCTATGCTTAACCAGGTAAAGCAAACACTAAATCTCAATTAAGATCGCTATACTCATTAAGCAGAAATTCTCAGGAGTATGAGTACGACATGGATGCGGTTTACACCTACAGACAGCAGACAGTGGGCTTTTATCTAGTCCCTTGAATATGGTGAAATATGCTGCAACAGATGTGCACCTGGATAAAATATGTGAAATTAATTGCAGATATGCTCGGGTTGGGTGCGCTGTGTGATGTTAAGGTGTGTCAGTACAGCCTGAGTAACTGTATAACCAGACCATGCCTACTGCAGTCACATAGCTGGTACTGTGGTGTGTTTCATATGAACCCATCTGGGAGTGAGAAGCTGAGTACTGGGAGGTGATCCCTATGTCAGGAGGGAATTAAGTATGTTTTTAAAGAAATAAGGGACAATCATAGAGTCACAGACTGGTTTAGGTTGGAAGGAACCTTAAATATTACTAATTTCAATCCCCTACCACGGACAGGACCACATTGCTCAACAAGAGTTTCCTAGAGAAGGGCTAAAACCAGATTTCCTTGCTTCGAAGCTGGATGAATGAAGACTGAACTAGGTGTTTTGTCTTTCAGTCTTTTCTAAATCTCTGTATTGAATGTATTTTATATATTTAGTAGCTCTTAGTGTTTGAAGAAATTAAAAGTAATCTCCCAAGTAGCAACCAGTAATGGTTGCGGCCATCTGATTTGTCTGAAGGTTTGGTCTTTGGGTTTGCTGTAACGTAGAACAAGCTAATAATACAGCTTTACACAATAATAGAAAGGTACAGGTTTTGTAACTTTAATAAATAACAGAGGAGGATGAATGCCTCAGCATCCTTAATAGCAGAACCAGGAACTGTGGTTTGCAAGCAAAGGTAACAAAGAGGGAGTGTTGCTGACTGTGCCCTCTGCTCTTATCCTGGTGTCCAAGTGCCAGCTTTTCACTCAGGGAAGCCAGCTGGACCAAAACGCATGGAAGCAATGAGTGGTTTCCTGGTGCTTCACTGGAAATGTGTCTGTGGGGTGGGACAGTGGCTGTGCATGTCTGTGTCTCTGCCTGTCCCTGTTGCTGGTGCAAAACACAGTGCCACGTTTCCCTGGGGAAGTCGGGCATCTCAGAGCTGTGAGAACGTGTTTGTCACTGCCTTAATTAGCCACGAAGGAAGGCAGCCTTTTCCATTTGCATTAAGGAGAGGAGTCCCAGCTCATACATATGCAGGCAGCCAAGCCCAGAAGGTTTTATGGGTCAGAAGTTTTCAGCATCACATGAAGTCACACCAGAAAATGCCTGGCAAAAGGCAGCATCTCTGTATTTCATGCTGAAGCTGGACCAACAGTATAGAATCACAGGCTGCTTTGGGTTTGAAGGGACCTTAAAACTCATCCAGTTCTAGCCCCCTGCCATAGGTAACAACACCTTCCACTAGAGCAGGTTGCTCCAAGCCCCACCCAACCTGGCCTTGGGCGCTTCCAGGGATGGGGCAGCCACAGCTTCTCTGGGCACCCTGTGCCAGCGCCTCAGCACCCTCACAGGGATGAATTTCTTCCTAATGTCTAACCTGAATCTCCTCTCTGTCAGTTTAAAGCCATTCCCTCTTGTCCTGTCCCTACAGGCCCTTGTCAGAAGTACCTCTCCAGGTTTCTTGTCGGCCCTATTAGCCAGTGGAGCTGCTATAAGGTCCCCCCTGGAGCCTTTTCTTCTCCAGGCTGAACAATCCCAGCTCTCTCAGCCTGTCTCTATAGCAGAGGTGCTTCTGCCCTCGCAGCATCTCCATGGCCTCCTCTAGACTTACTTGAGCAGCTCCACATCCCTGTTGTGTTGGGGGCCCCGGAGCTGATGTGTGTCACAAAAGGAATAATTTAATTTTGTTTTCAAATAAGAAAGAAATGGGCAGAAAGACACAGATTTGTTCACCTGGGCCCTCCATATGCTTTTGGGGCACAGCTTTTGCTGGGGATCCTCGAAGAAGTAAAAATTACATGATTTTGTCTGTTCAGTGAGCTGAATTATTCATTATAAATGAAAATATTTATAATCTTATGTCAGAAGATGCGTGATTTCCAGGCAGCTGTGCCTAATAAGAACCCTGTGGTGTGAAATCTAGTCTTCGACTGCTACATGGTTACCCATCTTAAAGCTGTGCTGGCCTATGTGTATTTTTAGGCGTCCTATCAATAAATATTTTATAAAGTGCTGCAGACAGTCAAGGAAGGAAATGTTCTGTTGCAGAGGAATCCAATTTAAGGTTCCTCATAAAATGATGTGGTTTATAGGGTTTGATACCAGATACAAAAACAGAGATGTTGTCTAAAATGCATCAGATGTGATCACTGAAGAAACCCCGCTGTGTTGTGAATAATTTGTGATCCTTCAAAGAAAGCTAGAAGGGCTCTAAGCAGACTCTGTGGTGCTAAATATCAATCTACATGTGTTCCTACATTGATGAAAAAGGCTATTTCTTACTTTTATTAACAACAAGGTCAGATCGGTAGTAAAGGAAAAGAAGACAAACGATCTTTATTGATACTTAAGCTACATATTTAATGGAGAATAAATTCTGCAAGTGCTCACTGTAATTGCATGTGCTGTTGTGAGAAGTCTGCTGTCTCCAAGTCAGCATTTGGGGATTATAATCATCTTTTCAGAAGCATTTCCAGAACTCCTGATTTGTGGTATCCTGCAGTGGTGGTGCTTGGTCTATATACGTTTTCTACATACATGAGAACCACCTAATGCTCATTCTGCTCCTCTAATATTGATGCAGGGGATAACAGCCTTCCTGAAGTACAAATTGACACATACAGCTGAGGTTTAGCTATTAGCATAATCTTATAATGGCAGATTTAACTTTCAGACACAATCACTGAGGAAAAAAAAAGGCCAATTTGAATGGGGCTTGGAGCAACCTGGTCTAGTGGAAGGTGTCCCTGCCCGTGGCAGGGAGTTGGAACTGGATGAGCTTTAATGTCCCTTCCAACCCAAAGCAGTCTGGGATTCTATGAAAGCACTTCATCTGTGGGTGTTCTCACCCCCAGCATTTGCTGTGCCCTGTTACGCTGAAGAAACACCCAGTCATGCAGAAGGCATGGTGGTAGGTGTGATGGAGCAGTGTTGCTGTGCTTTCTGCTCAGTAGCAGATGGGAGCTGCTGACAGGGCCCATCGTCCTGCCTTTAGGCAGCAAAATACTTACTCCCTTCTGATTACCCATTTGGAGACTGTCAGTCACCCCTCTCTTCGTGGTGGGTTAGCGCCCACCTTTTCCTTGAGGTGCTTCCCATGTAAAGCCATCTTGATGTTGTTCAGTCCTTTTGCTCTCCTTCCTGCTGTTTTAATTGGAAGCCATTGCATAAAGCTGCCAGTGCAGAGCTATGCACACCAAGGTGATAATTTCTCCTGAAGGAAATCCACAACCAAAAAAGGATTAAAAACTGCAGGGGAGGATTTCATTTCCTTTGGGCTTGTTTGGTTTTTTTTTCAGCGACAAATCCCATATGAATTAGGAAAATAGCAGCCATGTAATGGAAAATGTGCGTTTCCCATTGCCATCCCAGAAAACAGGGTCTTTCTGAGTATTATTTTTAAAAGGTAGGAATGGGGCATTTGGAGATTTTTTTGTGTTTACAAGTAACTGGTAGGACTGGAGAGGGCATGACAGGAGGCTTTTGCTTGGGTCTACAGCATTATAGCTACCCAGTATTGTGTCTAATAAAGAAAATAGGAGCCAGTTTCCAGATTGCAGAAAAAGAAATTGCAGTGTCATGTGTCCCCCCTGGACATGTTACTGGGTGGGAGATACGCATAGGTTTCCTAGACATCTTTTCCCCAGTCAGTAAAGCCCTTGGACTGTGTAGATGTCCATATTTCTGTCGCCTGTCAAGAGAACTGGACATTTAAATGTCAGCCTCATCCTCCCCTTATCTATTTTTAATGTGAAGAATTGGTTAGGGAAGCTAAAGAGCAGCTCTCTACACATTGCTAATTACTAATATCAGTTACTACTTGTTTTATTGTTTGAAACGTTAAAAAATTTATAATAATAAGAAAGCCAAGGGTTGTCAGAGCAGACTGTATGTGCTGAAAACAAAGCAGGTACTTCCAGACTGAGCATTAGCATGTGTCAAATGTGTTTTAGAAAGTGGCTTTGTTCTATTCCCTGTAAAGATTCTACAGGGAGTGGCTAGCCTACTTCACACATTGATGGATGAGGTTAAGAAGTATGGCTTTCATGTCTTGAAAAAGGCTCATGGATTTTATTTCATGCCCTAAAACCCCCCATAGATAAACGATTGCTTTGCTTGGAGAGCTTTTCCCTAGGATTTTCATCCCCCCGAATATCTGAGTGTAATTTGCATAACAAAGTATTTTATACCTGCTTTAATTCAGACGTTGCTGAGGAAGAAGGCAGAAAAGAACAAAGGAGGGAGGCTGAAACGTTTTCATTATGCTGAAGCAAAATATTAAGACGTGCTGAAATATGTGTATATTGAGCCGATAGGCTGCAGATACTGCGAAGGAAATGTTAAGGAGCTGCCTCACTGTGTGTCTGACAGAGTTTAGTGTGTGTCTGACAGAGTTTAGTGCGAAGCTTTGTCATTTTCTGGTAGGCAAATGCAGAACATAGCCAGGTCCTCTGTGGCCTCATTTTATATAGGGCGATCGCTTTGTACCTGGATGGATTTTTCATTACCAAAGCCTTCGGTGTGAAATTAAGCATTACGCACTCCTAGGACCCATCCTGTTCTGGCTGCTGAAGCAGTTTTAAAAGTGTAAGATCAATTAATAAAGTTAATTGGGGAATTAAAGAATAGTAGCTTGAATTAAATGCTTCTAGTGGCTGAGTATATGATTTGAGCCCCCCAGAAGGTCTGGTCTGCAGAGGTAATTTGTCCATTGAGTGTGCGTTTTATGTCGTTGATAGACTGAACTAACTTTAAACCTAAACCCTCCCAAAGTCTTTGATACTTTGGCTCTGAGGTTTTGATTTCAGGTCAGAAGCTGTCCATTAATATCACCAACACTGCACAATTGCATTTCTTTCTAATGAATGAAGCCAGGAAAATTTAGTTTAGCCAAGCAGTGAAGTATTATTAAATGGCCAAAATACATGCAAGGGTGATTCAGATGTTTCTGCTTTAGCTGCTGCTTGGGCTTTTGAGAATACTTGAACATTGCATTTTCACACCCTTCGCTTATGCTGAATGGTTATAAATTTTTCTCTCGATCGAAGTTTTTCCTCCTTTGCTTCCAGATATTAATCTGATCTTAAATAACTGCTATTCAGAGCAGACCTCATTTGAATAATGTACTATGCACAATAATTCAAAAAATGTAATTGATTGCTTTTAGCATATATTTCTATAACTTTGACTTCATGGAAAAGAGCAGTGGAAATACCTAACTGAATGCAGAGATAGAAAAGGGTTTTCTGAACATGATTAAACATTAGTAACAAAAACTATTTTTCCACTCCTTGTTATTAGAAGTACATCACTATAAGTAATTTACAAATCTTATTAGTCTACAGTAAGCATCAGGCAGATTATATTCTGGTTATGAAAAGCATGCATGAGCTGAGCAGCAGGCTGGAGAGCTAAAATGCGACTCGTGCACGTTCCCACAAATAATTGCTATAGCAACATTGTCAGAATGTCTGAGATCTGCCTCCCTTGGGTTTGCACCTGAAGTTTTCTTTATGGTGAAACAAAATGCCTTCTCAAGTTGAAAATAGTCTGTAATGGTAGGGTATTGATGGCATTTTCTTTTTCTTTTCCCAAGTAATTAAATTTCAGATGTTAAGAAGTGTAATGGAACATTAGGGGAAATCGTTTGCTGTCATAGTGTCCATTTATCATGAAAGTCAACATTGTGTGGCTCCCTCCATACAATTAATCTCTGCAAATTGGTGTGATCAGGTAAAGCAATTCTCTGTGGGCAGTCTCGCCTCACTTGTGGAGTTTTTCCTTTTCTTCCTCTGAGTGCTTAGATGGTACATTAATGTCCTGTAAAAAATCAATCAAAATAAGGTTTTGCAGTTTTTATTTCTCTTATTTCGCATTGCTGCATGTTGCGATGTAGGCTTTGTCTCTGCTTAATAGTGGCTCTTTGACTCACATCTCTGAAATACAGCACTGAACACACATCAGCTTCCTTGAGGGACGCTAATAATACAACTTGCATTTATGTAATTTTACTGACGAAATTCTGAATTGCAGTTCCATATTTGTGCTGTTGGATAAAACTAGCAAGGGATGTCCTGAATGGCAAAGGGTGCACCATAGAGTCGCCATGGAGTCCTTGCTGTTTTGGTGGTGTAGTGTAAAACATTCATATGAGTCTGTGGACTGGTGTTTTTTTTCCTGCTTGATAGCTTATCCAGGAGGAGAGATGTTAAACAATGCTTTGCAAGGCAGCTCCTGCACTCCTGTCCCTTCCAAGCAGCATAAAATCTGTTCCTCTGTGTTAAAGTTTATAATAGATACTAAAGTTCATGATACATGGGTAGCATTAAGTGAAGGGTATTGCTCCATTATCATTATGGTGAACAAAGAGCAACAGATTAAATCGTTTCACCCTGGGTCTTAGAGTGACACCATGAAGTCTGAACCATGCCTGTGAAAGGTAGAGCACTGAGGGCAATAGAGGTCTTTGATCATCCAAGCAGGCTAATTAGAAGTCATTCAGCAGGGAGCCAGAGGTGAGCATAGTTTCTGAAAAATGGATCTTGCAGTGGTATTAGGGAGAAGAGAGAGGTCCAATACTCCAAACGTCAGACCTTAGGAGAACAGCAGTGGAGGAGGAGCAGGAGGTTGGGTCCCTTGGGTGAGACCAAAGAATACTAAAGAATACTAAAGATGTGAGAAATCAGTGATGGGCAATGTGTGAAGGCAATTTTATGGCTTTCTTCTGGTCTAAAAAATCTGGGAAATCTAGTGATTACATGTTTTTGTAAAGATGTTGAAAAAGAGAAAAGGAAAGAAAGGAAAAAAACACCTACTTGCACTAAGGTACTGTGCTACACTGCCAAAGGGAAATAGACATTATCAAAGCTTCCTCAGACTCATAAAAGCTTAAGAGACTTAACATGACCCACATATGGCTCCAATGTGAGGAACTGAGGGTGTGCTGACAGTGACAAACGGCCTGGATGCTTGATGTTGAACCAGTGGGAGAAGGACAGAAAATGCCTTACCTAATTCAGATTTTCTCATTCGCTGGTCTGCATTGTTTCAATTGTGCAGTTTGCTCTCCTGTCAGCAGCCCATAGCTGCTGTTCCAGGGAAGACAGGTAAATCTGAATAGTGTTGCTGCCATTACATGTGTAAAGTTAGATGTTTGACCATTTCAGCTCCTCCTGTTGATGCACAGAGTAAAACCATGGGCTGGCTGGAGGTGGCTTTCACTGCCCTCCAAAGCTACGGAGAAAACATCTGGTATTTTTTCCCCCAGCATACATTTATCCACCTGGGAGTTATAGCAGTTTTCATTAGCTTCATTCATATCAGAATAACATTCCCATACAGACAAGACTGACAGACTCAGAGAGTTTAAGTATAGCCTTTCCTAACATAGCATGCCTATTTAGGGAGCCAACTGAACATCCTAGTTGCACCCACAGTAACTTCTTCTAGTCTTGCTTCTAAGTTTGATTCTGGATCTTTTGAAATCCTTTTTAATTTTAAAGAGGAACCTTACACTCTCTTTCTGTTTGTGCTCCTATCAGATGAAATTTCCTTGCTTTTGTGGTGGAGTTCAACAACTGAAATTATAAGGTCTTATGAAAAGAAATTTAAAAGGTAACTTACAGGTTCTTGCCAGAGAATGGAAAGACACTGTCAAAATATAACACAATACTGACTGCCTGGGGTGTGCATGGCTGGTTAATTTCTCAGTTTGCATTCTATTTTAAATTCTCTGCCTTATTCCTAGTAATTGCTGATAATGTAATAATGCAGGTGAAACATCAGACTTTGTGACTTAATCATTTTAACTTAGATTTTTTGGATTACCTCACAACAGCAATGTCTTTGGAGTATGTCTCAGAAGCATTCCATGTTGCAGTCCAAACAGTGATTAGTTCGTAGCCTCAATTTTCAGATACTTCCCTAATGGTTTGGGCTTTCAGTTTTAAACAATGTCGCAAAAACTGATGGGCCAAATACAAAACTGAAGTGTGAACATTTTGTTTCTCTTGAACTATATAGCTTTACACCAGCTGACATTCAATATGTTGTTATTAATCTGTACCAGCATGTTATTGAAGATGGCATGGAATTGTGCAGGCACAAGGCATGTGCGAACTCCAGCAAGCTGGAGATCTGGCATCCCCTAATTGTTGGGTGTTTGTTCCTTTTCACACTTTAACTTTTCCAAGTCGACTGTTTTGCATGTGGTTTTCCCAGTTGCCTTGAAAACAAACAGCAGAAACGTATTCCACTCTGCATTATCAAACTGATGCCCTGAAGTGTACAGCTGGCACAGCTGGAGCCTGTGGATCCACCTTGCCGGTCTCTGAGGCTGAGATAACAGTGATTAGTGGGAGTCCTTTAAGATGATGGATCTTCATGGACCAGGCATCTGCAGAAAAGTTGAAATCTTTGCTAGAGCTCTTAGCAGAGAACTGCTGACAGTGGGTGGAAAGCCAAAACGTTGGTATCTGTTCTGATGGTTAGAAACCTCTAATTTTTCCTGCTAGTGGCTGGGCAGCATCCTTTGTCCTTAGCCCAAGCCTCCCCATTGTTCTTTTTAGTTCTCCACGTGCCACTTTGCTAATTTACTTTAACTCTTTATCCCCCCATCCTCTCTTCTCTTTGTGATCCCCCTCAGCCTTTACAGTAATCACAGTGTTTCATTTCTTTTCCCAAATCCTTCAGCAGCTTATCTCAGTTACCTTTCACACGTTTCACACGTGGGTTTAAGCACTAGGGTAGGAACTAGCACCTGGGAGAAGCATGTTATGGGTCCCACTGTTATGGGTCCAACAAGGAGCAACCGCGAAGAACTGAAGATGCAGAGAAATAGAATCACAGAATCAGTCAGTTTGGAAAAGACCTTCAAGATCATCAAGTCCAACCATTCCTCCAGCACTGCTAAGGCCACCACTAACCCACATCACTAAGGGCCTCACCTACACAGTTTGTGAACAGCTGCAGGGATGGTGAATCCACCACTGCCCAAATGAAAATGCCTAGCAGTGGGGGCCAGGAGATGGTGAGGCAGGTTGAAAAGTTCATGTTTGAGCTTTCTGCACAATTACCAGGCCTCTCTGTGCACTAATATTAATACTCTTGGAGAATGTTTCTATTTAACATTGGTTGGCAGCAATGCTAGGAAAAAAAATTAAGGACCACTTTGGCTTTGACCTTAGACTTGAATCTCATCAGTTTCACTCGTAAAGGATATAAACAAAATGACTGTCAAGCCTCTATTCACCGGACAGGTGTTTCTAAAAGCACCTCTGAAGCCTGACACAGCTGGTTAGAAGAATAGACTCATCACAGAATGGTTTGTGTTTGAAGACCTTAAAGCTCATCTAGTTCCAGCCCTCTGCCTCAGGCAAGGCCACCTTCTGCTAGATGAGGATGCTCAAAGCCCCATTTGTACATTCTCTGCTTTTTATTGAAAATGATTACTGAAGAAAATTGAAGCTTGGAAGCGGTTAATGGTACATAGGTTCTGGAAGGGTAAATGGTGTTCTCTGGAGCACATGTCAGACCCTCAGCAATCACCTAGAGCATCTCCCAGGCATGCAAAACATTGCTGCTTTCCAGTAGCACATTTCGCGCCTGAATTTTTAGTGCCCTTTGTTAAAGAGTTATGAAATAAAGGCATTAATATCAAACCCAAATACCTCTGTGACAAATGGACACTTTCAGAAACTATCTAATTAAATGTATCGCCAAAGCAGGGGCTTTAATGGAACTGTTGCTTTAATTGAAAGGCAATTAGGCATTGTCTCCTTCCAGTGCATGTAGTGGTAACCCTTGTTAGTAATAATGATTTGCACTTGCAGAGTGAAGCTCTGTAGGATTTTTCTTGGACCTACAAAACTAGTAGGTTAGTTCCTCAGTACTTTTCCTGGTCCTACCAGTGTTGTCTGAGTTTTCACATTAAAATATTCAGGTAAGGAAATGCGGCAGTTTTTTAGTAGTGGAACTAACTGCTTAATATTTGAATAGGCCATATGTCAAAGACAAGTTTGTGGGAAGCCAGCTTAAATTTTCCTGTCCGTGCTTTGGGTAAATCTGTGTAACCTGGTGATAACTGGGTGATAAAACGTGATGAAGGAGCTGGTATGTGGGAGGGAACAATGTGCCCTCTTCGCCCCTTGAAAATTTAAATTGTAGTCTTTATTATAAAAGTCAAGAAAGGGAAGTGTTGGCAGTGGAGCTGGTGCTCATCATTCCTTCAGGAGAGGAAAACTCGGGTTGGGAATGGGATACCAGCAGGTGCTTACCTGCTCTGACTTAAACTAATTCACCTTGAGATAAGAAATGTTCCAATCATAGAATGGTTAGAGTTGGAAGGGACCTTAAAGATCAAAATGAACCTGAGGAACTTGGTCTGGGTAGGTCAGTGTTAAATAGAAGATCCCATGTTTTCTCTTTATTGTCTCTCTTTCTCCCTTGTCTCTCCCTGGGGCAAGATGAGATGGCTGGTTTTCTTAAATGGCTAAAAAGCAGCCCGATGGTTGATGCAGTTTTGTACATTCCTTCTAAAATGATTATATTGTGCTCGGTGGTTCAAAACAACACTGGAAAGCTTTTCCAGCCTGAAAATACAGTGAGGGAGAACACAGGCTGTGTGTTAGTTGCAGGAAGTGCTCCTTGCAAGGGGTTTTCTTGCCTTCCTCTCTTTCCAGACCAGCAATAAAATTCCCCTGGATATCAGTGGAGCAAGATATTCTTGCATGGCACGATGTAACAGGGATACTCACAGTAAGTAAAAATAGCAATACTGTGATTGCATAAAAAAGATGGAAGTGGAGTTCAAGGCAAGTGCCTTTCTAACTTTGCTGTATAAGGGGATTTTCATAACTAAATGAATCATAGAATCCTAGAATTCCAGGTTGGAAGGGGACCTCAAGGATCATCTGATCCAACGTTTCTTGCCAAAAGCATGGTGTAGCCAAGATGGCTCAGCACCCTGACCAGCTAAGTCCTTAAAGTGTCCAGCATTGGTTCCTGTCTGGTTCTCCAACTTTATGCTCTCCAGTTTTGCTAAGACTGGTGTTAATTCATGTGATTAGGTTGGAAAATAAGAAAGAGCCTATGTTACAAGCTCACTGGTCAATTGAAAGCAACCCCAGCAAAAAACTCACGTAGCCATTTTTGGGTTTTAATAATAATGCTGTGCCTGAGTTTTCTAAGATTAATACAAATGCAGAAGGTCTCATATTCCAAAAATTCAGCAGTCTCTGTACATGTGATGCAGGAATATAAATTAAATGGTTTGCTATCACTGTTCTGGCATTGCAGTTTTAATAAGCCCAGTCTCTGGGTTAAGAAGAACCTGCAAAAGTCTCCACTGTGTCTTGTGAGTTCAGAATTAATGGAGACCAAAATGTTTGCTTCAGCAAATGGGATGGCTAAAAATAAAATTATAGCAGAAAATACAAGCATAATGCCCAGAAACATTTCTCTCATACTCAGAGGCAAAATAATTTTATTCCCTAGGAGAAAAGAACGGGATTGCGTTTCATCAATCGCGTTCCATTCCATATATTTTAGGCTGAGTGCAGAGGTAAAAACAAAACAAAAATCATACTGTATTTTTGTTGTTCTGTAATGAAGTATGGTGTTTATAAGAGAAGAACGTGGATGTTCTGAAGAGAATCTCAGAAAGAAAGCACAAATGACTTTTAAAGAGTTCGCAGGTTACCCATCCCTTGTTTTCAACCTATTTTAGTTATCTCGTGAAAAAAGGGTGAAAAAGATAAGTTGAAAGAATCACAGCACAGCTTCTTCGGATCAGTATGATCTGTGACAGAAGGAGTTGTAATTGCAGGATGAAAATTACCCCCAAAAATTATTTCTGGAAGCTGAAATGTTACACCACTGTGAATCTAAAAGTTAGATGAGAGAGAAATAATGTGATGATTAATTCATTCTTCATCCAAGCCATGACAGCTTTAACAAATGGCACAGTATAAATAATATACACTAGGCATTAGGCAATTAGGTGCCAGTGATTTCTTTGCTGGCATATCACCATCTACTTTCTATGTATGTTAGAATAGAACCATAGAATGGTTTGGGTTGGAAAGGATTTTAAGATCATCTGGTTCCAACCCCCTGCCATGGGCAGGGGCACCTTCCCCTAGACCAGGTTGCTCCAAGACGCATCCAGCCTGGCCTTGAACACTGCCAGGGATGGACTGTGTTTGGCTCTTTTGAGGAAGGAACTCAAATGCTGGTCCGTTCCTCTGGCATTTCAAAACAAATTTAGGTCTTTCTCAATGCAAAATGTGCACGATGCTGATGTGACTCCTCATGCAGCACATGCCATTGGGTTCTTCTGCCATGAGGAGGCCTTGATATGAAGGGTGTGAAAGATGAACAGTTCGCCCTTCATTGCAGCCAGCTTGGTTTTGAAGGATTAGTCTAATGTTCATGGTAAACATCAGTAGTTCCCTCTATAAATACCAAACCCTGTGCTATATCTTAAACCTCCTCCCTCCTGCCAAAAACTGAGAAATGGTAACTGCCTTCCTTGATACTCTCTCACTGTGTGGTTGCTGCTTGCTCTGCTTCCAAGAACCACACCTGGCATGGGATCAGCTTGTTTCAAGAAGGGCAGTCCAAAATAGCCCTGGCTGTATGCAGTGAGTGTGGTGTTATATATCTCCTTGCAAGGCCTTGAAATAAGGAAAAGTGGCCAGTTGAAAATATATTGATGAAGATGTATGTGTTTTCATTTGTTGCCAACAAGGGAAGGAAACGGAGGAAAAACTTTCCGGAGAGCAGCTCCCAAGAAGTTTCACAAGGGGACAAAAAAGGTGATATTCATGGATAAAATGAACCCAGGAACTGGTTTTGGCCTACATCTGTGAAACTAGCATTATTTATCTGTTGCGGGAGGTAAGGGGCATGACCTGATTAGGAAAAGATTTGGATTATTTCCTTATTTTTAATCAGTAATGCATTTATTTTTGAAGATGAACGCAGAGTGCTGCTGGCCAGCTGTCCAGGGAAGAAGCTGTAGCTTTGCCAGCATGTGGATTTTCTCAGCTTTGCTTCTGTTTTTTTCCAGATGAGACAAATGGCTCTAAGACTTCAACCAAAGTAATTAGCTTCAAATTTGGAGCTTAAAGGAAAGCCATGCAGTTTTGTTAACATTATTTTACTGTAAATCCTTTTCTCAAATATATTTCTACTACTTGTAGTAATTTTTCCCATGAGAATTTAGATGTTTGGGAGGAGAAGGAGGGGAGCTGGAGAAGTAGTACAGATGCTGCTCTGCATGGAAATAGTACTGTGGATTTTAAGGTTGTTACAGGGAAAGATTGAATTTGTGTAGTTTATGTAGAGAGGTGGAGGCCGGAACTGAGGTTATTCTGCTTTGCTGTGTGGGGCAGCTGTGTTCCCCTCACTGGTGAGATTTGGGGAGAGAGGCTGGAGGTGGCCTGCAGCATACTGAGGCATCATCTTGAGCTTTTTGCTGGCACCTCAGAGTATAATTTCTTATTGTGTTTGGTTATTATATACTGAAGGTTTCTTTTTAAAATCTTCTTCTCTGAGCCCAGTGTCAAACAGTGACCAATTCAAGAAGTAACACAATGGTACTAATTAGCTGAGAGACAGTTTTGAGGAAATGTTTCAATTTTCAGTTACTGTATTTTCACATTACAGGGTAATAATATGTCAGCAGTTAATAAATATTGTCTATGTGCTTGAAATATTAGCATTTTAGTGTCTGTGCCCAGCAATAACAGTTTTCAGTAGGATGGAGATGATAAAATGCTTTTTGTTTGTGGGTGGAGGAGCAGTAATTGATGCACATGTACTTGCTTGACCTATGGCAGGTTAAGTACAACTTTAGAGGCAGTTGTCCAAGCAGCATGTCATCTAGAGCTGATATTCCTGCTAGATAACTATAGCATCTTTCTCAGCAAGCTGCCTCATGCAATGGGAGGTTATTAACAGCTGGAAGAAGCTAGCTGAAGAGTACAGCTGATTAATGTGACATATTTGAGTTTCTTTCTACAACTGTCTCTATAACCAGTCATAGAGATCCGTTTCACACGCAGAAAATTAAATACAAATTACAGAGTCTTGGCTAGAAAATTGTGCAGTTAATCCTGTCCCCCAAAATGAGATTTGATTTTTTTTCCACATTAACTCCTCCATGATTTTTCATGCTCTGTTGGTTACTGCCAGCATTCCCATTGGTTTATGTTACTTTAGTCCTCTCTTTAAAAGAAAAATGGTGGTGGGGAGAGGAATATATGCGAGGAATTGGGTTTTGGGAAAATCCCTCCCTGCCTCAGAAGTTGATGTGTCCAGTGCAAAAAGTACGAACTGACTGCTCTAAGCTTCCTTCCGTGAGCATGGCATGAACAGCATTTTTAAAGCAAAGTTTGCCACGGCTAATGAAGAAGATAGTAGTGTGTATCTGCTGTTTTTCCAAACCCTTTGTTTATACCATGGCTCTAGCTATATCTCCTTCTGCTAAGCTAAAGCAGCCCCTCTGTGTTTAAATAGCAGTTGTAGCTGATTCTCTCTGAACGAAGTGGCAAGTATTTGAGTAAGCTTTAATTTTTTCAGGAGGAAGAATGAAGTAATGCAAGCAGAGATGATAACCAAACATTTCAGAAAAAGGGAAAAGCAGAAGTGGAGGTTTAATTTCCTAGTCTTCAATCCGAACATATGTTTTCAGACATTCATTTGCTAACATTCATTAAATTCTTACCCGTTAATCTTCACATAATCAGATCTGTTGATACCACTTCCCTTGTATCCTAGCCATCCCCCTTTACCACCTCATCGCCTTTGCTCACATGACCTTACCATTAATTTCACACTTTCTTTGTTACATCCTCTCTGAACACAACCATGCTCCATCCTCCTGTGACTTAACCATCAGGCTTGTAGTGCTGCCTGCCTCTTCCTGCGTCGTCCCTGTCCGGACAGGGTTTTAAATACACTGAGTTTCCTCAGAGAGCCTCCAGGCACCATCTGTTCCCAGCATCTCCTTGGCTAGTCTTGGAATCCTGACTGGCTTTTCTCTGCCTTCTGTCTTCCTGACCTTCCTTCCTGCTGTCTTGGAGCATCATTTTGGAGAATTCACTAGATCAGAGCCTACGTAGCCACTAGTGCTTATCAGTAGCATCCTCATCTGACCCTTCTCACCCTCTGCTTCCCTCTCTCACACTCGTTTGTTGCATCTGGTCTGAAATCAAGCTGTAAGCTCCTCAGAGCAGAGCCTTTTCCTCCCCGCTGCCTTTAGCACCAAGCACAACGGTGCCTGGCTGGTATCGTTAAGTGCCAAAGCCCTACAAATAAATAAGAATAGTTTTGATTACACAATTGAAGTTCTCGTCTGAAATGATTTAATCTGTAGTCACAAGCGGTTATGCTATTTATAATTCATATAATAATTTAGGACTGTTAGTTTTTTTAACTGTTGTGTAATTTGGATTTACTTGCAGTTCTCACGGGATAAAGTATATTATTGAACAAGAAAGGAATAAACTATATTCAGGGTAGCTGTAGGGTGCTCTGATTTAAAGGAGAGCTGGTGGAATGCTGCAGGAGAAAATATGCAGGATCCATTATACTGTTAATGAATGCACAATTCAGATTGCTGATTTAATTTTTAGATCATATTTCTCTGGTACCCTCAGGTATAAGAGGCTTCATACATAAAACCCAAATAAGAGGGTATGTCTTTATGCCCAGTCATGCAAAAACAGAATAATCAAAAGCAATTACTCTTCCATATTGTTTATTCATTTGCATTTATTTTTTTTAAGGACATAGCAGTCAAAGAGCACTGTTAGAAAGGCACAACCATAGTCGGTGCCACCAGTTTTTTACTTATGGTAGTAACCTTTGAGGCAGCTTGATATTTATCCATAGCTACAGACTGTCACTGTGTTTAAGCCATGACTAGAGCATCATTTTTTGATCTAGCCAGGAGCTTTCTTGAAATAGTCACCATTTCCTTCCTCGGGCAAGGTGGCAGATTGGTGGTATTTTAAACTCTGTCTTGGCTAAGAGACAAGTCCTAAAGTCTTTATTTTTGCAAGCAGACCTGACTGATGTAAGCAAGGGTCGTATCCTTGGATAACTGTTGGGAATGACATGATGCAGTGACTTCTAGCTTTACAGAATGTGATTATTTTTAGGTCTGTTTTTTATATGGCACATTAATCGTAAGCTTTTTCAACCATCCTTCTGAAATGTGAACAGATGTCCAGCTTTTTAAGATGCCACATATTACAGTGGGCTGCATTCTAAGTTGTACAACCACATCTGCAGAATGAGTCTGAAAAGCTCTGAAAATAAACAGAGAAAAGAAGATGCAGTCAAAGGAAGTTCTGCCTGTCCTTCCAGGTTGTACACCTGCTATTTAATATCCTTTTTTTTAATCTGTTAGAACTAGAGTATCGCTACTTAAATGAATTTGAACAACTCACCCAGGAGACACTCTAATCCGATCGTGTATTAGGATGATACCGGTTGGATATTATCCTATTAGGCTCTCTCTGTAAATAAGGGATTTTCCACTGACTTTTACATCTTTGATTAATGAGAATGCTCGAAGCAGTGTCCTGTAAATTAGCCATAGTGCTAGCAACAATTGCAATTCACTTAGGAGAGCTGATTCGGTTTAAATCTTCCCATCCAAATTAAAAAGTATGAGGAAAAGACAATGTGGCATCAGTAAAACATATTACTCTATCTTGAATTATTTATCTGTACCCCATGGCTGTCTGAGATCCTTTCATCTAAATCCTGCTCTCTGTTGAGGTAAATTCCCATCAGTCCAAATTCTTTGGGAGAAAGAACTCCAGTAGCAGGCCCATAGTATTCCTGTAATTTATGTATTCTAAATATTCTCTAGAGTTTTAGCTAATTCTTAATCCTATTTTAAATTGTGTTAAGCAATCCAATGTCTTTCATTTTAGCTTGGTCATTGCCATCTCATTTGCCTTTCACAGCTCCTTTGCCTTTTTTCTGATTAAAATATGTATGAGTAGAGGGAAAGAGATATTTGGAGTTAGAGAAAGGGGGGAATAAGGGGAGGTTGTGACACATCTGTTAATTATTCATACTTAAACTGGAATCTTCCTGATGTATTTTTCACATCATCTTACAGCTTCCCTTCCTATTCAGATACTGATACTTGATTCATTGCTTGCCACAAGATTAGTTTCATAGCTAGTGTTGACTTTGAAACATACATTATTTCCTTTAATATTCTCAGACATTAATGAGGTCTTTCTTGATGTGCTGTATTCACATTTATTTAAGATAACTTTTCATTTCCATACTCATAATATGCTTGCACTTTTATCAGTCAAGAACATCCCTTTGTTCTTGTAGAAGTGTGAATACTCTTTGCATAGGTTGGAATTAGTGTCACTTTACAAAAGACAGTTTTGACACTCCCTCTTGTAAGTGACTGAGCAAAGTATCTCTCATATGTTAAGGTACTTTAAGTATGATTTTCCCATGGTTATTTTCTGGTAATTTTGAATGCACTGCAAACTGCACAAAAGTAGAGTTAATTAAAGCAGCCTCTGACCATACTATCCTGTATCGAGAATAATCGGAGGCACTGCAATAATTGTATAAATCTAACTGATCATTTCACCTCAGTTCACTCCAGGGTCGTTCATCCGTGCATGTACCAAGGCACCCTTGTTGTGGTTTAAGCCCAGTCAGCCACGCAGTTTGCTCACTCATTCCCTCCTCTTTTCCCCCCAGCTCCTGGGGGGATGGGGAGGAGAGTCGAAAGAATGCAACTCCCATGGGTTGAGATAAGAACAGTTTAGTAACTAAGGTATAACACAAACCGCTGCTGCTACCACCAGTAATAATAATGGCAAGGTAAATACAAGGAAAGAGAATACAACTGCTCACCGCCCGATACCAGGACCAACCCAGCAGTGAACCCCCCTCTTTCGGAGCAGGGGAGGCTGTGTGCAGTGTTCACACTCATGAATAACCTGGGCAATAGTGTCCATTGCTAAGTCCACCCCTCAATCATGAGTCCATCCGTATGCTGCATCTCTGCCCTTTTGGCCTGAGGTGTCATGGGCCCACCAGGCTCAAAATAATTCACCCTCCCCTCCAGCAGTTTCTGCAGCTTGTCGTTGGGGACTCCTTACAACTGCCTTCCATCTCTGATGCTTCCAAAGCACTGGAGGGGCCCAGTGGACTAGATATTCGCCCATATTGTCCCATATACCCTGCCACTCATGACTGTCCGTCCTTGGGGAAAATCTCTTGGTCCTTCTACATCATCGTCTACCCCCAGACAAGTCCCAAACCCCACTCTGCTTAACTCTCGGGACCAGAGGAAATGGTTGTGGGTAGAACACGCTCTGTATGCGTACCAACATGGTGATCCCCATCACAATCAGCAGGCAGGTCTCAAGGGTACCCAAAGGCCATTCAAAACCGTCAGAGCTCTCAAATGAGGCTGCTGTATTTGTCACTGGGGCTGGTGTAGCTGCTGTGCTTGCCAGCTCTCTCACCACCAGCTGCTCTTTGTCTGAGTCCAGATCTTCCCCCTCTGCCTTGCTGGGAAGTGCTGCGTGATCTCCTGCATCCTCCTGGGGCTCAGGCTTGCGGAGCTCTGCGGGTGGCTGCTGGGGAATGCTCTTGGCCGCCATGGGGCTCAGCTCGGCCTCGGGGCCCAGCTTCTCCGCCAGCTCCTCCCGTGGCTCGGCGGCAGGGCTCAACTCCTCTGCCACCTCCTGGGGCTCCTGGTCCCCAGGGGTGCACTCCTGGGCTGTTTTGGCCACCGGCTTCTCCCGGGGCCTCTCCCCCTCTGCTTCCCACAGCCTCACGAAGACGGAGGCGAGGCCAAGGGCTAGGACAGTGAAGAGCAGCCGGACAGCCAGGTATAAGTCCACGTTCATGTCCGCCCCCCCGCTTCTGGAGCCTGCCCATATTACAAGCCATTCCAATAAAGTACAGTGAAACAAGAACCTTAACCCAAAACCCATCTCCGAAAAATGCTAAGATAACAAATACCAGCTGTAAGTAAGGTACAACAGGCTGAAACCATGAACTCAAGAGAATCAAGATCAACAACTTGGAGAGCCAATAAATCAGCATTGTGATGAGTGACCATTAATCCTGTCATTATCTCAACCCTTCGAGCCCCACGTTGGGTGCCAAAAAGAACTGTTGTGGTTTAAGCCCTGTCGGCCACACAGTTTTGCTCACTCATTCCCCCCTCTTTCTTCCCCCAGCTGCCGGGGGGATGAGGAGGAGAATCGAAAGAATGTAACTCCCACAGGTTGAGATGAGAACAGTTCAGTAACTGAGGTATAACACAAACCACTACTGCTACCACCAATAATTATGATGATAAGGGAAATAACAAGGGAAGAGAATACAACTGCTCATCACCCGATACCAAGCCCAACCCAGCAGTGAACCCCCCTCTTCTGGGTCCCTGCCCTTAGTTTTTACATCCTGGGCATGACGTGCTGTGGTATGGAATACCTCTTTGGTCAGTTTGGGTCAGGTGTCCTGTCTCTGCTTCCTCTCGGCTTCCCCTCCTCCCTGGCAGAGCATGAGACTCAGAAAGTCCTTGGTCAGAGAAAGCATTCTAAGCAGTAACTAAAACCATCGGTGTTATCAGCGCTGTTCCCAGGCTGAAAGTCAAAACCACATCGCTACTCCAGCTACCAAGAAGGAGAAAAATGACTGCTACTGCTGAACCCAGGACATTAAAAAATTCCTGTTAGACCAGTAGATCTCACAGACCATCATTTCTTGCTATGACTATTACGTATGCATGTGATCCTCTCTGTTAAATGGTATTTGTGTACAGTTGTCAGTGATCAATTGGTAAAGGCTCAGACTCCTGGCTGGAGGTCATAAAAGTGTAGTCTTCTCCAGTGTTATGGACAGAAGGAAAAATACGACACTGTGGTTTTAGTGAGTACATTGAAACTGTTTGGGAGATGCATGATACCTTTTTTTATACTTAACTAGTTGTGGGTTTACAGTATAGAGTTAGTTTTTTCTATGTGCAGGCTTTATTGGTTACCTGGTTACTTATTTTTTATTTATACTTTAGGAAAAAGCTAGGTGCTTTTC
The DNA here is from genome assembly GCA_039720435.1 of Amazona ochrocephala. Classification (NCBI taxonomy): domain Eukaryota; kingdom Metazoa; phylum Chordata; class Aves; order Psittaciformes; family Psittacidae; genus Amazona; species Amazona ochrocephala. The sequence goes on along the minus strand of CM077878.1, from coordinate 118,168,067 downwards.
CACAAAGAGGCTAAGATACTCATTTTCAAGCTGAAATGGTTGTATTCTGGCAAAAAGAAAATGGGTATTAGAAATTCTATAGGATGTCTGCGGCTGGCTTTTGTTATAGCTCAGTTCTTCTATATGGCAGAGAGAATACACAACTCGAGCACCTTTTCTTGGTATTTTTAACTCTGATTGCAAATCTGCCAGCTAATTTTGGCAGCATTACAGTCTTATAGAGAGGTTTCCCCCAGCTGTAATTTTTTTTCTGCTCCAAGGAGAGATAATTTTTGTGATTATGGCATCAAACTATGACAGAACATAACTGTTGTCTATAGCCTTTTTGGTTACCTTCAGCAAGTTACTTCATTCTCTGATGCGTTGGTCTTCTACCTGTAAAATATTATTATAATAAGCTTTTCTTTGTTCTGCCTCACGTATTAATGAATGTGTCCCTGTATCATTTTCCTACTTCACACAAGTGCTGAAAGCATATGTTCATTAATATTCTTGAAGCATGACAAAGTAAAGCTTATTACTGTAAAATGCTTTGCTTTAAAACTTCAGTTAGAGTAATAATGATAAACAACATTGCTTAGGCTTTGGCTCTGCTGCACAGAAAGAAGTGGTTTACATATTCAGACTTAAACTGATGAAGGAAAAATTTGATGTATTTCCTCCTCCGTACTCATGGGGAGAAAAAATTAAAACCAACATTTCATATTCACCTAAATGGGTTGTATCTCCTCCCTGGCATATGTATCATACAGGAATCCAAGAACAGTTTTTTCCCGGCTACTCATCTTTCAGTTGCAGCCTTTTTATCCCCTCCGTGTATTTCCTTCATTGAGGTGAACAGAGGCTTGAAACGGACAGTTATGAAATGTCTTGCCTATAGGAAAAGTTTCTTCCTAACCCCATTAGTAATTGCTTGAGAAATGACCAGGAACATGACAGTTTTATATTTCTCTGCTATTATTTCCCTTAATAACTGTGGGTATTCATATCACATTTCCAAATGGCTGTTCTCGGGGTGGCTTGAACAGAAGGTATTTCATTTTGTGGGGTACCGATTGATTGCCTCAGTGTTTCACTGAATATCTCCATGTTCTTGCACTGTAAGAAGCTGTAGATAGGAATCCCCAATTTATTTTCTTCCTGGCATGTTGTATCATTCATCCCCTGGTTTGTCTCTTTTGTCCTGATTTATTTGATTTCTTTACACAAAGAGCTGTCCAAGCTCATTTGGACAGATGTTCCTAGAACCCCTTGGCCCTAAACACAGCACTTGGGCAATACTTCTTATTTAAGAAAATCAGATGATACTTTCTAACACTGCATGTATTTATTGCTGTTTTCTTGCCTTGAATTTCCTTTCATTAAGTAGTTTTCAGCTCAATGAGAGTCATATTTGCTGCTTCTCCCTTTTTTTAGCTCTACATCTGAGAAAGCAAGTGCAATTAATGGAGAAAACCTCACTTTATTTCTGACAGTTCTAACAGCTGCAGGCAGCTCAGTATTTTGAGTTGTTTTTTAATGTTCTCAGTGTTTTCAGCAGTATCATAGCAGAGATATTAGAGATAAAGAGGGAAGATCAGCAGCCCCAATGTACATAATCTGTCCTTCTATCTTCTCTTCTTATTACAGGAAAATATTAAAATGTTTAAGTGTCTGCACTGGACATCTAATATAGTTCTTCTGAGAACTGACAAGTGTGAATTGAAAAGTGAAGTCCATTAATACGGAGCTGGAGAGTGTCACTGGGGCATTACATATTAAATCTGGACTGTTCTGCGCTTTGCATCTGTCTGAGCAATAAAAGAAATGCCAGGGAGAATCTTACATGTTCATTCAATTAAAATATATCAATTTGACTTTTATTTTCTTTGCAGACCACAGATGACATCCTGGTGGCCTCAGCTGAATGTCCTAGCGATGATGAGGACATCGATCCCTGTGAGCCAAGCTCAGGTGGGTTAGGTTAGTCAACTTTTTATTACTTTTATTTCATATTTGCATGCTCCAGTCCCCCAGAGTCCCATCTAGCAAGATAGGCCTTTCTTAGATAGCAGAGAGCAGTCAAATCGGGGTCCTTCTGCATGTGGCAATGTCAGCAGAGAGGGAGAGTTTGCTCTGTGTTTTTCAAAGACAATGAACTACATCAATAGTCATGATCTAAGCAAGGTTATAGCTTGACCCAGCACCAGAGGCTGGACTGGGAGGGTCATTCTAGGGCTCCTGTAACTGTTGTGATAAAGAAGGGACAGCCTCATCTGGGAGAAAAATGTGATTCACATAGAATCATAGAATCAACTTGGTTGAAAAAGACTTTTAAGACCATCAAGTCCAACTTCATCATCACAGTTGTGCTCCAGGCCCCTCACCAGCCCCATTGCCCTTCTCTGGACCCACTCCAGCACCTCAGTATCTCTCCTGTAGTGAGGGGCCCAGAACTGAGCACAGGATTTGAGGTGCAGCCTCACCAGTGCTAGTACAGGGATTGTTTGTGCTTAAGTATTTCCCTCCAAATAAAAGTACCATATTTCAAATGTCATATAACGCCAGTAGAGTTCACTTTGAATTACTGTTTATGGTATGAAATACCATATAGACATAAACTGCAACAGTCTCAAATTTCAAATTTTTTTTATGTTGTATTGTTTTCCAAGCAAAGACTGTTCAGAGTATGTGCTTCAGTTCTGACGAGAGATGAAAGATTTTGACATTCCAGTATTTTCTGTGGAACAAAAGCTTTGTAGTGTTTCAGCCATGTCTTCACTACTCCCACTGAATAATGGAGATTTGATACTGATTTTTCTCTGTGATATAATGTCCTCATTACCTTTATATTCAGTGAAGTGCAATATAACTTTCTAAAAATCCAGATGTTTGTCACAGATGTAAATGAAATACAAAACTCCATAATAGCAATCTGAAGAAATGTGTTGCTGTGTAACCTTTAAAAGAATCCCAGATAGTCCCATGAATTACTCCTGCTTTCTTTGCTGGCTTGGGGTAGCTTTTACCTTTTGTGAGTGAACAGTTTGTGGTACCATGTATCTCTCAGTTTTTCTTAGTTATCTTGAGTTCTGTGCTATTGGTAGTACACCTGCTGTCAGCTGTTTTAGGTCATTTGGTAACCCTCAGTACTTTCAGTAATACCTAATAGTATAAGAATTAAGATCAGTCTGTTGTGCAGTAACATCTTTAGTTCAAGTGCAAACCTGAGAATTCTGAGAAGGAATTTGAGACTAGTGTATTAATGCCAATCACAACTAAGAGCCATCTTAGTACAGCAGTCAAACCTGGGGCAGGAGATGTATCTACATAACCTTAAAGACAAATGGAACTTCGCTTCAAGTATAGATGCATGGTTCCTTTTTTCATGTCACACAGCCTAATACGCACATTCAAAAAATAGTTCTTTACGTTTAAATAAAAGCAGGGACATTTATGACTTGTCTCAGTGTTTGATGCACCTGCAGGGTGGCATCTGAGCTCTTCCAGAATCCAAGGTATTTATAGATTTGATGGGGTTGGTTTCTTTTGCTTTCCAATAAGAGGCTTTCAGATCAGTTTTCAAAATGCCATGAGATGGAATGACCATTCCTAAAACTGAGCAGCAGCAGGTACACCCACACCCACCTTACACGTTCCTATATCTCTGAGAAAGACATTTCACTTGCAGAAGTCCCACACATCATGATCAAAATATTTCAGAATTGTGATAAGAATTCATTTTTTGAAAGTTTGAAAATGAATTTCCAGGATATATTTTTCTGCTTTTTTCTTCTCATTTTCAACTTTGTGAGTTTCACAAGACTTGTCCAGTGTGAGTCAATGCAGTAGCTTGCATGGCTCTGAGCTCATTTATGCCAATTGCTTCCATATTTTAGTTAACTTGGGCAGTGCTGTTCAGTAGGTAAATTGGCATTTATCTACTGTAAATGTAGATAATTTTACTTTATTTCAGAAGGCAATTGTAAAGCAATACATCAGCTCATAGAATAGTTTGGGTTGGAAGAGAACTTCAAAGGTCATCTAGTCCAACCCCCTGCAATGAGCAATGACATCTTCAACTAGGTTGGATTAGTTACATAGCACTAAAACATTTCTTATACCCTGTGAGAATGCAACTCTTGTATTAGAAATGTTTTTGTGTTGTCTCAGCCTTACAGCTTGCCTAAAGCTAATGAAATTCCAGAATAATTCTTCCCTGAGGATATTTTCAACTTCACCTCTGGGGCTGCAGCGCTCAGTAGTCCTGGAGCCATGCCCAGTCATGTAACTGGTAGGGGCAGGAATGGGGGGGGTGAAATGAGGCTTTCTGACAGGTTACCATTTCTGTCTAAACTACGGTCCAGAAGAGGAATGTGGATGCTAGTCTTCCTGCAGAACACTGCCATTAGCTTTACAACCTGGTCTTCAGCTTTCCTGGTTTATTTTATCATACACGCAGCTACGCTTCTCGTTTTCCTTTGAGAATAGTTTCATTTCTTGGATCCCAACTGCAGTTGCTTTATAACAGAAGTATGGATTGGCACAGGAATTAAGTTCTTCATAATCCCAATTGTCTGGATCGTTTTATCTGTCATTCTACACATCAAAATGTCACTTGTCCTCCTACTCTCAACTCTTAAAAGCTATTAATTTGCCTTGCTCTTCATTGGCCTTGTTCTTCTCTCGTATGTGAAACAACATGAGCCAAAGGGGTTACTGAAGTCATAACTTCCAGCATGTCTGTCTCTCTTTAAGCTGGTTTAGTCAGAGTCACTTGGTCTTATGAATAAGCTTTTTCCATTAATAGTTCAGTAGGCAGTACTCCATCCCAGCAATACTGCAGTCTTTGTATGGAGTTGAGCTACTCTTAGCCATAGGCTGGAACTTACGGGAGAGAAGTCATATGATATTATTGGCAGTGACTGATTAATGATTTTGTTTTCATTTGGGATAAGAGCTATGTCCCTTCATTTAAATTCTTCCCATGGTTCAGTTCAGCTTTTTCCCCTTAACTTCTTTCACACACCAGAGTTGCTTCTCCACAGCTACTCAACACCCTCACTAATGCTGGTGAAGCTTATGTTTCCTAGCAGATACTTCTAGGAGGCAGACTATATGATGATTAGGACCATGTTACTATTATGCTTTCACTTTAGAGGCCATAGTCTGTTCTGTCTTCTCAATCCTGCTAGATTTCTTCTCTTGCTGCCCAGTGATCAGTCAGCAAAGAGTTCCACATCAGCACAAGAGATGGTGCTCCCAGAGCTCTCAGGTCAACATTTTTCTAGTCAACATTTAAGTCATGGATAGAGCCCATTCAATTTTATTGAGAGAGTCATAGCTCTACATTTCCATGATGATTTCCCGTAATGCGCCTATTTCTACCAAAGTTCTCAGCTCAAAATGAGAGCCAGTTCAACGAACAGATTGGATGGGGCTTAGAGCAACCTGGACTAGTGGAAGGTGTCTCTGCCCATGGCAGGGGGTTGGAACTGGATGAGCTTTAAGACCCCTTCCAACCCAAACCATTCTATGAAATAGTTTGAATATGGTAAACTTCTATATCACAGAAAATACTGATTATCTAGCTTTTACTGATTAGTGAGATTATGCTTAAAGTAGGGCTTCTTTTCTAGGATAAATATGTTTGTAGTGGCTAACAAGGCTTGGTCTGCCACCACCAGCTTTGCTTTCTCTGCACCTGTCTTCTAAATAATAAATGGAAAGATGCAATTTGCAACAAATTTCATATGGACATAAAACCGTAGACCAGATTAGGAGCTGCTAAGCAGCAATCCCATCAACTTGTCTGGAACATGAAGTCACAAAAATGATAATTGCAGATTTCATTGTGGTATACAAACTGCTAAATGTGCCATAATTGGATGAAGTCGTAACAAATTTATTAGCATGCAAAACTTAGTCAACATATTCTGTTTGCATTCTGTTTTGTATAGTAAGGCAGCACATATTGCTTTCACAGTCTCTCCGCATTCCCCTCTCCTACTCTAAATACTAAAAACAACACAAAGAGTAATGTTGTGTTGAATATGTTCCTGCTCGTTGCAGGGGGTTGGACTAGATGACCTGTTAGCATCCTTTCCAGCCCAAACTAATCTATGATTCTATGATGATGATTGTAATAATAAAATAAATAATAGTTCATGTTTCCTCAGCTTCGTGTCATAGAGGAGATAAAAAAGCCTTTCATTCTGTAGACAAGTATGAAAATTGATAGTGGAAACCTATCCAAAAACATCCTTCTCAAACTCGAGACTCAACAAAGGCTTCAGTTAGAAATTAGGATGAAAACCATTCTTGACAGCCCCAGAAGAAATGGGATGGGTAGGGGTTTTGCCAGTCTTAAAACCAGGATGGTCACTGGTCTTGGAAGTTTTAGCAGAAGACAACCTTCAAAGCGAAAAATAAGTCTTGTAGAAACGAAGTTTTTTCAGGTTCAAACAAGTGTCTGTTTACCAACAGAAATTCACATGTTGCAACCAAAGAAAGGAAATACTTCATCATCTCTTGATCAGCATTTGTCTGACAGCTCTTGGGTTCCACTTCCCAGGACAGTGTTTGGCTGGTATCAGGTCTTGTCCTGTACTTGTTCTGTAGGTAAACAGGATAAGAATATTGAGGACAGAGTCCATTGATGCCTACCATCTGTAGCATTGGTTACCTTTCTTAGCCCTGTTCTTTATTCTGAGGGAGGAATGGGATCAGTTATTTTCCTGCTTTATTAAGTAAGGACCAATAATTAGATAGGTGCTTGTGGGCTGATCTTTGAGCATGTGCTGCTTTTCCCACATCTTGGTCAGGCTCATTGCATCACAGAAAAACAGCTGGTGATGGTCAGACTTTTCTGGAGCCAGTATAGCCAAGTGAGAGCAAATAAGCCACTACTCTTATACATCTTAAGAGTCACTGCTTTGGGGAAGGCTTTGTCCTGTGGGCAGAACAGCATGGGGCTTTGCATGCAAGCTGCTTCCTGCTGTGTGATAACATGTGTTGGACAGATGGATATGGCTAGGAACCATACCTTCTCAAATTCTTTGTGATGGTTTAGGTTTGGTCCCAGCACTGATACCTTTTTTCCTAATGGCAGAGCTGTGAAATACATACTGCAAATGATTTATGCTTGTTATTGGAAGTTTTGCTCTTCTTTCGCTGCCACAAATTACTGCACTGTATTCCTGGTGCATCTGGCAGCAAGATAACATTGCAGTAGGAGGTAAAGTGACTCCTATAATTCATACATCGCTGCAAGTGCCCTGTTTAATGCAGTACATGGAATTCATTGTGCAAGGAGCTGAAACAAAGAAAAATAAAATTACAGTTAGTTCATAGGTCTACTGGGTTTGTTATGGTTCGAGCCATAAAGGGAATATTTGTGCCTCAGTTCAATTATCCTGTAGCTCTGTATGCATTTCCAGTTCTAGCAAGATTGCTGGTTTGTCTTGAATCAGCCTTTTAAAATGCTTAGCTGAAATACATACAGACGTGTCTGTATGAGCTACTGCAGGGTGAAAATTACACTTTATTTACAAACTTTCTAAATGTTAGCACTTGCCATGTCTATACATAAAGGAACCGAGAGCTTCAGGTAGGGATTATTTTCCTGTAATTGAAGCTAAAATAGTTAAGGTTATCTCCTTTTTTTATGAATCATAAAGCCCCCACCCCAAAGCAACAGAAAGCAAATGTTGCCTTTTTCCAAATCATTTGCTTGTGAACTGAGCCACTGTTTTGCCGATAGACTGAGCTCTTAGTGGCTGTCTATGTGAATCACAAAGATGGCATTTCTCACTTGGATTGGATCAAAAAAGCTCTTTTTCCCTTAATTATGTAAGAAAATGATGTTTAAAATTATGATTGTTCCATTGTGCCAACACTGCTTGGCCAGCCCATTGGAGCATGGGAATACTGAGTAGAACTGTAGCTTTCCAGCCAGTCCTAGTGGTGTTCATACATTCCCAGTGTTGGGAGCAGCTGAGAACAATCATGTGCTGAGAAGAAAGGTTTTCTTTCACTCTGACAAATAACTTTTCAATAGTTTAGAGAATTTGGACTCCTCAGATGCATTCTGTGTGATTTTAATGGTAGTGGTGGTGTTCACACTCGTATGCATCCTTTCTTTGTGTAACCTCAACTGCTATGGGGGATTTAGGACTAACATGAAAAGATTTCAAAGTTTATTTTTTAAGCACACTCTAAGACAAATGCAGCTGCTGTTAGCTAAGCATGCTTTTTAAGTGCCAAACATACGTAATTCAAAGAGAGGTTCAGTGCAGCCTAGCGGTGACAGCACAGGCTAATGCAGTCACACTGATACCAACATATCGAAAAGCAGAATATAAGTGAAAACTGGGGATCTGGGTTTTTTACACTGGCCTCTGTTTGACTAACCTATCACTTCTACACCTGAATAAAAGGGCACAATATCTATGGACATTTTATTGTCCATGATGCAGGCAAGCACTGAAAAATCTAGGGAGTTCCACTGTAGTCAGTGGACTATAACGCATATCTTTGTATGTGTTTGTGAATGAGTGGAGTCCCTGGTTTGCTTCTCTGCGTTCACATCCCAGACTCGTTATCGCAGCAGGATCATGTGCTTCAGCTTTGCTTATAAATACCTTCAGAACTGAATCACAAGTGGTGTTTTACATCTTCAAAGTAAAGAAAAATAACAGAGCCTTTTTTCAGGGGCCACTCCTTCAGGAGCGCTGAGTAATGTGCCCACTTTCCTTGAATTATTGTTTGCAAAATGAGTTTCACATATTGTGAATATAATACTGTTTATAAAATGAGTAAATTTGGCTTAATGGCTTTAGGCTGACAGAGAGCAGATTCAAGTTAGACATTAGGAACAAGTTCTTCCCTGTGAGGGCAGTGAGGCGCTGGCTCAGGTTGCCCAGAGAAGCTGTGGCTACCCCATCCCTGAAAGTGCTCAAGGCCAGGTTGGACAGGGCTTGGAGCAGCCTGGTCTTGTGGAAGGTGTCCCTGCCTATGGCTGGGGGTTGGAACTGGATGAGATTTAAGGACCCTTCTAACCCAAACCAGTCTGTGTTCATATGCACACACACATTTTTGAACTGTCATGAAGGATATTTCAATATGTATATGTCAATAGATAAAGTAATAACATTCATTCATTTAGATACTAATAATCTTTTTATTTATTTGCTTTCTTCCCTTTCCTTCTCTTCCTTCATCTATTGCTTGCTTGCTTCCTTCCTTCCTTCCTTTGGTCCGTCCGTCTGTCCATCCATCTTTCATACCAAGTTGGATCTTATCCATGTTCTGTAAGCACTGACCTGTCCATGAGGACAGATTACTGCACCCTAAGAGATCAGTTTGGTTTTTAGGTTATTTTGTAAACATTAGATTTACTGAAACCAATTAAATAAAGCCAAACTAAATTTTGTGGACTCCTAAAACCTATTCCAAGGGTGGATTTCACACACTGACATTGGTTGAAAAATGCAGAAAATAAGTAAATTAGTAATAATAAAACTGAGGTTTTCAGAATCAGTTAAGTAATTTGCTGCCTTGAATGAGGCTTTTATACTGGTTAAATAAGGAATTTTGGAAAGGCAGGGAATTTGCTTACACAATGGTGAAATAAATAGCTGGAACAGGTTCCCTTTATTTTCATGGCAGTATGCTTAAAAATCCTGTGTGAAAGGGTGTAATCCTAAAAATGGGTCTTGTGAATCAAGTGTACACTTAGAATCAAGACTGTACATAGATGATTGGCATAAATAAATTAGTTGTTCCACTTTGAAATTAGACAATGTGCTATTGGTGCCTTGATTAATGCAAGCCCACTGTGTTCCTTGAGCTGCACTTCATTCTGATTTGAACTGCTGCATCTAGTGCATATATTTTCTTGTTTACTCTAATGTGGACACTAGCAATACTAAAACTATTTCTTGTCACTTTGTAATGCATATGCATCAAAATTTGTCTTTTTGTGGTAAAAAACACACATTTTCTTCAGGACTGTTTATCATCCTTGTTTTTATGGACGTGGTAGAAGACAGTACTTTGTAAAGGTATGAAAAAGTTTGTAGGCAAAATACAGGCCTGAATTTACATTGTATTGCTCAACTTCTATGCCAAGGCTTTGTCAGACCAAATCTGAACAATGTGGTGTTAAATCAGGTCCTTAAAATTCTATAGGATTCCATGTATTTCCAGATTCAGTCAGCTATTTAGTTCACCACTGTGCAAGCAAATCCTCAGCTTCTCCAAAATTCCTTATTTAATCAGTCAAAAGCCTCGCTCAAGACAGCAAATTACTTAACTGTGTCTGAAAACCTCAGTTTTACAATGACTAATTTACTTATTTTCTGCATTTTTCAACCACTGGCAGTGGTTTGCTTTAACCTCCACTACTGTTTGGAGGAAGAACCAGACAGAAGGATGGGAATCTGAGGCAGCCACCTCAAATAAGGAAATACAGTTACAAGGGGTGGGAAGCTGGCTGCACTGCATGCAGGACACAGGGCGGAGGCCAGTGCTCAGAATTACATGACACAAGGCACTGTCTATTCCAGCAGTCTTCAGCGGCTCAGTTTTCATTCATTCAAACAGGGGAATTGCAGATGTGCAAAAACTTGGGCTTCTAGCTAAGCATCTGCAACACCCAATAAGTTCAATTAAAATGGTGTACAAAGTATATACCGGCTGCAGTATGTATCAACTAATATATCCACTTACATCAACTAATGACCATGTCTACAGGCAGCTGGCAGTGAACAGGGTTGTTCCACCCACTGCCAGACAAAGGAGATAAGGGCAAATAGTAAACTTTTTGGTGCTGTATTCTAGTGATCAGTACAGTGTGAATTTTCATTACCTCTTGCATAACTAGTAGTAAACCCATTGCTGCTAATTTTCAGCTGCTTGCTACCACCTAATTTAAACCACAGTGGAAACACTGGAGTTCTTTCAGTGTGCGACTAGTCATTTGACAGCCTGCAAAGTGGCAGTGGAAAGCTGACAACTTTGAGAACTAGATATTCTCCAAGGATATTGCTCATAAATGGAAGCAGGAAAAATTCAAGGCACAAATAACCTATAATGAATGAGGATGCATGTACCTGAAATAGTCTAACCTTAGGCTATCTCCTCCTGACTATATAAAGACCTGAATTAAACCTTGTTCTGCTGTGTTGACATGCTATTCTGGTCCATAGGTTTCAAAACCAGCAGCAGTTCCACTGAGGTTAGGAGCTGTGGTCTAAGATTTGGACTTATTTTAAATACGAGCTGGTGTGAACAGTAGATTCTGATCTAGATACAACACATGTTGTGAACATACCCTTTGAAAAGTTACAGGAAAGGGATAAATGAAAGGAAAGATGAAAGCAGCGAGAGCATACTAATAATATTCAAAAATAAGACAAAGCTTTATGGATATCTCGAACGTGCTAACATCAGAGACGCCAGAGTTGTGTTACAGAGTGTGAGAGAAGCAAAGAAAGACAAGGCAGTCTTATTCATTTTAATATTGTTATCATGAGAAAAAGAACATTAATTACATCAAGTGTAACTTATATAAATCCACAAGTCCATTAATTTTTCTCTTCCCGCCCCATATGAAGCTCATATGGTCTTGGCTCTAATGTTAAGTGTAACTGTAGCTGCAAGTTGTAGTTGAGCCTTTTTTAGTGGGTGTAGTTTGGTATTAGTAGCGCTCACATATCCAGTGTGTGTGCATCTATATTCTGGATGTCTTGAAAGCCTGGCCCCTTCTTTTCCCAGGCACACTATTGACTTTGTCAGTAATGGATCTGACTTGATGACAGTATTTAGAGCAACTTGAATTCAGTGTGCTTTCAGCTCCAGCATTCAAGTCATATATATAACATGAGACACAGACACTTATCTCTTCATGTAGTAGCTGCTCCGTGAAGGAAGACAGGGAATCACCCACTGTTGCAAAGATGAATGTGGGTGTCTGCACCTCCAGCTCATTTCATGAGCAAGAATCATTTTTTGCTCTGCAGGCCAAAACACCAGATTCTTCGTTCCTCACAACTACATTTTAGTTTTCTCTTGCAGAAAACTGGTTCCTAGATTAGGTGGTTTGGGGTTTTTTGGGTTTGAGTTTCTTTTTTTGTTACAATTAGATTATAATGATAAAAATAGCAAGCAATAAAACCTTGTTCCTGCAAAGCTCAGTAACAGAACTGTTGCTAAGCTCAGTGGGGTTCAAATCTCACTGTCACTAACGCTGTTTTTCATAAATGAAGCCAATCTTATAGTTAGCTGCCACCAAAAATTTATGTTTTCAGTGTCCCTCCCTTTTTCTTGCCAGAACACTGATGTTCATCTGAGTCTTCAGGGAGCTAGAGCTGCAGGCAACTAACTGAGCAAAAGATACTGATTTAGCTGTCTGAACTGGTTCCTAATGATTAGAGCAGCTTAGCTCTAGCTTGAAAACATGCCATCAGTAGTGTAATATTTGTGGTTTGCCATTCTTATGCTGTCGTGTTGGCCAAAGCATTTGATCTTTTCTCCAGTTAGGGTTGCTTCAGTTTAAAATCTAGACTACCCATTGACTCTGCTGATCAGTCAAAATTTCTGAAGCAAAGTAACAAATTACCAATGATTTCCCAGAACATGCACAAAACTGGGATAAATTATTTCATAGTATCATGGAATGGTTTGGGTTGGAAGAGATCTTAAAGCTCTTCCAGTTCCAGCCCCCTGCCCCTGGTGCCAGGGGCACCTTCCACTAGTCCAGGTTGCTCCACCCTGTCCAGCCTGGCCTTGAGCACTGCCAGGGATGGGGCAGCCACAGCTTCTCTGGGACCCTGTGCCAGGGCCTCAGCACCCTCATAGTAAAAATTTCTTCAATAATAAATTACTTAATGCAGAAAAGAGAGAAGCAGCAGTGCAAAGGTGAATGGATGACAAATGTAGAAGTGGGGAGAGGTAGGACAGCTGAACAGGTAAAAGGAGAAAGGATCTGTATTCAGAGGGAAAGAATACTGAAAGAGGAGGAATATAACTGAAAATGTGAAAAACATGCTAATAAAAAGGAGAAGAGCACAGTGATGAAGACTGCTAACACCAGTAAGGGATATATTGGTTTACATTTTCCGTTTAGGCTAAAATTAAATTTAGTTTTGTGGAAATTGTTTTCACAAAAGCTTCTTATTGAACTGTGTGAAACATTCCCCTCAGCTCTGCAAAGCATGTTAACTTACAGAACCCATTGATTTAGTACGCTCTATCAGTTGGCACTGTGTTACAAACTGACCTATCTCCGGTTAGATTTGTGTTGTCATTTTTAGAAAGATTGAGTCACCAACCCTTCCACATCTCAATCACAGGAAAAGAGAAGTGTTACTTGCAAAACCTGCAGTCCTAAGGAGTTGGTAGGATTTGTAAATGATTTGAAGTCAATATGTGGCAGATCATTGCACTTGGAAACAAGCACTCCATTCTGTGCAGAGAAAAGGTCTAGCTTCTTAGAAAAACAACCGTTCTAGCTGTGGATGGTGTTTCACTGTGAGGCTATTTTTATGACTGGCTAAGTTAGCTAACATTCCTTTAGAAGTATTTTAATGCATTCTAGCTTTCCTTCTGAGAACCTTTGAAATTTCAATTTATAGGAGGTAAAGAACAGATACCTTAATAATTTTCTCTTAAACACATTTGAAATTAGACACTGGCATAGGTTGCCCAGAGAAGCTGTGGCTGCCACATCCCTGGCAGTGTTCAAGGCCAGGTCGGATGGGCTTAGCTACCATTCTCTTTGAATCATGATGCTGTTATGATTGTGGAGCATAGAGTGTATGTTCAGCAATGCAGTTAGTTTTGTGGTAGTTTATCCACATGGATTACATCATGGGTTTGGATATAGACTGTTACAAGTCTTATGAAAGTTTGTCACTGAGCTGTAGGTGCCACATGTGGAACCACCTCATGCTTCTTCCCCCCCATGGCAGCTCAGTCATTGCTGGACATCCCTTGGGGAGACAGTTCTTGCCTCCCCTTGAAAGCCACTTGAGGCCGAGTAGGAAAGAAACAGGCTGAGATACCCCTGTGTTCAGACCCAGGTGGGTCTGAGCTTAGCCTCTTGCACAAGTTGACAGCAGATCCTCATCCTGGTTTTGCAGTTGGGCTGCATCTGTCCCACCTGTTCAGCAGAGGAAGCACTGAGATTTGGTTTTCAGACGTATTTATTGTAATGAGATATTGAAATTGCAATGAACTCAGAAACCAGTTCACCAGAATCCAACAAAGCTACAGAAAGTCAACCACAAACAGGTCTAAAATGATAGCACATAGAGTGAAAATTAATATGTCCTGTAAATAATTGCCTTCGTGCCTCATTTTAAATGTAGTAGTTAAACATTCTGGTCTTACAAGTAATTTCCTATTCACAGTTTGTGGGAAGTCATAAATGTAAAGAAAAGAGGTTTGGGGTCCTTTTGTTGGGTTTTTTGTTTTGTTTTTAAGTCAGCTAATTTCAATTCACAGGCACCATGGGAGCCTGCAATTCCAATTTTCTTCTCACAGTATTAATGAAAACTGGGCACTGCAAATACTCAGATTTTACCCTCTACATTTTAAACCACTTAGAAATACAGTCAAGAATAATAACTTCCTAATCCATTATTACACAATGTAAAACTGTGCTCAGTTGCTATTATTTCATGCAAAGTTTTTCTAAGTGCTAGAAAAAGCTTTTAAAAATCAGTCTCTTCTAAGCTGGTCTTTGACAGAGTCCAAAACAGCTGGTTGTGTGCTGTTGAGAAGAAGAGTTGCGCATCAGAGAAGTTGCTTTAAGAGCGGATTATTGCACCACAAGATGACTTTTATTCCTCTCAGTGTTAGAGCATGGTGTGAGCATAACTACAGTCTTCATGATTTTTTTTCTTGTTCCCAATCAAACCATCCTCAACTTACTATAGATGTCTAAGGATGGTTTTTTTAGATTGGCTTTTTAGTGTTAAAAATCGGGGTCATTTTTATGACATTTAATCTTAACATTCACCTTCTCATTTACAGTAAGAAACTTTGTCTGGGATGAAGTTAGTGTCTTTTTGATGCTGCAGACGCTAACAGAGCCTGCAATCGAGTAGCAAAGTTACCCATAGATAGGCCTCTGCTGCTGTGCCAGGAGACAGTGACTCTGCCTGGTTCAGCTATTAAGATGCTGGGAAGGAAACTGCATCACATGAGTTGGGAAGCAAAGAGCAAGATTTCTGTAGCCTTTTAATCCTCACTTGCAATCAAGTGTTGCCCCTTGCAATAATTCCTGTCTTGCATGGGAGAAGAAAAACAAAAACCCAAACAGGTGAATTCCCCTTCAGTACTCGAGTCTTAGTCAGATAAAGGCCCTACTTAAATAGAAATCACCTGTTTCATCAATATTATGGATGGGGATTATTGATTTACATAGATCCTAAAAGTGTCGGCTGGCCTTTCCCAGTGGCCTTTTCCGCCCTGTCTCAGAAGAGGACACGTGCTTTAGCACGTGCTCCATTAGCCTTTCCTACCTAAAATGTTCACAGACAAACCATGTGCTTTGTAAAACTGTCCTCTTATTTCCTCCTCCTTCCTTTGTCTTGAGAGGCCCTGCTAGGTTAAAAGCTTATGTTAATGTAAATGGAAGAAAAATAGCAAGAAGTAATTTCCCTCGCTGAACTGCTCCATATACAGAAGACCAACCAAATGTAACAACAGATGCTTTGAAAACGTTGTAAGTTTAAATAACATTAATGTAGTGGTTGAATATTCCTCAGACAGATGGGATAAATGAGATAATTGTGAAAACATTCTTAAAAATAAAAGGATGCCATCAGGTGAAAGGCAGGAGTTTAGGTAACACTGAAAAATATTCCTTACATGGTTTTTTAGGTTGCAGTGCTAGAAGAATGTTTTCCTCTGAGCAAGCTGTTAAGTGTCATTTAGTAGGCATTAATTCTAAAGTTAGTTGATGGCATTTGGCCCAAATGCCTGTATTTTCAAGAGAAAGAGCAGCTGTTAGTCCATCAGGTATTGACAGAGTTTATTCACTTACTTCCACTAGTTCTTAGACAGAAGTTAATTTCCTGAAATCACATACACTAAGATAAGACTGTCTCATTTTCATTCACTGTGGAAATACTCAGGAGTCTTTGTTCTGCAGCAGTGCATTGTCTCTTGTAAAATGACGCCCTATGTGTAAAAGAATTTTCATTTTCCACAATAGCTACAAGGAAGAAACCACTCGAAACCACTCACTGACTACTTTGAGGCAGACTGCATTTCTTAGTAGGGTGGCATCAACCCTGAAATGAGCAAATACCTTAGAGCCTTCTGAAGTGAAACTTAAGGATCTCTTGCGTAGTCATGGAAAATACCAGTTGTACCAACTCATAACAACTAAGAATGTTCAGAGGGGAAGGGGAAAAAAAGGAAGTTAAAATACTATCTGACACAAATGACAGTTTTCTTGGGTGGTACCTCTGTTCTTTCAGCCAAATTAAATGTCATCTTCTTTAAGCCTGTGTGGAGTAAATGCCAGGAAGTGGTGTTTCAACAGTAAGAACACAAATAACCAATAAATAAATGATGAATAGCACCAAGGTGATGAGGGAACTTAGTGCTTTTGGGGGTTTGTGGCCTTTTTGCTATGTTTCATTATTCACAGGCCAGTTGTAGATGTCCATAGGTGGTGGCTGCTTCTGATTGTCCAAACTTGTTGCAATTTTTTTAACCAGCACGGATAGTTTGAGTGACATTACATTTAATAGAACATCCTTAAAATCATCATCTTCCTATTATGTCTTTGCAGTACAAAAAAGTGACTGTTGAACCAGAGTGCTTTGGTGCACCTCGGCGAGGCACTTCTCTAATACACTTCAATCAAATGCTAGTTGTAGGCAAGGCCTGACAAAGCTAACGTCATGAATATATTGTAAAACTAAGTGTTTACTAATACTCTTAATTAACACAGTTCACTGACTGCATTTTTAGCCATGCATAATGGTTTAAAATGTGGTTTCTATAAGCCAGCCGTGATGATTAATGAGTCTTCTGCACTGCTCAGTGGGAAACCCTGGTTTACTCACTGCTCTTTTCTTGCTCCTGAGCTCAGCCAAGGATGGCAGTGCTGAGGGTACACAGCTTCTTAGGAGTTGGGAAATGCTGTTCTAATCAAAGGAATATTGCATTGACCCAGGTCACTTCATTTTTGTCCATCACACTTGCTAAGTTACGCAAGAAGATCGTTCTCAGTTATTGCCACCTAAAGTGATTCTTTACAGAGATCTGCCTCAAAGATCTTCTTCTCCAAAATGTGGTGAAGAAAGGAGATCATGCAAAATATATAGGTACTGTATGTGTTGTGAGCTTTTAACCTAGAAATCCCTCCTGGAATTAGTCTTTCATTCCACATGGCTGTGCAAGGGGACAAAATGTGCCAGACAACACAATAGTTCCTGTCAAGAAGACTTTACAGTCTGACGTGTAGGTCAGTTCAGTTCATTTCACAACTGAAAAGACCAGAGTCTGGTCTGAGAGGTGGGTTCTTAGAGGACTGGGCCCTTGCTCAGTGCAATTTGAGAGATTTTTTTCTGAGCATAAAGCACTGATTGAAGGAATGCTTGGTATTGACATCAACGATGAAAGCATAGAATGTGAGAAGTTGAGTCAAGAATGCTCTAAAGCGTAGCCACATTCAAGAAGCACCCTGTGAATTAGGAAAGAGAAGGTAGGGTTGGATAGCTCTCACAATGTAATAAAAGTAAATATAATTAACTTGGAGAAAAAGGAAGAAATACGAGAAGGACAGGAGAAGTTGAGAAGTTTGCTGAGGGAAGTGTAAAGGAGAGCTGGGAATACTTTACTTGTAGCCAGTTTATTGGCTGCTATCATTTACTGTTAGGTGGAAATCTGATTTTTTTCACCACGCCATTCTGTTGTCTTATCATCACTGTCTTCTCATTAAGTACTATCATGTCACGTTTTGTTCTTTACAGGAGGAGGGAAGGAAGAAGGGAGGGAGTAGGGAAGCGAGATCCTTTCCTCCCAGATGTTTGTATTCTGGCATTTAAATTGTGGCACGCCTGTTGTTTCGGATTATTTAGGCATTCTTTGCTTCATATCACCTTAGGAGAAATTATACTTTTGAAGGCTAGAGTGAGATTTTCCTGGTCGTCATTCTCCTTGTTTAAAAGCCTATTTACTTGTGCTGGCAGATGTGAAAATGGAATGGGCTGCAAACCAAAATGTTTTCGGACTGGTAGTGTAGGGTACATTGATGGGCAGTCCTGACCCAGTGAGTGCAATTAGAAAGATGCATGTTTGTAACAGGTAGATATGACTAATTCCTCAATGTGCAAACTCAATAATAACCTCTCCCTTATTTCATTATCTACCTACAGCAAATCCTACCAGGGCAGGAGGAGGAAGAGAGTACCCTGGCTCATCTGAGGTGATCCGTGAATCCAGCAGCACAACAGGCATGGTAGTTGGGATCGTGGCAGCAGCAGCGCTGTGTATCCTCATCCTCCTGTATGCTATGTACAAGTACAGGAATCGAGACGAAGGATCGTATCACGTAGATGAGAGTCGAAACTACATCAGTAACTCAGCGCAATCCAATGGGGCTGTGATCAAGGAAAAACAGCCCAACAGCGCTAAAAGTTCCAACAAAAACAAGAAAAATAAGGATAAGGAGTACTATGTCTGATCTCAACATCTAAAAGAACGCTTGTATAGAAATAGTCTTCATTTTATCTGAGACATAATACAAACTTATTTACTTTACTTTTTATGAAGCACATTCAAAAACAAAGACAGGGAATGCAATCAGAAAGGAAAGACTGTTTTTAAAAACAAGCATTTCATGCTCTTGTTTTTCAGAAACAGGAGCTGATAAATTCCCTAACATCCACAGTGTTTTCATTTACTCTGCCTGTCTTTATGTTGCTGGAACATTTCTGAAAGACAATGATGACACCACGCATTCATAAAGCAAGGAGTATTACTACAACATCAAGGCACAATATGAAACAAATCAAATTAAAAAACACAGAACAGGAAAAAAAAAGAAAAAAGAAGCTACCTATGATTCTGGATTTAGCCAAAGTGCTAGCGCTTTCTTGAGAAGTAAGTTAGTCTTATTGTCAGAGAAGACTGTCATTATATATGGTGACTCAACAAGCAAACATAAAGAGTTTGCCGTCTGGTGCAGTGAAGCAGTGATTGGAAACTTGCATTTGAGACAAAGTGCTGGCTTTTCTGAAGACTTACGTAGAAATACTTTCAAAAAGCCCCTTTCTGGTTGTGAGGAAAATAGTACGGAGGCCTTATTTTCAAAAACAAAAACACAAATCTGGAATATAAGGCACATTTCCACAAAAAAAAAAAAAAAATCATTGGGAAAAAAAAAAGGGGGAAAAAACCAAGAGGGCATAGATGCAATCATTGGGAAATTTTCATGCACGCTTAATATGTTATTACATATGTTTATATAAAAACACATCTATATGTGCTTTCTGGACTGTGATAAGTGATGTTTTATAGCCTGTTGTATAGAAAATGCAAACTATATCTGCTCTTCAGCCATTTTTGGTAAACTCAATGTTATAAGTGTTGCTAGGTATAGAGAGTTTTATGACATCTGGAGCAACAGACATACTTCAGTTATTTTGCAGCCATTATAAATTGTCCCAGACTTCTTCCCCTTTCTTCTTTTTTTTTTTTTTTTCTTTCTTTCTTTTTTGATTTACAGTGTAGTGGTTATACTAAAGGGGGGTGTGTATGAATGTATATAAGAGTCAGCTAATTTTTTTCTTACCTGTACAGCCTCTATTCTGTTGCAATTAAGTTTTAGTAGTTTGTATGAAAGAAGTGGACTAGAAAGCAAAAATATATCTCTACTGTAATTTGTCTTCTCCCTCCTATCTCCCTCTCTTGTTCCTGATATGCATCAATGAAGTTGATCAGAATGGCCAATTTTCCTAGAAATACACATTCATTAATTAGCTAAATATTTAGTGACTTAAACTGGCCTTTGGCTTCCAGTCAAAGCTTCACTATTGGAGAGCATGGTTTGCCTTACAGAAACCTTGTTCTTAAGAAATTATGAGAATGATGAGTTTCTTGAGAATCTTAGGAAGTATCATATAGTGTTTATCTGGCATTCAGTTACGTGAACGACAGCATTTACAGCATTAGGTGCTAAAAGATCTAAAATGACCCATTTTAATTATCCAGGCTGATCTACTGCAGAATTTACCCCTTTCTCCAAAAAGGAAATCATCTCAAGGTGCACGATAGTATTTTTCAATGATGGGCATTTTGACACATGAAGAAGTATTTTTAGCTAAGTTGATTGTGTAGTATTGCAAGACATCATAACTAGACAAATAGAAGTTCATCATGTTTTAAAGTAACACATAGCTTTTCTCACATATATAAAACATTAATGAATTTTAATTAAACATATTAAATATAATGCTGTAATTTACATGTTAAGGGTTTTTTTCTACTATTATTTCGTTAGGTTCACAGCAATAAATCATAGCGTAACATTTTATTTACATGGAAGTTCAAAGGGAATGCATTAGAGAGAAAGAGGGTAGTTCAACAGAAATCAACCGAATCAGTGAAGGCCTCTTGGGAGGGACATAGGTGTTCACACTTTACAGACAGGAAGGAGGAATTTAAAAGTAGCTTTAAAAAGCAGACACAGAACATTTTCTTGTGTGTTACTCACTGTAGCTGATGAAAAGTCTGGAAACTGGTACAGCTATCTATCTGGGAGTCAGAGCACTTTAAAAATACATGTAGCTGACATGAAAGCACCTCTCTTGAAGGCTGACAACCACATTGAGGTGTGTCATGTTGCATTTGTAAAACGTTTTCTTTTCTTTTCATTAGCATTTACATGAAAACAGGTTCACCAGATCCATCTGATGTTCATTTCTTAGGTTGTTCACCTGTGGCATTCATAATTTCTCCCACCTTTACAAGACAGCTGTACTCAGGGAACGGCAGGGTCAGGGATACGGGAGGTCATTGCTGGAAGCAGGAAACTTCAGCTGGAGGGGGGAAAGAAGAAGTTGAAAGCCAGGTGGTGTTCAGATTTAAGTGCTTGAAGATATGTAGAAGAACAGGAATAATCTGATGACAGGAGACTGGACATGACGGAATATGGTTTGAGTGAGATCAGATGGTATTTTCTGCTCGGTATTGATTGCATTAATGAAATAGCATGGCGAGGTCAACTTACAGGCAGTTTGGTAGATTAATCTTTAACTAAATCCATACATCAAGGAAAAAAGATCTGCTACTACTGTAATAAGCAAACACAGTTTTAACACTGTTTCTGAAGGTTCTCCTTTTTCCTCTTTTATTTCATAAATTAACAAAAGTAAACATGGATGTATCGGAAGTGCCAGCAAATGGATTTAAAATTCCTTTGTGTTTAAAAACAGCAGCAACAACAAACAAACAAGCAGACATAGACCAACTACCTAACATAAAATTGGATCCTTTCTCTATAATAACCTAATTTGTCTGACTGAGATGGCTTCATTTCTATGACTGTATTGTGTTGCCTTTTTTAACAAAACACTAAATAACATGTGAAACTTTCAACCCTAAGACATCGATGAGAGGCCCGATGCCCCTAACCTTATAGTGCTTTCTGTGATAGATATTTACGATTTTTTTATTTGTTGCAAGGCCAATTTATTCATTATTGGAAATGCTAAGCAAGTGGAATTTACTGTTTTGTTAATAAAAATGTTTCTTAATACAAATGCTGGCTTGTTTCTTCTCTTGCTCTTAGATCTGGAGTACCTGTTCATCTTAAAGCAGTGGGGAAAAAAACCCATGGTAAATTGGTGTGAAGTTACAGACATTCATGTCAGGAAAAAGTGACCTCAGAGCTCTTAATGCCTTCAGTGAAAACTGTCTACAAGTCTTGTGTTCAGCTGGCCCAGTTAGAAAAGTGTGAATTACGTTAATGTACTGGGGGTTGGAACTAGATGATCTTAAGGTCCTTTCCAACCCTAACTATTCTATGATTCTATGATTGTTTGATTTCACATTGAATTGCTTTGATTGAAATTTTCTGTTTTTATCAAGAAGTTAAAACTTGATCCTCCCCTCCCGCTATGGATAGAAAAAGAATTCCCTTCCTTTTGCACCACTTTTTTTTATTTCCCCTTTATTTCCTGGTGGGAAGAGGGTGGCAGAAGGTAAGGTAATGGGATAAAAAGTTAAAATTGAAAATACTTTTTCTTGTCTAGAAGACGGTTTAAAAACGTATGGAAAAATGAATGTATTTCAGGTCCTTAAAAACATTCCTGGATAATAATTATGAAATTTCAATCCAAGCTAATCCATTACGTAAGTACTTGTCTATTTAACGTGGCATTTAAATTCATGGGTAACTTCAAGCAAACATCTAATCCTATTGATTTAAACAAGTATCTAAAGTTGTCTTAATGTATTGCTGAATGGGGATGGAGTTAGGCTTTTGGATCTAAACTCCAAATAGAATTAAAGTATCTTATGTATCTTCTTTAATCACATCAGTAGCTTCTTTGACTTTAATGGGATTTATTCATCAGCTTAATTATGTACAGACTGAAATATTCGACATAAGTTCAGGAAAATCTGAGAAAACATCTTTCATGAAACAGTTTATAGCTAAACTTACATTCTAAACTGCTTTATACTGGGATTAGTACTTTTTTGTGCGTATGTGGGTTTTTTAAATAAATACTGAACATTCCATTTAGCAAAATTCTTTATGCACATTTAAAGGAGCTATAAAGCTCAAATGAGTTATTTTTGTTCTGCTACCAAAAAAACCCCCACATTTAATAATATACTTTTCAATTCTACACTGTATTTGTTCATTTTTTTCTTACATCCATACTATGTTCTCCCTTTCACCAAAATCCTAATGGCCTCTCGTTACCTGCATCATCCATCATCAGCTAACCACTTTCAGGGTTGGCCTCCTTCATCGATTATCACTGTGGCCAAGTAGCTAAAAGCCTTCAGAAGATGAGCGAAAAAGAGAAAAAACTAAATCACACCCCCCCAACACAAGTTAGAATAAGGGAAACCGAGCACGTGTATTCTGTACAAGACAACTGTGTTTGTTAATTCCTCCAATATGACTTCTTTACAGTTCAACAAAACAGTTTTCAATTGAGCATCTAGGTACTGTTTTCATGTTGATTATAGAAATCTGCTTCTAAGTTCAGTACAGGCCTCTTCAGAGGTTCTTGTAAGCATTGTGCTGAGTTAACCCAAATCTGTCAGTACAATTCTATTTGGAATGAAGTCTATTTGCTTTATTTTGAAGCCCCATTTTGTTAGAGTCTGTAATTATTTCAGCATTAAAAGGTTTCTGTCCCTCATGGGAGCGGGGAGGAAGAGAAATCCATACTGCATTTTAATCGATTTATGAATGCTTGGGGATGATAAAATTGCTTGCCTTCCAGCCTCTGATTTGTCTGGGTGGCGTGTGCCTCCTGTGGTTGTTCATTGCTCTCCATGAAACCAGAAGTATCCCCTGCAGGTTAAGCTTTGAGCTAGAGATTTCAGAAGAAAAAGGCAAGTCATTGATATGGGTCTGCTCCGTTTTGTGAGGTGCAGGCCAGAACTCACCCAGCCCTTTACTCGCTTTCTTTGGAGGCTTCTTCCTACTCAAGGTCTGAGGGACTTCAGCCGTTACCTCTGGCAAAAAAACATGGCCCTCACCTCTCTCAGTTACTTCCTACCATACAGATGGCTTCATTGTTCAGAACAAGCAGATTTCCATATGACGGTGCTCCTTCATTGGGGCTAAAGTTGTTGACTTTGGGTTTTTAAAGAAAAAAAACATGGGGACACAAGGGGTAGAGTTATTTCAAACAGCATGGAGTTCTCAGCAAGTAAATTGCCTTTAAGAACAGTAATTTCATGCTGGCAAACACTTGAGAGGTTTAAAAATCCAGGCCACTAATCCTCAGCAACATCCTTTTGGTAAACAATAAAGACATTAGCTTATTTGTCAGCGAGAGCAGGAATCCGACAATAGGGCTATCAAAACGTGAACCTGTCAGTCTGGTTGCAGCAAATAACATAGGAGAATGGCATCTGGGCAGCCAAAAATAACCACTGGCGCGTTGGCTGGACTCATGAGTACTATTACAAGCCAGTGACCATTTATCGGATGATAAATAGCAAAATGCTTCTATTATTCATCATTTGGGATGCAGCAGGCTGACAAAACATAGGGGTTTCACAGCTGCCTCGGCTTTTCGGGCTCAGGGGCCTGGTCCAGGCTCCGTGCAGTCACAGTCTGGGCAGGTCTTACACAAACACTGTCTGTTCGCCAGCTGACCGGCTGCTTCCAGATAAACCTGCCTTTTCCCTTTGAAAATCAAGCACATTGTCTGGGCAAGGTACAGCAGATTGCTCCCTGAGACAAAGCAAGTGGCTGCTGCACCATGCCGCAGCACAGCCAGCACTCTGAAACCAGACTCTGCGCCTAGAAGCCGGCTGCATGGCCACAGGTCTGAGAGTAAAACCTCAGTCCTGCTCCAGAGAGCCCTGGCCTCGGCGTGGTGACCAAACGTGGTCCAGAAATGAGAGGTCCCACCTCATGCTGATGGCCTCTGGGTGCAGCAGAAACCTCAGCTCGGCAGCAGCTTTGTGCTCCTCATGCACAGCAATGGCGGCTGGGGGAAGGGTGCTGGGTGAGGTGCATGGGGAAACCCTAGACACCAGGACGGGCTCAGCTTGTGCTCTGGGGAAGGAAAGCAAGAGCCGAGACATGAGGAAGGGCTTTTGGTCCCTCATATTGTTCCCAAAGGGCTTTCCTCGCATTCACTCCCTTGGGGCCCTATTGATACTCTGTCAAAATGGCGCCCCCCGCTGGGACAGTGGCACTTCCAGTCAGTGTGTGCCTGTGTGTGGCCGTTCTGGACAGTGCTCGGGACAAGGCTGCTGAGGAACCAGCATCCTGAGGTAATTTCATATATATTTTTATATAGTTATCTATAAATACAGATATTGAGGTACCATTTTCCTTTTGGCTTTTTTTGAGCTCCTGCAGCTCCTACAGTTGTGGCAGGGCTATGGCCCCCTGAGCCCCATTACCACAGCAAGCATGGGGTTTTGGGAGGGAGACAGTACAATCCCCTGAGGTGGGTGACTGTGAGGAGGGAAGACACGAGGGCTGTGGGCCCGGGCCTGGTGTAACTATAGAAACGGGGAAATCCAGCTGCGAAGACCTCACAACACAGACTGACTGGATGGGGAACTTGCCGCAGGGCTCGTGGCTTGGTGAAGCTGGGGCAGGCCCAGGTTTTACTCAGCTGCTAAATGTCTCAGGGAGAAATAAAATGGTTTCCCAAAAAGGTAGTGGCATAGATAATGCAGTAATTTAATTAGGAGTTAGTGTAGTTGGGTTTTTAGAGCTCTACGTCTCTGTGCTTCAAGCCAGAGAGGAGTAGCTCAGGCCTCTTGTGCCTGGGGAAGGAGGCCAGGTAGCAAGAGCATCCTACAGGCATTAAACTCACCCCACGGCAATATAGGTATCCCTAATTTTGTGCAACACTGAACCACAAAAGTTTGGATCAGGAATTTGATTGAGGGTGAGATCCAGCAGCATGTTTTGGTAAACCATAGGGAGGGGGAGAGGCTTCAGACAATGCGATATAAAAACCTTAAGGAAGACAATAACAAGCCACCAACTCCCCTGAGAAACCCCACCCCATCTGCCACTGTCTGCTACTGAGCTTTTCAGGTTCACAGGGGGTTTTATTCCTTGCTGATTGCACATGGAGAGGGAGCAGGCTTGTTACGTCAGGGCCTGTCAGACTTACCCGCTGAGGCGCTGTTCTGTTAGCCAGCGCAGAGCTTGCTGTAGCCACCGGGCCCTTCACACCGTGCGTGAGGTATTCCTTTAGATGTAGGCATTAGTGGCAGCCAATGTAAAGCATGGACTCACATCAGGGCAGAATTTAAGTGCCAGAACCGCTTTCTCTTCTGCTTTTCGGGTTTTTACTGACTTTCATTGGATTTACAGGGGAGAGCCAAGGCACAGGACAAGAATATAGTCCAGCCAGAGGAAAAAAATGCAAGGTAAGCAGGTTTTGTCTCATGCTGTTCTGCAAATCCCTTTATAGTAAGCAGAATTTCAGGTAATTAATTTATTTAAGTCTTGGTTTGTTGATGGATGCTGCTTGGGAAAGGCATGTTTATGCTCAGCTTTCCTGAAGACTAAGTTCGTTTGGGAGCTCATTTATACCTGTCTGCAGGCTCTCTTTTAGGGAAGTCTTTCAAAATGCTGATGGCACAAACATAGCAGTCATTAGCTGGACAAGTTTCCTATCTATTTTAATAGCTTTGCCTAAGTAGGGGTTGTAGGATTTGGCTTGATGTTAAGGCTACATCTGCACCAGCGAGTATAGCCCAGTAGGAGGAAATTGACAGGGCAAAGCAGTTAATGCTGAGGAGCTGACCTCCATGTTGTATTTCAGAGTTCTCTTTGAACCAGTTCTAGTCTGGTCCCATAGACTGAGTGCCAATTAGTGATTCAGTGGCATTAGATGTGTTCATAGAGCTTGTCTTATTTCGCCTGGAAAGTGTTTAGCTCTTTCACCCAGAGTGCTCTGTGAAGTTAATTGAAGTGTAGTAAGTGGGAATAGCTGCAATTGCTTCAGAACTGTACTCCCGATCTTAAATAAAATTTCCCTCTTGGAACACCCTTTGTGCAGTGCTGTGTGCCAGTGTGCTTCTAACAATTCATCATAGTAAAATTAGGGTATTTTTAATGTCAGTATCAAGCCTCAAATGATTATTGCTGTTAGACTTTGAGGCCTTCTTGATAGTTTTTACAGGACTTTGTGTCCTTGCAGTTCCCCAGCCTTCCTAGCATTCCTTCTACCCTTTTCTTTAAATCTAAAGAAATAATGGTTTGGAAGACTCGTTTCCTTTGAATAGGTTGAGATAAATATGCAGGAATTTCATATAGGTACTGTATGAGGAAACCATGTTATGAAAACTGAAATGACCAATGGTGCAATGGCTAACTTGTAGAAATAAACTGTGAGCAAATCTGGTGCTGCTGGAGCTCTAGATGGAGTAGGTGAACTGGAAGAAATGGCTGGGGTGGAGCTGGGTTTGGCCTCTGCTCGAAGAGGCAGAACTGCAGTGAACAACCCGGGTTTTGAGAAGATCTACATGCAGATTTTGCAGCCCAGATCGGCTTTTAACCACAGTTTTGATAGTCTTTTCTAACCTAGTTCTCACCAAAATAAATTCATTCCTCTAAGAGAATTAATTGTAATCAGCTTACTGATTGTAGTCAATATTAAAAGCTACAAGAGATTTGGCTACAGTTTGAGGTCTTTACTTGTATCTTTTGCAGATAGGAAAGCTGCTGTTTCCATTAAGATTGAAACTTCATTGCTGCTTTTAACTACACAGTGATTATACATCCCTCTGGCATGCTGCATATTATTATGAACACTTCATACAAACACTCTGAATAATCATTAATGCTTTTAGGTTTCTCAGTGTTAGGTATCAAAGACCGACAACACAGGCTGATTATAAGACTTCTAAATCTGAATTTTTGTAAACAACCATATTTGTGTGTAAGTGGCTGCTCATAAGTTTTGCCAAAGTTCCAGAAATCATCTTGAGATGTCTATTTTTATTATTACATTTTTAAGAAATTGATTCTTTGATTCTGTGATTGCTAAATATAGAGCCATAAGCTTGTTCAGAATCAGTTTGAGTTGAGAACGGTTCGATTTGGCAACAAGAGTATGACTTTGGAGGTTTTAGGCATATTAAGTGAGCTTTTGGGATTTAGAAATTTTAGAGCCTTCAAATTCAAAACCAACTTGGCATTATTCTTGATCTGTGTCCTGATGGGAGTTCCTCACACCCTTGGTGAAGGTTTCAGTGTGCATGAATAAACTTGAGGCAACAGTCTGGTGCCTGGTCTCACATGGGGCCTTTCTGGAAGGCAGCTTTGCCAGACCTCTGTGTGAGCATGGTCTTTGCCTGTTAGGCTGCTCTGCCCCCCAACATGAAAACTTCTAGTGATTGCCCATCCATGGGAACAATTACACAGACACTGCTGCATGCCAGCAAAGTCCTTGTCTCAAAACCAGAACGTGGCATGATGTATTCTACATTTTACATATATATATATATACTTGGCATTATATACTCTGAGGTATTAACTTCAGCATGAGCATGGATTTCATCCTGAGTGTGTAGCACTCCCAACTAAATCAGTATATTAGAAAATGCTCCAGGAAGCAGATAGGGAGGAAAGATACAGCCCTGCACAAGCATCCTGGACACAGAATATAGAAAAGCCAATCCAAGAAATCCAAAACCAGTCTGATTTTCTAAAATGGACAGTAATCTAGTATGGATACATAACTTTTGCAAAGTCCTTGTGGCCTTTCAAAACTTGCTTTTAGTTCAGCAGACTGGTAAGATGTGGAGGTCCTGACGTTACAGCAATAAATAACACAGCCTAACAAAATAGAGACCATACAAACAGGACACTTCAATTTTCCAAACTGTTATCAGAAATTGTGCAGGTGTTGTGTAATGAAAGTGGGATGAGAATCCAGGAGTGGGACTTCGTGACAACAGGATAGGACAGCAACATGGTGAAAGTCACCAGTCACAGTAGTTGCAACCACCTGGGAAAACACAGAGGAGAGGAACCAGACAGCTCTGAGTATCCCTAATCAACAGTGAGATTTTGCTTTTGTTGCACCATTGTAAGGCTCTGCATTCTCTAAACATTTTGGGGATGTTTTCAGGGCTTTCAGTTATGACTGCCAAACAGGCAGCTAAGACAGACTAAGATGTGTAGTGGTGGGGCTGTGGCAGCCCTGAGCTCAGTGTAGATTGGGTGCTTCAGAGGCTGCCCAGCTTCTCTAACAGCTCTGTGGTGCTGCTGACATGCAGCCATTCATACTGAAGCTGGCAAGTGTAATGTCTGCTTCATCCCTCTTATGCAAGCTCCAGTGTAGACACTCATGCCTGTTTGCCATGCTTTCCAGGCAGAGGATGCACCATGCCTGCCTAACCTTGCCTGTGGAATACAGTGAGGGGAAGTAAGGATCTGCTACAGGGAGAAAGTCAGAACTCTTTGGAAGCAATGGCAAAGCACTAGCAATTTCATTCTTATGGGCATGTTCAATTGCTGATGCAGGGTGGTCCTAGGGCTCCACTCGAATGCGATTCATGAAGTCTTCCTTCAGATGCTTATTGAACACTGTCAGCTGGAGCTAAACAGCCACATTTCTTTACTACTCCCATTATCACCCACCAGGAACTTTTGAAATGCAGAGAAATGCTTTTGTCACTGCATATGCTTTTCCCTTATGGCTTTTTTTTTTGTGTGTGTGTGTGTTTTGTGCTGGCTTGGTTTTTTTGTTTTTTAAACTCATTTTTATTCTAAGCCTGGGAAAGAACAATCAAATTATATCAATTTTGAGTTAAGTCATAATGGTCTTTCAAATTGCTATGATGCAAATACTTCTGTTTCAAATAACTGAGCATTAGAGTGGTAAATGATTTTAATTGGAGTTTTTAAATATGTGAAAGCTTACACAAAAGGTGCATTAAAAACCAGCTACAAATCTATTAATACTGTCCAATTACTTCCTGTTGCTACAGTGGTGTCCATTCCAAGCACTCAAAGTACATGAACTGGGCTACACAGCTTAAGGCTTTCATTAAAATAACAGTATTTACAACATATGAAATGTTAGTATGGGTAGGGAGAATCTCTTCTTCCAAGTGTTTTCTCCTATGTAAAATTAGATAAATTTCACCAGCATAGTGTGATTATTGAGTATGATGTTGCCATTTAGAGGGCTTTTTTTCCCTAATATTCCCACACCCAGGTAAGTGTAAATGTGGAAAGAGATTATAATTTCTGAAGCATCTACTGCTCAAACTGATCTTGCTTCCTGCACTAGCATATGCTTGTCTAAGCATATAAGTGTAATTGTAGCCATGCTGGTATGTTCAGTGGGAGAAAGAAAGGCGATAACCACTCTATAGTAAATACTTATCTGTTTACATAAAACTTAAGTCTGAGCTTGCACGTTTCAAGAATAAGAAACTTCTTGATTATCTAGTTTTTCAATGTACGCTGTAGGAAATGAAGGTAGGAATGGAAGGAAGATGTTCTTGATTAACAAAACTCCAGCCACAAGCAAATGTTTGTATCTACCACTGGACCACTGCCAAACATCACAGCCATCTCAGAGATAAACAGTACTGTGCCAGGGTGGGCCAAGTTATGTGTCTTCAGGTTAGCCCACAGGTGTATAGCTGAAGCAACTTTACAGAAGTTAGTTGGTTGAACTCCAGCCTTGCTCAGAGGCATTTTATGTCAGCATAATTCTGTAGACTTCGTTGCAAATTTTTATCATTGTGCCAGCATGAAACTGAGCCCAGCAGTGTATGTCTGTGTTGCTGCAATTTAAGGTTGAGACCTTCCTTCAACCTTTTACAATGGAGAAAGCTCTGCTTTCTCATGTTTCTATTCCAGAGGGAACATTAAATTTCCATTGTTAGCGCTCTATACACAAGAAAGATAGATGTAATCAAAAGGCTCTTTTTTCTATTTTTTGTATCTTCTTAGAAAAATCAGCAGTTCTGCAGCACTGGTTCTTCAAGGTGTATAGCACTACTTTGTTACTACAGCAACAGACAGTACTGGCACTGCCAAGTTGCAGATGAACTGGGTCCTTTTGCAATACCAGATCAGGACTAAAATAGTCCTGATAAATCTGCTGTATGTGAAGTTGGTGGAGTTAACAGGTAAACAGGACCAGTACAATATAGGAAAGTACCTCACTTTACAAAAAAGCTTCTGCAGTGAGTGCTTTGCAACCTCTGAAGTTGATAGAGATGGGAACATGTACTAAATCTTCAGCAATTAAATTGGTCCTTCTAGTTTTGTATTGCAGTGTTCCACAAAGTTTTATCCTGTCCCTCATTAAGGGACTGATTCAGATCTCTAAGAAGGGGTAGGAAGTAACTGTTTTCACAGTTGTAGGAACGGCTGTGCCTAAGGGAAGGACAGGGCTTTCTCAATGGGTCCTGATGCTAGAAAGGTAACATAAACTGCCTCAACTTGGATCAGCTGCTTCATGCTGAAGCAGACTTGCTCTGCTTTTTTTCTCTGCCTCCTTTGGGGATACATATAAAAGACACAAGCATGTAGAGAAGGAGGGCAATCTTAACCGTTCTTTTTCCTCCTTGCCCTTCATTCTTCCTCCTCTCTCTATGAAACAGACAGGATCTCTATTCTTGCTAAGGCAGCCTCTCAGTAAATGCTGGATTTGAGTTATTTCAGACCCTGAGCACATACAGATACTAGAAGCTGGTGCAATAGATATGCAGTCCAGCTTTCAAAAGCAGACAGTGATGTGAGCTATTATGTGCTGAGCTCTTTAGAAAAGCAGACTATAAGTTCTATTTTATTTACTAAGACCCAGTCCATGCTAGCGTTTGTGATGCAGAAATAACTTCCATAAATTGTGCCAACACATTTCCTAGCAGAGGAGCTGCTTATACTGGGCAAAATGTGCTTGTGGCAAGAGAGGCTCAAAAGAAAAGAGGGATAAAATAACAAGCACGAAGCATTCTATTAGTGTAACTGTATCTAATTTAGCTTCAATTGCTGATATTGAGGCTGCTTCTTCCCTTCTGTCTTCTGTACAGGGTGATAAAGGAGCATATCCCTAGCAAAACACTACTGTGTCAAGGACTGTTTCATATTGGCTCTGCCTCATCAAAGCAGGATGAAAGCCAGCAGAGTGGCTATGGAGAACTAAATTACTGAGGTACAAGGCCAGTCTGTGTTGGAGTAAGGCCATAGGATGGGATTGAGTTACAGAAGCTCGTTAAAGCTATTATGTACTAATTGAGCCACTGTGTCTACATGTGTGCATGCTCTGAGATTGCTTGAAGGAGTTGTGTGTCTTAACTTAAGCAATAATGAAGGAAGTTGAGGCTTGTGCATTTTGCCTTGACCTCAAGGGAAGAAAAAACCCTATGGTGGAGAATGGTGTCCACTGAGGAGATCAGTGGTAACTTGTTAAGTCACCTTGATTCATCCGTGTTAAACCTTCTGCCTGTACCCCTAGCAGCACCTAACTAGACTTTTAGGCAGATGAAGAATGAAATGCAGAGACTGTGAGTTAAAAAAAAAGCTAGCTCTCTAAACACAATTAGCTACTCAAAAACATGCCTGGAAAATGTGCTCAATTAAGAGAGAGACCTAAATAATTCACTAAGTTTTTAAAATTTCACACTCTCTGTCATTGATTTCTGACTCCCTGGCATATTTATCATTATGTGGCATATTACTGAATTACTGCCTCTCGCCAAACTGAGACAACTTGTCAATTCTTTATGTTCTTAAGGAACAGCAGAAAAACAAAGAGGCTGATCTTCCAGCTGTCTCAGTCATGCAGTTCAACCATGCTTTCTTTGTACTTTCAAACTGTTGAAATGAAAATTTGGGTGTTGAATACCCTTGGCTTCTATCTGTTATGAGAGTACTGACAAAGTTAAACCTTTCTATTGTTTAAAGTCCTTAAAAATAAGGCAATAATCACACAGATTCTTAGAAAGTAGAATACAACTGATTTCACTGAAATGTACTGTGCATTTAAATATCTACATTAGAATAGTCAAATCTATATTATTCTATAGTCATCTGGTAGAAATAAGATCTTTCTGAGGGTAATACGTAAATGATTTTAGATGTTTACCTTGGGAAAACCTTAATTCTGCTCTCCACTGTCTCTAGAGAGAGACTAGACCGCTCACGTTACAGGGGTTTGTGCACTTTAAATTGAAAAGCCCTCCTTAATGTGGCATTTAATTGCGTATACCCAGCATCTTTCATCTAGAAAGTCTTCCATGACTAATACATAACCCAAGCTGAAGTAGGAAAACAGTTTGTCTCCTAGAGGCACAGAGGCTACTTCATCCATTCTTGTAGATACACTCATCAAAGGGGTATTTCTTGAAGTAATGAAAACTAACATCCTCAACTCACTTGTCACTCCTCATGGCCACAATGTGTTTTGCTGGGGGCTACTGGCTGATTTGATGGGGACCCCAAAGCCCTTCTCTGCAGCAGTTTGGTGGCTCCCCCTCCTTCCTATGTCCTTGGCCCCTTCAAGATGCTTCTGGTCTCCAGCTGTCCTTCCTCACTCACAGTCCTTCACCAAAGAGCTCTTGGTAGTGGCTAAAGTAAGAGGTGATGATGCTACTGCAGAAAGAAACCATTCCAGTCCTGGGGTAATAGTTGGCCTTGATGACCTTAAAGGTCTTCTCCAACCTGGTTGTTGCTATGATTCAATAGCTATGTAAAGTGCTTAAGCCCAGAAAAAGTGTCCACATTGTGTCATTATGTTTTGCCTGAAAGACTATTGCAGAGCTGATCATCACGTGTAAGTTTCCTGAGCCTTAATCTTAATTTCCATAAATCTTCCCTGTTTCTATGTAGTATGAATATTTGGCAAAATACTGTTTTGTATGGAGCAACAGCCAGTCTTCCCTTCTGGAGAGTAGAGAGGCAACAAAACCAAGTTATTTTTTGTGTGGGGGTATTGTGAGCACATACAGCCTGTAATCCCAAGACTGATTTAAACTGGAAAGTTCATAAAACCTTGATCAAAACAAACAGCATTTCATTCACTGAGCAGTGTCACTGGAATGCACTGAACTGCCATTTATCTGATTATGGCAGTATCTGGATTAAAGATTCTGATATTGAACATTTTGGATGTTAGAGATGGGGAAGAAGGGGAAGCAGAGATGTTAACACCCAGTAGGATACAGAATGCTAGATAGCTTTTTGTATTTTCCTCTTTTGCTCCCTTTTTTTAAAGCTGCTGCTTTTCTGAGATTAAGTTGTTAGAGTCTACAAGCTCTTCTGCAGAACAGTAAGCCTGCAGACAGAAAACGATGTACATATGCTTATGTCAGTTATTCCTTGCTCCATCCAGTGAGCTACTGTTTCAAACACACCCAGTTTAATGTACCTGCAATAAAGCTTTTCAGTGCTTAGGTTGCTTTCAGTCAGCTTAAAGCATTTCTGCACCATAGAACAACTTTATGTTTTTCTGTGCTATAAATACCTGATTCATGTCTTTGCATTATCTGTTACCACTTAGCACTGAAAGAAGGAAAATGGATCAGATCTAGTGAAACTTATAGTCACAAAGTAAATAAATACTTATTGTGTGTTTCTTTCTGGGCTGCTTCAATGTAGTTATTTCACAAGGTAATTTTCAAGGTCTCCTTAAAGAGCAGCGTGACAATTGCAAATAGATCTTTTCAGAGAAAGATGGGAGTAAGTTTTTCTACCACCTCTTCCAGTAATGACTGCCGAGGTAAACGTGTCCAGCATTTACCAGGAGCATGATATGATTAGTAATAGCCTTTATAATCCCATCCAGAAAAAGCAAAAGGAGTAAGTGAATTCCCACAGTACTCCTGTCCTGATGTCCTCCTCTGCATCTGCTTGTGTCCTAGTGACCAGGCAGCACCGCTCCCTTGCATTCAAACTTGACATAAAGGAACTGCAGCAAAATAACCAAGCAAAGGTGTTTACCAAACATACCTACCCAAAAAGATATGTATCTCACTGCCTCGCTGCTCTAGAGAGCATATCTGATTCAGCTGATGAAACTGCAGAAGAATAAATGAGCTCACTGAATTTTGAGACCAATTTTGGCTCCAGTTCTCTCTGCAACTTCTCATGTCCCAGGAAACTGATTGATTGATTGAGTCATCATTAACAGCCTGAACCTTTGAATGAAACCAGTGGGAGTCTTGCCAGTTTTACAAGCAGGAACAGGCTGCTGAGTAAGTTTTCCACATGAAAGTACAATTCACTAACATGTAAAAGGGTAAAAAGAAGATAAAAATCTGAAAGACTGACATGACAGCTCATAAATCAATTTAGTATAGAAATTGTGCACTGAGGTAACTGTTTAAGTACAATAAAAGAAGCTGTCAATGTTTTTTTGTGTTTATCATTACACCCTGATTTCAGTTTGTGTGACTTCATTATTTTGCTTGATTAGGTGTGTGTGGACATAGGTAGGGGAGCTTTTGGTATACCTTGAGAATGACTATATCCCTTGATTTTTACCTCCTATGGTCTCTCTCCTGTTGACGCAGAAGTCCCGGACACAGCACACAGACCAATATGATCAGGCTGTGCCAAAGTTTATTGCGCGGATAGCTCAGTATATATAGGCACTCTACTTGTCTATCATTAACACACGCAAGTCTAATTGGATACATGTATTGTTCACACGGCTAAATACCAAACAGGATTCACTCAGTAACAGCTTAATGATTGGTTAACTATGACAGCATATGCTTCAAGGTTACAGTTAACATTCCTTCTCTGCGTATCTCTCTCAGTAGTTTTCCATGCTAACTTTTCCCAAGGTTTCTGCACGTACACGAACTTTAGTAACCCTCGGGCGAGGCCTCAGTGCCTGCGGGTCACTACCTTACAATTGTCAAGCAATTGTCTGGATTGCTCACATGCCCGTTCACAGCCAAATAGCTCTCCACACTCTCCCTTCTCACTGTCCTCATCATCCCACATGGCAGAGTCATCTTTGGGACCAGAGAACAGGATGTCTTCCCAGGGAACTGTCAGTGCTCTGATTTAAGTGTCAGTCTGTGGGCTGTCTGTGGAGACATGTGCGGTGTGTAGTAGCAAGCACACTGCATGAGCTGTAACAGAATCACTGAAAATACAATCTGAACCTCCTACCTATCGCAGAAAGGACCTACCAGTAGGTTACTGAGGCAGGCTGACCAACTACAGCATGATATATCTGTTTCAACCTCTCAAATCTCAGGATGGACTTGAACATAGAAACAGACTTATACAAAGGCCCTTGGGAGTGCACTTGGTCTCATATGTTATACTCCAGTGAGCATCACCATTTCTTGGTCATAGTATCAAGGAAAGATATAATTAGATTTATATTTATGTGCTTTTTGCAACATATAAGGTTATTCTCTGTTTCTGCTATTACCACTTTGGGAGTACAAACAAAGCTGATTAATACATTATTATATCCTTACAAGGGCAAGTTATTCGATGCATGAATGCTAGTGACACTTTCAGCACTGTGCTCACGATGCTTTTTCTGATCAGAGTGGTTTAAATAATACATGAACTTGTGCATATACATATTGCAGTTCATCTCTTTCATCAGGAGCCTCGGTAGATTCTCTCAGCTAGTTCTCTCAAGCGCTCACATGTTTTCAGGGTGAAAGTCCTTTTATTTGTTGCAGGCAAGTTGGAAAT
Source organism: Amazona ochrocephala (assembly GCA_039720435.1). Classification (NCBI taxonomy): domain Eukaryota; kingdom Metazoa; phylum Chordata; class Aves; order Psittaciformes; family Psittacidae; genus Amazona; species Amazona ochrocephala. Next base: position 118,131,703 of record CM077878.1, on the reverse strand, counting down.
TCTTGCTGAGGTATCATTTTAAATTCATTTGGCTGTGCAACCTAGTTTAACAAGGGCAGCTTCCAGCCTTTGCTTTTCCTATTCTTCCTGGGAAGAAAAAGAAGCTTATGTGAAGTGTTTTAATGCATGAAAAAAACACATGAAAGGAAAAGCAGAAAATTGGATTTGGTAATGAAGATTTTGTGTTAGGATTGCAGTGGTCACAGTTCAGTTCCCTGGAGTTTCTGTATGACCTTGGGCAAGTCACACCAATCTTTCCAAGTCTCCTTAAAGAGGGGTAGCAGTTCCTTTTCTTCCCCTCTGTCTTTTCTGTTTGACGTAGGTACAGATCCTCTTTCAGTGTGTTTTTATGGTGCCCATCATACCATGGCTTCATACATATTTGGGAATTTTCATACAAATCAAGTACTAGTGAGGAAAATACTTAGGACTTTATATCTTTGAAGGTCCAATTCAGGATAATAGCTGAACAAATATGCCGAAGAGTGTGTGTTTATAGAGAAAGCTCCTTCTGTCAGTGGGTTTGGGCAGAAAAGGAAGATTCTGCATTGAGAGCAGGGTGGGATCTGTGCATTAAACACAGCTGGCACAGAAGAATGTATCCATCTTTTGTGTCTGCTCTAGGCTGTGTGTACTTTGGAAGTGCTGCAAGAGTGAGGAGAAATTCTAGAGAGACGCCTCCTATATGCAACGGAGCAGGACTTGGAATTGATAAAGAGAGGAATACATGCAGAGGATCCTTAATGGGAGAAGTTACAGTTGATTATGTGTCTTATCTGTAGAGGAGCACAGGCTTGTGTGACTGTTTTTCAGGAGAGCACCTGCCCTCAGTGTCTGCAGTGCTTCCTGCACTGAACCTAAATATATGGCTTTGCATGGGAATGGCTGTGAGGATTTCTCCTTCCTTCCGGCAAAACACTGCCTGGTATTTCTGCTGAAATAAAATGAAAATGTCTGAAACAAACCAAACACTGCCACCCCCCCACCCCCACCTTGCAGCCAAATCAAATTACTGTAATAAAATAGAATTTTCAGTTGTTAGTCATACACCAGCACCTATCAGACTGGGACACTGGGAGCTGCTAATGAAGCGCTGCGGTTCATCACCTGGGATGTGTGCCCAGCTTCTTCAGTTCACGGTATTCCATGCTCATCGCTTCTGGGGACTTTGATGTGAACTTAGAAGTCCTTCAGCACCTGCAGCTGTGCATGGGGGTCAGTCACAAACAGATAAAACGAGGCTGGGCTGTTTTTCCGCGCACTGCAAGAACGAATCTGTACTGCTTCTCTAAGTGCACACAGGGGGCAGTGCAGGGCACAACTGGTGCTGTGTTTATGAAAGTGTCCCTGGCTCATTAGCTCTGGTTACCACCTTAGATAAACCTGCAACCCACCTACTCCTGGTGCCATCTATTAGGCCAGAGAGACCTCCCTGCTGGGCAGCAGTCATTAGCCACTCTGCTCTTAGGAGAAGCGGATGGTGCTCACCTGGGCTGCTCCTCAATTTCTGGTCTCTTTTCTGTTGTTCTGTTTTGTAAGCCATGCTTTTCACCAAGAATTTGTTGTTTCAAAGCTACAGTGGCTTAAGTAAAGACAGGGAGTAATCCTGTAACTGAGAAATTTCCAATCTATTTGCTGTCACTGGTCACCCTGCTGGAAGTTGTACAAAATCTGAAAAGAAAGGTTAAACCAGATCTGCTTTGCAGCCTCCTGTTCAATTCTCTGGCAGGTCCATGAGGATTTCATGTCTTCAGAGCATCACTGGCACTGAGAGTTCGGTTAGAAAAATGCTTGTTTCTAGTCCCTTCTTAGGAGCCTGTCTCACTGATGTACCACAGGAATAAAATGCAATCTTAAAATCCCCTTTGCCAAGAGGGACTGTGAGACAGCAAATCCCTCGGGGCTTTGCTTGATGCCCAAAATGACCCCATGTCTGGCCATTTGTAGGGTTCAGTAGGGCTCTAAACTAGGAAATGTTTCTCTGGGGGATTAGGTTTTATTTTAAGCATGTGTGTTTTCTTAGTGAGGTTCACACAATTATATACCTGCATGCTAAAGCACAAGATGTTTGGAAATCTCAAATCCACACTTAGCAATTCTTCAGAGTTTCCAATAAAGCATATTTCTGGAAATAGTTTAAGAGCTGGAGAGGAAACAGGAGAACTTTGCATGGCAGTTTTATGTTTAGAACAGGGAGGCTGCTCTAGCTCTGAGACTTTCACTTTTTGGTTCAGGACAGTCTCTCAGGGTGCAAGAGAAAAATGATCAAAGGAAAGAAGCATGGCAGTTCTTTGTAAGGAATGACTGCTGTCCTTACCCTTGTTGGCTGTGGGTCTGGTCGTTCCACTGTTGAAGTTGATAGAAAAGCTTGAATGGCTTCAGTAGCAAATAGCAAAAGACCTTAAAGGAGGGTACTTGTCCCTTATCTTTTGTCTTTGTAACTGATTAGAAAGTGTTTGAGCTAGACGATCACTCTGGGCTATTTTCTACCTACCCTCCTAGCTTCTACTCTTACCCTCCATTTACGTGTAAGTAAGGTTCAGGAAGTTTGTTACAGCTGATGTAAGGTAACAGAGGCTCTGCTGTCCAGTCTGCAGTTGCCATGTCATCCTCTCAAGGCTTTTTATGTTATAAAAATTTCTTTTTAATACCTCAAAGAGAAACACTCTAGTAATTATAGCAGCTATTTCCTTCCTTAGCTTTACTGTTTCTTCTCTCCTGTGCAGATTATTTCATTTAAGCTGATATCCTGAGCAATTATAGTACAACATCATTTGAGACGTAATCACCTCTGGCTAACCTCTTCAGGATCCTTTGGATATAAACGTGTTGATGTCTAAGCATCCCAGTGAGAACATTTCAGTGAGGAAAAAAACCTATATGAAATCTAATATTTCCCAGGAAACTTGGTCAGAAATAGAGCAGAATAAGGCTCTCTGTTAGGGAGAGAGGCAAGGAGTATCAGAAGAAGATATCGCATTGGTTTTTATGGCCAGAAAGAATAACTGTGATCATCTATTCCCATCTTCTACAAAACGTAAGCCAAGATTTTGGCTGCAGCCAGTGCTACTGGCTGTAATGGGCCACATCCAAAACCTTGTGCAGTCACTGGGAAAAATGCTATTGGCTTCAGTGTGGGGTTTGGAACAGGGTCAGTGTGATCAGAAGCCCAGCAGTACAGCCCAGCTGTGGGAAATCCCCGGTTTGTACCGAGCAGTGATTGTCTGCCAGTAAACACAAAGTGTAAGTGGCTTCCTGGAGGCAGGAGAGTGCCTTTTCCAGAATTTCTTCCCTGGTTCTGTGGCTCTCTTTTCTGGGGTGGGAAGGAACCTCAGGGAAAACATACAGGGAGGAATTACTGCTCTCCACGATCCTACTCTATCTGCAGCCACAGCCCCTGTGGCTGCTTTCTGTTGCTGCTGAATATCTATACAGAGCAACTTCTCTGTTCCCTGTTGTGGATGATATAACACAGACAGCTGGAGTCTGGTGTGTTCATCTAATGGTTTGGTAAATAAAAAACCAAGAGCTATTCTTTGGTTTAGGAATAGCTTAATAAGAGTTGGTAAGAAATTTGAAAGGTGTTTGTGTGTGTTTCAGTCATTTGAGCAACAAATCACCACATCAAGAATGTATTAGATCTGTCTGACTAGTCTGGGGGGAAAATGCAAACCATCTAAAATAAAAAGAATACTTAGAAGTGCTCCTCTAGGGCTCCTTTGGGGCTTCAAAATGCAACAATTCAGAAATAGAATCATAGAATCGTAGAATAGTTGGGGTTGGATGCTGCATTTTGTGACAAAATGGCAGTTTGCATTTTAGCAGTGGCAAATCTCAGCGTATATGTATAATTAGTGTTTCCCACTCCTACAAAAAAAGCAAAACTGCATTGTGAAGAAGGTGATATGACAGGATAATTCCCACTGGTGATGTAAAACCTCTCTTTCCCACAGTTACAGCTGCTTTGGCATGCATGTTCCTCAGCAGAGCTCTTTGCAGATGAAGGAAAGGTGAGTTGAAGCCTTCAGGATTTGGTATTTTGCACAAAAATACTATTTTTTAAAACCACATTATAATTCCTTCCCAGGTTACTAATTACTTGAAAGTGCTAATTCTGGTGCAGTGTTTTGTGATATACAAACAGCTGGGTCCTGCTGCTCTTCCTGATGAACAAACTTACCAAACCAGGCCTCCAGCTGACCCCTGCAATAGAGGCAGCAACTGTTGCAGTGGTCTCTGAGAGGCAAAAGCTCTCACTTCTCAGAGGATGCTCTCTCTGAGTAAGAATTTCCTCTCACTCGTAGGAACATGTGCAGTCCTCCCTGCGCTGGCCTCTTTGCTGGCTATCTGCAGCTTTGACAAGGCTCACTTACAAATGAGTTAAATAGTGTCCTCTCTTCCTTCCCCTCAAGTCTCCTCACAGATAAGGCAGGGATATTGAGGAATGGTGTTTGGTTTTCTTTCTTTCAAGTTATGATCTTTTGCTGTAAGACTGTCAAACAAATTGGCTAAGGCAGACAGAATCTGAAGTTTGGATTCCCATTGCTTAAAGTATCTTGAGGACACTGACATCTGAAAACTCCCCATCCCTGGGCAAACAGGTAGGTGTCTGAACACAAGTGTCTAGCATCATTTTAAATGCCCTCAGTGCCCTGAATTCTGGTTGCCTCTCTGCTTCCAGGCAGAGATTTCCCTGACAGGGAGGAGATTCAGATTAGACATTAGGCAGAAGTTTTTTACTATGAGGGTAGTGGGGCCCCGGCACAGGGTGCCCAGAGAAGCTATGTGTCGTGGTTTAAGCTTCTCAGCCATGCACAGTTTTGCTCACTCACTCACTCACTCCCCATTCTTTCTTCCCTCCGCTCCTGGAGGGATGGGAAGGAGAATCGAAAGAATGCAACTCCCACAGGTTGAGATAAGTACAGTTTAGTAACTAAGGTATAACACAGATCACTGCTACTACCACCACTACTAATAATAATAATAATGACAAGGCAAATACAAGGAAAGAATACAATAGCTCACCACCCAGCTGGACCAAGCAGTGCACCTCCCACGGTGCACCCCCCACCGTGCACACCCCACCACCCTTCCAGCTCTCTGTCCTCCGTTTCTACATCCTGGACATGACGTGCTGTGGTATGGAATAACCTCTTTGGTTAGTCTGGGTCAGGTGTCCTGTCTCTCCTTCCTCCTGGCTTCCCCTCCTCCCTAGCACAGCATGAGACTCACAAAGTCCTTGGCCAGCCTAAACGTTACCAAGCAGTAACTAAAAACACTGGTGTTATCAGTGCTGTTCCCAGGCCCAAAATCAAAAACACAGCCCTGCACCAGCTACCAACAAGGAGAAAAAAAATGACTGCTGCTGCTGAACCCAGGACACTGTGGCTGCCCCATCCCTGGCAGTGTTCAAGGCCAAGTTGGATGGCGCTTGAAGCAGCCTGGTCTAATGGAAGGTGTCCCTGCCTTTGGCAGGGGGTTGGAACTGGGTGAGCGTTAAGGTCCCTTCTAACCCAAAGCATTCTATGATACTATGATATCTGTCTGTCCTGTGACAGACCCACGCTCTTCTGGAAAAACAAAGGGCTATCAGGTGAAAGGCCACAACAGCCTGAAGTGATTTAGCAGCTACAGGGGCTTTGCTGGGGCATAGCAGTGCAACCCAGGGAGACAAGACCTAGGTCTGCACAAGCTGGACTGTATTGCCATAGCACACCAGCTGGGCCTGTAAACCCTGCTCTGCAGTCAGCACAACCACCCCGGCAGAGCAGCTTTTTGATGTAGCTAATAACTCCATTAGTCCAGGGATAACTCTGTTATCCTTGCACAACACTTCATTGCACCATGTAGATACCCCCTGAGGAACTGTTCTAAAGCCTTTGATAAAACAGGAGGTGAAAAACTATGGATCACAACTTGGAGAACAAAGCTCCAAGAAGTGGCACTGGAAAGCACATACTGCCTCTTAGGACTCACAGGCAAGTTGAGCATTTGGTCAAAACCAAGTACCTGTGGCTGTAGCAATAGGCTGATTTACACCAGTAGGGAATCCAACCCTTTGTTTTTCGCACTCTGCTGTAGCATTAAGGTGAGCATGTGCCAAGGAGGACAGAACTGACCAGGGTGTATATAAATCCGCTTCTGTAAGTTGAGGAGGAAATTCAGCTTGTCTGTAGCTGCTTGTTTTGCTTGACATGCACCCTCTTGCAGCAGCAGGAGGAAAACCAGCTCATTTTGGGCTGAAGTAGTGCCTGCTCCTCTTAGGAACAGCTTGTGAGCTCTGCATTGGTGTTCAGGGGCAGGTTTACTTCTGTCTGATTACTTTTGAACAAACAACAGTGTGGGGTTATTAGCAGCATCCCTATTATGTTTCTAATAGTCTTGTTAACGTGCAGGAAATCGATGCTCGGAAATGTTAAGTAGTGTACAGAGGAAAGTTAGTGTACTACTCTTTGAGGCCCATCCAGACTTTGTCAACAATAATTACTCTTCTCCAGGGATCATTGAAGCTTTTTGTTTGTCCTCAGTAGTAAAAAAGCCAATAATTGACACAGGCTGAGCTCTTCGCCTTTTGCTCAGTCATCTGTAGGTAAAATGTCTGTGCCCCAGCAACAGGGACCATACAGTATTTATTTATCTCAGGAGAAGGATTACAGTATAGAAGTGAAAAATTGAAGGTCTTTAAGAAAATAGTTAGAGACTCAGTGAGGAAAAGGGGCCCAGTGGGAAATGAATTAACCTCACATTTCAGAAATGTTTTTCAACTCTTTCTGCAATGCAGGCTTCCTCTTAGTCTCCTGGGCCACTCATTTCACTCCTGCTTCCATGGTGTTAGAAGTGGATACTAGTCCTCTGCATCACAGAAATACTGCAAGATACTCAGATTTGAAGGGGCTGAGAGTCACTCAAACATCAGTGGAGTTTACTCCTCTAGTCACCATCCCAGCTCCTTTGGCCTCTCTTGCATGTGGGCTCCCCCAGCTTCTTTTAACCTGGAAGATTGAGAAAGCCACTGTGACCTCTAGGACAGAGAATTCCTCTTACTTTATCCCTGGAGAGTCAGTCACTGAGTGACATGTCAAACACTGAATTGAATAAAATAGGACAGACAAGACAATGGCTTCATTTTTGGTGAATGGTAGAGCCCTTATTCAGATGTGCTAAGGTCAGAAACACAAGTACGACTTACCCAGTGTTTCCATGCAGGAGGCACTCATGATGCAGGTATCTGCGTTTTCTTAGTCTAAAATGACCCTAAAATACATTGGGGCAGGACTGCAAAACCCCAAAGAAGTTATCTGGAGCCCCCCATTTTTAGCACTAAAAGAGTAAGAACTGAGGAAGGACAAAACACAGGTACAGGTGTAGTGAGTGCATTGCTAGGTATATTGCTCCTCTCCTAGTTTACTTCCCTCACTGCTGTCTCATGGAACACTTTATCTTGTATGCTGAAGGAAATATGACACTGTTGATCAGCACTGCTTCTGCCATTGTAATAAAATGAAATGAGATCAAACGTACTCAGCCATTACTTGAGCGAGTCAGACTTACTGACCTTCACTGTGGCTGTTAATGTGCTGAAGTCTGTCTTCCAGCTGTAAAAGCTGTCTCTCCTTTCTGAAGTGAGAACAAGGAAAGGGAAAAAAAAAAAGGGCAGAAGGAAAGAATTTTACACTCACAACATTTCCCCCCCCTCTTTTTTATTTTTAACTATTTTATCCAGTCGTAGTTATCACCTAATTCATGACATGTACCTATAGAATAAAGTCTTGCTGTTTGCTCATGCAGGCTTACTGTCTTAGTAACTCATTGCAGGCCCTCAAAATATCTCTGTATATTCAGTCATAACCAATGTATCTGTAGCAACTACCAATCATCCACGATTTATCAGTCTGCCAGGTGGGATTTGCCTTGCATTCACAGGGAACAAACTGTCCTGTGGCATAAGCATCCAGTGGGACGGACAGAGCTTGGGCTGGTGGGAGAAGCTGGCTGAGTGGAGGACTACCCAAAATTGTCATTTTCTCAGGGAGATGTTAATGAGGCTTGCTCAGCTTTTTGTGAAAATATCATTTGCAGCACACAGGGCCCACTGACAGAAGGAGCTCTGGTGAATCTCACAGAGGTAGTTTAAGCCATTAAAGCCTCCTGCCATGTGCTTCCTCTGTCCATGAGGCTTCTCATCCTTGCAGCTCTGGTAGCTGAATAAAAGAAGGGTCTGAACCTCAGCTGGTGCAGCTCAGAGTCTGATGCATTATATTATACTGCCAGTGAAGGTGACATGCGTGGGGAGGGAGTCACGCCACAATCACAGCCTGACCGCCGCAGCGTGCTGAGTCAAAGGGGAAAGGAAGGAGCTTCTCTTTCCTGAGACATACACGAAAGTTGCTGCTGAGTCAGAACAGCAAGAACATTAACTGAATTGCTAGGCGTTTTAAAGTGTTATTACTTTTTACACCCTGCCCTTGTATGTGTCAAGGGAGAACTTGAAACAATAGAAAGGCTAGCAGATCCCACAGAATCTAAATAAACTCAGAGGGGAATATTTTAATTTCCTTCAAGATTAGGAACACCAGTTCCATTTTCAAAACCAGCTTATGTAGCTTAGGTACCTCAGGGCTCATATGTATGATCCATTGCAAGCAACTGCGTGTTAACTGTGGCTGCCCAGTACAAGAGAGTTTCACTGCCCAGACTAATGTATATGAGGATGTCCATGGTTTTAAACCCAGTCTTGTGGCTGTGTGGTTTAGAAACTGGTTAAAGCTGACTGGGTGCCTAACATCTGGCTGAAAGCCAATTGCTGACTGCACTGGAGCTCCTGCCCAGACAGCAGCTCTGTGGTCCAAGTTTAATGGGGGTGGCTTAAGAGGGCCAGGATCCTATGTGACTGTCCCTGCTATGCAGGAGTAACCTTCAGGTTAGGATGGAGAGGTGAGAGCTGGAACCATTTCAGGTGTCTGATCCACATCTGTCACATGCTGTGTGTGCTCAGCTGTATGAACAGAGGTGACAACTCCAGGACAGATTTTAAGATTACTATATGTTGTTTTATCCCCATGGACAGAGAGACATCTGAACACCTGACTAATAACTACTGAGCCACCGCAGTTCACAGCATGGTGTTTCAAGAAAACCAAAGTCACTGATAGTCTCTGATAGATCACATGGCTGGAAGAGCTAATTGGTATCCAGTAGGGTTAATCACACCTAAATTCCCATAACATGGCTCTCTTGGGCACTAGTAACAGTGAAGCTGTGAGCTGTGTGGCTGGCAGTGCAAGGCTGCTGCACATTTACCAAGCCATTGCTATGAGAAATGTAGTTATGTGTCTAGAGGTGAATTGGAAATGTCATTTAAGTTCTAACCAATTCCTTACAGCATTATGCCAAAAGTTATGTGTCAAGTTTATAAATTCAGATTGAAAGCATCCATATTGTGCTTTGTTCCTGCTTAACTGTGTTGGTAACTGCTCTGAGAAGGTGGTGCAGTGTTGAATATCTTCCTGTAGTAATTACAAATGAGTATGAAAATCAGCTGCAAAACAGGGAAGTGCTTTTATCCTGATTTTGCAGATGGAGAGCTGAAACAGTAAAGGCCAAATCTAATAAAGAATTACAGTACTGCAGCACCTACCTTGCAGTCATCTGGTGCCCATATGGGATTCAGAACACAGGCATCTAGTCTCCATTTAGAGGAGCCTACATATATAGGACAGGCTCATCCTCTCTTCAGTGGAAACTAAAGTAGCCAGTTTATTAAGAGAGAAGTCGCCTTAAATCAGTACTCCTGGGTGTCTCTGATTTGAGCTGTCCAGCTAAGAAATGCTATGAGCAAGGACAGGTGTTAGACTTTACACCTTGGCTACTTCAGTCAGGTTTTTGAAGAGTTTTGGCTTTGGATCATGGAGATAGGTATCCCGTGTTCGCACTTTCAGTAGGGATCCCTCATCTCTCTTAAAATACCAAAGGAAGAGGAGGCCACCTCTCCGTTTTCACAGTGCTTTAGTGGCCTGCTATTCAGGAAGATCCAAGTTTAATCTTCCTTTCCCTTCCTTCCCACACTGAAGCTGTTCCCTGCATCAGAAATAATGTGAGAGCAAGGCAAGCAGTAGGAGGGAGTTTAGCTCTGCAGTGTGCTGCCTGGGAATGGTATTTGGGGAATACAAATGCATTCTGTGTGTAAACCAGGACCCACTTTGATGCATCCTGATGGATATGCTAACTACAGGAGTATGGATATAGTCTCCTTACACAGGATTTCCAAAATATTTTTTGCACAGTGATGCAGCTAAAACACAGCTGTGAGCATCCCCCTCTTCAGTCCCTCTTGACAGAGACATTTCCAACTCTCCTGTGAGATGGCAGACATCTGAATCCCCTTAGGCAAGTGTAGGACCTGGCTGTCCAAGTTTGGTCCTTTAATGACTGTTATTTTGATGCCTGTCCAAGTTTGAGAACAAGGAGCTTGAAGTGCCTGCGTGTAAGCTTTTTCCAGATTACAGTTCTGCCTCCTTCCCTCTGTAGTTGTCTACATTCCACTTTGAATTTGACCTTCAGTAGCTTATTTAGGTACCCAAACAGAGTGTGTGACAGAGTAAAGAGCTGAATGCAGTCTCCCAAGTCTTGATCTATCTTTGGATCTGTCTTTCCCTTCAGCTGATTTAGATGAGGCTTTAGCTTTATTCACTCCTTGCCCAAGCAAAGCTTCTCTTGATGTTTAAACTTATGGCCAAATATTAATTTGAGATCTAGAGACAATAAAGTAGACACTATGACCCACAAGAGAAAATGAAAAACATATTCAAGGGAAATCTTTCCACAAAAGCACTTAAATGCTTCTGTTGTTTTTCTCATCTAATGGTACAAATACAGCGATGCCAGCTCCTAACATCCAGGCACACAGTAATGGCTGCCAGTTTTCCTGGCAGATAAAAGCAAGATCAACACCTCAAAAGAAAGACATTAGCTGGAGAAACCTCTAAAATACAAAATACTGCAGGATGTTGCAAAACAAGTGGGCACCCTGAGTCTTGTTTAGCAAGTTCACCCATCACTGAGACAGCGCCCAGCCTTGCAGTGGGTAAGGTATTCTTGGCTGTATGTGCAATATCAACACTGAAAAGGACTTGGAGACAAATACAGCTTGAAATGATGATCCCTCAGGCTTTCCAGAAGGAGAACTGATTAAACCAGATGGGGAGTATTTAACCGCAGCAGGCCAGATTCTCAGATAATGTAAATCAGCTTCACCCCACTGATGATCTATAGCAGCTGGAACCTGTAGCTTCAAAGGACCAAGTTGCAGTATTCTCAGCTATTGAGTCCATATAGATTTTAACCAGTAAAATTAACAAAGCCAGTGTATGGTGGGGTGGGGGGGAAGTAATCCTTAATTTGCCAGAAATTGCTGAGACTTAAATAGTAATTTCTCTAGTTGCAGGCTTAACAGACTTTTCTCTCAGCTTTTTAGACCTTTTTGCTGAACCTCATAACATAATCAATACAGAAATAACACATTTGAATGGCCTTGGATGGTAGCAAGCCATAAAAGCTTTGGAAGGCTGTTAACATGAAAATTCTCCTTTCAAAGTGGAAGTTGTTTTTAAGGACAAGACAGCAGCTGCTTTGAAATGTCTGTGAATTCTTTTTCCTTGCAATTAGTAGCAAACAATAAAGGCCTCTCTTCTGAGCACTGATGGCATTGCCTTGGCTTTGGCAGCTTTTGTCTTTTCTAAATGGTAACAACTGTGCATGTTCATTTCTGTTTAGTAGGGAATGTGTACTCCTGTAAAGCACGCTCATTCCACGTGCTAGCTATAGGCATGTTGTTCTGAGAAACCGTTTCAAGTCTGGGCTTCTGTAATTAGTGTTTTTACTGATACATAATATAAACCTAATAGTGTTGTTATGGTGAGCTTACATGAAATTGGTAAGTAGTGAAAACTTACTTGCCCAGCTGCTCAGCAGTTGTCTCTCAGTCCTCCCATGCCTCGCAGGGCTTTGTTCTTCTACTAGGAAAAAGAATTTGCTTTGTGTAAGTGAAGTAGAGGGACAGAGAAAAGGTTGGTTTGGCTGCTTTCAATTATTTGTTGCTGTGTAAATGGTTTCAGGCAGCATTTGAATGGAAAATCCTCGGTGAATTGGCTTGTATCTCCCTTTGCTGGGGATAACAAGGCATTAGTTGGCAACTTAACTGAAGCTTGTTCCAAGCTCTGCCATGGACCCGGTGTAAGAGCTGTCTGTTTACCTGATAACACTTTCAGTCAAAATCCTTTTCTTGGTGACCAGAGTGCCTCGGCTGCTTCAACAGGCTCAGCCCTGAGCTGCCGCTGATAGTCCTGAACTGGGAAACACATACCCAGGAATACCTGATTAGTTTCAAATGCGCCTACTTTGTTTCTGGGCTAGGAGGCCTTTTCAGAGTACCTGTTCAGTTGCTTTGTTATTTGAGAATAGCTTCCATCTTCTATAGGCGGTGACTCTCAGGAAGACAAAGCTAGACATTTCATTTTGAGTTCATGTTGTCTACAGAGTTTTCTTTGTTGGGTTTTCTTCTCCTTGAGGAAATTCTTGGTTTTAGAAAGTGAGATTGTTGGAACTGGAGAGGACTTAGGCTGGTCTCTTGAAATGCATTCTACATAAACCCAGAGATTATCTCTAGCTTCAACTTTAATGTTTCTTCTCTTTTAGCAGGTGAGGACAAGAAGAATTTCTGCTTTAGAACTTGGCTTCTGAAGGCTGAGTTACAGGGTTTGCTGGGAAGCTCCTGCCACTGTGTTCCAGGAAATGATGGTGAGCCTCCAGCTGGAGATATCTGCTCTTCCAGTTAGTAGTAGTTAGGACTTCTAGTCCTGTGCATTCAAATATGTGATTTAGCTGTCTAAAAACAGGAAATGGTTTTAGGTCTGAGGCTGTATTTTTGTGGTGTTCGGGTCATACGTTCAAGTTTTATGGCTTACCACAAGGGCTAGAACTCTCCCGGAGACTGAGATATTTGTTGTCCTTTGATTCCAGGAGCTGAGGCTTTAATTAAAAGCATCAAGCAGTAAAAGACTCGCAGTAAAAGCATAAGGTTGCAACCTTGGACTTAAGGGAGGGGTATGATTTTTCAGATTGCTTAAAGGCTACAGAGGTCACTTGTTCAATTTGAGCAGGCCTAGGGAGCTTTTTGTTGGTGCTGATGGGTTTTTCTTCCTCCGACTAGAATCTCATCTAGGAAACCTAAGGGAATCAGGGAAGTCAAAATGATTTGGAGATAGTCTGAAAAGAAAACCTGTGAAGAAAAACATCCATTTTAAGCATTTAGATGAAGATAGAAAATGTATTCAGCTGGTGAGTCTGGGCAAAATACTTCTTATGGACAGAACAAAGCAAGAAGTACTACCACAGTTTGCAAAGAAGGGAGCACAGCACCGAAGGAGATGAGGTGTTTCATTGCAAATTAGATTCCAATTTATAGGGACATATGTCACAAAACAGTCACAGGGCAGGGCTGGGGGTATGGTAGAGCTTCTGTCATTTGAAACATTTGTATCAAAAGCGAGCATCTTTCAGGAAGTGAAGTTTCTGCTCAAGCAGAGCTTGAAGCCAAGATTACACATTAAATTCTCCATGCTATGTTATGCAGGAGGTCAGACTTCATGCTTATTATAGCCTTTTGGTCTTCACATTTGTTAATCTGTTTCTGTGCACTTGCATTGCTGTGTGCGCTAGAATTTCTTACCTCCGTGGGTAAATTAATCCAAGGGAGGGAGCTTAAGTTCCCCCTCGTTACAGCTTGTGAACTGCTTTAGGTTTCAGTGAAAACTCCTCTGACAATGTGTCTCGTCTGCACAAGACAGAGATGCTGCAAAGAAGCAAATATCGCACACAGGAGAGGACAAGATTGAGGTTGCTTGAGTGACTTTAAATAGACATTTCTATGCAAGTAGCTGTGTTGTGGTATTCTGGTTTGGTTTTTTGTTTGTTGTTTTGTTGTTGTTTTGGGTTTTTTTACCATAATCTGAACTTTCAATTCCCAGGACTTCTTAGTTTTTTTTGAGAAAACTCCAGTATTGTCTTCAGGTTTTTCCCTTCAGCAGCCGACAGCTGGCTAGAAGCCTAACCCTAATGAAACTGGGTTTGCATCGGAGTTTTCTGTAGGCATTGTTGACCAGACTCATTTCTTCAGCACTAACACAATTTAACACAGAGATGAGTAAAGGTACCACGCTGCTTTTCATGTCTTTTCAGTGACCGCCAACCTAGCCAGTGTTCAACTGGCAAATTTAACTGTTGGCTATGCTGATGCGACCCCACAAATCTGGTAGTGAGCTTGCTCTGGAGCTCAGATAGATAGAAACATGCCTCCAGAGCTGATCAACCACCTCTGGTGGAGACAAAGCAGGGCTGTTGACTTGGCGTGAAAGCAGTGCTCAAAATCAGTTTTGGCTGGCAAACCTTAATGCACACATTGTCTCCCAGTGACCAAGGCTGTGTCAGTGGGCTCCATAGCCCTTGCAGAAGCAATCACGATAGAGACAGCATTCAGGGGGAGCAGAAGTGCTCTCCTTGCCTCCTCACCTTGGGGGACAGATGCAGGTTCTGGCTGTTCTAGCCAAGAAGAGAAATCATAGAACAAAGGAGGAAAAGTTTTTGGTTTTCTTTTTCCCCCAGGATAGCTGAGTGTCTCTTCATCAGTATGCTGTAGGAGATGAACTTTCTGTTGTAGAAATGTGCTTGTTTCACTGTTCATTTATTAGATGAAATAACAGCACTCACATCACAGTTTTCTTCTTTTTTGAACCTAATTTCATGAATCCCTGCAGAAAGCTAAATATACCTATTCAATTTGCACTTAGGAAGTATATTGCTGCATTTATAAATACTCCAGTCTTTTTTTCTGTAATAGTACAGGCATTCTATACCTGGAATTAAAATTCATCCTAATCTTTTATGTTTTACAAAACTGAGCCTTCTGCCTGCTCTCATCTTCTTTCCTTTTACTACCTTGGTGGTAGACCAATATCTGGATTTATTCTCAAGGGACCCTGAGGAGGCTGTTAAGCTCCAGTGCAAATACCTATATAATTTTTCCTTTTTATTGTTTTTCTTAGGCGCCATGTAACTCTTGAGTGTGCTTCATAAATCCACCAAATAGCTGTTGCTCTTCCATCTGATGGCTCATGAGCTTGTTGTTTTAGAGCTACAAAAGAGAAAGACTCTTTTCTGAAGCAGGTTTGGAAGAATGCAAGGAGCAGAAAGGGCAAAATGCTTCCTTGGGGGATGTCAGGCAGAGGTGCAAAAAGGAGTTTTTGAACCCTCAAATGGCAGCTGTTTGTTCTAGGTGCTTTTCTTTCCCAATCAGCATCAGCTTTTATCATAGTCTTCAATATTCCAGGTAGTTGAGTAAAATCGTCTCACGAAAAACAGGGAAATAAATGTCTTGCCGCATCATGTGAATATCGTACCACATTCCACAAAGGAATTTTACTCTCATTTTTATATTTTTCCACCTTTTCTGGATGTTAGATCTGCTTCTGTTCTTGTGGTGTAATAACAAGTATTGCTACTGAGGTGGAGAGTAAGTGTAATAAATTAAAACTGGATCTGCTTGAAGCACCACTGTCAGTTTTTGCTTTATCCTATACTAAGAACCAGATGCATGAGCACTGAAGAAGTACTGCAAAACTTAACCTACTCATGCAGGACTCCTGCTGTGTAACTGAAAGCCTACTCAGAACAAACGAACTGCTGTGCTGGAAACTCATGCTTCTTATTGTAAGTCCTGCAACACTGGTATTTTCCTTGCACTTCAACTCCTGGAGTCAGGTGATTTTGAAACTATTTTTCTGAACATATATACACACAAGCATATGTATTTACATGCTTGCTTTTCTGTACTGGTGGAGAAAGTAATGAAAATATGATTACTTCCTAAATTGTCAGGAGTGAGGTGAACAGGACATTCAAATGTATGGATTTTTTTTTAAACAGAAGGGCTACTTTTAGGCAGACCTGGTTTTTTTTTAGATCAGTTTTGTGCCCCGTTAACATTCAGGGTTGGAAATACTTAGGCTGCATATTGTTTCCAATTACATCTGTCATATACACAGCAATCTCTTACACTGGCTTTTGATCGAGAGCAATGTAACTGAGAGGAAAAATCTCCCTTCAAATGGACTTCGTTTTCTTGAGCCCTGGCAGCATTTGAAAGTGATCTCCACCATCTCACTTTGCTTTATATTCAGTTCAATTTGAGGTGTTTACTCTCATCCACCCCTTTGTATTATTTATTGTTCCATTGAACAAAGCAAGATGTATTTCTTTCTCAGCAGAGGAACAACCTGGGCTTGTTTCTAAGGCATTTTTGGAGCAAAGTAAGCCATGGGTGCTTGCAGCAGCGCAGAAGAGACTCTGAACTACATCCTTATCAGGATAGGTTTGTGGTTATTGACTTAAGGTACATCACTGACCTGCTTAATCGGGACATGCAAAAGTGAGAAAAAAATGGGCCCCTGCTTCATTCACTCTGTAGTTCCACGCAATGAACAGCTTAAAAATATACTCAATGTTGTCCGAATGGCTTGAGGTTACTGGGAATGCAGACAGGGATTGCTGTGACTAATGTTGGTGGACAGATATTGTTATGGGGAAGAAAAGGAATAACATAATAGGAAGGAATAAAGGTAGTAACCTGCAGGTAATTACTTGCTATCTGCAACTTATTGCAAGTATAGAAAAGTCTATTTTTGGTCCACATGGAATGCTTTGTTTAGTAATTTAACCATCAGCCTTTTGATGTACATTGTATGCCTCTAGCATCCTATTTGCCTCCTTTGTTAATGTAGCAGAATCTCAGGTTGAATGCTTCAAGAGTGTTTCTGAAATAACTACTAAATTTTCTTCTTGGACAGGCTGCTGCAATACCTCTCTATTTAGTGTATAATACCCACTTTGAGTCATTGCTACAAGTCTCATTATTTTATAAGCCTTCATGGGCTATGTATAGCATTGCTTTAAGTAGGTGATGTTTCAGTAGTCCCTCCCTATCATCTTTTTTTTTTGTAACTCTCCTGCCTTTCTGTACACTATATAAATATAGATTCTAAACCTTTTTTTCCTTATCTGAAGCATATAAAGCAGAAATGGAGGTGTCTGGTGAGCTAAAAACTATTAGAGGTATGGAAAAGACTTCCATATGAAGACAGGCGGAGAAGATTAATATTGCTTAATGTAGAGACACAAGGCCATGCTATACCTACACTAAGTAATTAGTCTTAGGGGGAAAGCAAATTGTGTGCATTTTGCTTCTCTCCAAGTAAAATAAGAGCAAAAGGATTTAATGCAACTGTCAAATTACAATGTAATATGTGTAAAAATGCAAGGCCGCAGCTTTACAAAGGGCGTGAATCAAGGAAACTCATCTCTGTGAGGCAGCAATGACTCTTTATCCTGCACTTTTTTACACATGCTGGGGGCCTGACTAATTGAAAGCTGATTTTGCCATGTACTTGCAACACGCCTGAATTGGAGTAAGTGCTGCAGCAAGGGTGCTGCTGGGTGAGCCAAGAGAGGGAGTTGCTCTTCTTGGAAGATGCATGTAGTAAATATCTGGATGGCTGGCATGTAGGATCACCTGCAGGTGTGTGCCAAAGGGCTGTCTACGTGTACAAGTAAGTTATGTACTCCTTATATTTGTGAGTTGCCATTGTTTGGAAGAGCTCCATGGCCAAAGCACGCAGCCCCATTCACACTGGGGTCAGGGCAATTCCCAGTGCAAGTACATGCTGGGAAGAGACTGGGTGGAGGGCAGTCCTGAGGAGAAAGACTTGGGGTATTGGGTGACAAGAAGCTCCCCATGACCTGGCAGTGTGTGCTTGAGTTGAGAAACCAGCCATGCCCTGGGCTGCATCGCCAGAGCATGACCAGCAGGTCAGGGGAGGGGATTTTCTCCATCTACTGGGCCAATTGGTAAGAACCTCCCTGCAGTCCTGCGTCCAGCTCTGGGGGCAACAATACAAGAGGGATGTAGACCTGTTGGGGCGAGTCCAGAGGAGGGCACGGAGATGCTGCATGGACTGGAGCCCCTCTGCTATGGAGACAGGCTGAGAGAGCTGGACTTGGTCAGCCTGAAGAAAAGAAGGCTCCAGGGACACCTTAGAGCAGCTTCCAGTGCCTCTAGGGGCCTACAAGAAAGTTGGAGAGGGGCTTTCGACAAGGGCCTGTAGGGACAGGACAAGGGGGAATGGCTTTAAACTGAAAAAGGGTAGATACTAGGAAAAAAAGTCTTCATTATGAGGGTGGTGAGGCACTGGCACAGGTTGCCCAGAGAAGCTGTGGCTGCCCAATCCCTGGCAGTGTTCAAGGTCAGGTTGGACGGGGCTTGGAGCAACCTGGTCTAGTGGAAGGTGTCCCTGCCCATGGCAGGAGGTGGTAACTAAATGACCCTTAAAGTCCCTTCCAACCCAAACCAGCCTGTGATTCTATGAAATTAAACTGATCCGTCCTTAGCACCTAACAAGGTGTTGGCATCATGGCCCTGACAATGCCTATCCTCCACTGTGTTTGCAGTAACATCAGGAGATTGTTTCCCAGTCACACGAGCAAGACACCTGTGCCCCAGCTCTTTCCTCAGAAGTCCCTGACTGTGTCCAGGAAGCATGTCTGTACTAGCTACCACAGCAGTGACCTAAAGGTGAGGCAGGTTTTGAAGCACTGCTTACGGTCTGTTTCCAGAGGCAGGGACTTCAGCATAGGTGGATGTGATCAGCAGTGGCATGGTGGATATATCAGTTTGATAATTCTACAGGACGTGTTAGTCATGAAGATACCACTGATGCCCCTTCAGTATCAGGCTTATAGTGGAGGGGGAGCGTGGCTCCACTGGAATTGCCTTTGATGCATGTCCTCTGTCAGGGAGGAGAAAAGCTCCAAATTTCCTGGGGGCTTCCTTGTTTCTGTTGCTGAAAATCATTTGATCCTAGAGTTATCCAGGTTGCCAAGTCACCTCCCTAGTTCTGGATGGGGGAGTTGAATTTCATTTTGGAGATCTGGTGGCAAATGGACTTACTCCAGTCTTTGTTTCATGCTGTGCTGCAGCGTGGTTTGCAATTATATCACATAAGTTGTTAGTGTTGAGAGCTCTGAGCTATCCTTTTAGGTTTTTGCATGATGAAAAGAGAAAAACCAAACTTATCCTCACATTCTATTCTCCATTGCTTTTCAGGATTTAGATGCTGTAGCTGGAGGCCCATGTTGTGTAGAGTTTACATTGCATTGAGGAATCTTGAATATAGAAGCCTACAGAGGCTTAGCTTTGGACATGAGGGGGAGGGATTAAAATGGCATGCAATCTGTGGGGTTTTCTTCCTCACCATTATCTAAATTAACAGTTTACTGTTTTCTTTGTGTCTCTCCTATTATAGGCTTAAGTGCTTAATCTAAAGCTTAAGGGCCTTAGCATGAACAAATAGAGAAAAGTCCACAAGGAAATACAGCTCTGGTCTCTTGAAATGGGTGGTATTTAAAGGACTGAACACACAGATCTCCCACCCTGCAGTTTTCTGTGGCCTGCGCATGTGTGGCTCTGTGCTGCCAGCACACCCAGTAAACTGAAGGTGTGAAGCTTGCTGGGAGACATAGCTCTGCTTGACAAGCTTGGTGCTCTTGGGAGCCCTAGGGAAAAAGGGCTCCTTTGGGTGATGGGGAGCTAATGAAACCTGTGGCTGCACTAGGACTTAGTTTGGGTGGCTTTGCCAAGCCCACAGGTACAGCTTCCCAGCTTTGTTAAATTCCCTGTTAAATCCAGAGGGATAACCTCACCCTACTTCCAGAGCAGTAACTATTCTATTACCTGCAAAGACCCAACAAATCCTGCTTTGCTGCTGGAGGAGAGATAACACACCTCTTCAGGAGGGACTGTGGACAGCCGGAGGACATGGAGGAGCACTAACTTGGAGATGTTAGTGTATTAGAAACCTGGGACGAATTTTTTTCCTAGTAGAGCTCAAGATACCTCATATCAATAGCTTCTAAGAAGTTTTATTTTATCCTTTTATGTTGCTGGCTACTGGGCTTGATGAATAAGCATATAATTTTGTTTATTTCAACGTTATCAGCTATTTCTGTGGGTTTTAAGGCGCATGAAGAGTTCTTGGTCAGTTGTTAATCATTATTTATTCTAATTACTGCTTGAATCCCTGAGGAAATTAAATGCAAACCACATGCAGTTTAGCTACAGAGCTGAGCTGCGATTATACAGAAACTCAGGATGATAAACTGTGGTTTGGTGCCTCCTTCCTCTTGTTAGGCTTCTCCTGGCCAAACTCAATATATTCAAGCACCAAGCACAGACTCAAGGAATGTATTAATCAGAGGCAGAGAACATGCTTCATTATGTGTGTTGGTGGCACTCGTTTTCCCAACAATTCAATGTGTTTGTAAACTGGCAGCATAGAATAATTGCCTATGGGGTCATGAGAGGCATCTTAGAAAAATTCTTTGTCAGATAGCAGCAAACCTTTATTAGAAGCAGCTGATAGAAACAGGGAACAAAGCTGATGCTAGTATCCATCAAAGGCAGAGCTTTGAGAGATTCAGTGGCATGAGGAATGTCCCCCAAATGAGGCATCCAGCTTCTGTTGAAATGGTGCTTTAGGACTCTAAACAAGGGAGGTTGTTTGCATGGCTGTAGGGATTTTTCCCTAATGTAGTGGGAATATGACGTGAACACTACTGTACGGTAGATAATTTTTTGTTAGAGAGGATTGGTTGAAAGAGAGCTTTATCTCATAAAATGGGATGTTATATCTTAGCCTTTTTTCTCATGTGGAAATTGGCTACGGCATCAGTGTTTCTTGTTTGCTTGTTGTCAGTTTAAGCTTTGGAAAAAAGCTATGCTTGCTGAAATGTCACACAATCCTCCCTCAAAGCATTCTCTTCAGATCAAATAGTACTTCAATTTTTCAAATATATATTGACCTGAAATTTAGTGTCATTGAACTTTTTAAATTTGCTACATGTAATATGGAGTTTTTAGTTCTGAAAGAAAATGTCTATTAAAGTAGCAAAAGTATTTGCTGTAAAATAATCATTCTATAGAGTCATCGAATCATAAAATGATTTGGTTTAGAAAGAACCTTAAAGCTCACCCAGTTCCAACCCCCTGCCATGGGCAGGGGCACCTTCCATTAGACCGAGTTGCTCCAAGCCCCATCCAACCTGGCCTTGAACGCTGCCAGGGATGGGGCAGCCACAGCTTCTCTGGGCACCCTGTGCCAGGGCCTCAGCACCCTCACAGGGAAGATTTTTTTCCCAGCATCTACTGTAAATCTACCCTCTGTCAGTTTAAAACCATTCCCCCTTTTCCTATCACTAGTTTTTCTATAGCAAACAAACTTCTAAAGTTTGCAGTGAGGATGTCCCACATACTACAACTCTGACAACTGAAAGGTTAGCAAAAAGTGGTTAAATGTTCTTGGGATAAACATTATATTTAAGAATGTCCTTAGACCCTTTTCAGTGTGTCACTGAATACAGTGAAAAAAGAATGGTGTTGAAACAAGGAACAAAGGAAGCTCTTGTCAGAAGAATACAGACATCTGTTGCCTTACCCACTCTCATCTTTCTCGTGCCTTGATACTATCATAAGAGGGAAGCATCTCAGGGAGCAGGTCCCTATGGCCAGCAGCTAAACTGTGACACCACAATTGTAGCTGGGTCAATCTTGGACGAAAAAAAACCCAAACAAACCACAACAGAAAAAGAAATAAAAAGAAATTTTTAATGCTGCTGCTGTGGGACCTTAAGTCCAGCACTGAAGGTGTGAGAAGGGGAATGACCTAACCTACTTTATCAAGTCATACCAGAAGCATGAAAGGGAAGGTACAGAAGGAGAAGTGTTGCTTAGGAAAAACAGTCTGGAATAGTACTGCTTATTACAGAAAGGTAGTGTCATCGACACTGGTCATACAGAACAGCCATACATGATACCTTGGGAGAGTTTTCCAAAGAAGAGGACTTCATTGTTGCTCAGGAGGTAAGCTGGGTAAACATTATTTTGTTGACTGTATGTTCTGTTGTGAAAGCCTCCCTTCTTAGGAGTGGCATGCATACAGGGCTTATGAGCCTGACTTGTGGAAAGCACATGTTCTCCTGGAGCTGCTGGGGTCCACAGCTTTGATGGAGGACACTTTGCCCACTGCACCACACCCAGAGGTGGCACTTCTAGCAGCACATGGTGCAGGGGTGGGCCTGGTGTCTACTGGGGATTAGTCAATGGTCAGGTGCTCTGTGCCAGCACCCTGAGGACAATCATAGCTCTTAATTTTTCTGCCTCCCAGGTACACCCGTCCACTGCCCATGGGCCAGGAGCCCCATCTAAGGCCAGTCTGCAGCAGAGCCCAGCCCTGACTCTACAACATGTAGCAACATGTTGTTGGAGGACAATTGGAGGGCCAGTCACCAGCCTGGCTGGTGTGGGATGAGGCCCTGGGTGATGAGGGTACTGTTGTGTGCTGGGGTCTCCTGGGTTCCCCACTCATCCCCTCTGGTGAAGCAGCCTGCTTCTGCTTCTCACTCAATCTGTTTTCATGACATCTTGTAAAGCTGCATTTATAGCATGAATTAATGAGCAGATGCTTTTGATTTCTACTTCAGAAGAGCCACAGGCAGTTGAAAGTCTTCAAAATCTGTGTTTCTCTCTCCTTTTCATTCTTTTGCACACCAGATGTGTAAAGAAACATACCTGGATGTTACAGCCACAGGTAAATTTAGAATAGGCATTAGAAATTTGAGATTTTTAGAGGAATAAGGTTTTTATGAGTCTCTTCTTTCCCAAGTCTTGCTCAGTTTTAAGGGACAATTTATGTAAATTCATGAAAAAGAATATGCGATACGATGATGCACAAAGGGTTGGTTCTCAAGAAGTTTCTTCCAGTTCTGTTTCTGTAAATCTCAGGATCTTTGTGTTAGAGATCCTAGAGAAACACTTGTCTGGAGGGTGCTTATCTTTACTGGGAAATTCTGAGTTTTGAGCCTTCTTCCAGCACACAAAACCCATTTTTGGAAGGCTTCCAGCACCCTCCTCTTCTGACAGCTATTCTGTCCTCCAGTTGCTTTCCTCCAGCAGAAGGGAAGAGAGCCACTCACCGTGTGGAACACCCAGCTGTGACAAAGTTGTACAGGAGTCCTCCCCATCCCAGGGGCTTTTACTGCTTCTGTAGCTTAAAATAGACTCTCAAGCAGGGAGAAATGGGATTCCTCACAACTGAAAGCACATGCTTTCCAGGCTGGTAGTTACCATCTGAGTGAGATAGCATGTTCTTCAAGCTCAGAGAGGACTTAAAGCTTCCCATTTCTGACATCTTTGTGTAGCAAAGAGGATATATGACAGTCTTGGCTTTGCTCATGGGGTCACATGCATTAATGAGGGTGTTGTGGTCCTTTTCTCTCAGGGAAATAGACAAAGCCTTTTCAAGGTAACACATCAGTGTTGGGGGGCGGGGGGGAAGAGAAGTCAAGAAGAAGCTGGCTTTCAATAACATCTTAGTTATACAGCAGTATGCATACTTAATATTAGACAGAGGGGAACCTTTTCCATATTTGCCCTCCCTATCCTGCAGCAGTATTGCAGACACCTCTAAATGGTGACTCTTCAGCTCTGGGACATCTCTTAACATGTCTCCCAGCTGTGCCTATGTGGTCTGTTCTTGGCAGCTTAGCCTGCCCCAGGGTGGTACAGGCCTATGAATCAGACAGAGAAGAAACTCATGCCTTTTTTCTGCCCTTTTTAGTCCATGGGCACTTCTCTCTGTTTTGCTGTAGTTTCCAAAGTAATTTTGGGAAGCATGTGTGTAAGAAAGCAGGACAGAAAACCTCACTGGGGATTATACGAGGCTGCTTTGAGCAGAGCCTGTACTATGCATTGTGGCACTGTGTAGCATACCACGGATGGGCAAGATGGGGCAGGGGACTTCTTGATATCTGGAGTTTGGCAGGGTTAGTCCTCTCAGGAAGAGCGGCAATGTTAAATTGCAATACAGAGGATGACCTGTATATGGATCTAGGTACACCACAGAAATTCTGTGTTTGTATTCTGATATTTACTTTTTGAGACCGTAATAAAAGCTGATTTTGTCTCTACAGCTGAAGGATCTGAGAGCATTTTTCCCCATGATGTTATTAAAGAAAAGAATATAGCCACTACAAAGATATTTTCACATTTATTGCTAACTTTCTTTGACTGAAGTAGTATGTGCCAGATGAATTATCACTGGTTTTTGTCACCTAATATCATGGCTTTTTGTATCTATCCTTAGGAGACGCAGCTCCAGGCTGACAGGGATAATGCAAAGACCTGGAAGTCAAATAAAAAGCAGAAGTGACTAACTGGCAGGAACAGAAGCCGGTAAGTACAGCAGTAAAAGTGCTATTTAACCTGCTGGCTAATACAAAAAGGTTATTTCTACAGCAACTAGTGGAACAATATATTTAGCAATTAAATTAATCCAAACAAATAGGGATTTTAACCACATTGTCCTGGCTAAATTCCAGCTTAGGTAATTACATTCTGGCTGCCTGCATTCCCTCTGGAGTTTTCTTCTGGGTAAGTTACAGCTTATACCGCGCGTGTGTTGGAATTGTTAAGAACAGTTGTGTAGCACGTCAGTATCTGGTAAAACCTTTCTGGTAAAAAAAGCCAGAGGTGAATGCATTTCTGTGGAAGTAAGGAGTGGCTGCACTAACCTGTTAGTAGGATGCCACAAACTGCAGGACTGGCATGTTACAGTGATGGCTGCAATATAAACAGGCAGTGGTTAGAAATACAGACTGACAGACAAGCTGGATTAGCACTTTCTTTCCTCCCCACCCTTCCTGTGTTACACTTTCCTGTGCTTCCTCCTTAAACTGAACTGTTTTGTTTATGTCCAAGCCAGCTTGAAGTGGGTGCCTGTGTTTTTAATCACGTCAGTTCATCCTCCTGGTTCACAGAGTAGCCAGATAAACAAGATGCACAGGTGGAACTGAGAGGTGGCACTGAGGTGGGGAAAAGGACTGGGTAAACCAGCTCTAAGATGAAGCATCCCCTCCCAGTGGCACATGTGCTACTCCATCCCTTTTTGGGATATTCAGCTGAGGCTGACACATTTCTAATCCTCTTCTGGGGAAACGCAATGAAACACTGTATTC
Organism: Amazona ochrocephala; assembly: GCA_039720435.1. NCBI lineage: Eukaryota > Metazoa > Chordata > Aves > Psittaciformes > Psittacidae > Amazona > Amazona ochrocephala. Next base: position 118,106,530 of record CM077878.1, on the reverse strand, counting down.
AGGTCTAGCTTACATCTCCTAGGGTAGCTGGTACACAGCAGTCTCTGTCTGTGGCCTTGATGCCATTCTGAAGGGCCAGGAGTATCACAGTAATTTTATTCATTTTATTGACTGCAGGCTCATTTGGAAAGGATCTTCCCAGCAAAGCTGAAATGTGCAAACACAGGTCAAGGGTAATGTACTGCATTCTCCATGAATTTCCTTTTCCTGTTTCATCTCAGAAAACATGGCACATTTTGTGAGCTGACAAGATGATTAAGATGTAGCTAGCATACAGTGAACAGGTCAGGGAGTCCTTTTTCCCCTCTGTTTTTGATGTAGCTAAAAAAGAAGGCTCATCTTTCCAAACATGAGGCACTAAGAATCCATTCAAATAGGCTACATACAACGTACAAGTGAGCAAACACACTGGCATTCGGATGTGGAGTCACCAGGGAAATTCAGAAGCAACAGCGTTTTAATTGTGGGTTTGGGGCAGCTTCACCAAAACACATGCATCCTGTTACCATAGTCTGCGCTTGGGAATAGTCTCTTCATGGTACTGCTTTGTAGAAAGTGAGGACACGTTCAGCTTCAGCTAAGAGCTGCAGTTACCTGGAGATCAGGCACATGCATACCACTTCACAGGGAGCATCTGAGGGCAGTCAGCTCGTTGTTACATGCAGCAGAATGAATTAACAGGAATAATGAGGTCTGAGGCAAAGACGCGGTTCCTTTCACCTAGACAAATGTTCTAGCAGCTGTGCAAAACACGTTTCCTTGGGTGAATGAATTAATAAAAATGAACAGTGCCAAGCAGATTGTAAGAATTGCTTTTGATCACAAAGGTCTTTTGGTGATTAAGTCAAAAATCTGCAAAATTTAAAAATTGTTTTGATTTATTTACCAAAGGGAAAGCCTTTTCAGCAGGATAAACAGAAAACAAATGTATCAGCTTTAAGCTCTTCTTAACGAGTTTAATTCACTTCTGTTAAAATGATTCAGCCATCACCATTTCTCTACAATAGGTATTTTGTTGGGAAAACTAATTTGAATGTGCATGATGGATGGACTGCATTGAAAATACCAATATTTATCAGCTCTAACCCTTGATCTTAATTAGCTCCACATCTGCTTCCATAGAAACAACAATACAATCAATAAAATACTACAGCTAGCTGCTTGTGCTGAGGAAGTAGGCAGGAGAAAAAGTATTTTCTGTTATTTGCTTCTGACCAGCTTGTGGACCCAGCAACAAGTGTACTGTATTGCCCTCAAAGGCATTGCTGGGCTTGATCAAGGACCTCATCCCTGCTAGTAAGTAGTACATCACTTAGTGAAGTTCCCTCCACTGTGCGTATGGGTAAGATATAAAATAGCAGTTGTACCTTTCTTCCCATTGATTGACAGCAGTTTTGATGAGGACAATGGAAAGGACCACTTGTAACTTTTTCCCATGCAGAGAGGAGTCAGATCAATATCCAGTATCTATTCCATGGGTGGAATGCCTGTGTCTTGTCCTCTATCCGCAGGAAAAAGTCAGGACAAAGTGAAGTACAGCTTCATGGTCCTTGGGAACACATTTGGGTAATCTCCTCCAGCTGCCTGAGCACTTGTACCACCAGTACTTGCAACACTCTCCCTTTCGTACAACCATATTTGGGATTGTGTAGACCTTGTGCTAAACTGTCTGAGGGGTATAAAGTCAAAAGCACTAAATCCTTGACATCTGACTCTTACAGCAGTGCTTTGTAAGCCAAGTGTGTTATGCTATGTAATTTTCAGCATTCAGAGTAGCGCACTCAGAAGTCTATTAGTGGACACTGATGTACCTTGTTCATTCAAGTCTGAGGTTGTAGGAATGTAGTTTAGCCTAAGTATGTTGTTAATCAGTGGTTATGCTTGGGTTTTGGAAAACCCTTTCTTGGAAAAGAGTTACCCTAGGAAGAAGCCGTGTTCTGTTGTTCAGAAGGGCTCATGAGGCTTGGCATATTGTAATGATGGAATTCAGGATAAAGGTGGACATAAGGACATAACCATATCACTTAGTGACATATAATCAAAAACATATTTACCAAGTGGGATGGGCCTGGAAAGTGGATAACAATTTTTATGTTAAGATAAAAATTGCAGTGTGCAATATACCATATGCTGGTTTGCATCACCAGCAGTGTGACCAGCAGGTTGAGGGAGGGGATTCTCCCCCTCTGCTCAGATTGGTGAGACCCCACCCCCTGCAGTCCTGTGCCCAGCTCTGGGGGCAGTAACACAAGATGATGTGGAGCTTTTGGAGTGAGTCCAGAGGAGGCCATGGAGATGCTTGGAGGGCTGGAGCAGCTCTGCTCTTAAAACAGGCTGAGAGAGCTGGGCTGGATCAGCCTGGAGAAGAGAAGGCTTTAGACTGACAGAGAGGAGATTTAGATTAGACATTAGGAACAAATTCTTCCCTGTGAGGGTAGTGAGGCACTGACACAGGTTATGTAACCACTTTTTGCTAACCTTTCAGTTGTCAGAGTTGTAGTATGTGGGACATCCTCACTTCAAACTTCAGAAGTTTGTTTGCTATAGAAAAGCTAGTGATAGGAAAAGGGGGAATGTTTTTAAACTGACAGAGGGTAGATTTAGATGAGACGTTAGGAATCACATTCCCTGGGAGGCTGCTGAGGCCCTGGCACAGGGTGCCCAGAGAAGCTGTGGCTGCCCCATCCCTGGCAGTGTTCAAGGCCACGTTGAACGGGGCTTGGAGCAACTTGGTCTAGTGGAAGGTGTCCCTGCCTGTGGCAGGGGGTTGGAATTGGATGAGCTTAAGTTCCCTTCCAACCCAAACCAGTCTATGATTCTATGATTTCTGCTCAGACACTTGTACGGGGCACACTGACACCAGTCAAGGCCCTGACCCTCCTGGCCCAGTCTGGACCAGCACCTAGGGAAGAGAAAAGCTCACTGTGGCAGATTTGTTCAGGTCCTATATTGCCGCTTCTGCACATAGCATTTCTACCTCCTGCTTGACCTTCTGCATGGCATCAGGCAGCTGTGGGGAAACTTGTCTCTGAGCTCATGTGGATCCCATTAACTCCACTGTAGCTGATTTTTTGTAATCCAATTTCAGTCACATTGTCAGTATGATGCCACATGTATTTTATCCATCTATATTTGAATACATTTTTGTGTAAAGCATGACAACCTGTTGGTATGTTGTATGCATTTTTAATGCGTTGAAGTACTCTGTGTTAAGAGATACATAGTGCCTGTCTATACAGAAAGAACATTTTACTACTCAGGGAGTTAACAGTTGGCTTAGTCAAGCACAAGAGGGCTGTACCCTACCTGTCAGAGATATGGATGTTTCCAAAGAGGTGAGAGTAATTAATAGTCTAATAAGAAATGTCAAATAATTCTATGAAGAAGGATAGGGGAATGAGAATGAAACTCAGAAACTCAATGAATCCTCAGGGAAGCTCCCTTATAGAAGTGCAAACCTCAGCCTATTTCCTCACGCTTCAAATGCAAGTGAATGTATGAATGTAAGGCAGAGGTAAAGCACTGGTAGAGAACAGGAGCCTTGGCTAGAAGTCTGCAAATAATAACTTGAAAAGCTAAAAGCGTGAGAGACTTCTCTGCAGACAAGGTATACACATGCTTTGCAATTGTGTTTATATGCTTTGGACTTTAATAGTTGCATTTGAAGTCCTTTTAACCTGCTTGAAGTTCTGAGGGGTTTCAAGATTATTAGCATCAAGGTATCCCATTTCTGTTACAGGGAGACCTTTGCAGTTATTGGGGTACTGGCATTTTGTTTGATTTGGGCTTTCTTCCCTTATACTAACTTCCTTAAATTTCTCCAGGGTCACCAAGCAGTAACAGCTCTAGGTTTAGGACCACTTGGGATGCAGGGGGTGGATGGCATACAGCTGTTATCCAAGTAAGTATCCTGCTGTATAGAGAAATAACAGAGAAAATATCAGAAGCCTGAAGGTCCTGAGGGAGTCTGACACTAACAGATATTGGGTTTGATCTCATCTGTGTAAAAAACCCCAACCAACAAAAAAAACCCCAAACAAATCAACAAACAAACCAACCACTTGGCTACAGGCTCTGCACTGCATTGTCCTGGATGTTAGGGACAGGGTCCTGCAGCTTGCTGTGTGAACACAGCCATCTGGGTCTTTCACAATGCTAATACAAAGCTATGTGTCATATTACTTACTGTTGAACATTGTGATCCTATTGCTATTAATAGGTGGGGCAGGGAGCTCGGGGGCACGGTTGCAGTGGCCACAGAGGGTGCAGACAAATTTTAAGATGCATATTTGTCCTGGGTTCAGCAGTAGCAGTCATTTTTTCTCTTTCTTAGTAGCTGGTGCAGCGCTGTGTTTTTGACTTTCAGCCTGGGAACAGCGCTGATAACACCGATGGTTTTTAGTTACTGCTCAAATGTTTACTCTGACCAAGGAATTTCTGAGCCTCATGCTCTGCCAGGGAGGAGGGGAATCCTGGAGGAAGCAGACAGGACACATGACCCAAACTGACCAAAGAGGTATTCCATACCACAGCACATCATACCCAGGATATAAAAACTGGGGGCAGGGACCTGGAAGAGTTAGTTCACTGCTCGGGTCGGGCTGGGTATCGGTCGGTGGGTGGTAGCGGCAGTTGTATTCTCTTCTCTTGTTGTTTCCCTTATCATTATTATTATTGGTGGTAGCAGCAGTGGTTTGTGTCATACCTCAGTTACTGGACTGCTCTTATCTCAACCCGTGGGAGTTACATTCTTTCGATTCCCCTCCCCATCCCTTCAGGAGCAGAGGGAGAGTGAGTGAGCGAACTGTGTAAGTTACAGCTGGGCTTAAACCACAACAATATTATAATTGCCATAGGAGTACCAGCACCTAACACTCCTGGTAATGCAGAAATTCAGCTCTACTGTGGTGCTGTTTGTCCATCACTAACAAGAGCTAACTCTTTTTTTCTCCAAGAGCTGAGAGGACTGTATGGTTTGAAACGGGATGTGATAAATTGCCCAGAAAATTAGTTTTTTTCTGCTTTATGTATTTTCCCTTAAAGAATTCCCCTGGGTGATTTTATTTAAACAAATGAAAACTTAAAGGCACTTGTATATGTTCATGTTCGGTGGGTGCACTTATCTAGAGTATTAGACTCTTTCCCCACTCCTTCATGGAGACAGACACACACACAAGTAGTTTACGTATGTTCATTCAGGTAGGGCTGATGACAGTTGCTATAATTAAAGTTGCCAAACACTTCCCATTACAAGAAACTGAAATAGGGTGTTGTAGCTCTCCAAAACATGAATTTTGAGGGCACGGTTTTCTGCAACAGGCCCATACAAATTATGTATCTATACATAATAATTTCAGTAAGAATGGTCAGTTGTTTGACAACTGAAACATGACAAAACGAGGTTTCCTTGTCTCAAAAAAGATTTGTGTCATTAGAAGGCTCTAGTATTTCCACTTTCAGAGTGAGGCTTCCAAATCTGAATGGAGCAGGGAGTTTCTGTTAGGGATGCTCCTGTTGTTATATCTATTAAAAGAAAAAAAAGAATTAAAAACCCCACAAGAAACCTCCACATTTCCATGTCGGTCAGACTAGAAGTCTTTGAAAGTATCTGATCTGCTGAAGTTCAACAAAGTTTGTAAGTTTGACAGCTAAGTCTTTCAAAGCTTCTGCTTGGATGGGTCATGGTTTAGTACCGAAACAGCCTGCCTGGTAATTACATATAATGTCAGGTCTGTGTGCTACCAACAAAAGGAAGGAATTTATTTCCCCTGCCCAAGAAGAAAAGCCCCTGCTGGGCACCGGTACCAGAAATATGACCCTTTCTCTCACGGGAGAGCTGGAATTTGCTGAGGAAGCAGGCGTACACTAGTTGACAATGTGAAATGAAGCAAAAGGACAAAAGCTAAAAGTGTAGAGGTGGCAGAGGGAAAGGAGGGAAAAAAAGCTTGAAAGCAGTGAGGAAAGGAGATGGAGACTGCTGGGCAAGATGAACAAGAATAACATAGATGGAGAGAGAGATAAAGTTTGTATGAAGAAATAGAAGAGATTGCAAGACTGGTTGGACAAGAAAAATGGAAATTAAATTGATGGAGCAAGAGACAGAATTGTGAAAAGCACTAAAATACAAAGGGTGGTATTGGTAGAAACACCTGAAAGAGGAATACAGAGGTGACACTGGGGAACTGGTAAGACCATTTCAGACTGGGAACCAGCATGAGAAGGGAAGATGAAGCTGAGTAAAGGGAAGCACAACAAGTTGAAGAGCTGGCAGAGTAGAAACCAAACCAATTTGAGAAATGATGCAATGAACAAGAGAGAAAATGTGGACTCTAATAGAAAATCCTGTTGCTTATTAGTTAATTTTTGTTTGTCATAAACAAGGCATCCAGAATTAGTGTATTTTTCCCTCCATCTAATTTCCTTGTATCTGTTTCCCTTTTGTACACTGGGAATGTTTCTGTCCCCTCACCTCAGGAAAGTGTAGGGAAGATAAATGGTATCATGTTTGTGAGGCACTCACACTAATGATGAGCACCACATAAACACCCAAGAGGAAATTAATAATTCTGTCTTCAGAATCACATTTGTAAATGTGCAGTAAATAAGACCTGGGGCAATATGTTGAACAGCAAGCAGAAAACAAAATCATAGAATCCTAGAATCATAGAATAGTTAGGGTTGGAAAGGACCTCAAGATCATCGAGTTCCAACCCCCTGCCATGGGCAGGGACACCTCCCACTAAACCATGCCATCCAAGGCTATGTCCAACCCCGCCTTGAACACCACCAGGGATGGAGCATTCACAACTTCCCTGGGCAACCCATTCCAGTGCCTCACCACCCTTACAGTAAAGAATTTCTTCCTCATATCCAATCTAAATATTGGATTGCTGTTTGTTAAGGGAGCATAGTCCATTCCATGCACAAAAGGTGATTGGAAAAATGCTGTGGAAAAAAAAGATATGCTTGTATTATCAAAGGCTATATAATAATTTGCACAGAAAAGAGAATCTGAGCTGAGGCAGCACTAGCAATCTTAATTCTTTCCTAACCCTAAGAAAGTTTGTCTTTATGACCTTAATAATGTTCTCTTAGTATTTTTGTATTTGTGAAGTTGCATATATGTGTAGCATAAAAGGTTATCTCATCTCATGAAGCTTGAAAAGCACAAGAAAGCAGTATGGTTTAAAGAATAGATTTCTGTTCTGTTCAAGTAGCACAAAAACAATTTCAGCATTAAAATGAGATCTGAGGTATGTAATTGCATCTTATCTGGCATGGGCATAATTATAACTGTACTATAAATGCACTAATCTCACTTTTCATGCCCATCCAACCTTCTCTAGCACACTATTCCATTGCGAATTTAAAAGCAGCATTAACATGCTAAAAGGAAGGGGGCAGGAGTAGTCATGATGATCAGGATGCTTTTTCCTACTAAATTGTATTTTGTTTATAAGTAAATATAGGATGGAGTTGAAATGGCCCCTTCTTAATAAAGTGACGTTTGTAGTTCTACAGATATTCACTTAGCAGTACTACATTACCTAGCAGACTGAGCTGGATTCCTCTGAATTAAGGATATGAAACGTGTACCTAGTGTTCTAATTAAAGCTGAAGGCCATTCATCTCTCTAATTGCAACAATGCCCTCCAGGATAATTTCATCCCGAATGTACCATTCTTCTTTTGCCTGAACAAGTGACTTAAAAACCATCTGGAGCCTTGCCATGCACGGAGAGAAAAATTTATTGGCTGTGATATCACACCAGAAAACATTACGGAAAACTGAAGAGGTCAGGCAAAGTGATGAGATTTTTCTATTGGGCTTCTGGAAGTATTGGCATCTAATGCCTGAACATCAGCTGTCAAATCATCTGATTTTCCCCACAGACTAGTAGGAGTCATGCTAGTAAGCAAAGACTTTCTAAAATGCTCTGTAACCTTTGGGGCTGCCGAATTTTTTCTTCTGGAGGAGAAAAAACACAGGTGAGTGAATTAGGCCTAGGAGCAGGATGAGGAAAGCTGCAGAGTGCAGTCAGTAGAACCAGCCTAAGGAAACGGGTTCCTTCGTAAACCGGACAACTCAGTGAGCAGGAGTCATAGGATTGCTGGAGCTGGGTTTTACAGACCCAGTATGCTCTACAGACTTACAATTTATTTGCACTTTGTAGGGCATACCCTGAAAATCTAAAAAGGACATGAGTGTGCTTCTTGATCCTTTGGAGGTTGAGTTTATCACTGTCAACAGTATTTTACACATCTGAATGATTCATTTTAGTCATCCAGTACATCACTGCTGAAGATTAAGTGACACTAAATATCACTTACTTGGCCTAAGGACAGGCGCTAAGAGGCTTCAACTTTCATTTAATGTGTTCTCTGGAGTGAGAATTTTCCTTCTGTGGTCTACCAAGCTATTAGAAACAGTGGGCATAATATTAGAAAGGAAAAGAACTAAAGAGCTTTAAGACCTCAGTAAGGGAAACTACAATTTGTAGAGTATGAGCTTGATGTTTCTGTGTCATGTATTTTCTGCCTCAACTAGTCATGTGCTGCTGCAGCAACATATCAAAGAGTTGAATAAAGGTACAAATCCTGAAAGAATGGTGACATCTCCTACCCACTGATTGTACTGAGAATTGGGAAGTTACCAACCAAAACCTTTGGACAATGAGTTTTTTATTATCACACCTAGCTTTGAAATGCAGAAAACGCGAGAATGCAAACATGGGGTTTTTCATGCAACTTTGTGTGGCTTTTAAATAAAGAAAACAAGAAAAAGAAAAAAAATAAGGACAGAAGCTGTGGTCCATTTGAATTCTGGCATTGCAAGGGGGAGGGGGGGTTCTGTCATAAGTCCCAAATGGATCATATGTTACTAGCAGCCAGATCCTCTCTCTTTTAGAAATCAGTTTGTGCTTCATAGCACCATATGACGTGACAGAAGGGATGAGGCATAAATGAATACAAACCTAGGTACAACTTCATAAGATCTTCTATCCCTCTTTTAATCTGTTAAGAGCTAAAGCTTGAAAAGCACTTTTCAACCCAGACTTCCTTTTGCTGGAACACATTGAAAATCAATTTTCTCCATTGACAGACCGTGTGCACACCAAGAATATGATTTGTTCTTATTTTTGTGGCTAAGATATGGAGATTTGATGACTCAAAAAAATCCTTAGTGTACGTGGAGGCTAAATTTCATGCTGCTTCTGGGATTACTGTGTCCCCCAGTACACTGGGAGATGCAGCTGTTGTCATTTCAAGTGTCCCCAGGCAACTACTTGCAAGGTGACATCCTGCTGTTTATTAACAGTGGCAAAGGTCTTGCAGTAATGGCCATAACACAACATAAAGAAGAAAATGGTGGAATGAGGGAGGGGGAGGTCCTTCACAAACCTGTAATCACTGATTATACCTGCCTGCGGGGGAGAAGAAAAGGTAGATGCTTGCAAAAGCAAACTAAAACAGGGGGAAGAAAATCAACTTTCTCAGCCTCCTAGTGAAGATTTTGCACAGTTTCTCTCCTGTATCTTACCCTGGACACTTACCCAGGAGCCAGATGTTGGTTCTGCTGGGACAGATCTTTCACTCTGGTAGAACCTGGGAGTGTCCCATTAAAAAAGATAGTAAAATTTACACTCTCTTGAATTTACACTCTATTTATACCATGATTCTACAAGATACTTATTTCTTTGTCTAGCTTATATACCTGAGTAGTCCTATTCAGATCAGTCAGTCTGGTTAGACATTTAAAATTAGGCTCAGAATTAGTACTTCACTGAACCATGCCTTCAGTGAATGAAAACAACATTTGGCTTTACAGTTGCTGATTTTTCAAAGCCTCAGTCAGGGAAAAGTAGATCATTAATGTTTGTCTTGTTTTTGTTCTGCAGTGAACAATGAGCTTTAGTAGCAATCTTACTGGTTCATGTACAGTTATGATCCCAAAATAAGGTCCAGGTTTTAGTCACTGATACTCTTTGTACTGTAAACATTTGGTAGTGAAATAGTGAAACTCTTTATCTTTGTACAAATTGCAAGAGCAAACTTCAAGTAAATTGAAGTGGGGTTTTTAATGGAATATATAACCTGTCTAGAAAGGGACACAGGAGTCTGGAAAAATGCAAGATGGAAAAACATGCCATTCATTATAAATAGAATGGCTTTCCTTAGACACTGTTTCAGAGCTCTCATCTGCTGCTCAGACAGATGGAGAAAAAGCTTCAACCCAAAGCAGTGCTGACATCACTGCACGAGTCAAACATATGAGGGCAGGTGAGCCCAGAGGATGGTTTACAGCTGGCACACAGCAGTCCCATTGTCTCTGCTGGTGCCAACTCTCTCCTATTCCTCATCGAATGTGTTGCTGCCACTATGATGCCACCATGATGCCTGGAGAAGGATGCTGTTCATATTTTGTTGATGAAACAAGGTATGTTAGTTTGTCTTTGCCCCATCCCCTCTTATTGCTGTATTCCACCCTAGATAATCTGACGCCATTCCCAAAGCATACAGTTGCAGTTCTCTTGAGTTCAAGAATACCAAATACCAAGTATTTCTGCTGGAGAGTTACTGTGTTTGTCATTTCCTTTTTCTCTACTAAAATACTAGAGTATAACTGCATTTTTTCCTTATAGTCATGTATAATCTCCTGCTCTGCAAGGACAGAGATCACTTGTGTGTGAGAAAGTGAGAGGGCAATTGCTTATTGATGTAATAGAAGCAAATGATCATAATGTAAAGGGCAGGTAAATGACAGCATCCTTCTGAAAGATATGCAGAACCTCTCCTGCTGCTTCTGAGGTATTTGCAAATGTTGGCAATTGCTTGCCCTAAGGTGAATTTGAATTTATGAATGCTCCATCCCTGGCAGTGTTCAAAGCCAGCTTGGACAGAGCCTTAGGTGGCATGATTTAGTGTGAGGTGTCCCTGCCCACGGCAGGGGGGTTGGAACAAGATTATCTTAAGGTCTTTTACAACCCTGACTATTCTATGATTCTATGAGTTTGAAAATGCACTACCAGAGTGAAAGTTCAGAATATGAGTAATTAAGGAAGTCGTTATCACTGTTCTCATTTTCTCTCTCTTCTGTTTCAGTGGTGTTTTGTCTCCTCTCCACAAACATGACAACAGCCCTGAATGCTGATAAAGCAAAGCTTGGCAGAGTCCCAGGCAAGCTATCTTCTTCTGAGACTGCACTCAACTGAGCTTCTCACTTGTCTTGCAGGTATGTCATGATTTTTGTAGGCTGGACTTGTCACCTTTATTAGCAAATGAAGATAATTGGGATTTCTAATTATGGTTATGCCTGTGTTTGCACACCAGTATTAAATATATTGAAGAGAGCTTTTTTAGGCAGACACGAGCTCATTCTGCCTGTGCTCCAAGCCAGTGTATTGGTCTGCAGGAGAAGAGTTTATTAGTTCAGACTTGTGCCTTAGTAACTGTAGCTACAAGGTCTTGGTGTGAAGTACAGAGCAGATAATTCACCTGCTGCACAGGCAAGACTTTGAGTGTCCAAAGTCACATCCTTCAATATGACTTGAGTTACCCATGTGGGAAGGCAGTGACTCCACCTTTGTCTTGTCCCATTTCCAACCTGGGATACCTGTGCGCTACCAGTGTACACTGAATGGTGGCGCCTCTAGAAAAAAGATCTTTCCCTCAATTGGAGGACAGCCGTGGCTTGAGGTTCTCTTGAATTCAGCCCAACACTCTCAAATACAGATGATATTAGAGGCATTTTGAGAGCAATTTCTGATTTTCTCAAACTGACTCATAGTTTATAACGATTTCATATTAGTTTTGGTTAACTATTTTTAACAGTTTATTGCACAGCTGAGCAAATTAATATACAGGGCATTGCAGTACTTATAGCATTGGAAATTTTCAAGGGAGTAACAATAAGGAGCTAATAGGTAGCGCCTGCTCATCCACTAATATAAGAAAATTCACCTGAGACCTGAAAGTTGTTGTAGAGAATCACAGAATCAGCTAGGTTGGAAAAGACTTTTAGTATGTTATACAACACCTTACTGGTCTACACTTAGAGGGGAAAAATAAAGAAGAAATAATGAGAGGCCAATAACTAATTAATGACTCTAGTTCTAAATAAATCAGGCACCTGTGGGGCTGAGAAAGATTAGACATTCCAGAAAAAGATTCTGGAATGCCTTGTAAGAATTCTGTCAGAGCAAGAAGTGAAATCCAAGCATCCCATGTCTAATCTAGTACATTTTTGATAAATACTCATTATTTTTCTCTCGCTATAGCTTATATTACTGTTTACAACATGTTTCTGAACATGACCTTATGTATGCGTTCCTCTACAACTTGTATATAAATCAGAATGTTCAGATCCTAGATCGCTTTCACCTTTCAGGCCCATTTTCAGATATTCAGCAGGATTGCTTGATAACTTTGTATTTAGCCTTTTTTTGCAAGTGTCCCGCAGGAAAGCCTGTGTCACTCTGAGGCATCCTGACAATGCCTGAATCATTCTCTGTTTCCCATTGCACTGAATCATTTGTAAACCACTTCACAAGTCACTGTTTACTTAAAAAAGTTAGTTTAACCCCCCCACAAAACAGTTCTGCCACTCAGACGATTATATCCAATAATACAAAACTGAAGCACTGGCCAGACTGTTTGTATGTGATAACTGGGAGCTAAATCCACACGTTTTTATTTTCTTCTCATCCATTTGTTATATTCAGAGTCTCTGTCTAATCAGCTGCTTTAGAATCAATATTTACAACAAAAGCTCATTCGTGTGTTGTTTTCTAGCCCTTGACAAGATGACAAAAACATTTAAAACAAAACAAGAAGGAATGCAAAGTGTCAGAATGACTTTTTCGATCAATAAAATTTCTTACTAAAAATGCATTAATGCTTTGGGACACACTGTGTTTACAGACACCAAGCGTTTGTCTGACATCCAGATAGCAGAACTCTACTTGCGTTTAGCAGCAAACTTGGGGAACATTTCTGTTCCCTAAAACTACATTAAAATAAAAGAGAATATTAACCAAGTTTGGACACCTGTCATTTGGGGCACTCAGTGTATTATATGGAGCCTGCAAACTCCATGCAGTTTATTGCAATATTTATTTTGACTGATGCGTAAACAATGCCTAATATTGCCCCTTCGGATGGCCTAGTAATGCACTAGCATATCAGAGAAAGGGTGTGGTGTACGAGCTGGAGCAGACCAGAGCAGAATATGCAGTTCCAATACAATAGTCATTCTCCAGAATGCACAAATAACTTCAGGGAATCAATTAACATTTTCTCTGTGCATCCTACATGCAAAGGATAATGATTATAAACCTAACAAAACATAAAGACTGAAACCTTCTTTCTTGTTGGATATTAAACTGGACTCTCACTACTTAGAAAATCTCTGTGCTCTAAATAGCTCACCGTCTCCATGGCAATGTGCAGTTCAGTTTTTAACTTTTCAACACATAAAAATGGTAATTTATTTGTTTTAAGCACTCCTGCAGATGTCGTGGCTATGAAAACCTCAGGATCGGGCCACCTCCCAGGAGCAGTGGAGCCGTCAGGTTAAAGACTGGGTTAACTGCCAGGAAGTGCCCGACCTGAAGGTCATTATTGCCTAATTATATTATTATTTCCTGGCAGCTCAGCTTGTGAAGTGGCACTTGGAGCATGAGGCAGGCAGCACACTTGCAGCATTCACAGAAATTTGGTTTCTTTTGTTCTCGATGTTAAGGACTTTTGTAAATGAATGCAGCCTGTGATGAAGTAAAGGCATAATAAATCCTGTGCCCAGAGTGCCTGACTTTCACAGCTACTACAGTTACAACCTTTTCTATTTTTTTCCTAATTTGTAATAAGGGTGCACGTTGTCACCTCCTTGAGGACATAAGGCAGTAAATTTGTATTTTCAGCATTCTTTCTGTATTATTTAATCCTTTGATTGCTTGGCTTTCTGCTGTAAAAAAAACATTGGCCTTGAGACTGTCAAAGCCCTCCCTGGTGAAGTGCTAAGCATTTTGGTTTCAATCCAACAGAACACTCAGGCAGATGTTCAGCTTCGAGTACGCAGGTAATTTTTACTGGAGACTAGAAAAAAATCTCTTGTCCTAACCTCAGAGGCTTCTGTGATTTTCTTGACTAGAACTGGAACATTTGGTACCCATGGGATTTAACCTGCTGATCAGCATTCCCTAAATTTTCAGCTCTGAAAAGAGCTTGAAAGAAATTCAGCTTTGCTTGGTATTTTGGCTAATAATGGGGTTGGCACCTTTCACAGATTTCATACAACAGTAAGTGGGGTACTGCCATGATGTTTTAGGAGCAAAGGCACTGGGAATGTTTATTGCAAATTCAAACTTGCTTAGGACCAGTCTCTAAGATGTACAAATTATAGACAAAAGAGTGAATTAATTCCCACTAAAATGACCTTCATCAACACAACCCTTCTTACCTCAACTTGGGTGGGCTAATGCCCACTGATATGTCTCAACCACAACAGTAAATACATTCAAACTGAGAACCTGAACATGCTTAATTGTCTTCCTGAATCCCACATAAATCCTTGGACAGTGGGGGACCATAGTTTACTTTCAAAGTGTGATCAAAAGGTTTGTAGGTTATGTTAAGTTATGTTAAGGAAATGATTATTTTGTCACTTGTTCCTTACAACATGCTTGGCTTTTCTGTGTAGCGGTTCTCCAGCTGTGATTCACAGACCAGCACAGGGAACTCTTCTCTGGTCTGTATAATTTGTCTGGAAAATTAAGATGTGAGATATTGAGGTTGGGAAAAGATTGGTAGTAGTGTTGATTACTGCCCTCCATAGCACCAACCATCATGAAACAGATTACAGAGTGAGCAGTGTAGAACAAGTCACATCCGTGGAGTTCAATGATTTCCCGTCCATTGCCATCACATTGTGCAGCTTTCTTTTATTCTCCCTTAGGTATTTGGTTTTCAAAAGCCAGGACTGTACATCTTTGGGAGATAAAGTTGTAACAGAATTTTGAATAAACTGAACATGGAAATGCTTCTGGCTCAGCTAACAGAATGACGTGGTGGCCTTGGAGAATGACACCATCTGCAGACTGGCACTACAGGAAATGACAATGCAGAACCAGGAGGGTTTAGAACATGTAGGAAAATGATGGAGAAACTGCTTTGAAATGCTTACTGACATCCTTTGAATCTTTCAGTTGGACAACAGGGGATATGTATGAGCTTTAAAGAAAAGTACTTCCCAGTGAGTACGTTTACTTTTATTTCTATAATTAGCCTCATTGGAGAACCAATCCAGAGACTTCTGGGCTTGGAGGGATTCTTGTCATCGTAATTGATCAAAATAAGGATTCGGGTTTATACCAGTGTAATAATGCAAATCCCAGTATAAGGGTTTACAGTACGACTCCTAATGCAATCTTGAGTCTTATTATTTGCATCTAAGAAAATAAACCCAATCCTCTTCAGCAGACATGAACCATAAAACCTTCTCATAAGGCTGGAAGGGGCATCCTTGAATAAAATAACTGACCATGGATTCACTGGGAGTGTTCAGGGCCAGGTTGGACAAGGCTTTGAGCAGCCTGGACTAGTGGAAGATGTTCCTGCCTGTGGCAGGGGGTTGGAATTAGGTGAGCTTCAAGGTCCCTTCCAACCCAAACAGTTCCATGAGTCTATAATCCTTTCTCTACTAGTTTGTTTGTTGTGGGTTTTTTAAACTATGATGTTGTCATGAAGTTCTCTGGCAGCAGAAGTCATTCTTTTCCCTATAGTGAGAACAGAATCTGGCGTTTCATCCACTGGAATAACCAGATACCATCAGGAAGCTTTCTGAAAACAAACTCTTTAATCTATATCGTTTACAAAGAAATAAACAAGAGGCCTGGTCTTTCTTGGATAGATACAGTGAAAGGACATATATGCAAACATATTAAAACAGAAAAACCAGAAACAGGCTACAGCTTTTAAACCTATTCACTGAATTTAAATGGCTGTGGATATATCATATTAGAAAATGGGCATGAGCAGAATAGAGATGGATCCATATCAGCACACAGAGACATTTAGAACACTTTTTCACTGCAAGATACCATTCCTGTACCTCCACTCCTCATTTTTGGTTTTGAGTGGTTCTGAACAGAATTGTATTTCTGTAGACATGGCAATAATTTAAATTATTTAAGAAATGTTGCAAGGAAACATGCATCTCTGGGGTGTTCACCTTGTTTCCCACAGCCAAACTGGTAGCCATGTGTTTTGTGTCTTGTGCTGATGCGGGCGCTTGTAAAATCCTAATTCATAACTAAATCTCACATATAGAATGGCACAGGGCTGAAACTTGGGTTTTTGGTTGTTTGTCACTATTCCTCATAGCAACTGGAGGGACATCTCCATTTTCATCTACTCTGCTCTTGTGAGACCTCACTTGGAGTATTGTGTGCAGTTCTGGGGTCCTCAACATAAAAAGGACATGGAACTGTTGGAACAAGTCCAGAGGAGGGCCACGAGAATGATCAGGGGAATGGAGCACCTCCCGTATGAAGATAGGATGAGAAAGTTGGGGCTGTTCAGCCTGGAGAAGAGAAGGCTGCATGGAGACCTCATAGCAGCCTTCCAATACCTGAAGGGGGCCTATAGGGATGCTGGGGAGGGACTCTTCATTAGGGACTGTAGTGATAGGACAAGGAGTAACGGGTTCAAACTTAAACAGGGGAAGTTTAGATTGAATATGAGGAAGAAATTCTTTACTGTAAAGGTGGTGAGGCCCTGGAATGGGTTGCCCAGGGAAGTTGTGAATGCTCCATCGCTGGCTGTGTTCAAAGCCAGGTGGCATGGTTTAGTGGGAGGTATTCCTGCCCATGGCAGGGGGGTTGGAACTAGATGATCTTCAGGTCCTTTCCAACCATAACTATTCTATGATTCTAGGATTCTATGATTCTTCCTCCCCTGCCCAGGTTGCAATAAACTCGCATGTTCACAGACCAGTGAGGCACTTGTGATGAGCCCATGCCAAGGTGTCAAAGACCTGGGAAACTTGCCAAAAACCCTGTTCTTGTGTTGGGCTAGTTAACTTTTGGTGTATTTATAATTGTCCCTCTTAGTTAGAGGCACATGTTAGGAGCAGCACTAAAAAGATGTTAGTAGAAAACCAGATAAAAGGGAACTTTAAGGACTGCCTGCATTTGAAAATATAATAAAAATTATTAACCAGAACTACACTAAACTTATCAGGGCACTCAGCACACTCAAACCTGTGGTGGTTAGCATCACTTCAAGATACTGCTATGCCTAAGCTTGACCAGCTGGAAAGACTGAATTTGACCATCCCTCTTCTCACCCAGTGCTCTGTGTGGAGCCAGGGAGCATATGCTGTAACATCATGGGAATTCCCCTTAAGATGTGCCCTGAAGTTCTAGGCAACCGTTAGTGGCAGCCATAAAAAAAGGCATCACGATCAGTTTAGTATCCTGACCTGGCACAAATGCTAATGGCAGATGCTGGTGCCCTCTGGTAAGGAAATAGTTGTCTGCTCTGGATGAATTTACTGGAAAAAAAGGAGCATCAAAATCATTTTCTACTTGATGTGTGCATAAATCAATTCCAGTCCACACAGAGGAAAAGGAAATGGGCTTTGAGCAAGGTAAACCAATATTTCAGTTTATAAGTCACCAAAATGATCACAAATCATTATGATCACTGTTTACTCTTCATAATTACAGTTGTGAGTTTGATTCAAATCTCAGTGAAGTCAAAGCAAGGCATATATTGATTTCAGTGTGCTTTGGATAGGGTGAAAGACAAAATAATTTTGTGTTCCATAGAGCAAAATATGTAGTATGCCCCAAGACCTTTCTCCTGAAACATTAAAACATATGAGTAACTCTTCTCACATGACAGTTCCGCTATATGAAGATAGGCTGCTGCATATGCTACCCTCCTTTACAGCAGCAACCCAAGTTTTATTTCTTCACTGTTATCTTTGGTTATTTGTAGCTTGAAAATTAAGGTAAGTATTAATATAGAGTACAAAAAGAAATGAGGCAATTTATAAATGACTCCTTTCTCTGAATGTTACCTAGAAATTTACAACTCAAGGCACTACAATCATAGAAATGAAATTAACTGCCCACTTTCATGATTCACTAAACATATTCCCACAAAAGCAAAACATATTTGTCTTTTGCTCATTACAAGCATATTTTTTCTGACCATGTAATAGTGTCCCTGCTTGGACTTTGCCCAGTGCTTAGCCCAGCTTTACAAGTATATTATACCCTCAGCAGCTTGCTGCTGACTCCCTGAAGGTATGTTTCATGGATGGTGTTTTCCAAAGCCTGTTCAAAATGTCGCATGACTAACTTACGTTACATGTTCAGCTGAGTCTGAATTCCAGCATGTGCAACACCGCTATCAGAAATAAATAAAATGAAATGGAAAGACAAATATGTTTGTAGCAGGAGCAGTCAGCCCTAGCATTAGGGTGTGCTGCACATTCAGTCAAAAAGAATAACCCACTACACACAGAGAATATAACATGGCTTTCATGAATCATAAAAACAGGAGTAATCACAAAGGGTTCTGTTATTGCCCTGAATGTAGATAAGGACCTGGCAAAACATTTACAATAAATTTTATGGTGTCTTTAATGGGTGGCATTTCTTTAAGAATCTCTACTTTCTTTCTCCTCCATTTCTTTTAAGGCATGGCTCATATTTTATAGCTCAGGAATAGAAGGCTGTGATTAAATTTGTATAGGGTGGTTTTTAAGTCTTAGATATGAAAAAGGAAAAAGAACAGAAAATATACAGTCTTTTTTCTGCTCCTACGTAGTGACTCAGATTTGTTACACTTAATCATTTCCATTTCATCAATGTAAGACTGACTGCTATGGCACGGTGTGTCACAGGTAGATAATAAGATATGCACTGTTGTCATTAGGTCTAAGAAGTCAGGGTGGTCAGGAATCACAGAGGTTAAATTTTATCCTTTCTTCAGAAAGCAGTGGCTTGACTGCTACCCAACTTGATGCTTAGACTGTGTATGCAGTAGACTCATACCAACCTTTTGCAACAAAAAATACAACTGTGCCAACTGTAATTCTGTGAGATATACCTCACCCATTCAAACCCTGTATTAATTAGGCTTAAAATGTCTCTTGTGATTTAACAAGGCAATATTGAAATCACTTTCCTCAAGTCAGTATTTCACTTCTTGGTGTCTCCAATTAGTACTTAAAAAAAAACAGAAAAGAACACAGCAAAAATGGAGCTTTAGTGAATATGAGTATTTTTCACTGAAATATAGAATCATAGAATGGTTAGAGTTGGAAAGGACCTTAAGATCATCCAGTTCCAACCCCCCTGCCATGGGCAGGGACACTTCCCACTAAACCATGCCACCCAAGGCTCTGTCCAACCTGCCAGGGATGGAGCATTCACAGCTTCCCTGGGCAGCCCATTCCAGTGCCTCACCAACCTTACAGTAAAGAATTTCTTCCTTATACCCAATCTAAACTTCCCCTGTTTAAGTTTGAACCCATTACCCCTTGTCCTATCACTACGGTCCCAAATACGTATGCTTATGATAAAAAAAATGCACATCCTTCAGGCAGAACTGAGGTTCACTGTAAAGCTTTCTGCATATAGATATAGAGAACAGAATTTGGAGCTCTTCGTACAAGCTACAGCCTGTACAAATGCAAAATAACCACCTTATTTTGCTCACTTAAAATGGTTCCCCAGTTCCTATATTTCCTTTGCCCCCAGCCTTGCCTGTGCATTTCCAGTGGCCAGTCCCATGGTCCTGCAAAAGCTAAGAGGAATGGGAAGAAGTAATGAGAGAGTTGGCAGCATCTTTGAAGCCATTAAAGTGGATCCGTAGCCTAGGCAGAGCATCCTGCCCTACTAAAACTTTCAGAAACACTTCTGTTCCACTTCCTTTGCCCAAGGAAGTTGTGGCTGCCCCGTCCCTGGCAGTGTTCAAGGCCAGGCTGGACAGGCCTTGAGCAGTCTTATGTAGGGGGAGGTGTCCCTTCCCATGGCAGGGAGTTGGAACTGTATGATCTTAAGGTCCTTTCCCTAACCATTCTCTGATTCTATGATCTGTGCATCTGGGCTTAGCCCAGAAACCATCAGTGAAAGCTGTGAGAAGAGCAGTGACTTTTCACAGATTTCAAAGAAGCCCATCTTTCAGGTATTGCCCTGTAGGTCTCCTCGGTCATGGGAAAATAACACTGCACCAAAACCTCCTTCTAGGGGGCAGTAGGGAAGCAGAATGTTACACTGCTGTCTTTCGGGTGCCTTAGTGAGATTCCTGCCACAAGTCCTATAAAAGTCATTGTAAAGTTGTGTGGCTACATGCTCCTGCAAGGGCTTCAAAACTTACTTGTTTTATGTCACCCTAATGAAGCCTGTTGTGGTTTAACTGGATGTTTATAGATGATGGGAGAAAGACTGCTTCGTTAAGTCACCTAACCTTCTATGAAGTGTTACAGCACAAGCAGAGCAGTCACAACCCTGCTGTGACAAATCAAAGCCTAATGAATGACCGAGAGTATTAAAGATGTGTCCCAAACCATGGTAACTCATTACTGTATCTGCCCGGCTTATACAGTAGCTTAGGAATGCTCTGTCCCTGTTTCCAATACCTGTGGTTAAAATGACATTTCTTTGTGTTTCCTTATAGATGACACTGCCCTCGAATGGTAACATCAATATCTGATCTGCCAGCAGAGTGGGCGATGTTAGACTTGACCCTGTACCTGCTCTACCCAGGTGGCACAGAAGACAAGCTGGAACTACCCTTTGCTGGTTTTCCCTCCCCAGATTGCTGGGAGGTCAGGCTGAGGTGCCCCACAGCTGAACAGTGAGTGGTGAGTGAACCTCATGTAAACAGTCTGGCTTTGTGTGGCATCACAGTTTCACTTTTCTTCACTTCTTGCATTCCTTTTAAGTGCAGCTGGTTTGAAGATGCATTATGATTCTATTAGAAAGGTCTGATATTCAGATAGACCATACCTTTGCGCTACAGTTCTCTTGTCAGGAGTTCAGATCCTGTTTTGCACGAGTAATCAGAAATAGAGGTAGTCTAACTTCACTTTAAGTAAGCATGCAATAGGGAAGTGAGAGGGAAAGATGCACTCGGTGAGAGAGGCATGAGGTGGTGTTGCTAAAGGGCTGTATATGTTCAAGGTGTCACGTATGCAATCTTGGTTGAAGACACAAGGAAGAGTTTTCCCTTTATACATGTGGTGTGTTTGCGAAGCCATGCTAAGGGGTTGTTGGATAAACTCCTTTGTATTGCCCAGAACTGTGTGTAATTGTCCAGCTACTCAGTCAACACTTTTTGTCTGCTCATTTATAGCACCTAATTAATTTATGAGTCAGTTAAGATTATACGTTGTTTCGCCAGACCATAATTTTCTGTTGCTAAGCGTCTTATGTATAAAGTAGAAAGGAAGCTGTACCAGATCTTGATGTATTTATCCCCTTTTGCAACAAGTGAACACTAAGTGCGAAGCCTTCCAGTTGCATATGACGTTCCAGTGGAGGTTCAGCCACTCATCTCTTACTGAGAAACACAAGGTTTCTGAATTTTTTTAATTAAAACAATACCTTAATTTTAAAGATGAAAGGTCAGGCAGTGCCATCATTCTAATTCGATTTGGTTGTGGCCACTTTGGCGTTCGTCATAGGAAAGGCAGATTTAGGATGATTTTAATAAGTCTTAAAACTCACAGAGGAGAAAAAGGTTTCTGGCGCTGTGAGCAGCTGCGGAGATGGCTCCGTCAGCGCCGCTCCTCGGGACAAGCGCTGCAGGCCCAGGCCCTGGCCGCGCCTTTCCCGGAGCCGTACTGACCCCAGCTCGGGGCGGGAGCGGCGCGTGGCGCCTCAGTTCGAGCCGCCGTTTCTACAGGAAGCGCGGCGGGAAGGGCCCGGAGCCCGGCGGGAACGGGAGGTGAGCTCGGGCCGTGCTCATGGGAAGGGGCTCAGGGGTGGTGTCCTCTGGCAGAGAGCTCAGGAAACAAAGTCCTCGGTGCTGGCCAGGACAGAGGTCCCTCGTGCCCGGGCGTCTGGCTGAGGTGGGTGCCAGAGCCTGCGGGGGATGGAGGGTGGTGGCTGTGTAGGGTGTGACCGGCCCGATGGTTTGCTCTGCGTGGTGGCGGTGCTGCGGGAAGAGGTGGAGCGGCTGAGGAGTGTGAGGGAATCCGAGGAGGTTGACTGGTGGAGCCACACTGTGAAATTAAGGATCCCTACCCTGTTGCCACCCGGCAGATGGAGGGGACGTAAGAGATGGGGGGGGGGGGGGGAATTGGAAACAGGTATTACCCCCGGTTTATGTGGCTTTTCCAAGTACCCTGCTACAAAAGATTTGGGGCCCTGGTACTTAAAGATCAAGAAAATGAGGAAGATGATGATGAAGTAGATGAAGGATCATCCAGGTGATGGATCTAGGTGACCAGCAGGGCCTGGGAAGTGATCGTCTGCCTGCACTGGGCACTGGTGGGGCCACACTCGAATCCTGTGTTCAGTTCTGGGCCCCTCACTACAAGAGAGACATCGAGGTACTAGAGCAGGCCCAGAGAAGGGCAATGGAGCTGATGCAGGGCCTGGAGCATAAGTGTGATGGGGAATGGCTGAGGGAACTGAGTTGTTTGGCCGGGAGAAAAGTGGACTTGGGGGAGACCTTATTGCTCTCTAGCTGACAGGAGGATGGAGCCAGGAGGGGGCTGGTCTCTCCTCCCAAGGAACAAGGGATAGGACAAGAGGAAACAGCCTCAAGCTGCACCAGGGGAGTTTTGGACTGGATATTAGGAACAATTCCTTCCCCAGAGGGTGCTCAGGCATTGGAACAGGCTGCCCAGGGCAGTGGTGGAATCACCGTCCCTGGAAGTGTTCACAAACCGTGTAGATGAGGCCCTCAGTGACATGGTTTAGTGGTTGCCTTGGCAGTGCTGGGGAACAATAGGACTTGATGAAGGTCTTTTCCAGTCTTGTTGATTCTGTGATTCCATAGGTTAGGCAAGATCATTGAGGACCATAGCCAAAGGCACAACTTAAGGAAGACTATCCCCAAAACTACCCCTTCAAAAGGAAAATTAAAACAAGCTAACAACAATATGCCTGATGTGTTTGAGGTTCAAAACTTCACTATTGTGAAAGCTTTTAACTTTTTCTTTTGTTTCCAAATGCCAGCTGAGGCAGCCATAGTTGTCAATTTCTTTGCTTCCTGTACAGTGGCATCACACGTAATTAGAGAGTGGCAGTTAAGGGGTTTGTTCTCCCCTGGGACACATCAATGGGAGTACAGGCTCCCCTGATTTGTATTTTATCCTTAATTGCTTCTGAAATTACTTTGATGTGTGTAAAACCATATCTGTTTCATGTGTCATGGAATCAAATTCTTGCTCAATGTATTGCTGCTTATTTTTTGACACAGAGCAGTGAATTTCTGCATACGGAGTTATCTTGCCAAAAGAAAAAAAAAAAGCTGTAAAAATTCCTAGGGAAAGCATTTTTGCAGTTAGCAGCATACAACTGATACACCATAGTGAAACAATGCGGTAACTGTGTTATCATGGTTCTTTTGGTGGGTAAAAAAGTCATCCAAGATCTGTGCCTTGCCATTCCTCAACAGATTTCTTTAAAAATAGTTCATTTGGAATGATTTCAGTTCTCGAGGCATGAAGCAGAAGGATCTATTTTGGGAAATTAAACAGTTTTGACAGCTGTTAAAATCACTTGTAGGTTGTCAATACAGTGTACCTAGGTTGCAGGTGACAAATCCTTGGATACAGTCCGAGGCTTTCAGTACTTTTGGTACAGCAGGGTTTGTCTGGGGTTAGGCTGTAGTCAGGGGGAATTCAGGATTGATCCCAGATGGATGCATAAACTTCGTCTCCCTTCTGGACACCTGCAGCCCTGCTCTGTTAATTCCTGATGCAGGAGCAGGGAGGCTGGCATGGGTCAGGTACAGCGTATCGTTGTGCTGTTCTGCCTTGAATGGTGCATTTCTAAACCGCCTCTCTTTTCGTGAATCATCCTACCCTAGAAACACTTCTATCAGCGCCAACTGTATAATCCCTACAGGGATGAGAACAGCATGGGAATAATACCTAATTAAAACTGCAGTGAAGTAGGTCAACTAATACTTCACAAACAACAGCAAGTGCTTGAATTGTTAATAGTTCAGAGTTCTTGTATTTACTCTGAGCAACAAAAAAATTTGTATTTTGCCTAGAGACACGAGGAAAGTGCAAGAGGAGAAAGCTTGCCACAGTGGATTACAATGATAAATATTCATGGCCTCCACTGAGTGCTGTACCTTAACTGTGTCAGTACATTCAACAGTGAATTAATGTTGTTACTCCCCTTCTTTTTCAAGATTGCAGGAGGATTGCCAGAAGAGGGTTAAATAGTGCAAGGTGAAAGAACAGATGAGAAAGCCCTGCTTTTAGTCACTAGAAATAAGGCCATTGTAAAGAAATATAATCCTCTTCTCAGATGCCACAATTGCTTATAATATCACAGGGCTGTTTTCAGAAGTCCTGGATTCAGACTTAAGCCAAGTCTTCTGAGGCTTACTAGTCTGCAAAAGTGAGATATGGAATCACAGAATGGGTTGGGTTGGAATAAAACTTCAAGATCATCTAGTTCCAACTGCCACAGGCAGGGACATCCTCCACTAGACTATATTGTGGCCTGCTGTTGTATCATCTTCTTTTGCTCTGCTTTCCTCTGATTCTTTTCTCTGAGATTCATCACCTTTTTGACTTTATGCTAGGGTGGAAGTAGCAAGAAAAGTAGCAGCATTTTCAGTTTCAGTGGGATCAAGGAAGTGCAGTGACTGATGAAATTTGTAATCATAGTGTTCATAATGTTAATGTTTTTAAACTCTCAGAAGGAACACGAACTATTTGATTAATTGTTTGCTATGTTTAGCTAAATGAAGAAAGGTCTAGAGGCTTCCCAGAAACAGATGACCCCATTATAGTGGAATGCAGCAGGCGCTTTGCATCTGTCCATCTCTGCCCCAACAGTCTTGCAACTCGTCCATGTTGGTTTCATATGAGAAGCGGGTTTCCTCTCTTAAAGCTGCTGTGAGCCTATGTTTCAGAAAAGAGTCCTTTTTGAGCAATGTACAAGCATTTAATGTGATAAAAAAACCCCAAACTTTTAATTTCATTTATAAATACCAACAAATCAATCTAGGACAAGACGCCATAAGTTCTAGGTATCAATTTTTATGCATCTGTATGCATATAAATACAGTTCAGCAGAGTCGTGCAGAAGGTGCTATCTCAGCAAAGCTTTCAGGTGGTGGGGAGATATAATCCAACCTCTTACACTATCTAAACAGCAATTCCTCAATGACTAACCCACCAGAAACATCTCCCCTAGCCTTAATGATGCCTCTCACCTTAAACACACATCTTAAGTAGCTGGGCCTTTAAATAGAGGGGGACCTCACCCCTGAGTCCCTAGGAAGTGAGCAAGAGGCTAACCTCTACCTTTCTAGCCAGGTAAGTAGGTGATTTACTTTTGCTGAGTTATGTGGCTCCTTCTAGTGTTTCAAAGGACCTCCTCATGCCTTTCTTTGCAGGAGGATTTTAAGCCTTTCTGCAAACCTGACACTTCGGTTGTCATGTCAGGTTTTGGAGCCTGATGATCATTTCAACTAATAGGATTTTGTGGTTGGCTTGAGAAACAAACAAGATGACCCAAACAAAAACAACAAAAAAAGATTTGCCTTTGATAACTTAAAGCAGGCCAGACTTTGATCTCTCCACTGCTAAGTACTTGATTACTTCATTTAAATGATGCAGATTCCATATTGAAGAAAAGGGGAACTGAGCCTTAAAGAAGCTGTGACGTGTTGGAGACTGTCGTGTTCTCAAGGTGAGAACCAAGTCCACACCTGAGAAGCACTTACTAGGGAAGAGGGAGTTTAGCTAAAAGTTGGTCACGGGGATTTGCTATCTTCTTGGTGACCTGAAGTTACAGCTTTGGTCACTTTCTATTCACCCAATATTTGATCTACCAAAATAAGAAAGTTCCTGAGGAAGGAGGGGGAAGCAGTGAATTTAGAGTTGGGTTAGATTACCTATCCAAGGTGGAGGCAGGAAGTTGTCCACACAGGTAGTGACTGAGTTGCATTTGCTGTGAGAGAGCACAGGCTATTCCATTAGGACTAGCAACAGACCTTTACTAGTGGTGGACTGGCCCTGGCCCTGCGCAGCTCCTACCAGGTTGCATATCTGGCTAGAGTCTGTATCCAAAGCCACAAAGAGCTTCTGCCGAAAAAAAATCTATTCTCTGAAACATGACCAGGACAATGCAGGAGGCATATGGCAAGTAGCTCAGTCAAGGCAGTTTTGGGTAAGGTACAAACACTGTAAACAGTTGAGTAGGTAGACATCTTGTGAGCATAGGCTGCTTCAGATTTTGGCAGCTACTCAACAGGGATTTTCTAAATTGCTGTTTGAATTTAGGAACCTCAATGTACTACATCCTCTTTTAGAATCATAGACTGGTTTGGGTTGGAAAGGACATTAAGATCATCTAGTTCCAGCCACCCTTCAGGGACATCTCACTCTAGACTGTCACCCAAGGCTCTGTCCAACTTGGCCTTGAGCACTGTCAGAGATGGAACATTTACTACTTCTTTGGGCAACCTGTTCCAGTGCCTCACCACCTTCACAGAAGAAGTCGTCTTAGTCCTGAATCTTTCTGATCTTTGAGTCTTCATCTGTAAGATGATGACCGCAATATGTCTGCAGCTGTGGTTGTAGTGTAGTCCAGGCAGGTGCTAGCCCACAGCATCACTGTTGGAACTTTAAATTGAGCATATAAATGTAGTAAGAGTTCTTGCAGGGTCTTGGAACTGAAGTGTTTATGTTTAGTTAAAATGACCCACATTTAAAGTGAACAAGATTGAGCTATTCACACCCTAATGAGAAGAAATTGCTTCAGCCAATCACAGTGTGCTAGCCATGTGCCTGTTTTATAAATGAGATTAATGACTCAATTTGCAGCAAATGCTTCAGCAAGGAGAAACTTATTTTGTTATACTAATTGTGTCGCATATGTGCCTCCAAACACCAACTGTGCAGAACTGGATTTCCCTGTGGTGCTCAAGATGGCTGGCCTCTGTGGTTTTAGTAATGCCGCTGCTCCCATTTCTTTGCAGCAACTGATCATTTTGATGTTTGTGTTTAATGCTGCAGCATAAATGCTGGTGTTTGTAAGAAATTATCATGCACTATAATCCTCTCCGTTAGTGAAAGGACAAGAGCTTCTCTCTAATGTAAGCTGTTCAACCCTATTTTCCCCACTGTCATGAATAAAACTCCAACATTATTTATTTAGGCACACAATTAGATTTTAATTGTAATGAAATAATGAATCATTGCCAGAGCCTTTAATTCGCTTGGTAGTTACTGTGATTTTAATGGCTTTTAAAAAAACTAGCATCGTCCATTTATAGGGCATAATGTATTACTTTTAAGGAGTAAATTAATTCAGAGAGTTTCATCACATTAATAATTGCACCTACTTTTGCATTTCTTCCTAACAGGTTTGTTGAGAAAACAGGATTTGCTGACAATGGACCAGCATCCACAGCCAGTGTAAATTAACTTTGCCACGCAGAAATCTGTAAGTTGCTTTATACCAACTAAAGTTCTGCTTCAGTTTGTCCATTATTCATCCTGTTATTCTGATGTTGGATGCAGTTTTCCTCACATTTTTTCATGCTTTTTGCATCCTTATAGTTTTGATGTCAGCGGAATTACTCAGAATTCACAGCGGGGTTAACAAGAGAATTGCGTGTAAGCATACCACAATGGGATTTTCTTTCCAGTGGCAAATTTAAGATTCCCCCCACCACCACCACTTTTGTATGCAGCTACAGTTGATAAGAAATGTAGTGTAGGTTTAAATAGTTTGTTTGGCTGTGGAATTGTAGATTTTTTTTTATTTTTTTTTTTTAATAAATCTGTTTCCATACTTTGTGTGGTGTTAAATGTGCTTCTGATTTCAGCTGAAACTATTAGTGGGTCCTATATATATAGCTTCTGTCTTACCATGGAATTCTCTACCCATTTACGGTGTGAAAGTTTAATTTTGTATCTTGGCAAAGTACTGAAATGAGGAGTACTACCCTACTGTCTGGGTTGTATGTGCATTTCCAAGGTGGTCTATGAAAAATCCAAGGTAGACACTAGTGCCTTTGAAGCCTGCAAAGCAACCCACAGTGCAAGAGCAGCCTCTTTGTTGCCTGCTTTGAAAACCACTCTGAAATAGTGCTTCAGGTTCTTTATTGAAAGTTAGCATGCCCCTCAGCTTCATCCTACCCTCCTGTGCTCAGCCTTGTGACAGCAGTAAAAATGATTTGTTTGTGCTCTGTTATATTTAGGTGATAGTCTTGGACAATAAACTGGGTGTTACTGAGTTCAGGGGCCTTCACCAAGTGTGATGTATAGTCTGCAGATGGATCTGAAGGTGGCGCATGGACAATTCCCTTCTGTAAAATGGTTTATGACTGAAACACAAATGTGGGGGTGTACCTGCCTGTGCTCATCATACCCATGTAGCATACAGCTGTGGAGCAGTGCTGTTAGTCATAATGGAAAACATGATATTCACAGATGCAGCATGGACCACTGTTTGTGTTTGCATAGTGCAGTGTGTGCCCTCTGTGGCCTCATTGTGGTGCTCTGTGAAGCAAAGAGATTGCAGAGGGGTTACAAAATTTCAGAATCCAGTGGGCATCGCAGGTGGAGAAGAAAAGGCCCTGGGGAGACCTTGTAACGGTCTTCCAATAGGTAAAGGGGGCTACAAGAAATCTGGCGAGGGACTTTTTACAAGGGCATGTGATGACAAGACAAGGAGGCATGGTTTTAAACTGAGGAGCGATTTTTATTAGACATTAGGAAAAAAATTCTTCCCTGTGAGGGTGGTGAGGCCCTGGCACAGGGTGCCCAGAGAAGCTGTGGCTGCCCCATCCCTGGCAGTGTTCAAGGCCAGGTTGGACGGGGCTTGAGGCAACCTGGTCTAGTGGAAGGTGTCCCTGCCTGTGGCAGGGGGTTGGAACTGGATAAGCTTTAAGGTCCCTTCCAACCCAAACAATTCTATATTTCTATGATAACTTCGCTTATAATACATAAAAAATTATTTCTGTTGTTTTGCCTTCTGGAAGAGCTTTACAGACTTGACTACTGTTATATATTATGGTGTATAGTTAGCAGATTTCCCTTGCTTAGCAAGCCTTCATGAAGGAAGAGAACTATATTAACATGAAACCCCACTGTCAGCATGGCATCAGCTGAAAATACTTCATAGAAATGCAGTATGCTGAGAGTGTAATATTCTGATTGCCTTTTTACAGGGCAGACTTCAGACTGAAAGGTTTTCCTTGTCAGGGTATGTGTGTTTGTGTTCCGACCTAGAAACTCTCTGGTGGTGGAGCATATCTAGGCAACTTTAGAAATTATACAATACACTGATTACTTTGCACTGTCTTTTTGAACTCCTGATACAAAATGTATTGTATGTACAGACCTGATTGCCAGTGCTATAAAAGAGAGATTGAGGAACATGAAAGTAAGCATTTACTACAGGGTTTGGGGTTAAGTTTCCCCCACTATTTTATCTCAGTAACTCCCATGTCCTGCTTCTGTGCCATGGTTTGCATCCCCAGATCAGCATATGGGGTTTTGTTCCAACACTTCAACCTCATCCATTAATAGCAAGGGGATGGAGATAAAATATGGTGCTGTGCACACCAGCTGAGAAGTGTGTATTTTGTGTTCTATCTGCTGCCTTATACAATGAATTTTGCTTTATCATGTAGCCCCATCCCAGGAGAAGTGATTGATTGCAGTGTAATTGCAACTACCTCAAGAAAGTATCCTGGCCAAGGCTAATCTTGTATTTGTTAATACCATACTACTGGAAGGTGCTAGTTAGTATAATGCTAAAAGTAGTGTGAGAAGTGAGATACTTGGTTAAAAGAGTTTGTGTATTGTTATTGCATGGGAAATCCCAAGTTGTCCATTTTTATTATTTTTTTTTTAAAGTGAAGGCTTGGCAACTGTGGCTTTAGTTGTTTGCATAGAACTATAGCTGCATAACATGAACAAATACCCCAGGTTTGTAATTCTGCAAAGTACTCTGCTCCTTGTGTTCTTGTTAGCTATTAGGGAGAAAGAAACAAAACCCAGGTGAATTGATCATCCCTTTGCTCTCTTCCAATAATTTTAGTTCACATGATGTTATTTTTCCTACTAGGCTTGCAGCCATAGCTGACAGGCTGCTTTCTGTTAGTCTCTGTGATCTGCTCTCCCATTTCCTATACATTTCTTAGCTGCTGGGTGGATGTTATTATGGCACATCCAGCCTTTGGTATAAATTATTTATTCTCAAAGTTCAGAATGTTATAACATGTATGAAGACTCTTGCATTTATTTTTAATGCATCTGCTTTCCTGAGTGCTTTCTACATCCAGAACTACCACCAGAGAGAACTGTCAGTCTTAAAGCAAAAGAGAGAAACTTTTAGACCATGTAATTCTATTTTTCTAGTTATAAATGATACACTTCTGGTGAAGAGTGGAGCAAATGGTTGTTATTTGCCATTTTGAAGAACCTGCCTTGGATGATGTGCAAACGTCGCTTTGCATTTGATGTGAAGTCTCAGTGAGCAGCTCCCGTGCTCACCAGCGTGTGACTTGCATGTTGATCCCTTATGGGAAGCCAGTGAAATCAGTGAAATATTGAAGGGCAGTTGTGTGACTGTTAGATGTAAATGCTGAAATCAAATAGAGATGCAGCTAGGACAGCAGTAGCCAGGAGTTGTTTGGTACTTGACGGTAGTGAAGGTGAGCTGATCTCTACTGGCAGTGGAGAGGGTGGTCGTGGCTATCTGTGCAGTCAAATGGCAGTTTGCTGCCTTTATTCCTTCACAAACCTCACTCAGCCTGCACCATGGATTTAAAAATGTGCAGGAATTGAATGATAGATAGGCATTATTTAAGGGAAACATTAATGGCTGTGGGAGGATGTTCTCTTTTTTTCTGTGGGGGTGGTTTGGCAAGGGTTTTGTAGGTTTTAGAAGTCTGTTTGAGATACCATCCTTGAATTTATGCTGATTTAGTGCTAAAACTGTACTGTGCTTAAAAAACAAGCAAACTTGCCTTATGTGAGATGTATCAGACTTGTTAGTTGAATTAAAATCTGGCTTGTCTACAGATAAAACAGCAAATGGAGATCTAGCAGTACAAGAGACATGGTCTGTAGTAGCTTGCCCTAAAAACCGGAGGTTGATGCTCTTTAGTATTTCTACTGGCCGCCTAGGCAGTGATATAATCTTGTGATTTGTAGACTTTCTCAGAGAAGAGAACTGGTAATAGTGTGAATAAGGTCCAAGAGAGATTGAAAGAGGATGTGAAACTTCTGGAGTGAAATCACTGGAAAGATTCAACAATGATAAAAGGGAATGTTCTATACGTGCTCATATAGCACGTGTGGAGAGTTAACTATTTGTTAGCCTTTTAGGAGGCTTGTTGTAATATGATGCAGAGAAATTCTGAAACTGGAAATCAGTCCTGAAACATGGAAAGTGATATGACAGCAACTGTTACAAGGTATATCACAGTGCAGTGGAAAGTAAAGTTAAACTAATTCAATTTCAGAATAAGAGGAGCTTTCCAGGCACAAGGAAGGAGAAGGAACAAAGAAGGCACTCCATAGAAACAGGATCATTAAATGCTGAGATAGTTTACCTGATGAGTGGACACCAGGAGTCTTTGAAATTCATGTCACAGAGAATTTTAAGCTGTGCTGTCTGTGTGGATTAATGGAGAAGAAAACAAAACTTTCTGCTTCAGTCTTAGTGTATTCATGAAATTTTGGGTTTGAATTCCCTAGTTAGTACTTGCTGTTAGTTTCTGAATTTTTGTGCTTCAGTCAGTTGTCTGCAGGCCTTAAGGAGTGTGTGTGAGTTTGTTATTATCTTTTATCCCCTCCCTTAAATGTACCACTAGAGAGATGCAATCAGAGCTGGAAAGAGGCCAGAATTCAAAGCCTGGAAGTTTATGGATAGGTGCTGCTCAGTCCATTCTGTTTCATCATTCTTAGCTACCTGGCTAAGAATGTGCATGCTCAGGATCAAATTCTAATCTATTTTAATTAGAGGTTTTGGCTCGGTAAATGGGCTGTGCTGTCCAGCAGATCAGACTGTGTAATGTAATGGTCTTTTCTGGATTTAGCATTAGCAGATAGAGATAGTTTGGTCCTTACCAAATACTGCTGTGCTTGTCGTATTAAATTGCATTGGCCTGTGCTAATACAAGCCATGAAAATGTCACTGCTGCACAGTACTATGAACTAGTGGAGTTGCACCGAAGTTAAAGGTGTTGCATCTGCTTAGATTAGTGGAGAGTTTGGTCTGCAGCATATGGTATCTACATAGTATTGAAAAAAAGAAAATCCCCAAACTACCAGATCGCAGCAGTGTTCCCTCTAAAATGGCAAGTTCAGGTACTATGTCATGTCTCCTAAAAATAATTAAAAAAATGCTTTTATACACAGAGCATAAAATATCTTCTATCTCTGTTTCTGCCAATGCTCTTCTTACTTTGGCTTGATCAAACCAGAAAATTGCAGATTAGGTCTAATTCATATTTCACTTGCGTTAGTTTTATTCCTTTGCTTCTACATTAGCTTCAGTTAACTTACTCAAGACATAGATTGGGCTGAGAGGAGATAGAATCAAGTCCAGAGATTTGAGCTTGATCTTTAGCTATTTGTAGCTCCTTACAAACAACTTGGGCAAAATTAAATGGAGAGTGATATTTGAAAGCCTGGTGTTACTTTCAGGGCTTTTTCTTTTATTAAGCATTGTTTCCAGGGGATCAATCTTTTAATTACACAGTGTTTTCTTCCTCGTGATGGGAATGGGTAACAATAAGCGTGTTAGCACTGGCTATAACCTTCTCTGCAGCATGTTGATGCTATGAAATGTGCTCATTCGTGTATCTAATGCTGTTATTGACTGACTGCATGCTTCTCTTGGTGAATCAGTACTTTTTAAATCTACCTGTGGCTTGCTACTTGGAAAACCATTTCCCTACACCTGCACCATTTGTAGAAGTTGATACAAGCAGCAAATGCTGCAAGCAGTGTAAGTCTAAAATGAACTATCCTTCTAGGCCTCTGCTTTCTGTGTATTTGCTATGCTTTACTTGCCCCTAGCAAGTTACAAGTGAGAGTAAGAAACATGACTTTTTGAGGAAAAAAAACAAGCTATGACCTTATGAAAAAAGGAACAATAAATAATCTGGGTAAATAGTCCTTGTCATGCTGAATTAAATACACCAACAATCCTGCACAAACCATTTGTAGCACAGCATGGGCCTGCTTTTTCCTTTGCTGTGCTGCAGTGACTTCACTGAAGTCCATGGGCCTGATTTTGCAGGAGCTGAATCTCCATACAGACAAGCCTGTTTGCTAGCCCTTGCCTGCAGTCTGAGCCCAGGAGCTGCCTGCTAGCTTTGATTTCGGAGCTGCATAGGCACCAAAGCATGCCCAGTACCTGTCAGTAACAGTCATGCCTAAATCTTCTCTATTAGCATTGTGGCAGTATAAAACTTCCTTAGGTACCATTGCTGGACGATACATAGTGGTGTTAGCTTCACTGGTGCCATGACCAAGTTGTTGTACAAGCATAGTTATGGGGGCACACTGTGATAAATCCAAGCCGCTCCTTTATAGGCTGCCTTTATGAGTATTAAAGCCATTATGGATACCAAAGATCTTAGAAGCTACCACAAGCTGTGGTGCAGTACAAACCTACTGGTTAGATGCTAGCATATGTAGTGGTATTGAGCTTCTTGAATGAATAACCTTTTTAGGGGACAATTAACATTCAACAGACATGCCTGCATGGCAAGTGTTTGAAGTGCAGAAGCTGTGTACACATTGCTTCTCTTCCTGACTGTCCCTGAAAAGAGTTTTTGGAGTAATCTGATTATGTATGACATGTAGGCAAGTCGTTCTGACATGAGAGAAGTCTAGATATTAGAGAAATCTCTGGAGAAAGCTGTGGTTAAATCAGCAGAATTTACATGCAGGTAAAAATTGCTTAGCCAGCTGCGCCATTCTTCTAACAGCACCAGACTGGTCCTTGAAGTTTATTGCCCACTGTCGTGCATTGAGTTGCAATTGTCAGATTAATGTAGTTTTGAAACAGTGAAGCTCCTGCATCCTTGCTCCAAAGACAGGTGGTAGTTCTGCTTTCACTGCTTTTTCAGAAGGAGTGGTACACACATGTACTAGTTGAACTTTAATTGTTCCTCTGCACTGTTTGTACGTAATCTTCTGCTTATGCATAGGTTTGCATAAGCTCAGAGGCATTGCAACAGGCAAAGCTTAGACTTGCACTAGTCTAAGTGTTGCCTTAAGCATACTACTGAGGTCAATCCCAAGTGAGTTATCATATGCCGCATGGATGAAGGTATTTTGACTGTTAAGTCCTGCCTTGCAAGGCTTTATGCAGTAGTGTGGTGACACATGTAGCTTGTATCCTTAGCTCTGTGCAGGGAAGGCACCTGGCTCTTCAAGCATTCTACAGCAAGCAACCCTGACCCAAACCAGACCTTGTTCATCAGCATAGCCATAGCACTTTATGAATGGAGGTGCAGAACAACCCCATGCCATGTGATGTTCAGCTCTGCCAGGCTACACAGAACAGACACGTCAGACATCTTTCATATCCACTTGTCATTTAACAGGATGGGGGCCAGCTAGCATCTCTCCTCTGTTGCCTCGCCAGCAAGCCTCTTCTTCTATCCTGTATCTATTGCGGCCTGTTTTTCCCTTGACCAATTGTTCGGGTTGTTGCTGCTGTTGCTATGCCTTCAGTGACAGCCCTCCTCCGATGTCATGGATAACATTTCCTTCTGCCAGTCCCCCTGTGAAGGTGGTGCTGGCATGGTTTCAATGGGCTTTGATAGCAGCAAACTTCATCATAATACTTCTTATGATGCAAGTACTAAATCTTGGACTCATCTACTTCTCTGCATACCACTGTAAAGCTTTTCTCCCCCGCACTATACTGTTTCCTCTTTGCCGCCCAGTTCAAGACTTTCTCTGCTTTCTGAGACTGCTCTCTTTGAAGTTTGGGGTGTCTCTTCTGACGTAGGGAGACGTAAGTGGGAAGAGAGGGGTTTGTCCCAGTGTTCTTTTAAAGAAGCCCATCCTGCAGCAGCAGCAACTGAGGTCTGTTGTACAAGAGACTTGGGGCACACCTCTGGTTCCTGGCAGAGCAAGGACCTCAGTCGGGGTTTATCCCATTTCTGGTGCATGCCTCCTTGAGGAGGGTGTCTGATACAGTGAGTGTCTAATGTTTTTTGGTTGTCATTCACCCCTCCATAGCTTGCTTTAGCTCAGCCTTGGAACAGCAATTCTCCAAACATCACATGATTCACGGGCACCTGTAGGCAGCTAGAAGTGTCAGATGATTTAGCACTGCCATCACTTGCTATTAGGTCCATGATCATCTGTGTGTGTAACACGCTATAGCTGGAAAGAGCAGAGTGACCTAAAGGGCAGTCTGCTTTAGGAATTTGAGAGCAATAAGGAAGTAATTTATGCCTGGGAGCTCTACCCTTCGGCTGTACTGATACATCCCTTGCTTTTGTTTATTTAAAGCAGCTGGTGCATGATACCATGCTTCCGGCAGTAGATAGGGATGAGGATTCTGAGCGGAGAGCATTTAACTTGTCAGTCACAATTGTGTCTTCACCTGGACTGTGAGGATAAAAAGGACATGGAAGTGTTAGAACAAGTCCAGAGGAGGGCCACGAAGATGATCAGGGGACTGGAGCACCTCTCGTATGAAGATAGGCTGAGAAAATTGGGGCTGTTCAGCCTGGAGAAGAGAAGGCTGCGTGGAGACCTCATAGCAGCCTTCCAATACCTGAAGGGGGCCTATAGGGATGCTGGGGAGGGACTCTTCATTAGGGACTGTGGTGAGAGGACAAGGGGTAATGGGTTTAAACTTAAACAGGGGAAGTTTAGATTGGATCTGAGGAAGAAGTTCTATACTGTGAGGGTGGTGGGGCCCTGGAATGGGTTGCCCAGGGAAGTTGTGAATGCTTCATCCCTGGCGGCGTTCAAGGTGGGGTTGGACATAGCCTTAGATGGCATGGTTTAGTGGGAGGTGTCCCTGCCCATGGCGGGGGGGTTGGAACTCGATGATCTTGAGGTCCTTTCCAGCCCTTATTATTCTGTGTGTGATTCACGTGGAGAGGACTGAACACCCGACCTGGGCCGTCAAGCCCCCCAGTGCCAGAAGCTAGGAGGCAATGAGGCAGCAGCAAGAGCTGTCTGCCATTTGTCTCTGTTACAACTAACAGGGTTTATGCCTAAGGAAGGGATGAGAAAGCACTTTATTTAAATAGCCTTTTATTATGGCTTTGTGTGCCTGTGTGTACTTGCACAGATGTGGGGAGGGCAGCTTTAGAGGGAAATACAATAATCTCTGATTAACATAACTGCACGTGTGCCAATAGGCTTAGCAAATTGTTAAATAAAAGAGAAGCCAGTCTATATAGAGGACTAACTGCTAATATTTAAAAATGTAGCCCTTCGGCAACCTGTCTCGCATACACGTCTCTGAAGCACAAGAGAGGTAAAGCAATTCCCATCTTGCCCCGGTTCATTGCGTTAGGGGACCTTGAGAACAGGAAATGGCATCTAGAAATGTGGAGCTCTCCAAAAGACAGACTTTCCCATTAATGTCAGTGAAATGATTTCTAGTTTCATAATAAAGCCCTCTGCATAATTCTTCCACTATTTATATATCTCATAAAGATTCAGCCTGTGTGGAATGAAAGGCAAAAGAGGAGAGAGGGGAAAAAGAGGTAGAGGGAGAGAAGGAACCCCAGCAATTAATCAGATTACTTACAGACTGGGGAACTGCCAATGAGTATACCCTGTCCTAGAAAAGAAATGGTTGAAGCCACATCATATTTATTTCAGTAGTGCAAATGAGAGATAGTGTGTTGTGTTACATTCTGTACTTCACATCGCGTTTTCTCCCTCTGCTGGCAGTTGGGTACAACTTCTTTGTACCCAGTAGAAAACAAACTCTCAAAAGACTGAAGCATTTAGGAATGCTCAAAATTCTGTGGCATATGCTGAAAAATCAGGTTGTACCATACTTTAGTCCAGTTAGTCCTGGAAATGGCTGACAGGCATCCCATATACCGATCAGAGTCATTCTTACAGAAGCTTTAAAGTACCGCTAAATGCAGCCCTGTGCCCTTTAGAGAGACACAAATATCCTCACTTGTTACTGTTACAGTAAATACAGCCTGCAGAATCAAACTTGGCAGTTACTTATAATTTTCTTGAAAGAACAACTTCAGGTATGTTATTTTAGCAATAATATTTCTAGGCTTTGTGTTACAGTGACATTCTGTGTACTTACAGCTCTTCCTGATTCTTCACTTTGTTTTTTTTTGTTCTTACTTTGTTTTGAAAGTATTTCCATAATAGATAGACCTAAGGGAAAACCCTTGCTAAATCAGATAGAAGAAAAAGAGTCTGCCCTATGTATTCAAAACGAAAAAAAAAAAAACAAAAACCAAAAAAAAAAAAAAAAAAAAAAGGATTAATTTTGTTCCAGGTATTTTCTTTCTAAAACAATTGGTTTCTAAATAAATTTATGTAAGCTTCCTGGCAATAAGTATTTATTAATAATACTGCCCTATAGGAGAAAATAAATGCTACAGACTTACTTAAAAGAAATGACTAGCAAATAAAAATATGATCCTGGCTATAATGCAGATCCTACTTTCTGCTCCCTAGAACTGGGGTATTAACCTTGCAAATAGTGTTATTCTAATGACTACAAACCATAAACTGTAAATCTTAGAAATATATATTGACTTTGCATGGAAATAATTATATATTCCTTGTAGCAAGTCAGAAACAGTAGTATTGAATTAATAACATTAAGCTTCTTAACTATTATTTGTGATATTGTTTTAAACATTATAGCCATTTTGTGGTTGAATAAACTGAGGCAGAAAGAGGTTTGCTCAACTGAGTCTAGGAGTACTGATTTCTAATCCTC
This sequence comes from Amazona ochrocephala, assembly GCA_039720435.1. Classification (NCBI taxonomy): domain Eukaryota; kingdom Metazoa; phylum Chordata; class Aves; order Psittaciformes; family Psittacidae; genus Amazona; species Amazona ochrocephala. Next base: position 118,068,384 of record CM077878.1, on the reverse strand, counting down.
CTTTTATTAATACACATATTAAAGGCAGGTGGAGATTTTTTTTGCTTTTGAGGGGATGCATTTAGAGCAATACCTGATGAGGCTTAGAGAAGTAAAGTGTATTTAGTAGGAATTTAGCTAGAGGAAAATGCTGGCAGATGAAAAGGAATAGTCAAGTTAAACAAAGACATCTGTGGGGAATGGCAGTGCTGTGTGGAATAATTCTGGAGTCAGCATTAAAGGAGGACTCAGAGCTGCCATGGTTGGGGCTGGGGTGTCCAAGGGACTTTTCTGCAGTGCTGTAGTTCAGTTGAAGGAGCCAGTTAAAAGCACAGAAAGGATACAAATACAGAAAGCTTTAAAACACAGCATTAATAGTAGTAGTAATGCTGGAAATAGGAGCATCTTGGATTTTTTTCATGCCTTCTCACCACTGTTCAGCTCCTGAATTTTATTAGCTCTCCTGCACTCAGAAAAGTGAATGGCTTATTTTGTTATTTTGCTGAAGAGTCATCTTTATATATGTAGATATATATGTAAATGTTATTTATTTAAAGATTTATTTTAAAGTCCTATATTTAAAGATTAGAGGTGATCTATGCATACTAATGTATTCCCAACAGTGGATGGGGAAGTTTCATGCACAGATTTAACACCTTTGCATTATTACGGCTGTGTATAACAAGAATTATGAGTCCTTACTTTTTCAGTTTCTTGCTGTGACCACAGCTTGTCCAGAAAAGCGCAGGGTGTGGAATTCATAGAGATGCATCCTCCCTGTTCTTATGGCTGCAGTGGCTACTTTAAACCTGCTTTTTCCTGTAGCCTAGATGGAAAGATAATTTAAAAAATAATTGCCTCTTCCTTTTCTCTCACTGTTAATTCCCTGTTTCGCATGTACATTAGCATCTTTCTGACTTTATGATTCAGACTCTTTTGGTGTGAATTTTGAGTGAACTGATGAAACATTGTCGTATAGCAAGAAATACTAAATGCACAATCTTGTTCATAGCTTCATTACTCATCTCGTTGGGGACCTTATATGAAGCTCAATGATGATTTGAAAAGTAGGGAATTTCCAGAAGTGGTCTTCAGAGTGGACATATGTAAGACACGATATTGTTATGAGCGGATGCATAAATCCTACAGATTGAACAGTAAGGCAATACCTAAGAAAAGCCTCTTAAATCGTGCGTGGAAAGTCTTGGGCTTATTTCCACAAAACCTAGAAGGAAGGTACCTAGTACAGTGTTTCATAAAGATGTGGTTGGTTATGCCCTGAATTATGACTGCTGGGCCAAACCAGAAAATAAGCCTGTGCTAGCAGATTATAGAATCAGCTAGTTTGGGTTGGAAAGGACCTTAAAGCTCATCCAGTTCCAACCACCTGCCATGGGCAGGGACACCTTCCACTAGACCAGGTTGCTCCAAGCCCCATCCAACTTGGCCTTGAACACTGCCAGGGATGGGGCAGCCACAGCTTCTCTGGGCACCCTGGGCCAGTGTCTCACCACTCTCATAGTAAAGAATTTCTTCCTAATGTCTCATCTAAATCTCCCCCCATCAGTTTAAAGCCATTTGTTTAAGTGGGGCAGGTAATTCCAGATTTCTTAAAAATATATTTATTCTTCGTGCTTCTGAATATATATAAAAAAAGAAATAATTCTATATTTACATCAAAGTGCATACCAGTCATGCGCTATAACCTTCTACAAATGTGCTCAAATAGGTGATCATGCTAATGAGAGCACAGCTAGCTTTGGTAACTATTTTTACAGGCAAAACCAGGTTTTGCTTGTGCATTTCTGGTCCCATAGATGGTTCTGTCTCCCTTCCAGGACTTGAAAAATGGGCCACTAATTCACCTCTGGCTTTAGGGTTTGATTTGGTTTTAGCCTAGCTTGCAGTTGCTAGCTCCAAAGAATTTAGTTACTCAAAGGGCAACAAAGAATGAGAAGGGCTGAAACCTAGGGTTGAATACTTGTTTTCTTTTTTATGTCAACTTGTACTGCTATATGTTAATGGATCCTTTTAGGAATTATGGTACAGTGTATGTTCGTGCTGACCCAGCAATTCATCTATTGTGTATGCCTGACAGCCCAGTCCTAATAGCTTTTTGCACTATTAACACTTCACAGTATGGGAAAACACATTAATGTGTTTTTAATGTGTTTTAAGTGTATGGTCCTATTGGGCATATAAGATGTTATAGCAGATGGATTTCATGTAAATAACAAGTATATTTAACCTAAAGAAGCAGAAAAACATGTTACCTTGCCAGGAACCTTCCTTTCAAAGTAGGAGAGCTCTCGCCCTTGCCTTTGGTGTCAGCTAATTGAGATGTTTGTAGGAAACATTATTGTTTCATCTTTTAGTGCACACTAATCATGTATGTAGGAAGATGTCTCACAACTGACCTTTAGAAACAAAAGGTATGATGCAAGAAAGCTAGCAAGAGGAGAAAAGGAGGGATGGGAGGGAACATCAGGAGATTATTTAAATATTCCCTGTATCAACAAACTGAAAAGTGATAGTAGTGATCACTGGGTGCATTTGCTTCAGCCATGAAGAGTTTCACTTTTATTTTAACTTGGTTCCGTATCTTTTCTTTCTTTTCCTTTGTAAGCTGTAGCCTGGCATAGTCCTGCTCATGTCCTGGCACACAAATGTGTTGCACTATCAGTCCAAATTTGGTGTTTTCCTGCAATGTCAGGTACATGTTGCTCGTATATCATGGAATATCTTAACTCAGGATGGTGCTTCAGCACACATGCCGTGAAGCCCAGGCAATGCCACATTTCTTCCACACTGGGCATGCTTGCTGTATTACGAGTCAGGGAGATTTGAGATACTGACCTAATGCGCTGCAAGGCATGCATTATTCAATGAATGTTTCTTCTTTTCCTATTTCTTCTGTAATCCCTAAAACCTGCTAAATATTATCAGCAAGTCAATATGGTATTAATTCAAAGTCTTCAATTTATTTTTGCAGAAATTTGTAAGCAATACTGAAATTTCATTGCAATCTTTATTTTTTTTTTTCATCAAAAATAAGCTGTGGTTTACATATAGCTGCAATAATTTACCGGAATTCTGTATTGCAGCAGCTGACAAAATACAGCATGTGCTGTGGTTCCTGTCTGTCAGAAAGGATTCTGAGTAACCAGTGGATTCGAAAGTTTAAATCTGAAAATAAGTTATCAAAGTTAAGGATTGCTTATATAATTCTGGGAATATGGGCAGAAACATGCCAGTTTCTCTCTTCAGTTGTTTCTAAGTAGTTGCATAATGGAAAGTTATTGGTAACAGACTTGAAGTGAGTAATTGCAGTGAGTTGGCCTCTTAAGCCAAAGTGCAGCTCTGTCACAGACCTAAGAGGAAAAGTGAAACAAAGGGAGGAGAAATTGGTGTTCTCAGATACAGTATGAGAAGAAAGGAAAATAGAAGGATCTTGTGATTTTTTTCTGAATTTACATGCACACGTTCAAAATGGAACTTCGTTTTAAAGCAAACATAGGGCAGTTTAGGTCCTCTGCCTCTCCAGTGTACAGTTGTGGAAAAGTAACTCAGGCTTTGTATTGAATTTATACTCTTTGGTTCAGCAACTTTATACAGCAATAACATCACTCTCTGTTACTGTGTTTCTATAGTAAGTATGCTAGACATTCAACATGTTGTATTACTTTTTCTGTCTATCCACTCAGCCAGTTGTTCATAGATAAACTCCTTTTGAAAATCTACATAATCTTGCCTATTTGGCATCTATAGTGTAAAATTGGGTAAATGCTATGGTGTTCAAATTGGAAGCAATTGCATTCTCTATTTCTGTCTTTACCTTTGATTATAGTAATTGCTAATCTTGGTATTTCAAATATTTTATTAGGCTGCCTCCACTCTAATTTTTCCACTGTCTTTGTAATATGGCCTTTCTACAAGTTCCCTGGAAACAATTTCTACCTAGTCTCGAGATTTGCTGCACAAAGGACACTTTAGTTGCAAATGTAAATGAGCTATTGTTCTGTATAAAGGGTTGCTCCTTGTGGCTGGGACCTCTCCACCAGCAGAAAACAGCAGTGAGGAAGGAAATGTGTGGACTTAGCAGGGGGTGATCTGCACTTATGCAAGCTTGGGAGTTCCCTTTGCCTGCGACTGCCCGTGGCCCTGGAGTGAAAAGAAACATTACAGAGCTGAGGAAAGGCTAAAAACCACAAAGGGAACAAATGGGAATGCACAGTGCTGCATTTCATGAACAGAAAAAGGGGAGAAGGTTCGAGCAAGGGTGCTGTGTCCTCACACTCATTTCCTTAACTTTCCCTAAAGGTGGTAATGTTCGTTTCATCTGTAATTCAGCCCAGGTTTCCAAAACTGTCAAAGCTTGAAGAAAATGACCCATGTTTTATGAGTTGTTACAGTTTTTATCCTTACTGTAAGGCATTCATGGCACCTGAATTCAGGGAATACTGAATTTGCCTGTGGAGGTTAGTGTTTCTTTCCATTGGCTGTGAAAGGAGTCTGGAAACATTAATTTCCCAAAGAAGGTGTCTAGGAGCTTGTCCATAGTTAAAGGTTATCCTCTCCCCATAGTACGCCTTCCTTTTATACTGACCTCCACTGTGAGATCTTGGAACAGAAATATTTTGCCTGGTTTTGCCCTAAAGAAAGTTGTATTTGGAGACTGCTGTGCAAGAAAAGAATCTCTGCAGACTGATGCAGAGTATTATTATCCATCCCCCCCCCCCCCCCCATTAGTTTTGACTTGCCTTGGCTAATTTTTATAGTTTAGCTTTTCTTCTTCCTCACCAGATTGTTTATACTTAAAAAGAAATAAGCCTTCTGCTTATTGCATAGTCAGTTCTCTTTACATTTTTCTTAAGTTAATGTTGGTTTCTGTTGTCCTTTTCCATGTTTAGACATAGCCAGGATAAATTTCAATGACAGCCTCTCCAACTGTTTCTAAATATTTCTTGCTTTGCTCGCAGACCAATTTCCATATGTTACAAGATCTGAATCAAAATTCCACAAAGGCATTCTTTCCATCCCTCCAGCTATCATCCCAAAAGTGAAGGGGTTCAGCTTGTTCAGGTAGAGCTTGCTTTCTATGCCCCCCCCAGCACCAGCAAATCTGTCGGGAGTAGGAGGATGGATGGAGCACGCCACCCACAGCCACCTGCTCTGCCAGAGGGCCCGGAGCTCACCAGCGCAGTGCCAAGGCGCCAGCTCGGGGTGGGAGTCTGCAGGAGTCACAGATCAGTGGGGAGATGTGCTACTTCACTTCTGCCGTGCTTGCTCCCTCCTGGGTAACCTTTACTGACAAAGAAAAAGCCTGGTGGCGGGGTTTTGGTTTGCGTGTTTTTCAGTCTCCCTCCTGGCAAGTTATTTGCTCCCCAAGGAGGTTGGAACTAGATGATCTTTAAGGTCTCTTTCAGCCCAAATCATTCTATGGTTCTGTGGTCTTATTTAGGCAGTTGTAAGAGAATAGCCTCAGTTTTCTAGCTACAGTGAAAAATGTGCAACACAGGTAGTGTATCGTTACTTCCTTGGTAAACCGGTTAGCAGTGTGCGCAGCCTTGCTCTTGGAATAATAGCTTCTATATTGGAGGTGTGGCTGTCAGAGGAGGAGGCTTCATCACTTCTACTGGGACGTTATTTTCATGTAGACAAGGCCTTAAATAAGGTCTTATTGGGTCATTTTCTAAAAAAAAAAAAAAAAAAAAGGCAACAAACCCTAAAACCTACAAATGGTACCAAACCAAAAAACAACCCAGCCAAAAACCCCTAAGCCATGCCCCCCCACTCCCCCAATCTCCAAACCCAATAGCAAACTTCAAGTCTCATGTATGAAAAATAAAAGTTACAGGCTCTTTTTGCCACATAAGCGCCTAACTAGCATCAGCAGGTGGAATGTGGCGCTTCAGCTGTACTGCCTGCAAATGCTGCAGCTTTGCTGTCATCCAGCCTCTCTGATCTCTTTACTCAGTGGGAAATGGGTATTCTCTCATGGAAGACAATGAGATTCATAAGATAGAAATTAGGTCACTGATTACTCTTGTTTTAATATTAGCTGAGTTTACTTGTCACTTATCCATTAGGTTAATTACAATTCTATGAATGAAGTCCCCTGAAATGTCATTATTATTGATTCCCCAAACCTACAGAACTCCAGTACATCTTCCCTAGCCTGTGGAATTGTGAATGCCTGAACTCGCCCAGGGGTTCACAGTGGTCTCAAGCATACTGCGAAGTGCGCTATGGGCTATGTGCTAAGCCCAGTTCTTCTTCAGCTGTCTCAGAAAGGCTAGCTTATACCCTCTGTCTTTGCCCCTTTTACATTGTTCCTTCCTGTTTTTTCTGCAGACGCTTTTACTCTGTGAACCTGTAGAGTCAGGAGGGCTGTCTGATGTGGGCCATGACTGCTTTCTCTGTGGCAGCTCTGAACAGCACAACTGTACTTGGTGTTCTTTGGGTAAAACTGCATGCCTGGAGATGACTTGGCACAGGGTCTGGCTTTCATGTTAGCCAGAGACTTTTGCAGTATCTAACAGTATTGGGTACCAGGATCAGTGATGCAGGGAGCACATCAAACACCTGACTGAACCTGGGCCTGGGGAGGCAACTGCTGATTTGCAGGTGTTTCTGCGATATGTAGTTGATTTCTTAGGAATTCTGACTGTGGGAAAAGAGGTGGGGGCATAGCAGTTGTCGGGACACACAGATTTTGCCATGTGAACATGGACGTCTGTAGAGGCAGCAGGATGATGGAAGCACTGCAGAGCAGCCTATGCTCACAGCCGCTCTAAAAGTACTTTTATATGACCAGCTATGGTGGCACAGCCACCGAGCTCAAACAGATCCTTTCTGTAGACTGAGTGCAAGGCCATTATTCTCTTATTCTCTTGGTGGGGGGAAGGAGTCACTAACAATAATCCTTAGCTTAGTGATTTCACTTTGTTTTTTTTTCCTATGTCTGAATTTCTTTGGAAGTTAGCTAAGGGAGAGCCATGATTCAAAAAATGCTTGAGTATTCCTTAAGAGCTTCTTAAATGTTTGTGTTTAAAAAAACATCAGAAAAAGTAGTGAACAAACCACTGTGTCTCTTTGAGAAACACAGAAACTTAGCATAAGAGGTACAGTACCTAAAGAATAACATGAAGTTACATTAGGCTATAAAGATAGTAATGTCGAGGGGTTTGCAATCCCCCAATCTCCCAGTGATTTCTGGTGATAAAGTGATCATTTTCAATGCCTTTTATTTTCTTTACTTTCATTGTCATGTAAGTAAGGTGTCAAACTTGTAATACTCTGTGAGTAGTATTCTCTAAATCACAATGATCTAGTACGCTACTTTGACGTTTTCAGGATTGTGTGCCTTGGTTGGCTGGTCTTTCTATTTATAGCTGTGCTGAGTAGTATGGCAAGAGTGAGTGGATACCAGCTAATGAAGATAGAGAATACTGGAAAAGTCAAGTGAAGGTACTATGTTAGAACATAATCTAATATTTCACAAAATGTGTAGCATGAAGTACAGAAATTCTGATAAATCATTCTTGGGACAAAATGTATAATGAGATTAGAAATTCAACAAAAAAGAAAAATTAAGCCTTTCTAATGGCATAGATTGTGCCTAGGCGGGGAAATGGTGTGAATTTAACTTGATCTCATTATACTCCTAAATTTGTAATCTTATTTTCCCCCTCAGATCCTTCACTTAAGAAGGCAGCAGTGTGTGTGTATGTCTGTGATTGGCTGTGATACATTCTATATTTGGGAAAAGTTACTTAATCCTTCAACTTGAGTGCACCCAGAAGTGAGTGATCCTCAAAGCAGAGGGGAACTTCCCTCCTAAGATTTGGAAGAGTCTTTTGGTTCTTATTCAAGGTTTTGCAGAATGCAACCAGTGTTGACTAGCTCCATAAATCTTCCTCATTCCAGTGGTTTCAGCCCTTAGAAAGCCTGTTCCAGGCTGTGAGGAGAGACATATGCAGAATAATTAGAGCAGAGAACACCATCACTGGAACGCTGATTACAAAGATGAGGTTTCAGCTGTCAGTGCTGAGCAAAAGCTATGGTTTGAACCATAGCACACCTGCGCTAGACCTGGGACCCTGTCTTAGCCAGTCACTACCCTCTGGTTCATCATTTCTTACTCACTTGCTCAATGAAGCGGATGACTGAGGGGAAGGTGGGAGGGAAATGAAGAATGTTATTTCTTTGGAGCAAGTTATGTCTTTTCTCTTTCCCTATTTACTGTATTCTTTCAGATATGCTGTGTAAATACTAACTGATTGCACCGAAGGCTCTGACATTTTTTTAACTGTGCTTATTTGTCCTGAGAGGATAAAGGACATAAGAAGAACCTGCTTATTTCTATGCATCCATAACAGAAGATGTGAGCACATGCAGGAGCATCTTTCCCAACATGTGCATACATAGCTCGAGTCACAGCTGAAGTAACAGAGGACTGACCTAAAAAATCTTGTATGATCTCCTGCTTTGTCACTGAGAAGGAGAGAGATAATGTAGAATCCAGGTTTCAGGTTGCTGTCAGGGCTGGATATGCAGTGATTTCTTTATCAACCTTGGACTAGGAATATGCATGAGCAAATGATGAGACATTTAGGAGCTTGAATTAGTCTCTTCTCTTAGCAACTTCCTTCTTCCCACACCTCAAAACACTCTAACCAGTCTTTCCCTCTTTATAATCCACCTCCAGCATTTGAGCAACAGAGAAGCATCCAAATGCAACTGCTTTCAACAGAAATCCATCTAACATAAGTGTTTGGCCAGGGAGAGGAGATGTGGGGAAAGGTGGATGGCAGAAGCTTGCTTCTGCTCCACTAGCTGAGACACCAATGCCAGGAAGCCACCAACAAGAAGCTGTGTGTATTGCACACGGAATCCAGGCTCCTCGCTGTGCTGCCTTCCCTGTGTAACTAATAGCTGTAGTATAATTGCAATGCACAATTCAGTCCTATTTTTATTCTAGTTTTGACTTTGTCAGTTCATGGCTTGCACAGCACTAAATAGAGGATCTCTGTGCTGTGGGACACCCCTGTGGAATTTACTGCAACTGTGCCTGTGCCTTTGTTCTGTCCTTCTGAGCTAAGCCCTCCTGGGGCTTTCTTTCCTCATTTCCATTTATCCACCACTCACTTCCAGCTATCCCACTCATTCCTGTTTTCTATCTCTTTCCCAGTCTATCTCTTGGTGATAACCACTGCACAACTTATCACACCCCTTCTCCACTCTCATGGTTTCTCTCTCTTCCCAGTTGTCAGTTATAAGGCTCCATTTTCCAAACTGTTCTTTGTGTCCCTATTATGAGTTGCTGCATGTCTGCTTTGTTACTGTTGACACTGTGGTATCTCCATGTTGTCTTTCTCTCTACTGCCCCAGTCCAGCAGAAATCTGAGCGGAAGAGCACAAGGTGAAATCTCCCATCAAATCTGTGTTAAGTTGCAGTAGCCCATCTCTGGGAATTGAGGTGCCAAACAATAAGTAGCTTTTCCTAAAAATAAGCATGTTGATACTGAGGGTAAGGGAAAGATGTACAAAAGCTTTTAGGATGGTTGATGTGGTCCAGATTTTCACAGCAAAGGCAACAAGTACATTTTTAGCACAAAAAGTGTCTCCTGACGTATTTCAGATCCCCTCATCAAAGTATGATATGGATAACTGGCGGCGTTCAAGGTGGGGTTGGACATAGCCTTGGATGGCATGGTTTAGTGGGAGGTGTCCCTGCCCATGGCAGGGGGGTTGGAACTCGATGATCTTGAGGTCCTTTCCAGCCCTTACTATTCTGTGATTCTGTGATTCTGTGATAACTGGGAGTTTTTCAATTCCTCACTTAGAGTTTCTTCTAATCTGGGCAAAGCTTTGTGGGTACGTGGTGCGTTACATTTACATTCTGTGGTCTACAGAGCTAATTAAGTTGAGGGAGGCAGATAGTGGCGTAGAGCACGAAAGATTAGCAAAGCCATTAGCAGCTGAAAACATTTTCAGAATGGAAAGTGTTGGGCAACTTGGATACTATGTAGAATTAACACTTGTATCAGTAGTAAATAGTAAATAGAATGACTGGAAACAGTGTTCAAGAAGATGCATGATTGTGGGTGATGTGGAAAACTTTTTGCTTCCAGAAAATTGCTACCTTGTATGGTTCTGTGTCTGTAGAGTTACCAAGTGTGTTAAGATTGTGCTCTGTTGTTTTAATTACAGGTGCCTTGAAGGTGGGTTTTCTTCATACAAAAAATGTTGTAGATTCCACACCCTCTCAGCTTCTGGAAACATGATTTTTAGCTGTCAATGAGGAGGAAATTGGTAATAGAATTTTTAAATTTTCTATTTTTTTTTTTTTTTTTTTTTTTTTTTTTTGTTACAGATGTATTTGGATTAAAAAAAAGTTGCCGCAATGTCTCATCATCTTCTGGTTAAGTGAGATGTCTATGAATAAGAGCTTTTCCATAAAGGTGAGGAGAAGTTACATTATGGGAATCTCTGTTGTGTGCATCAGGGAAGAAAATGTAGTGTAGCTTTTGTCTAGCCACTGGGGAGGAGATAAAGAAGCAAGTGACTCCTCCTTCCTTTTCCTACACTTCAGCAAAGCTGTTGCATATGTGCTGCCCTCCATGACTTCCTCTGGGGATGGATATGTATGTTGTGCATGTATCTCTTAATGAATTTGTGTATTTCACATTGGGTCCTGCAACACAGAGGTCAGTCTTACTAACAAGAGACTGTATTTTGATAGAAAAGTTCATAAAAGCCAAATGTTCCAGTATTGCTATATTCCAGTATTCAAAGAGTGGCTACGAAGAAGATGGAGACTCCCTTTTTACAAGGAATCACATGGAAAAGACAAGGGGTGATGGGCACAAGTTACTCCCAGGGAGACTGTGGTTGTCATAGAATGGTTTGAGTTAGAAGGGACCTTAACGCTCATTCAGTTCCAACCCCCTGCCACAGGAAGGGACACGTTCCACTAGACCAGGATGCTCCAAGCCCTGTCCAACCTGGCCTTGAACACTGTCAGGGATGGGGCAGCCACAGATGCTCTGGTTGCACATGAGGAAGATTTTTCACAATAAGAACAATCAGCTATTGGAACAATCTCCTCAGGGAAGTGGTGGATTCCCCAGTGTTGGATGCTTTTAGGACTGGGCTGGATAGAATACCTGGTGGCTGTCTTTTCTAGACTGTGCTTTTGCCAAGACAGGTTGGACCAGATGATCCTTGAGGTTCCTTCCAACCTGTTATTGTATGAGTCTATGAAATGTATATTTTCATTTTGCCTCTTGTCTGCCAGACCAAAAGCCTGACTGGTTCCCTGCCACTGTTTGGCAAGTCACTTATGGCCTGGTTGGTTCTAGGTCTAGGGGGAATCCATCACCAGGCCCAAGACCTGGGGGGCAGTAAGCTCGCAGCTCCTCCTTCAGGCTTTCTTCAGTTTCCCAAAGTAGTTTTCTCCCTGGGTTGCCCAGCTCCTACTGCTGACTGAGCCAGAAGGCTTAAGGTGTCAGCAGAGTGGGTTCCTGGTCCAGGGGCACTGAACAGTTGGGCACTAGGAAAGAACTTTTGTTGCACAATCACCAGCCCTTCAAGCAAGCATACTGGAAGTATGTGGATTTCTCAGGTTTTGTTTTACATAAGCCCAAAGGAGAACAAAGTAACTTTAAAAGAAAAGGTAGTCCTTTTGAGGACAGATCTCCTTTTATGTTTTACTTCACCTCTTCCAAGGTGAATCCTTTTTGCCTGTCTAGTAACAGCTTGGAAAGCCACTGTACCCAGGCACAGGGTGTTTAAGTGCTTAGCAAAAGGTGCCCCTTTTTCACCTGCAAGAGCTTATCTTTGCAAGAACCTGTGCTCTGGCTGCTGCTGTGCTGTAGTGCTGGGGTTGAAATAGCAAGCTCTGCTTGCTATTCTCTCTCTGCTGTATCTCTGAACCCCAGTAATTCTCCTGCTGGCAAACCTCTTCATCACAGGTGCCAGAAGGTCACTTTTTGGAAAGGGTTTGTGAAACAACCATGTGTAATGCTTGTGTGCAGTCTTCCACCTCTTGTCTCAATTACATAAGGAAATACAGTGTCTACAATTCTTGATTATAGTATATTGCCCTTCAGGTGGAAAACCAGAAACATGTCCAGAAAAATATGGTAAAACCTGAAAGCTATCAGTATATCTGAGGGAGGAATCAAGTTTCCGTATTGAGGAAAACTGATGGACTGGTGGTGGGTGTCCCCCCACTCAGATGGGGAGAACAGGGTGGGTTTTAGTTTGAATTGCATGGAAATTGGACTATGCTGCATTGAAAGTCCACCTGCAGCTGGAAGCCTGAGTATACCTCAGTATGCAGGCTCAGTTCAGAGTTCAGAGAAGAGAAACTTGCTTTTACAACAGAACTATCAATTAATATTTAAAATAGAGCATTATGAGTTTTAAGTTAATATTGTGCTTGTTATCTTTCCCTTTTCTGCATTTATGGGATTAGTGATGTGTTGTGTGATTTTCCCACCTTGCTGTGATTTCCCCACCCCCCATTAGAGCCATTGCTCACAGCTTTTCGATGTGCATTCATCTGCTGATTAAGTAGTTTTCTGGCAGCATTATGTGTGGTTAAATCGGTATATTTCTAAATTTACTGCACCAAAATAGATTGCAATTAACAGTACAAAATGACTTTTTAGACTATTATCATTGCGTAAAAATGCTAAAGTACATCTTTGAAATGTCTGCAAAATCCTTAGGAGATGTAAAGGTCTGTTGCTTTGGAGGACTTCTAAAATAGTAGCCCAAATTCAATGCCTGCACTGACAACGCAACGATGATCCGATGGCCTAAAAGCAATGAGTCTGCTTTTCTCTGTTCCAAAACTTGTGCAACAGGCAATTTATAAATCCCTTTCTTTTGTCAGATTGTTTTAGTGTCTTAATGATGTTTGAATGTAGCATATACCAAAAGCACTTAAAAGAAAATTAAAACTGACAAGCTCTTGAACTGAATTCCTTCCTAGTTTGTCACATCCCTGAGCAATGAAAGTGAATGCAATGGCCAGACTTGTTTTGTGGCAGTGACATACCAGTTTGAGCTGTTGGAAGAGATCTCAAAGCATCACCTGATACACCTCACCCCCAAGACCTGTTGAAACAGTCCCCTTCAAACCTTCACCATATCATGAGGTTTTTATACAGTGTAAGTCAGATATGTTCACCTCACGTAGTCTGGAGAGTAAAAAACTTCAGCCTCTGTTTCAGAAGCAAAGATGACCTGCTCAGTTATCCAAGTTCATTCAATTAGTGGTTAAGAATTCCTAATTTAAATACCTCTGGGGAAAACATAAGCTCTTTAGAAGAGATGCTTATACAAGTTAAGCATGATTCATATTAACAGCAATTTGTAAAAGCTTGGTTTCACTTGAAGATTACGTCTGTTGTTAAGAAGTGTTAACTTGAATAGGCTGAGACTATGGTGATTACGTATATTATCTACACCCTGGGGGAGCTGCTCTGTGGTGTTATTATTTGAAGCAAGTTCATGCTGTACTGTTGAATTTGGATGGAAGAACTTCCAAAACTGTGGCAGTATTTACACCAAGAGTTATGACAGTTTCCAAATCATGCTTGGCATGGTTTGTATAAAATGGGATGGCACCATTTGTCTGTCCTCTTCTAGGGGGAGGGTTTATGGGCAATTTTAATAACAAATGCAAAACATGGACCATATCCTAAATTCCACTTGGTAGCTTGTAGGATTTTCTATGGTGAGGCAAGGCAGGGCTTTTTGCTGGCTGTCTGAGTAGGTGCCAGCACACCATAGTGCTTCACCTACCTCAGTGTTTCATCTTCCTCCTGGAAGCAGATACTGTGGGAGTTGCTGCTGAGCGGATGGGTAAACATCGGGAAACTGCTGGTCTGTAACAGACTGAATGGCAGACTGGTCTGTGGCAGGCTTTGTGTTCATAAATTTGTGTATCTCTTCCAGGCACAGATCCTCGCTCCCCACCCACCTAAGGAGCCCTTGTGCAGGGCTCCACATTACCAAAGAACTAATAACAGGAAGAAAAATGACCATGGCTGACTCAGGCTCAGTGAGCCTGTTACGATGAGAAAATGCTGCTTTTTTGCCATTGATATGTTTTATTTGGGGAGGGGAGAAGGAAGTAGAATTAGTCATAGACTAACCACAGAATGGTTTGAGTTGGAAGGGACCTTAGTTCCAACCCCCTGCCACAGGCAGGGACACCTTCCACTAGAGCAGGTTGCTCCAAGCCCCATCCAACCTGGCCTTGAACACTGCCAAGGATAGGGCAGCCACAGCTTCTCTGGGCACCCTGTGCCAGTGTCTCACCACCCTCAGAGGGAAGAATTTCTTCTTAATGTCTCATCTAAATCTCCCCTCTGTCAATTTAAAAACATTTCCCCCTGTTCTGTCACCACAAGCTCTTGTAAAAAGTCTCTCTTCAGATTTCTTGTAGGTTCCCTTTAGGTATTGTAAGACTGTTATATTTTCCTCCTCCCCCTTTTACTTGCTTTCCTGACCAGGACTTTATCACCATGCAAACAGTGAAGAATGAGCTGGATTTCAGGGATGGTGCTGTCCTTTGCCTAACCTAGGATCATGTTGCAGGTGGGCCGCTGATGCAGGCAGCCAGTGCTCGCTGATCAGGCTTCAATGTGGTAGAGCATTTTGCATTGGCCTTCTGTCCTGTTTGTGCATCGATATCTCTAGATCCTGTTCCTTGCTGAAAGCGTGGACACCTGCATATCAGGGCATTTTCGTGCTGATGCTGTGTTCCCTTTTTGCCCCTAGTGCATGGGGGTTATGGAGGGAGTTAGATAACTGAACGTCAGCAGGTAAGGTTCCTGTCTTGCTTTCAGTGAAGTAAGCTCCTGCTGCGTCTATCCAAAATGATACCTTTTGGGGTTCTTATTTACTACTAGTTGGAAAGAATAATAACAAATTATAAACTGCAGCAATGTCTGTCTCCCTGAATCTAGTTGTTTCTAGACCTGTGTTTATGTCATCGGAGTCAGGCATATCATACCCTCTTAACCAAGGTGTTAGAAAAGTGCTTTGCCCAGCTTTGTGTTATCCTTTCAGCATACACTAAAACACAAAATAGGCTAAAACATGTAAATATTTAACTTGGGAAGCTGGGTTGAGGAGTGCCGTGTTTGCAGTTATGCTGATGTATCCATGGACCCCTGAGGTGCAGTGGAAAAACAATGGGGAAAGATAGAGGACAAATATGTTGGTGACAGTAGAAACAGGGCATATGTCTTCCTGCATAAATTGTCTCAACTTCAGTCTGAGACTTATGAGCCCCATGCTGGAGTAAAAGTTAAGCTTTTTGGGTAATCTCCAAGGACAGAGATCCCCCAGCCTCTTGGAACACTTGCTCCAGTGGTGGACCAGCTTCATGGTGAAGATTTGTTTCCTTTGCAGCCACTTATAGTTGCCCCTGCCATCATTCCCTCTCATCCTTTCAGCATGAGGTACTGAGAAGCCTGACTTTCTTCTCTACAACCCCCTAGAGGTAGCTGAAGACAACAACTGGTTCCCCCCAGCCTTTGCTTCTCCGCGCTGAAAAACCCAGCTCCTCCTATGTCATGTTCACATTTAGTATCATGACTAAATACTCTGAGATCTGGAATAATTATTTTCACGTATCTCATTTTAAATAATTGGTGCTTTGTATTTTTATTTTTTTTTTTTTACTGGGTTTGAGCACTTCCTGGAGTCCTTTTGTTCCTGAGGGCAAAGAATGGCCTCACATAGTCAAGTCTGTTGAAGCAAACCTGAAATGTAACCAGCAGAAGACATGAAAAGGCCATTTTCTGTGATTACCTGTGTCCACCTGCTGAGTCTAAGCACAAAGAGGCTGAGGTTAATGGGCAGAAGTCAAGGGCTCCAAGAGCTTCCTTTTTCTCCACTTCTTTTCCACCTTTCTACAGGCTTTCAAAGACTGTTGCTGCCTGCCCTACTCCCTGCAGCCCTGCCCTGGAGGACTGCTGTCTGACCATGAAGAGCTAGGAGCTTTGCTAATGCATCTGCTGCTTCTTGAGTAGCCTGACCTCAGGCCTTGGAGGGTGCTCCCCTGGTGAGTCAGTGGACTGATTTTAGCCATCCTGTCCTCCTCCAGCTCTGGTTGCACGTTGGCTGCAGGCATATCAAGCACTGCTCGCAGCTTCCTTTTCTCCATGCCATAACAACAAGATAGGATCTGACCTTCTCCTTTAGACAGTAAAGGTGCTTGGAGATGTTTTTAAAAGTTGATGCCTTTGTGCATTATTTTTCATAACCGACAGCCTTATATAGGGACTCAGCACAAGTCATCTGCCCAATCTTAGAGCCTGAGTAAAGAAGGATATTTTATTTTCCATGTTATTGCTGTTCTGTGTGATATTGATGGACACTGTGAGTTGTGAACGTGGCTGAACTTCATGGGTGTGCTTTCTGTCATTTTTTTAGCCTAAGTGAAAAGAAAGTGCAGGGCAGTGTGGACAGTGAGAGCTGAAGGAGAAGCTGCTGTACAAGGCAGTAATTAGTAGTTAGCCTGACAACCTTTTGCAAAAATTGAATCTTTATGGCCCAATGGACTATTTAGTGACTTAGTACAAACACAAAAGATAGGGTCACAGGCTTGATATTGCTGTGTGGGCTTCAGGGCAGAAAGCAGTCAGGAAGTCAAGAGAGGCAGCAGACTGCAACAAGGGTGGGAGAGCTTAGCTTTAAGAGGAAGCAGAATTCCTCCAGGCATTGGACTGTATAGAAGCAGCTCTGAACACTGTTGTCAGACAACTTGCTGCTGTATTTGTCTCTCAGACAGCATGATTTCGTGTACACTGTTTATAAATAAACATGATTATGCCAACGGAATGCTGAACTTTCTGAATTTCTTAATAGAGTATTCTGGCAATGCATGTAATAATTGCTACATTTTCCAAACTGAGTCCAATACATCTGTCTTTCTGCAATTATCTTTCAGTGCAACTTCCCTGCAAACAGCCAAAACTTTACCCCACATCTCATTACAACCTTACAAAAGCCTGTGTAACAGAAGTGATTACTTTGCTGCTTGATATGGAAAAGCTGTTGACAGTGGGGCTATGAAGAGCTGAACACTGCAGTGTGGGGCTCTGGCTGGTCCCCAGGATGGATAAGCACACCTAGAGAGAAGCTCCATGACCTGATGCTCCATGGCCGTGCAGCATGCTCACTGAAGTGGTCAGGTAAGGAGATTTCTAGGGCTTGATTTCTGCTCATTATGAAGTTGTGAGGTGGCTCTGGGCTTGAAGTCTGGTCATAGTGTGTGTCCTGAATGTGCCTGTGTTCAGTGCTCTGTTGAGTAAAAAAAAAATCCAAGTTTTAGGCATGAAATTGAGTCTTTTCCTATTGATTTTTCCAATACAAATGTATTCATTTCCACTTTTGTCCTCCTTCTCACCTGGTCTCTTAATTTGGCTATTGGCTTTGATCTGGAGTGTGCATAGTGCCTCTTCAGTGCTTTTCCTGTTTTCTGCCTTTCAAGAGGCATTCTGGCTTTTATTGTGTTCACATCAAAGTCTTAGGAGTGTTTCCTCAGTGAGAATTACAGGTGATCAGGACAGCAATAACTGGTCTAGTTATGTTATTATTATTTATATCTTGGATAGGAGTAAAGCAGGTACTCTGAGTCTGGTCTGTAGTACAGTGAAATCAATAGGAAGTGATCCTTAATTAATTGGGCTTCTGTTCCTAAAGTAATTCAGCACTTCCACTGAGAATTAACTCATCAGCCTCCCTTGCTAAGTAAACATCACAATAAATAATATAAACTGTTGCTTTCAGAATGGTTTGTTTTCCTTAAATGAAAAAGAGCTTTTGTTAAAGTTTAATTTTTTTATGGAGCTATGCCTCTGGGCATTTTAGATGTAAGATGAATGAAAAATGATCTCAGGTTTTATTTAGGAAGCCATTCCTGTGCATATATGGGCTTGTCATTTTGAAATGCAATTTTCATAAAACCTTTCAGCCCAGGGGACCAAGTGGAATCTTCAGATTTAAGAATTTTTAACTATTCTGCCACTCAATGAATCCCGGAGCAATATGTCCAAGCCAAAATCTTTGTCTTCCATCCCTGAGCACTTTGAGTTTTCCCATATTTACTGGGAGTTAGCACAGTATGTCTTTCCATGGTAATATCTGCAGCGTGCAATTAATCCAGCAAAACCAGGCACCTCCACAGGCTACTAAAAGCTACTAATTAATTCTAACTTCAAACATTCATAAAGACACATTCCATCTGATCATGCTGAAGCTTAGAGAGAGCATTGTTATTTGTCAGAGCAAAAACAACTTCCAAATTGTCAGGTCTCTCCAACAACATGGTTCCTCCCTGAGTTGTCAGTACTGTGCTCTTTTCAGGGTGCCAGGTAGGAGTGGATGAGCTGGCTCATGTACCATGAAACCAGCCCCAGCTTCATCCTTGCATCCCAGCCTTCAAAAGACAGCACGATTGTGTAAGGATCTGTGCTCATACAGCATCTGAGATGCAGCTTCCTTTCACCTGCCTCCTTCGTCCCCTTCCTCCTGGCCCTGTTTTTTCATTTCTGACAACTTGCTTGTATTGTGTGGGATGCTGGAGTTGGAGGAAGAAGCCCGTTGAGAAATCCCAGTGCTAACTTTGCCAATCGGCTGCCACCCCATGAGCACCATCTAGCTGACTTCTAATACAACAGCATGGGAGGCTGAGCAGGTGCAGGCGCTGAAATTCAATGGAAGAATCTTTCTATGCTTCAGGCTGGGATGTAAGCTATAAAAATACTGTGGAGCACCTGTGAGCCTGATATCCATATAAACTGCTTGTCACAAGCACGCATCTGGTTGTCTCACTGTGCAGCGACTTGGCAAAAGCATCTTCTGCAGTGGAGTGTCTGCACAAAGCAAGTTTCACAGTCGAAGAATCAGGGTTTGTCACCTTTTGTACTGTATAAATATCAAGAGTATTGCATCCCATTTGTTTTCAGCTGATCAATTCTCTGTAAATACAGCACTGTACTGAGGAAGAAGCGCTGAATTGAAGCCTGAAAACCTTCTTTTGAATACACTGCGTGATTTCTCATCTGAGAAACAGGATTGGGAACTCATTTATACCATTTTTCTTCAAAAGCAGTCTGTAAAGATGACTGAATTACTTCTTGCATAGTAATTTGAAAATGAAAAATTCTGTCATAGGAAGGGGTTTTACTCCCTTTTGAAGGAGAGCTATAGTTCCCTGGGTTGGTTTTTTGTAGGTTTGGTGGGAGTTTTTGTGGTGGTGGTTCTTACAGATTTTACATTTCCAATCCTGATATAAAAAATTCCCTGGAATGCTGACAGCCTACAATTCTAGAAGTACTGCTTGTTGCTAGTGTTAGCCCTGCACTGATATGTGTGCTGGGGGGAGTGATTTGCATTGTAGAAATGGAGAGATCAGGGATCCACTGCACTGAGCACAACTGTGAACTATAAAATCATATCTTCTGTGTATCTTCCAGCTTAAGTAGGCATCCGTTCATTCTTTTTTTCTTATTTATATCCATAGCTCATGGGTTCATCTTTTCCCAGGCAAAGACAAAATACTGGCTTTCCTCACATGTATTCCACTTGGCTATCTTCAGTGCAGAATCGCGGTGTGAGGAAAGATGCTGGGTGCGAACTGGGGAAACACTGCGAGGAAGTGTGGAAGGATTTTGTTTGTTATTTAGTATATAAAGAGCAGCTTACAGTCTGACTACTGTTCATCTATATTAGAAAATTTCGGATTACATTAGCCATCTGCCTGTGAAAGTTCATATTTCAAATGAACAAAAAATATTGAGCACTGTAGCAGGCACCTAGTCGTATGGCCCAAAGACTCCAGAGTGAGAAGCATGTAATTAGTCATCTGCCCAGTAAATGCATGAAATTCGAGAGTTACTTATGTGATCTGCCTGGATGGACTCTATGAACAATGCAGCTTGAAAATTTTTTGTTATTAAACCCAGGAGGAACTGGAACCGCCTGTAAAAGTACACAAGTATCAGCTCACACATCCCTCAGGTGCACAGATGTCAATCTCAAGTGTGAGGAGACAGTGACTGACTACACCACCAGCAGCTACATTCAAGTCTGGGTTATGTTATGTTTTTTTCTCTTTTAGGCTGTCTCAATGTTTTTTAAGGAAGGATGATAAAATATCTTAGAAAAATTTATAGCCTGTCAAATGATGGGACCAGCATTGATAGGGGGGCGCAGTTGTGCTTTCCACGCAAAGGTGCTTTGTGCATCAAGTCGGCTGTCCCCATTAACCACACTCCAGGTACCACTGTTTCAGTTACTGAGCTCTGCATGGTGCTGCTAGTGAATTTATGGCTTGCCCACTGCCTGTAGTCCTCCTGAGCTGTTACTGTTATTTTCTGTCTTATCAAAATCAATTTGGCTAGTAGTGCTTCATTTGAGGCTTGCTCTAGTTCATGTAGTAGTGGCTCTATACTGGATGATTTGAAATTACTTTGGCAATTGTCTCCTTGTACTGGCCAGTATCATTGAAGCTGGAAGAGTTGGGTGTGAGTCAGTAGACTCATGCACTGTGCTAGACTATACAGCTAATGTTTAATTCAGTCCAAGCAGAGATTCTTCAGAGCTAAATAGCATGAAGGTTGGCAGCAACAATAAATACCTGTAACTAATGTTGCCTTCAATAACGTGTTAGCAAAGCTTGCTTCTTGGCAGCCCTAACTCCTGCCATTAGCAAGAACGTGATTCTACAGCCTGCAGGAGAATTACTACAGGGTTACCAAGGCAGGGTAGAAATATTAATGAATTTTTTTAAGGTAATAAATGATAATTTGTAGATATATTCATTGTGGAATTGTTTCTTTGAGAAAAATTAATTGTGTTTCTTCCTTCATTTTTTCAAATACCTAGTTTAAAAATGAATTCCTTCATTTCCAGCCATCCCTTAAGGTTTCTTTTAAACAGGGTTGTTTTAAGCATAAAAATTGTGTGGAAGCCTGCAGGTGATCCTCATTTCAAAAGACTGATGTGATTTTTATTTCCTGGAATGCACCTCACCTGCAGTGCTGAATTCTTCCATGCAGGAGTAAGAAGCAATGGTCCTTTATAAATTGTTCTGCCTTCAATGTCTTGAAGCATCCTATAAGAAGCCACAGACACTCAGGTACTGGTGTACTTAAAGATGTAAATGAATGCCTACATGGATGACAGTTACTGTGACTTAAATTTTGTGTATGTTGACCTGGGAGTTAGGACAGGCATCTATTTCCAATCCCCCTCACTTACATGGTGTTACACCTCCCATGAAGGGCTTGTGTGCTACGAAAGAGCTAATGCAGAACTGGATTTCTCTCCCTCTCCATGTCTGACACTCCCAGTCTGGCCTTTGGTGAACCTCATGATTTCTCCTGATGTCATGCTTGATCAGTGATATAGCAGTAATGGTGTCTCTCTTCTTCCCTCAGTTGTTGTGCGAAGCAATTTATTGGTACTTGTAAGATAGTCCAGTACGATGAAGGGAGCGTATATATTCTTTGCTCCTAGGGAAGCAGTCAGTTAAATGCACACAGGGCACAAAGACTGAGTAAAATACGAAACCTCTGGGAATTTATTCCTTTTAATTGCATTCAATATCATATTTGAGTACCTTCTTGTAAAATAGTGCGTAATCTTTAATGAATACAAAACTATAAGGTCTCCTTTGGATTTAAATTCTAAGTATTTGCAGAAGTTTAGCTCACTCAAGTGATTTCGTTGGCAAATCAAAATGCACACACATATGTACCTTCCAGAGCTTAATTTTGTAAACAAAGCATCATATTCTGCTCTCATGGAAGCTGGCATAACTCTGTGGTAACTTCAGTAGATTTGCGTTTGGCCTGAAGACTCCAGAGTGAGAAGCATGTAATTATTCATCTGTCCAGCAAGTGCAGTCTACTTGGAAAATGTAGAACTAGAATAAAAACTTTGTGCTTATCAATGTTTAGTCTGTCTTAACATCCACATTTTTCATCCATCTCTCATTTTTTCTTAGTTAAATAAGAATCTTTTTACATGCTTGCACATCAGGGATCTCATAGAGTCTTGCTTTCCCAGATACAAAGTCTTAGTGCTATTTTTATGTGGACAAAACGCCATCAATTGTGTTTAGTAAGAGATTATGAGCAGGCAGAGCAATGGTCTTATCAGAGTCTCAAGGGCTTTGAAATATGAAGTTTGATTTCTGTTGGAAGTTTTTCCTGTTACCTGCTTTTCCAATGAAAACATGTTCAGTGAAAGGAATACCTTGTAAAGGGCTTCACTGCTTTAAAATCACTACAAAAATTCCCTACTGATAGACTGTGTACTGTGACTGTCAGACAACTGCAAGTGAATATATTCACTTATCCTACAATACCCTAACCTTAATAAATGATTAGTTCTTTTCCTTTGTGCATTGGAGAGGGATTTCTGTTGTTCAAGTAGCAGCATGCCGTCACATGCCACCGTCAAGCTCAGTTGCCTACCACTCTTTAAACATTTGGTAGCTCTGGGTGTCCAATGTTGTCTGACCTTCATTTTTTCTTCAAACAGCATATGCTGGGACTTAGATTTTTAATTTCTTTCAGTCACTGAAACAAATATACTGATGTAGCTCAAAATTTTAAATTTCAAATAATATATATAGGCTAAAGGTAAAACCATGAAATAAAACTTCAAGAACTCCAAGTTTGAATCCTTTGAGCATTTTAAAAAATATATAGGGGCTACTATAGGCTACTGAAAACATACTTGAAATGCCTGCAAAAAATCCCAGGTGGAATAAGTGTAAAGGCCTCATCTTCTGAAATACAATGTTGATATATAGAAGTTGATACAGAACTATTGTAAGTAAAGTGCATTAGCACATCCAGAACTAATGGTGACCTTTGCTTTAAGGAACACTTGCTGGATTTGAAATAACATTTCTCGCTGGAAACAGTTTGTGTTTTACCAGGGAGGAAGGACATGCAGGCAGAAGAAGGTAGGTGCCAACTTTCACTGTGCCAGGGCCGGTTGTAGAAAAAGGCAGCAGATCCTGAGAGTTAATCCAGGATCATACCTGGGACGGATGTTCACTCATGATTTTGATAGTATTTTTCATCAATCAGGCATTCCAAAAGAAGATTAAAAAAAATTAAAAAGGAGGAAAGGAGAAGAGCACTATGTGCCATCCCGTGAAGTTAGAGTTGATGGCTTTGACACATTTTGGATTCAGTGTCAATCTTCGCATGAGACCAGGTGGAAGGGTTTGAACCCTTGTTCAGAGCATGTTGGGTTTTTTTGGGTTGGAATTGTTTTGTTTTGAGGTTTGTTGTTTTTTTGCTGTAACGTTACAGGTTTGGCATCTGCCTGAAAATGCAGCACGGTGAGAGCTCTGCAAGTCAGAGATCAGCGCCGAGAACAAGATCTCAAGACTCCCTCTTTCCTGCAATATACAGCCTGTCCCTGCCGATTCCTGGTTAAACCAAGGAGAAATTGTTGAGGACAAGCACTTCAGCACATCAGCTGCATTGTCTCTAAGTAAGTTTCTCTTCCCAGTGCTTCCAGCTGTCTCAGTCTGCAGGTTCCTTGCTTGTTTTAGTCCCACAGCTTTTAACCGCCATCAAAACTGAATGGCAGGCACTGTTTTGTTTCTGTTTATGCAGGGTCTGTCTCCTTCCCTGTGTTAGTATGGAATCAGCAGAAGTCCATAGCAGGGCATGACTGCTGTTTGGGAGCTAGCTTGAGCCTGAAAGGACCACACAGGCTGGGACCTGGGAGCAGAGCAGTACATGTTATGCTGGGATGAGGCTAGGTTTCCTTAGGGATAATCTTGTCACTATTAGCATCCTGCACTCCTTTGGTTTAAAAAAAGGAAAAAAAAATAGGCAGGGGAGAAGGAGAGAAAAGAGAATGTTTCACTGATACATTTAAGCTGTGGTATGATGGCTCAGCTTTCAATCTCTTCTCTGATAACCTCAGAGAGGAAAAATACTGTAAGAATGAATTGGACAATGTGTGTATTGCTTGTTACACAAAGGGCTATTATTTCTCACTGCATGTGTACTTGCCATTAGAGAAGTTTTAAGGATAGCATAAAAAACGAGGTGACAATTGCCAAAGGCATTTTAAGATTAACAAGCATAATTGCACTTCCAGATGGAGAGAAGTTCAGAAACAACTTGCTGTTTTCTGACCTAAGGGTGATGTGTTCAGTCTCTGGAAGAAGCATTTACTTCCTCATTCTGTAACTATACCTTTATTCCTTCCCTGCTTGCCAGTTTGTTGCTGCAGCAGTGGCATTGCAGCCACTGCATTGGCACAACATCTGGAGGGAGCTCTTTGTTTCGTGAAGATAAGGTTTCCTTGTGGAGGATGCTGAGCAAGGGCAGGGAAATTTAGGCAAGGGAATGGGGCATCAGGCAGCACGTATAAATAAAGTGAGATGAACACAAGCACTTGCTTCTCAAATGAATTGTTATGTTTGCAAACTGATTAAAAGCTGAGCTGTTTTCTTTATTGAGGTGAGGAGCAGGGCAAAGTGGGACTGCACTAAAGGTGATAAGGAGAAGTGCCTTTTTGTATAGCTAGGAACTTAGATATGATTAT
The DNA here is from genome assembly GCA_039720435.1 of Amazona ochrocephala. Lineage (NCBI taxonomy): Eukaryota > Metazoa > Chordata > Aves > Psittaciformes > Psittacidae > Amazona > Amazona ochrocephala. The sequence goes on along the minus strand of CM077878.1, from coordinate 118,043,784 downwards.
TCTTTTGGGAGAAGCTTTTATGGTCATTGTGAGAAGGTGAAAGCTGATTCTCAAAAATCCCTTCTGTGTTGCCTGTTTTTTTCTTTCAGATAAAAAGCTCTTCTTCACTTCCAAAGAAAGCCCATGTATCCCCTTGACATAAAATTACACTGCTTGCTTGCAGGTTACCTGCTTTTAAGAACACCATACAAGAACACCATACACCAGACTCTTTGATCAGTGTTGTGTGATCAACCCCAAAATTAAACTCATTCACTGCCACTTAGCATCAGATATTGTCATTTTACAGAAGCAGCAGTTTGGCAGACCTTCTGCCTCTTGTTTCATGATCATGTAATAGATGAGAGTGCAGAAAACAGATGAAGCAGTGCCTTTATTTCAGTGTCCTTCATGCATTTCTTTCACCCTGCGTTTTGCTTTCCAGTGTGTGTGATACTCTCCTGCAGTCATTCACCAGCATCGTGCATCAGATAGCATGGGTGAACAGATCATAGAATCGCAGAATGGTTTTGAGTTGGAAGGAAAATTAAAGCTCATCCAGTTCCAGCTCCCTGCCATGGGCAGGGACACCTTCCACTAGACCAGGTTGCTCCAAGCCCTGTCCAACCTGGCCTTGAACACTACCGGGGATGGAGCAGTCACAGCTTCTCTTGGCACCCTGTGCCAGGGCCTCAGCACCCTCACAGGGAAGAATTTCTTCCTAATGCCTCATCTCAGTCTCCCCTGTGTCAGGTTAAAGCCATTCCCCCTTGTCCTGTCCCTACAGGCCCTTGTCAAAAGGCCCCCTCCAGATTTCCTGCCGGCCCCTTTAGACAGTGGAAACTGCTCTAGGGTCTCCCCAGAGCCTTCTTTTTTTCAGGCTGAACAAGCCCAGCTCTCTCAGCCTGTCTCTAGAGCAGAGCTGCTTCAGCCCTCAGAGCATCTCCATGTCCCCTCCAGACTCTCTCAAGCAGGTCCATATCTTTCTTGTGTTGTTGCCCCCAGAGCTGGACACAGGACTGTGTGTCAGGAGTCTCACCAGAGTGCAGTAGAGGCAGAGAATCCCCTCCCTTGACCTGCTGGTCACGCTACGGGGGATGCAGCCCAGGACACGCTTGGTTTCTGGGCTGAAGTGCGCACTGGTGGACTATGGGGATCTTCTCATCAACCAACACTCCCAAGTCCTCCTCAGGGCTGCTCTCAGTTCATTCTCTGCCCAGCCTGTACGTGGGCTTGGGATTGCCCTGACTCAGATGCAGGACCTTGAACTTGGCCTTGTTGAATGGTTCCTCCTTTTAGGTCAGCAATCACTGGCTGTTGCATTTAAAGGTAAATCAGTATTTACCTCCCAGATATGGTGAACATAACTCCTACTGAGACCAGTATTTCTTCTGCAGTGATTGGTTTTGAAAGAAGTACAGTTTGTGGAAATTCTGTTGCATTTTTAGAAGTTATAATTGGCATGTATCACTGCCCCAGTTCTCTGCAAATATAATTAATTAGGATTAAAGGTTCTGCACTCATTGGGCCTAGATCTCTGGCAGACAGAAATACTGTAGAGAATTTACATTCATGCATGTAACTCCTAAATGGTATACATTTGTCATCAGTAAGAGTGTTGTGGAATCTGCTCTGCTAAGACTTCCTGGTCTATGGTCTGTATCTCATGGTCAAAAGGGAGTGTGTCTTTGGATGTTTTACAAGGGAGCAGCAACATAAAGATCTAATTAGAGTACAGTAACTAATTCTCAAAAATACGAGATTCCTTACTATAGCATTGGAAAAAAATACCTATTTCAAGAACAAAGCCAACCCCTCTATCCTTCAATTTTTTGAGTGTCAGCTTTTTGAAGTATCATGACTGATTATGTAGTGTTAAGCAATGATAAAAGCAAAAGGCTTTGAAACAACACAGGAACTCTTTGAGCTTCCTGCAATTATTGCAGGATACTAGACCATAGAAGCATAATGGCAGCCCTTTGAAGGGGGATACATTTATAAATATTACTTTCCTGAATAATATTTCAGTTAAAATTTTCAAGTTGGTTGATCATATTTTAGACTTTGTATGAGCATCAATAAGATGCAATCATGTTTTGTTCTAATACTCAGACACCTTGAATATTAAAACACGTAGCAGAAACAAATATTATGAAAGTATGATTATGAGCTAATATTCAGGTCTTCCACTGAGGCAAATCCATTTTATTCTGAGGTGCACAGTCTTTTTGCAACCTTGCTATTGCAAAGGTTTTTTGATGAAAGGAGCACTGACACCCTTGGATTGAAACTTAAAACTACAAACTTTTGTTGCAAGGTAGATTCCAGCATCCCCTCTGGCTGCTGTGAAGTGTGCCACTCCTAAGGACTCTTTGTGTGATTCTGTAAGTAACTTAAAGAGTATTAGGTGATCTGGTCACCTGAAGGATATTGCATAAAGCATTAGTAGCAATGAAAATTGTCAATTTAAGGAAAAAAAACTTTGCAGTGACCTTTTTTTTGTGCTACATTCTGATTTGGATTTTATGATGCAGATGCATATCTTTATAGTCGTGCTATGGAGATATTTAATCACAAACTACAATGTTATTTTCAAAGATTAAAGAGGTTTCTAAATCCTTTGTAAAACACCTTTGAAAAAAAGGCATAAATGAATTTTATGAATAGCAAATTTGTGAACCTATAATGCATTTCTAAAAATTACAATGCTGTTATAGTATTGGTATCTTCTAACGAATCATAAGAGAAATCTAATGGCTGTTTGAATGTAATTTTATTCTTCAATCTAAATATTCATGATCACCTTTCATTATTTCAACTCCCTGATCATTATGAAAAATGCAGATTATTTCAAGTCACTTATTTAAATTTCACATAAAAAGTATTGAATCCTACCGAGTAGCCACAGACAATTTCCATACAGGCGTAGCCCCAGACAGGATTTTAAGTTTGGCTTCAGCATTTTAATTAAAATGTGCAGACTTTCCTCTACAATAAAGTGACAAAGGCCAACGTCCTACTGTATGGCTTATGATGAAAAGGAGAATTGTTATGATGGTGTTCCACATTTTATAGGATATGCATTTATCCTGTTATAATACAACCCTCACAAGTCTACACCTCATCTTTCTGAAACCCTACATTTCATTCCCTAGGTGTTCTCATTGCTTTTAGAGAAATGATAGAAAATGACACTCAAGAATCTCATTAATCAGTAGGACTGGTAGGGCCATTAAAGCATTTTTTGGACTGGTAGTATTCATGGGGCTTGCTCACTGCAAACAGCTTCTGATTTCTGCCATTGTGGCCACTGCTCACTCACTTTATTTCAGTTTTCATTCTTCCCAGTTCTCTTCAACCCAACCCATTCCTCTATTGCTAAAATTATTATTTTCCTCTGCCTTTCAAGGACTTCTCTTTGCTAGCACAGTCCTGATCTTTCTGCCTTCCAGGCAGACACTCTTGACTCCATTGATCTGCTTCTTCCCACTTGTTCCTTTTAATTTCACTCCTGTGCTTTCTTTTTCTTCTGCAGAAGAAGAATGGTTCCCTGCCTACCCATAGGACATCCTTTAGACACCACCAGGAGCTCAGCCTGCTCTGAGCACACCATAACAGGGTTGATGCAGTGAGCACTTATTGTCCTCAGCAGAGCAGTTTGCTGCGGCCCTCTGAGGACGAGAAAGCTTTCAGAAGGGTATCTGCAGGTTTTCTCTTCTATCACTGTCTCTCACCTGGAAATATTAAGCTACATGAGATAGTAGTCATTTTGTGTATTTGTCCCACAAAAAAAGAAAGACTTGGGCCTACTGGAGTTGGTATAGAGGAGGGCCACAGAAATGATCAGACAGATGGAACACCTCTCCTATGAAGAGGGGCTGAGAGACTTGGGTTTATTCAGCCTGATGAAGAGAAGGCTGTGGGAAGACCTTATTGCAGCTGTTTGCTACTTCAAGGGGGCCTACAAGAAAGATGGGGACAAACTTTTTAGCAAGGACCTGTTGTGATAGAACAAGGGATGAAGGTTTTAAGCTCCAAGAGGATAGATTTAGGCTAGATGTAAGGAAGAAATACTTTACAATGAGGGTAGTGAAACATCGGAATGGGTTGCCAAGAGAGTTGGTAGAATTCCTATCCCTGGCAATATTCAAGGTCAGGTTGGATGTGGTTCTGAGCAGCCTGATCTAGTTGAAGATGTCCCTGCTCATTGCAGGGGATTTGGACTAGGTGGCCTTGAAAGGTCCTTCCAACCCAAACTATTCCATGATTCTATGAGTAGCAATGTCTGCTTCAAGCACCATTGGACAAAATGAGTGAGTCAGAGAAGCACACCATCTACCCTGCAAAATTTTTGTTGTGCAAAAATTCAGAGTTTACAATTTCATTTCCTGAGAAGAGAGAGTTTACTGGCTGAAGCTGGGCTAAATTATGGAAGAGAAAATCAAGTGCTATAATTGTGGGTGTTTATCACAGTTACAGTTTTTTTTCTATTCATAGAAATTTGATCTGAACAGGGTAAATCTGTGCCCGCAATACAAATGACATCATCTGCAAACAAAGTAATTGAAAGAGATGCTTTTTATGACTTTGTTTTATGACTCTTCTGTTTGAGGAACTAGTCTTTACTTTCTGATTGTCTCATGCAGTGTTTGCATTAACATGAAGGCATATAATAGTTCTTCAATTAAAACAGTTTTTGTTTGAGTAGGAAAATAAGATTGCAAGACTTGACTGACCGCTAATCATGGCAGTAGATTTGCTGAGCAGCTAGGGAAAACACCCTGAATACTATTTAATACTCTTTAATACTATTAAAGCCCTTGCTCTCTTCCCCAGGTCCTGGTGGCATCTAGACTGCAGCTTGGTAGGCAGTGGCCACTCAGAAAAGCTGGTGGAAGGCATGTAATTTCCTCACCTGTCCAAGCCCCTTAGTCTTTCGCTTCTTTTCCCCTAACCAGAATGTAACCAACTTCATTTTCAGCCATTTATGAAACTTGTGTCTTCTGGGATTGGGAAAACATTTCTCAGTGGGGTAGAAACCTTCAAGTGTAAATGCAGCGTGTGCTCAGTTTCTTAACAATGCTAGTTTCATAAGTTTACAGTGAATAAACACAAGCAAGGAACTCTTTCAAAACTCCTTTGGTTGTGTGGTAGCTTGAACCCAAAAAAACTGTTGCTGGACTGCCTACAGTTTACTTGTCTGTCCCCTGAACTGTAGCTCACTAGTCACACTTGGCCTTCTACATTAAGGAGGAATAGATGTTTCACCATGATGCCCAAAGCAGCAAGGTTGCTGTGGACTAGCAGGAAACTGGAAGAGCATCATACGTCCCATCAGTGCCTACAGCAGGGCTCTGGGAAAGCCCCATGTCCAGTCAGGGCCCTTGAATCCCTTTCCAGACAATCAGCATTTACAAAACCTCTTTGAAACAACCATGCAGGACTACCCTCTTTTGAAGAACATGGCTGCGCAGAAGAGCAGGAGGTGATAATAGCTGAACCACAGATGAGAAAGCAATATAAGTTTCGTGGGGCCAGAGAGAGATGAAAATTGAGCACGACTGTTCACTAGGCAGCTTCGTGAATAGGAGATGGCAGCCCTTCATTTTCTGAACCTTGCTCTCTCCCCTGTTGTGCATTTATGTTGGTGAGGAAATTAGGCTCCACTATCATTTGAATGTCAATGGTTGGCTGCAGCCTGTACAGTGTACACAAAACCAGGTTTACCTACTGGGTGGCAATTTTCTCTGAGATTTCAAATGAGAAGGTTGCCAGTTTCCTCTCAGTCCATCAAAAAAAATGACACAGCAGGTTTTGCCTTAGGTTTAGGAGAGCAGTCATGGGAAGAGTGCACATCTGCCTCCTCTCTCTGCCCTTTCCCGCCCAAGGAGCTGCTGTCTGGTCTGCCTGGGCTTATTCTCACTGGCATGACTTTAACCTAAGATGACTTCTGCTGTCTATGGGAAACTCCCGTGTTTGTTTTCTGTTTGTTTTTCACAGATGGTAAGTATCTAAACTTTTTCATTCTATAACTTTGAAATAATTCATATCCTTGGTTGTGGGTTAGTCATATTTTCTTTTTCTCACTATTATCCGATACAGTGCCTTGTTTAAGAATATTAGAGGAGGAACTGATTAGCAGAAACTGTGTTGTAAAATGAGGAAGACTTGCTGCTTAGTCTGGTAGGATGTGAGCATGAAACACTTTTTGAAACTTTAAACAAAAAATGCCTTTCATACACATAAGGAAGCTTAAACTTGTTCAATTTTCTTTGCTTCAGAGTGTCACTTACTGGCCCATGCTGCTACGCTTTTGTTATAAATTGTAGCCAGAGTGGGAACATGGAACTGTGATGTACAGCTCTATTCAAATCGTACTCGCTTTTCTACCTCTGAGAAGCTTGCTTGTGGTGGAGACTTGTGAGTTATAAATAGGACGTCTATATAATGAGCTTCATTGCAAAGATATGCCAAAAATGTTTTCTCTGTGGGGATAAATTATTTTAAAACAGCTTTTAAATTTTCCTCCTTTGGTGCATACTCCTGCTGTTCCCTGTCCTGAGTAACTGAAGACTCAACCAGGGTGGTAGGACTCATAGAATCATAGAATAGTTAGGGTTGGAAGGGACCTTAAAGAACATCTAGTAAAATCTTCAGGACTTGCAGGACTTTTCAGAACTCATTGCTTCTTCCCCCAGCTTTGCCACAGAACTTAATGCAGCATTTCAGTTTAATCACCTGCAGAAGAAGGAATTTCTCTCAATCTAGACTATAATTTGAGGACCAGCATGTGATAGCATTACCACACAGGATAAGGGCTGTTTACACCTGTGTGAAACATCTTTGAAGGTGTTTGAAGCTTCACTATGCCAGAAGCAGAGGAGAAAACTAGTTGTGATGTGCAGTTAGATTTGTTAGCCTGTCTTCTCTTTCATCTTTCTCGAGACATCCTGTGTAACAGCTGTAGAAGCCAGAAGCTTGCCCCTGTTTTGCAGTCCTTCTTTTCACTGTTGTGACTGATACCACACTGGGCAGCAGAGAAGAAGCAGGGAAAGATGGTCTTAGTGCCCTGGTGAGGATGAAGGCCAGTGATGGAGCATGGGTGCAGTAGTTATCAAGGACAGTTTAACAATAACACTGCTGGTTTCTCCATAGCCCATCCTAAGGTATGTGATGATTGTATTGCACAAGAACATTGAAATAGCTTTCTGGGCAGATTTAATAGCTAATAAGCAGTGAGAGGAGCACCAGAGACCTGCATTCTGGTCCTGGCATTGCCACTGGCTAACTGAGCTACCCTGAACTTGTCCCTTCATCTCTCTGTGACAGTTTCCCCTAACTCTTATTTTTTAATCATTGTAAATCTTTGACAGGAAGAATGGCCTCTGGCTGTGTATTGGCATCATGTGCCCTCCTGTCTTACCTGTGGTCTCCCAGTGCTGCTATAATCTCATAATTTCCCATATTTGTAGTGATAATACTGCTGTTCAATGCAAATCTGTATCATTATATTACTAATAATAGATCATTCCCACCACTGTTTTTCCAAGTTCCTGAAAATTCTTGTGTGAAGCAGTAAACAGGAGCAGGGAGGTACTGAAAGTACTGTGGATCATCTGGAGATGTGAAGTAAGCAAACATAAATCATGGAACAGTAAAATCTTAATTTTTAATGCCTTTCTTTTTCCTGCTTTTGTGATGGATTTTATTCCTTCGCCTTAAAGTTCTAGTGGAGGTTGGCTGTTACAGCCTCCATTAGGAGAACATACTTTGTTGCTATAGCAATTCTTTCTCACTCTGATATTTTACTGCACTTACATGCTGCTGGCAAAGAAAAAAAGGAAGCAAACCCAAGATCCAACAAAAAAGGCATCACTGACCTCCTCACAAATGGTCGGCCTCCCTGATCTCTCATTTCTGAGCAACTTTTAACTATATCTCACAGCAATCTATATTCTGGTAAACACTCTGCGTTAGGCACTATCTAGAAAGGTTTATCATTGCTTTATAAGTGGCATACTGCACACAGCAGGACATGCTGCAGCACAGTGTCTGACATAGCAGATATAGATTACTGTTAAGATAAATTCATCCTTTTTGATCTGAACATTTCACCAGCTCCAATTTGAAGTCTTGATATCACCCTGTCAACCAAAGGGGATGTTTTTAAGCAAGGGAAGAGTTATCAAAGGTTTCCTCAAAGTTGCTTTTAGAATGGTTCCTGCAAGAGCAAAGATATATATTTATTGGGGGTGAATGTAGGGCTCATCAAAAATGCTTGACTAAAATCCCTGTAGACCTCAGGCCTCCGTTCAGCATCAGATACAGAACAGAAGCTTGAAGATTTTTTCTACTCTGTCAAAATCAGTTACCTAAACTTTCAACTAATTAGGCAAGAAAAGGCCATTAATCCTGCCTTCTGCTGTCTGTAGGCAGCTGTGATCTCCCACCCAGGACACCAATAGCATCCTTCTGGGAGGAACCATTTGTATGGGGCTGTGTAATCCAGCCTGGGAACCAGGGAGAAAGCAGTCTCATGGAAGGGAAATGGAGAAAAGGTAAGCACAGCACTCTTCCTCCTCCTCCCCAGGTCCTGAAGGTAGCATCATTCTCGCGGGTGAGGCACTGCCTGGTAATAGTTGTGTCCATATTGGGATGCACAGCCAGCACATCCCATCTCCTGGGGGAAGGGCAGAACACAAGGTGATCAGTGGTGGGAAGGACCCTTCCCGTGCCCTTAGCTGCCCAGGTGGGCAAAGCAAATGGTATGGGAAGGAGCAGGAGGGCTGACTCCACATGTGGAGCACTGTCCTCGGCTTCACCAGGTCTTGGAGATTTGCTGCTGCACAAAAGGGTGGTTGCATATGCCTGTTCCTGGGCTGGGCATCCAGGAGCATGCAGCTCTCTCCTTCTGTCATGAGTCCCTGTGTTCCTCTGAGATTCAAGTGGGGCTGGCCATGGCCTGCTCATTCTCTCCCTCTTCATTGCTGCTGGGAAACGTTTCCATCACCAAGGCCAGGAGAGCAAGTGCAGCTCTCACTGGCAAAGGCACAGCCTCTCCCCTCCTCCTCTGCGCCTGTATAACAGCTCATCAAGGAGACACAAAAAGAAAAAAGAGCTATTTCACAGTCCAATAACTGTGAGATTTTGTATAGCTGCAGGGTGAGGAGTGAGGGCATGATGGGGGAAGGCAGCACGCAAGGTCAACTGCTGCAAGTCTGAAAGGCAAGGAGGAAAGCCTGGAGTGGCAGGCATTGCTGCCTACACTGCATGCAGTTTTGTCTCACCAGGGACTGCTGTGTGTCCCTGAGCAGTGAGTCTGGGTGCAGATCAATGTGTTTGGGGGCAAAAGTACTGGATGTGCATGACAGCAGTGGAGAGAGGATTCAGAGGAATTTGGAAGGCTTTGAAACAGGGCCCTTGGTGCTGGCACTGCCACCTCCATTGCGGGCATCATTGTGCTTTTGGAAATTAACTTGGACCTTCTGATTCATTGCATGGGAACATCTTGTAAGCATCAGACAGCAAAGCAAACATGGCACGCAGCTAGGTGGATTTGAATTGTCTGCATATGACCAGTTGTCATTAGCCAGGTACACTGAATCAAAGTGTTCAAATTCCACCTTCTGTTTTTAGCCTGAGGTTATAACTGCTTCATTTCAACAATGTACACATATATATAAAAGGAGAATTTATGGATAGAATCATAGGATACTTTAGGTTAGAAGAGACCTTCAAAGCTCATTTTAGTCCAGCCCCCTGCAGTGAGCAGGAACATCTTCAACTAGATCAGGTTGCCCAGGGCTACATCCAGCCTGGCCTTGAATGTCTTTTCAGGAATGGGGCATCTACCACAGTCCTAACTCAGTTTGCTTATTGTTTATAGCGCAGATAGGCACGTGTTGCTTCATTATCACTAGAGAATCCTTATTATATAGGTGCTTACAATTTTGGCACATACCTGTAGACTGAAATTTTGCATGCTTGGTCCACATGCAGAACTTTCAGAGGCTGGAAGTAAAACATATTCAATGATCTTTGAATTGTGTGTGCTTCAGTGACATACATCCCCCCCGCCAAAACACAGCATACTGTTGTTTATTATTGTAGTAAGATAAAAATGGGTGAGCTGAGTCATTTAAACTGTCTTGTTTTGTAACTCTTACAAAGATTTACAAATGGAACTAAAAATGGCGCAATTTTGAAATAAACTGATTGTCATGCTAAAACAACACATCTTTTCCCAGATGTTTTTTTTCCCCCCACAGATATACAGGAGATTGAGGTTTTGACTCAGTGGCTTAAAATATCTGGGCTTTTGTGAGAGTCTATAAATTGATTTGATATGGCAAGAATTGTTGCTGTTGCTTTGCTAGCAGCCATTCAGCTCCTCAGGAGATTCTTTCCCCAAGAAAACAAGTGTCTTTGGTGTTGGGTTTCCTGTTGCAGGTTATTTTTCCCAGCAGGCTTGTCTGGCATTTACCGTTCACAGGTGCTGGTCATTAAGGCCTTGAGGCAAGGGTTTTTAACTAAGCTGCAGCTGACTCAATCTTTTCCAGCTGGTAAAAGGTTTGAACTCCTTTTACTTTTTATTATTCACAAGGGTGGACCACAGTCTTATATCAAACAAGGCCTACTGAAGCTTGGAATCTAGCATATGGCTGAAGGGAAGAGAGGCAAGCAGAGTCCTGGAGCAGAGCTCTCCAGGACCTCTTCCACCTTCCACTCTCAGTGCCTTCCAGAACTGTTTCTCCTGGCATGGGGTGGTTTCCCTTGAGTGTTATCCAGTTCTTCATGAAAAGTAAGTAAATATAATTACTTCTGTTTTACAGGGAGGGTTTGCAGCTTTCCCTAGATTAAAGGGATTTAGAACTGAGATTTCAGCCCTTATTCAGGTTACTTGATTTCAGACCATTAGCATCGCTTTCCTGTTACAAAGAATTGCTGTGATTTCTTTCTTTTTAATTTTATTTTTTGGCAGGTAAATTCTACTTGAAATCTGTAGGGAAAGTTACCCCCACAACTGTTTTAGCTGGCAGCCATATTAAATAAAAGCACTGTCTACCAGGAAGGACTGTCTGGTATAATCTGCTGCGTAAGGATCATGAGAGTTACGTTTCTTTGAGCAGCTGGGAAGCATAGGCTTAAAATCCAAAGAAGTACTTATAATTTTGTAATTCAGGATGTAGTATCTGTAGTTCCTAGCTGTCTCAGTGACTGTATATGTAACTATTTGCCAAGTGACTGTGCAACTTAGTGATGTCAATATCTATACAGTTAGAGTGATGTAAACATTGCAAAGTTGATCAGAAAAACATCATTTTGACAAGATTATGTTGTTTTCAGTAAATATACCTAAAATTGAGGATGAGAACGTAAGTATTTTGCACAAATCTCACTTTGAACAAAGGGAACGAGGCCAGCCCTTCCACCTGGGTGTCCAGCAGCTGCTGAACCCATTCAACGAGGCATTTTGGTATGGTGCCTGTTGCAGCTGTGCTCCTGCCATCCATCGGGCAGAGTGACTCTACTGGGTCCGCAGCTGGTAGTCCTGGCTGCTGTCCCTTGCTTTGCCAAGAGCCTTCAGGCTGACTTTAAACAAGCAGTCATGTCTCTCTCTGATTTAATTCACCACTTGTAAAGTGAATAATAATGGTTGCCCACCTCCACATGTACTAACATCTATGGTGCATAAGTTTTCTGGTGAGGACCATGCGCACCCATCACCTATGACTGGTATCGAGTCATCTAACTGGGTTTCTTCACTGCTGAGTTCACAGCAGGGAGTCTTTCTAAAGTGCACCCTTGTCTCAAGGTCTTTCAACTCTGTTTCTGTGTCGAGTGAAAGGATTTGTTTTAACAAATTGGGATGTTATCCCACAGGCACGTCCCCTCACTTTGGTCACACCAAGAGAAAGCACTATGTTAGGAAACTTTCTGCTTGCAGTCTCTCATCAGGTGGGGACCAAATGACATCCAGTGACCTTTGTATAAAAAATACAACCGAGGCAAAGTATGCCATTAGTTGGATAAAAGGGACAAGTGAGTTCAAAGGAGCAATATAACTTGCAACAAGCACTAAGACAAATCTCCTTAATAAATGCCATGTCACAGGTGCAAAAGAGCACCAGCAAGTACCCAGATGCCAGTGGGTTTCATGCTAGATAATGTAGAGGTGATAAACCCATCTTATTGCCTAAGTATTTACCAGTGAAGTATTGTTAATATGACAACTAGCACTGAGCTCTGGCTTCTGTAGCGCTAGCAGCTGAGCAGCTATATCATTATCTATGTCTTTTCCTATGTAATCTTTTTAGTGCGGAATGTCTTTAATTTTAGTTTACTGGAAGAGCTGTGAAGGGGCAAAGGAGTCAACGGATATAAAATATCCACTGGCTTACAGAACATGCACTTCCATTTATATTTGGTAGTGCAGTGTGAAAAATGACCTGTTATCAATTGCTTGAAGTAACTTATATGCTGTAGTTTTTTGTGCTCTATTCTAGAAGCAATCATTGTATATCTCCAAGCCCTAGCATATCCCTTTTGTAGGAAAAGCAAGAAGAAATAATAGGTGTTTCTTCTTATATCACAAAACAGTCTTGTGTAACGGGTATGTTGAATGCTTTCAGATGATGTTTATGTATAATGAGGCTATATTTACATCTTAGTACAGTCCCATCAGAAAACTTGTGCCTGTTCAAAACAAACTCTTTTAGCTGAATAATTAGAAGGTAGCTCCTCAGAACAACATTTGCATTTTCAAGTCTCTTGAAGCAAATGCAAATGGAAGGTGCAGTTTCAGGGTTTGAAAGGTTATATGAAACTGGATCCACTGCACTCAAATCATTTGGTGTTCAACTTCCAGACACATCAACATGCAGAAATTCAGTAAACATCATGCAGTTGCACACAGTAATGCGGTTACTTCAGGCTGCAATCCATGCTGTTGAGGAGTTTTATCTATCACATGCTGACATTACAAACCATCAGTTTCCATCAGAACAAAAATACCTGGTGCTGCAGCAACATAGGATCCAAATGGATTATGTTTCTCTGTTTCAATGTTTTTCTTGTTTTCTGGGGATTTGGAGCACAGTTTGTCTTGCTTTAATTTTTATAAGAGCTTTAGGGCTTTTGTTTCACTCGGCACAGTGAGGTATAGCAAGACTTCATTTATGATTATATACCCTATGTTTTTAGAGAAAATAGTACAGAAATAAACTACTGTTTCATGAAGGACTCCCTTTCTGCAGGTGGAGCACAAAAGCTGGGGCTCCCTGGACCCCATGCTTACGGGCTCAGCTCAATCCCTGTTTGTTATCTGGGAACTGCAAGAACTGATGGCTAGAAATCTGCGATTTGACTTCCTCAGGGTAATAGTTTACTTACCTGTGTAGTCATGACTTTACATGGCATAACTATAAATGTGGAAGGCCTCAAATTTCTCATATTCATCAAACAGAAGAGAGAAGTTGGGTTTGATTCAAGGTAGCTGAAAGATACTCCAACACATCTGACTTTTGAGCACTGATACAGGACTGTAGGACTTTTGTATCCCCATCCCCTGCAGTTTATCTGTGACACATGCTTATCCCCTCATTTTCTAAACCTAAATGTTCTCCTTCTATTCAGTCTCCTGGCAAACTCCTTTTCCAGTGGTACTCAGGTGTGTAGTCAGGCTTTGGGTCTTGGCCTAAAGAATACGTAAAAAGTGGAAGCAAGAGGCTCATTTTTTGCCAAGTAAAAGGGGCTCATCTTTTCAGCTTTTCATATCACAGAATTGAGATAAACATAAAGTATATTCTGAATTGACTTTCATATCTGCTGTGATCTTGTCTCCCATAATAAACTTTTGAGAATTCCTTATTCTAAACATGCTCCTTCATTGTACAAATACATCTTCAAATATAGATGGCAAAATCCAGAAGCAATTCTAGTGGTGTTGAGATTCCTGAAGGCAAAAATCGGAGGGAGTGAGAGAAGTGAGAAAGAAAATTGAGAGACGTTGGAGTGATGCCTGTGAACATTTTGCTGGTCTGTAGCTGGGCCATGTATTGGAAAATATGTGGTTTGAGCAATCAGTATTCTACTTCAGGGGGTGAAATGAAACTTTTGCTCTGAAACTAACGTGTGAAATTGTTTCCTTATGTCAAATCCCACTTAGCATGAAAATTAACAAAAAAAAGTATATAAAAATCTGCTTGCAGTGGTTTGCCTAAGATTCTTTCTGTGATCACCCTTCATTGCTACCACCAGTGGAGAATTACTGTTGTCTCTGTTGGCTCTTTCATTGGAGATTATAGGTATGCCTGCAGTAGTTGCCTGTTTTCTCAGGTGGATTGTGGCCTTGCACTTGTACACCTCTTCCCTCCCCTGGACAAGGACTTTCCATACCTGTCTGGTGACAGTCTCTTCCACAGAGCAGGCACCCACTAGCTGATCCCAACCAAAGCTGCCAGGGATGAACTCAGCAATGGGCTGGGTGAAGCCAAGCCGCTGGGTGCAGCACTGCTGGTGTGTGCATCTGGCTAGCCCAGCAGTGTTCCAGTGTGGGCTTCCATGTCCCAGCAAGTCATTTCAGTACACGTCACCCAACACACCCCAAAGGCTGCTCTCAGTTGTGCTGCCGACTGACCGCATCCATCTTGAAGAAGGTAGTAGAGGAGGAATGTGGCTTTCTGCTGCTTTTATCTGCCTGAAACCTTTGCTGACTGCAAAACAGATTAACTGCATTCTTTTTTTTTTTTTTTTTTGCCAGAGAAGCTAAATTTCCAGGGGAGTTTATTTTTTCTGCAGCAGCAACTCAATTTGGCTACCACAGTTTTCAAGCACTGACTTGAGAAATCAAAGGCTTCATTTCAGTGGGCAGTTACTGATCATGGTGGTCATGCTGGAGGTGGTCAGTGCTTATAAACATCAGGGCTCGGCTGTCTCAGATGTGACACCAAATAGCTGACACAACAGAAATGAAAAGCAGTACTTGAAATCTGGGTCTAATTCATTTTCATGAAAGCAAAGCTTATTATAGAGGTATGATATGATATATTCTGCATACTCTTGATAATATTTTTGAATGTGACCTACATTTTCTGTTGCTTATTTATACGTGGTGCTTCCACTTCTGTGTTATGAATGTGTGCCTGAGAAAATGTTCCTTATCTTTGTAATTTGTATAGTGGCATGATGCGTGCGGAGATGGAAACTGGTTTTAAAAAGGCTGCCCTTGCAGTTGGTCAGTGCTAAACGTATCCTGTCTAAAGCTGCTGTCTCACATCTTTTGTGTCCCTTGTTTGCAATTCACATGTCCTTTCTGTGAAAGCCAGTCCTGCAGTAGAGTACAGTGCAGACACTTAGGGCTCCTGTCCTGGTAATCTGTTGTCTTGATTCCCTGCATGACCAACTGGAAACAATATCCAGTATTCAGTGCTGAGATGGGCTTTTGCAGAGCTCACTGCAAACTGCAGGAGCTTGAGGGGAAGCTCACCAGGATGGCTTAGCTACTTGCTGGTTTGCAGTTTGGGTTTTTTTTTTGCTTAGAAGCAAAACAAAAAACACAGGAATCCCAGTGACAGCCCTGGATTCAGCAGATTTGCCAGTGTGATGAGCTTAATTAAAAGTAACAGAACATTTTAGTTATGTTGTAGTCTTTCTCTCTAGTGGGTTGCCCTTGCAACCTGCTTTAAACTAACCCATGTGCTGCATTTTGGAGACCAATTTGTGCTAGCCTGTGGATGGTGATGCATGTCCATCAAACGTGTGTTTAACCCACTGCTGTGAGCCAGAGGAGAGAGCTAGTGCCTACTGTTGCTGCCCTTGTACAGGGTAAGCCATTTTTTAGGAGCTAAGTGATGCATCTCTGTAGGGCTCAGCAGAAAACTAGAGGTATTGTTGTACCTGCTGACCTTGGCCAAGTGGTGAAAGGCCTGAGAATTCTATTGTCCAGAACTGTGGTCTCCAGGGAGAAACCTCTTTGATCTTCAGGGGGTGCAGATTATTTCCCTTGCTGGCAAGTGCTCTGTTTAAGTCTGGGTCTGCAAAAGGGTTTTGTTCACAGATGACAAGGCTCTGAGTTAGTTCTGTTCGCAGTAAGGACTTGTCACCATTGCTGGGCTATTTTTGGGTTTTTAAACATTCATTCTTTTTACTTCCAAATATTATTAAAAAAATAAATTATATATTTGCATCAAAGTGCATACCAGTCATGCACTATAACCTTCTACAGACATGCTCAACTAGATAATCATGCTAATGAGAACACAGCTAACTTTGGTAACTACTTAATTTTTACAGGCAAAACCAGGTTTTGCTTGTGCATTGAGTATTTGTGATCCCATAGATGGTTCTATCTCTCTTTCAGAACTTGAAAAAATGGACCACTAATTCACAGCTGACTTTAGGGTTTGGTTTGGTTTTAGCCTAGCTTGCAGTTGCTAGCTCCAATGAATGACATTTCCCCTTGTCCTATCCCTACATGCCCTTGTAAGAAGTATCTCATGGCCTGTTATTGGCCATGATAGGGATTTATTGATCTCATTTCACAAGCAACCTAATTAATACATGAAGTATTGGCTTCCACCAAGTCAACGCTGAACCTGATATCCGGGATACATTCTGGCTTCTTTCATCTCATCTTCTTGAGCATCCCAGCAGGCTTGGCTTTCTGTTTTTTTCTTTCCTGTATCTTGGCATATGCCTCAAAGTCAGGCTGGCTCTGGTGACTGACAAAGAGTTTCTGATGCTTTTTGACATTAGTTGTCACACTGTGACTGGAGCTGTGCAAAATAGGTCCTGCTACAGTTTGACAGCCACAGTGAGTATTGCTGTCAGTTTGCTGGGTTGCGTAAAGTGTCCTAGTGTAGGCTTTGGCGATGAGAAGCGTCCTCTTGATAATCCTGTCACCAGGTTTGCAGAACATGTGGGTAGATGCCATTGGTCCTGTTATTCAGCTCCCTTGTGAAATAAGGGGGTTAATCTGAAGTGTGTGAGGGCTGACTACCTCCTGAGCGGAGGAAAAGGGAGATGGGGTTTATCTCTGTCTGTCGTGGTTTAAGCCCAGCAGTAACTGAGAAAACCACGCAGCTGCTCTCTCACTCCCCCACTACTTCCTTCCCCCCCACTCCTGGGGGGATGGGGAGGAGAATTGAAAGAATGTAACTCCCACAGGTTGAGATAAGAACAGTCCAGTAACTGAGGTATAACACAAACCACTGCTGCTACCGCCAGTAATAATGACAAGGGAAATAACAAGGGAAGAGAATACAACTGCTCACCACCTGCTGATCGATACCCAGCCCGACTGGAGCAGTGATCTAACCCTTCCGGATAACTGCCCCCAGTTTGTATAGTGGGCATGATGTGCTGTGGTATGGAATACCTCTTTGGTCAGTTTGGGTCAGGTGTCCTGTCTCTGCTTCCTCCTGGCTTCCCCTCCTCCCTGTCAGAGCATGAGGCTCAGAAAGTCCTCGTCCAGACCAAACATTGCTGAGCAACATCCAAAACCATCGGTGTTATCAGCGCTGTTCCCAGGCCAAAAGTCAAAACCACAGCATTGCACCAGCTACTGAGAAGGAGAAAAATTACTGCTACTGCTGAACCCAGGACTCTTTGTCACCTAATCTTAACATCAAGTTGAGACTTAAAGGTGAAAGGGCCTGGTGGATTATCCTGCTCCTGTGCTTTGCTTTCAGTCTAAGTTCTGGGTGTTATCCTGTTGACAAGATAAAAAGCAAATGATCTGAAATGGCTTCTCGCAGCTGCCTTTACTCACCTTCCTCCTGATGCACTGAGAGGTGAGTGGTGCAGTCACCAAGGGCTGGAAGTCCTGCCTGGATAACTGCTCCTGGCAGGGGAGGCTGTAGCTTTTCCACAGGGAGAGGGTTATTAAACCAGCCAAAGTGATGTGCAAGGTTGTAGTGAACCTAATGCCATTAAAAAAGATGTTAATAGAACTGGAGATGCTGGTGATTGCCACCACCTGCCTTGATGGCCCTCCCAGGGAAGCACCTTTGGGCTTTTGAGATTCTTTGTGGGAAGGTAGGAGGCTGCTCCCCAGGACAAAAAGCATTTCTTCTGCTCTTTCCTCTGCACAAGTACTTTGTGGTGCCTGCTACCTCTGAGGTAGGTGCAAAGTCATGAGTAGCTCTCCAGTTAACAAGATGCAGAGTACTTCTTTGGTGTCTTGGGATCTGCTGTCTGGTAGTTTGCTTAGCAAGACTCCAAGCAAGCTGTTTGTTACTGTAGGAATTACTGTGATTTCTAAGTTCACTTTCAAAGTGTGGTTTCTTTTGTTATGTTTGGGCTCAAGGCGCTAATTTACTGTGAAAAGATTTAATTGTGTGTCTGGAGAAAGACTGTGTACTTGCTCTAACAAGAATGCATGGTTGTAACTTTCTGCTGATCAAGCTTCAAGGACCTCAGATTTGTGAGATGCTGCTGCACTTGTCCCAGGATTTCTTCATGCTTTACCTGCCCTATTACACTTGTTTTGTGTCTGTGATGGGACATGCTATAGTAGAGACCACAAACTCTGTGGGGAAGGTATGGTCCCTTTAAACACTATTTGCACAGAGCCTCAGCTGTGTAGTCCAAAGCCTCAGCTGAACCACTTATATTCTCCCATAATGATAAAAAAGAGACCAAACATGCAGTTTTCTTGGAATGGACTTTTGCATTGTGTTTGAATAACAGGATGTGTGGCAGAGGGGGTTGTAAGCTAGGTGTGGAAAAGGAGTAGTGTGTGTCATGGCTTTTCTGGGCAGGAGGTGAGGGTCATTCCTTCCTTCCTCCTTAGTCTCTGGGTCTGTGCTCTTGTGTGTCTGCACCTGTGTTAGCAGGGAATGGGCCTGTCCTGGGAACAGCATCACTGTTCTGGTTTAAAAAGTGATGATGTTTGGAGTTTTGGGGACTTCTCTTCTTTCCTTTGAGTCCAAAGTGCCTTGCTGGCCTAACAGCAGGCCAGCAACTTCTGCTGCAGTGGCACAGTTGAAGGAATTGTAAAAGCTAGAGGGGAGGGAGAGGGAAAAGAGATGGGATGTCTTAAATTGTCTTTGCTGCTACGGAAAAGGTAAAGTCGTGCTACATGGTGAGTAACTTACTAAAATGGAAGTAATATATTGCGTTGAGACTCTTTGCAATAGCGGAAGATGGGGTTTTTGGTGCTTACTGAGGTGCTGATGGTTTTCTTAATCAGAAAGCAGTCCAGATACACACTTTATTACAGCTGCAGTGTAATGTATATCCTACAGTTAAATACCGTGTTATTTACAGTGCAGAAAGGTTGACTACAATAGCATTATGGCCTGACATAAACCTACAGCAGAACTTGGAGTCCTATTGAACACAAAGAGGTTGCATAGTAGGTCACCAGCACTTAATTTTGTTCTGCTAACATGTAAGTCTCTTTTCCTAATGAAATGAATGAAGCAAGCTAGTATTACTGAGGCTCTGCATAATTTAATATTAAGGTATATACCTTTCTGAATAGGAGTTTCAAGGAAAACTTAATGTCAGCACCAGCTGGGTTCTCTGTACTAGTAATTTGACTTCCTTTGTTCAGAATTAACTCTTAAAGATTCACTAGTTTGCAAATAGAGCTGCGCTTACATAGCTCCAAGTATGTGCTTTTTGAAAGAAATGATGCCTTCAGCCATAAGAAATCTTTTCTGCCCTTCTGTTTTTTGTTTGCGTTTATTGCCAAATAAACAAGATGTCTTTAGTAGGGTAGTGAAGCAAAATGGGACATTAAATTTGGCCTTAAAATATATTAATAAGAGAATTTCCTGGAAAAACACTATTGTGAAACTTGCTGAAAGATTGAAGGCGAAGTAGAGGATGGAATTTAAATCTGAAGTGGAGGTTTCTGTGATGTCCTATAGCCAAAACACAGCTCTCTGATTTGATTTGGATAGTAAGGCATTTGCCATGTGCATTATCCTGGCTTGCAGGTATCTGGTTTGAACCCTAAGTTTTCACCGCAGAGGCTTGTCAGTATAGTTTTTCTAGCAAGCCCTCCCACAGTAGACAAAGCTTGTAATGATACAACATTCCTTTTTTATTGGTAAAACTTGAAAACGATGTCATAATGTCATAAAAATAAATGTCACCTGTGAATAATATTTTTTCCTGTTGCTTTTTCATTGTATGTATTTCTGCCTATCTTTGGATAGAGACCCGAACTCAGAGTTTCAAAGCTCATGCATGTTTGTGCAGGAAGTAGACTATATTTTCTTTGTATTGGGTGGGTATCTGTAAAAGAAAAAAGCTCCATGGCAGTGTTTGAGCACTGAGTACTAAACCCAAGCTTTTGCCCTAAGTGTTCACTTAGAAGTTAGTGAGGAGCTGCTGAGAAGTCAGCAAGTGGATGTGAGTCAAATCTGGAAGCGTCTCTGCAGGCCGAATGGGCTTCACTACAAAATTCCCCTCCTGTCCCAGTTTGGGAAAAGCTGCTCCTGCTGCTCCCTGCAGGTTGATACTGAAATGTGGCTGCAACAAGTGTATATGTGGAAGAGAAGTCAGGCCCTGGCACCAGAGGGTAGTTTCATGACAGTTATTTGGCCTTGTGCGATCTTGAGAACAGAGACCAGGAGAGAGGCTTGGTTTGCTCCCTTTCTAGGGGTCCACTGGCTTTTTATGTCCTGAGTTATGGAACCTTGCCATTCAGAACTGAAGATTTCAAATGGGGGTGGTGGCACAAGTGAGATCCCCTGCTCAGGTTTACTCTATGCTAGTCTTATTTCTCTTTCATCCAACCTGATCCCTGCTAGCTAACCAGGCAGCTACCTGCTTCTGCTTCTAGGCAGCTCATGCTGGGATGATTGTTGGCTTAGTAGGATGCACTAGTAATAGTGGCACTAAAAATAAATAGGTAATTGGGTTTTCTGTCTCTTTTTGATTTTTTTTTTTTTTTCCCTCCTTTTAAATGAAAGGAGTTGTTAAGCTCTTAGAATTGTTAAACCAGAAGCAAAACCAAGAATCCCCTAAGTTGTAAATGCTTTCTGAAAGCAGTGTTACAGGAGGAGGAGATGCAGTCTTTGGTGGATACTGCAGTATAGGCATCACCCAGATGAACCATCCCACTCTCATGAGGAGCTCCACAAAGTGGTGCCTCTTCCTGGTGCAGAACCTCACTTTAGAAGGTTGCATAAATGCTTTCAGAAATCACATCTTTCCACTGAGGCTCCATACAACCTGCGGTGGGGTTAAGGCAAAATTTAATTGTGAGTGACCCGTTTGCAGGAGACAGATGAGACCATCCCGACTCTTCTTCCCTGCCCCAAATATTGTAGCTATGTGGCAGTTGTGCCAGACTGAATGTTGATAGTCTTTAACATAATTTGTCTGTACTAAACTTAATTCTCTGCTTCACATAATACATTTATATCTATCTATCCCCTTTCATGTCAGATAAGTTCTAGTGCATAGGATGCATAACAAGATTGACTGAAAAATCATTTTTAACCCTGTGAGGTCTGCTGCTTCTTTTCAGGTAGGGAAGGTTGAAGTTATTTTGATATCAGCCTGTTAGGATGCACTTTACTTTTTTTGCCTGACTCTTAATTGCATTGCCTTATTATAGAATCATAGAATAGTTAGGGTTGGAAAGGACCTTAAGATCATCGAGTTCCAACCCCCCCGCCATGGGCAGGGACACCTCCCACTAAACCATGCCATCCAAGGCTATGTCCAACCCCACCTTGAACGCCGCCAGGGATGAAGCATTCACAAAACTTTTGTATGGAAGTTGCAGCAAACCTTATTGTGAGGTTTATATGCAGTACAGCAATACAAAGCTTGTAATATTGTGAGGGCTGTCTGGAGCTTTGCTTAAGAAGCAGCCCTGGAAACAAGCTCAGCTGTAATTACAAACCTCGTGAGAAAAACTAAATGTATAAAAGCAGTATTTTGAGAGTTAGAACTATTCTTTTGTTATTAATTAATGGACTTAAACCTCGCCTTCACCAACAGGGAAGGGCTGGTTGGAAATGTGACACTCCAGGGCAGCCTTGGTTGCAGCGATCATGAGATGGTTGAATTTGAGATCCTCAGGACAGTGAGAAGAGCGTGCAGCAAGCTCACTGCCCTGGACTTCAAGAGAGCAGACTTTGGCCTCTTCAGGAACCCGATTAGTAATGTTCCATGGGATATAACCCTAGAGGGCAGGGGGGCCCAAGACTGTTGGTTGATATTCAAGGATCACGTGCTGCAAGCTCAGGAGCAATACATCCCAGCTAGGAGTAAGTGTGGCAGGAGGGCCAGGAGACCTCCTTGGATGGATAAGGAGCTGCTGAGCAAAATTTGAAGGAAAAAAGAGGCTTATAAAAGGTGGAAGCAAGGTCAGGCGACCCGGGAAGAATACAGGGATGTTGTCCGGGAAGCTAGGGACCCGGTAAGGAAAGCTAAGGCCTACTTAGAATTAAACTTGGCCAGAGATGTGAAAGATAACAGGAAGGGATTCCATAGGTATGTAGCGAATAAAAGACAGACTAGGGACAACGTGGGCCCCCTCTGGAAGCTATCGGGAGAACTGGCTACCCTGGATTTAGAGAAGGCTGAGGTTCTTAATGATTTCTTTGCCTCAGTCTTCACCGGCAAATGCTCTGACCACACCACCCAAGTCTTGGAAGGCAGACACAGGGACAGTGAGAATGAAGACCTTGGGCCCACTGTAGGAAAGGATCTGGTTCAAGACCATCTTAGGAACCTGAACATATATAAGTCCATGGGACCGGATGAAATCCATCTGCGGGTCCTGAAGGAGCTGGCAAATGAAGTTGCTAAGCCACTGTCCATCATATTTGAAAAATCATGGCAGTCAGATGAAGTTCCCAACGACTGGAAAAAGGGAAATATAACCCCCATTTTCAAGAAGGGAAGATGGATGAGCCAGGGAATTACAGACCAGTCAGCCTCACCTCTGTGCCTGGCAAAATCTTGGAGCGGATTATCCTGGAAGGCATGCTGAGGCACATGAAAACCAACAGGGTGCTTGGTGACAGCCAGCATGGCTTCACTAAGGGGAAATCCTGCCTGACCAATCTGGTGGCCTTCTATGAAGGGGCTACGGAACTGATGGACAGGGGCAGAGCAGTTGATGTCATCTACCTGGACTTGTGTAAAGCCTTTGACACTGTCTCCCATGACATCCTTCTCTCTAAGTTGGAGAGACATCAATTTGATAGGTGGACCACTCGGTGGATAAAGAACTGGCTGGATGGCCGCACGCAAAGAGTAGTGCTCAGTGGCTCAGTGTCCAGCTGGAGACAGTAACGAGTGGTGTCCCCCAGGGATCGGTGTTGGGACCGGTCTTGTTCAACATCTTTGTGGATGACATGGACAGTGGGATTGAGTGCGCCCTCAGCAAGTTTGCCGATGACACCAAGCTGTGTGGTTCGGTTGATACATTGGAGGGAAGGAATGCCATCCAGAGGGACCTTGACACGCTTGTGAGGTGGGCTGATGCCAACCTGATGAAGTTTAACCATGCCAAGTGCAAGGTCCTGCACCTGGCTCGGAGCAATGCCAGGCACAACTCCAGGTTGGGCAGAGAAGAGATTTAGAGCAGCCTTGTGGAGAAGGACTTGGGAGTGTTGGTGGATGAAAAAATGAACATGAGCCGGCAGTGTGCGCTTGCAGCCCAGAAGGCCAACCGTATTCTGGGCTGCATCAAAAGGAGTGTGACCAGCAGGTCGAGGGAGGTGATCCTGCCCCTTTACTCTGCTCTCGTGAGACCTCACTTGGAGTATTGTGTGCAGTTCTGGTGTCCTCAACATAAAAAGGACATGGAACTGTTAGAACAAGTGCAGAGGAGGGCCACGAGGATGATCAGGGGACTGGAGCACCTCCTGTATGAAGATAGGATGAGAAAGTTGGGGCTGTTCAGCCTGCAGAAGACTGCATGGAGGCCTCACAGCAGCCTTCCAGTATCTGAAGGGGGCTATAGGGATGCTGGGGAGGGACTCTTCATTAGGGACTGTAGTGACAGGACAAGGGGTAATGGGTTCAAACGTAAACAGGGGAAGTTTAGATTAAATATAAGGAGGAAGTTCTTTACTGTAAGGGTGGTGAGGCCCTGGAATGGGTTGCCCAGGGAAGCTGTGAATGCTCCATCCCTGGCGGTGTTCAAGGTGGGGTTGGACATAGCCTTGGGTGGCATGGTTTAGTGGGAGGTGTCCCTGCCCATGGCAGGGGGGTTGGAACTAGATGATCTTAAGGTCCTTTCCAACCCTAACTATTCTATGATTCTATGAATAAATTTTGAATCTGTTTCATAGCTTTTGGCAATTATTTGCTAATTGGTATATAGGGAAGGATAAGGAAAGAGTTCAAAAGGTTACAGGTGGGTGGATCCAGATTAAACTTTTTAAAGCAGCAGTACTTAAAGGCACTTGTAGTATGTCTGCAGTGAGAAGGGGCCTTGGCTTCCAGAAGGGACAGGGGTTAACAGGTTGCTTAACATCCCTCTTGTGCACCTGTGCCCATCACCTGGTTGTGATGGATGATGACCCCTGGGCACTCTGGGTCGCTGCAGTGTCTGCTCATTTTAAACCTTTCCATGAGAGAAAAGGAGGCCTGCCGTCCTGCTGTGGTTATGGTCTGGGAGGAATCCCCATCCATCCTTGGGAGGTAGGAGCTGCCTGAAGTTTCCGTTCTCGGGTGGTGTGAATTACAGTGTGGAAGCTGGCTTTTTAGTGCTGTCTTTCCTGACTGCACAGAAGAGCTGGTGAGATTATTCAGCATTGTCGTAGCTGCTCCCGCAAGAGGTGGTGGTTGTCCTCCCTTTTCAGAGGGTGGGACAAATGGGAAACACCTTTAAAAATATGTATTTAAAAAGGTATGTGTTTGTGTTATTGTCAGAGAGGTTTCTTTGGGTTTGTGCTGTGTAAGGGAAAGAGCAGCAAGAGTGGTGAGAGTCAAGACTAACTGTTTTATATCTAGGGATCTACCCTTTGAAAGTTCAGACAAGGGCCACATTTGAGGGACTTTCTGGCTTTAGTTTCTCAGGAAAAGTTCTAAACCTAAAGCAAAACCACTTCTCATTTGCCTACTTTTTATAAGTGCTGAGCACAACAGTGAGGTGCTCAGCTGCTGTAAATAATCTTGGCTCTGATGTCAAATCATCTACAGCAATTGACATCAGCTGAAGACTTGTCTGTAGCTAAGTGTAACCCACAGGTATTACAGCATGATTTACAAAGGCTCTTTGCAGCATAAACCCCATATGTTTTATAGCCGCTGAAAAGGAGAGGAAACCATCTGACAACAACCATAGGCGTATTTAGTAGCACTTTTATATGGATGAAATTGCCTGTTAGAGGGTTCAGGAAATATGTTTGTTGTGATACGCAGCACCACATAGTTCAAGCATGTAGTACACCAAGCGTTCCATTTATCACAATCTATCATGTTAACTTGGCTAATTTGACACTAACTGTTTCCTGCTGACATGCTCTCTCTGCATGGTCTGTTAGTCTCCAGGATGTGGGGGCCTGTGGGAAGGACTTTAAAGAAAAGAAGCTCTGTGTGCTATGGAATCGGTGGTAGGGAGAAGGGAGGAGACCATGTCTCAGTTACATGAATATTTCTTGTTCACTTAATTTTTGAAAGCAGCAGTAGTGAAATACTGTTGTTCCCATGGTGTGAGTAAATGGCAGCAACTTTCAACTAAGTATGCCTTGAAGGAAGGGTGATTCTCCGATGTTTTGCTTTGGAAGTGCTGGATAATGAGCTGAAACATGAAAGAGAGGCAGTAAAGAACATAGTGGGTGTTTCTTCTGGAGAGGAAGGTCCTGTAACTATCTGAAGCCTCCCTATAAGCAGTTTCTTGTTGAGCATAGGCAATTGAAGAGATGCTGTTGAGTCTCTTACAGCAGCCAGCAGTGACTTCTTCATTTCCTGGTGTCAGTCCTTGAGAGCTGATGTGAAGGCTATGTTACTGTGGAAGCCATTGGGAAGGCAGTAATGATGATAGCCCAAACTGCTAATCCTGCAGTTTGGCTCACCATGCTGAAATTGGGTGCATCATCTGGGTTCCTGCATTATCTTGGGCTGCAATTCCTCCTAATTTGGGTAAGAGGTAGTGCCAACCTGGCCTGGACCCTACAGAACAGAGGTAGATGAGAAAGGAGAAAACAAGAAAATAGAGGTGCCATCAGAGCTAGTGGCATTCCTGTAGTCACCAGTTAAGGTATAGATGCTGATCAAGAAGTAGTAAGTCATCTCTTCAGCACAGTGAGGGCTGCATGTCCTGATATCCCCTGAACTGGGGTATGCTTTCTCCATTAGGTAGTCCCTGGCCACATATTATCACAGTGCAGAAGAGAAGGGGAAGCTGTAGTTAGATTGTACTTTTGCAAGTCTCAATATTTGATGTATCTACATGATCTGAATATCTAAGGACAGAAAGTTAATGTAAGGAGAAGTCTCTAATTAGGCTGATTTAGCTTGGATATTTTCATCATTAAACATTTATGAAGACAGCTGAAGAGCCAAAGGTGATTAATTTGACTATTATTAGCAAGTTGCTGAATGTTTTCTAATTGATACTATATTGTCTCTTCCTTTAAAAAACATTACCAGAGTTTATGCAGAATTAGCAGCTGCAATTATTACCTGTTTAAATGTACCCTGGGAAGACTTCAGTTTTCTTAGGTCCTGGGTGCAGACTAGTGCCAATTTGCATTTGTAACTAAGAAAATTACTGAAGTACTGAACTTGGAGTATCTTACAGCCACTGATTTGTCCTGGTAAAAAATGATGCTGCCACCGGACTTGTTGGTGTGGTCTATCCACAACAAAATCTGATCTTTGTGCAACATGTGTGGGTGTCCGTTGGGTATATTAAAACATAAATGGGTATATAGTGAAAATGAGAACTGCTGACAAAAAACTGGGGTTGTAGCATCCAGATCTCTGCTTTGAAGGGTATCTTTGAGGCAAAGTTTGTGGTGCCTTTTAGTCTTCAAGTTTCAATTGTAAATATGCACAAAGCTATACCATTAATTGAGATGGGGGGAGAAAATTCCTCTTTTTAATTGTAAAAGAGCCAGTGTTTCATGCTGGGTGTGGGCTCTGAGCAGAGAAGTGAAAGGAGCTGGAAAAGATCAGTAGCGCTGAAACAGTGATACTGGGGGCATGTATCCCTTGTAAGAAATCCCTCTCTGCACTGGGTGTATGCAAGGAAGCTGTGCAATGCCCTGGAGTCACATTGCCTGCAGTAATGGAGCAAACGAGATTTTGGTCATAAACAGCAGGTAACTCAGACTTGGTGTTTTCCTATCAGCTTGCTCTCAGTTTACCTTATCAAAAGCTGAGGTCCGCTGACACATCCCTGCTTGGGAGTCAGACTGAAAGCCCCAGGGACTGCAGCCTGTGTTTTATGGCACTTTCTGTCCCTGCTTCTGGCAGTGTCAGCAAGGGAAACCAAACAAGTAATTTGAGCACAGCAGAATTGCGCCTCGTTTGATTCTAGAGTGGCTTGGTTGGGGATCTTTTTTACATAGCCTGGTGTGAGGGGAGGCATCAAGCAAATAGGAGTGGTGAGGCCCTGGAACAGGCTGCCGAAGGAAACTGTGGCTGACCCATCCCTGGCACTGTTCAAGGCCAGGCTGGACAGGGCTTGGAGCAACCTCATCTAGTGAAGGTGTTCGTGGTAGTGGGATGGAGCTAGATAACCTTTAAGGTCCTTTCCAACCTGAACCAGTCTGTGATACTATAATTTTTCAGTCTGTGAACTAGTGATTTTTCTTACATTGTTGAAATACATTGTTCCCAAATAAGCGTCTTCTGGGGTACAGGAGTGCAATTCTTAGTATACAGACATAGTAGGAAGGTTGCTTGATGTGGTTGAAAAAACCAAAACAAAGCCACTGCTTTTTCTTCAGCAGTGTCTAATGTTCTCTAGTGCATTTGAAGGCAGTTTGCATATTATGATAAAGAGACCAAATTAAGGTCATAATGATGGAGTCAGTTCCTGCGTGTCCTTTCTTCTGAGATCTCAGCTATCTGTAGGCTGTAGTTGGTGGTGGTTTGTGTATTTGGGTTTTTTTCTTGGTTGTTTTTGTGTTGAGGTTTCAGGGGCTTCTGAAAACACAAACACAATACATCTGTGGAAACCGTTCAGCTTCCTGTGGTGTTCTGTAGTGTGGAAGATTTACTGCATGAAGCTGTCGCATGAGCTACAAAAGTAGAAGGCACCAGTGGCAGCATGCTGTAGATGTCAGCCACCCACTGGATCTGGATTGAAGCATTGATTTACTATTTCTCTGTTGCCAGAAAATGACAGTCCCTGTTGTGAGCTCAGGCTCCTGTTGTACTCTGCAGTTGTAAACTCTTCTGCTCTCACCTACCTGCTTATTCTTGTCCCTTCTGTCTGCAATCAGTGCCTGGTGTCAGCTGACGTTTCTGCAGACTCTTAGTTCCTGTTTCTAACTCCTCCCAAATTTTCATGGGTACCAATGAGGAAAACATTCAGAATATTCTCCCTGCTCTGAATCATGTCCACCACCGCCTCCAACAGTGTTTGCAGTATAAATTGCGCTTCTCCCTGCAAACTTGTTTTGGGGAAGTCCAGGCAAGGGGAGCAGTGATGGGCAAGGGAAGCAAGGTCAATACTGCTGGCAGATCCCCCCTTCAACAGGCTTCAAGCTTTCACCCAAAGCTTACCGGTTGCTTAGTGAATGACTTAAATTCGCTTTGGTTTTCTTTTGTGTGGATAACACATGCTTCCTGTAAACTCACACTGAGGAATCATTATGTGATTTCTGCTGAAGTCTTTAAAAAAAAGGAATTTGGAGCAAGCCAGGGTAGCTGACAATAGTCTTTCATGCTGCTAGACTGTCTGGCCAGACCCAGCTTGAATCCTGTATCCCATCATCTCACTGTCTACTCAGGTTTCTCTCACTATTGAAATCTCTTCAAACTGGGAAGGGGCATCTAAGTTCCCACTCTAGGTGGGCAGTGTCTAGTTTTGAAGCAAAACAGGTAGGAGGTGGTACATACATAGTCTGGTAGGATGAAACCAGCTGAGAAAGAAAGTAGATAGAAGGAGCATTAGAAAGTGGGGGAGAAGCGTGAAGGCTTTCTCAAGGGTTAGGAGGTAATTGGAGTGTGTTTTGTATTGTTTAAGATATCATCTGACAATTATAGTTTTGGCCTTACAACAGCCCATTAAATGATAATTTATTTTTTTTTACATACCACAAAGGTAAAACTGACATGGAAATCTTGTAAACATCGATTTGGAATAAAGAACTGTTTTAGTGCCAAATAAAATTTTGTGCAGATTGAACTTCTTTGCAGAATGCCTTTCTCCACAATAATTCCAGTCTGTTAGCAGCAAATTTTGGCAGCTGTTGTCTAATAAGTAAATTTATCTACTGTTGTTCTATTTTGAGGCTTATTAATTTAAAAGCAAATGTGGAGAAGGAAGGTGTGGGGGATGCTTCTTTCCTCTAGGGTGCCAATGCGCATGGTTAAATTGAAGACAAGGTGTTCATGTGAAATGTCTCTTATCCAAGGGCCACTTCTTAGGTTGTTATGCAAATATTGCAGTGGCAGAGCAAATGTAAGAAAGGTGATAGAGGGAGACAAGAGAAATTACACCTGTACTCTGGAGAGGCTGCCCCAGGAGAAGCCAAACCAGTTCCTCTGCACTGCTGGGGGGGGGGATTGCTGTTCCTGTGGGGACTTCAGGGGTTGTATTAATCTATATTGCAGGTATAGGTGAAATCTAGACTCCACAGAGTTCAGCTGCAAAACTTCTAGCACTGGTGACACCTAGAAGGAAAGTAAGTCGGTTCTTCCTCTACTTGAATCTCCCAGCTACTGCCAGGCAGGATTTAAAAATAGAAATAAAGGAATTAAAGGTGCACTTGCAAGGATCAAGGGAACTCTGCTTTGCAAAGAGTACCTGGTGGTGGAACAGGAATCAATAGAAAAAAAGAGCTGAGCAGCTTCATTAGCATCTGTGAGGGAATAACAGCTTCTGAATGTGAGCCCTGAGGACTGAAGATCAGAGTCCTGGGGTTGTCCCGTTGGCCAGACAATGTATTGAAATAAAATAATAGCTCTGACTGCAGATGCTACAAGCTAAGCAGCATTTACATGCCAGCAATCTATGTCAAGAGCAATCATTCAGTGCAGAAGAGTGAAAAGAAAATTGAATAGCTGGAGATGAAGTATTCGGAGAGCACCAAGGATTCAGAACAATTGAAGATAATTAAATTACATAGAAATAAATTAGTTGCCATAATGGTCAGACTAGGCAATAAAATGCCGAAGTATAATCCTCACAAATATTTGAGGAGCGCAGCAGAACTGGAGCTTAGCTGACAAATGAGAGAAAGATTTATAGCTCTTATCTAAATTTATAAACAGCCATGAGTGTTTGAATTTTGCTATCACATCTGAAAACAAACACAAATCCTGCCTGAACCTTGTTAAAATTCTAAATTTAGTTCTTTTCTGTAAAGTTTTGAGCCAGTCTTAGTTGATGGCTTTGAGCGACATTGGTACACTTGATGGTTTCTGAGTCCACTTTGCATCTGGGGTAGATTTACACTCGAAAATAGTTAGTGTTGTGGATGGAAGAGAGATAAAACCTTGCTTATCACAACAGCTGTGAACCAGAGTGGTGACACTTGCTGGCTTCAGTAATAACAAGCTTGTACAATGTGTGCCATTGCTGTGACCTAATTTGACTACTTTGTGCTTGAAAACAAACTGTGAACATAGATGAACAGCAGGCAGATTATCTTCAGGATGAATTAGCTGCTGCAATTTCATTTACTCTCAGTCATTTGTCGGTGCCCCTGGCTGGGGATGTTTATAACGTGTTCAGAGGGAGTGGTTGTGTCCACTGAAGGGCAGCTGGACTGTGAGTGGGGCTGAAGCTGGTTAGCAGATGACAGGGCATCCTCTGTAAATGTTGTACAATGCTGCTACCAAGGCTTGGACCAGTAGATGCAGACAGTGGTTGTACCATCTTGGTTCTTGCAGCCATACAGCTTGTGGTGTTGAGGGGACCCAGGATGCTCCCTTTTTGTGGAGCTGAAGGGATACCTGTTTCCCAGGCAGAGCCCTAGGCATGGGGTGAGGGCTGGGACTACCCCCTTGCTTTGGGGTGAGGATAAGCTGTGCTCATCTACACTTTGCTTAGCTTGGAGCCCTGCCCTGGGCTGTCCCCCATATGGAGTGGGTGTCTCTGGCATTGCTCTTACGGTGTGGTCTATAGCGGAGCCATTGGCATCTCCAGTCTTTCATAGGTTGCAGTACAGACTTGCTTGCAAGATAAATTTGGGAGCACAGGCTGAGTTACCAGAGTGCACAGTGGGAGAGAATAGGGTCCTGACAACTTGCAGTATTGAGCTACTCTCCCTGTATCCAGCATCAGCATCCCAGTCTGGGCTGTGCCATGCAGCCCAGGATATGGGTACCACTGCTGAGCTGTAGCTGTGCTCCTCACACATATGTGAACATCCAAGAAGCACAGAGCAGGTTATGCTTTTTCTTCTTTTAATTTCAAAACTGTGTTGACCTTTCAGTGTGGTTCTGCTTTTAAGGTTTGAAGCTCCTTTCTAGGTTGCTGTGTGTGCAGATAAGTGTCTTTTGGGGTCACTTTGAGCTCAGTAGGAAACAAATATCTTTATTTCTTTTTTTTCTTTTTGAATGGTAAGCCTCCATGGGCTAAATTTTGACCTTGAGGGGGAAAGTCTGAACTAGCACTAGCAGTTGATGTATGGGAAAAATCTGGATATTAATAAATACAGTAATCCCAATGAGGTTCTAGTAATGTGAAAGAGATTGATGGTTTTTCTTAGGTCACAGTTTTGCCTTTGGCAGCATTGGCATGGATGCTATCAGTGTGATTTTTTACGAAGGTGGATGTATTCCTACTTCCTTATATTTTGAACTTTTTCAGCTTAGAACTTTGGGGATGATAATCATATACTGCGTAGTTGCTTATTTTTCAGGGATGATCAAGAAATAAAGAATGGAGTGTACCTTTGATTCATGCAGTAAACCTAAGTAGGGTGGCCCAAGGTGGTGGAAATACAGAAATGATGAGCTTGGTCTTTCTGGCCATTCATACTTTGCATCACAGAAATGCTGCACAACCATTCATGATTTTGTCTGCTTTGCGTTTTCCTTGTCTCTTGTAATGAATCAAGTGAGAACTAATGTGCTGCCCTGCATTGACTATGAAAAGAATTTTGATGGCTGGGGTAATGGGGATGCTTAATGTTACGAGAGAACAGTATTTTTAAGAATACTTTAAATAACAT
Source organism: Amazona ochrocephala (assembly GCA_039720435.1). Classification (NCBI taxonomy): domain Eukaryota; kingdom Metazoa; phylum Chordata; class Aves; order Psittaciformes; family Psittacidae; genus Amazona; species Amazona ochrocephala. Next base: position 118,011,523 of record CM077878.1, on the reverse strand, counting down.
ATTGAAGCAAACAGTTGGGCAGTCAGCACCTCCCACAGATATGAAATTATCTCTAGCTTCCAAGAAGGGGAAAGTTTAATTTTTTGCTTATTTCATGGTTTGTGTTTATTCAAGTAGTTAACATTCCTCTCTTCATTAAAATTGCGAACTTGTTAATGGCTCTGGCTTTCAAAAAGTAATTAAAAATTTAAAAAAGAGAGAAAAGCAAAACCAAACAACAGCTCCAGAATATGTTCTGCTGCCAGAAAAATGGTGTGAAAGTAAATCTTTTCAATTACATTTCAATAAATGCAAAATAAAGGCCAATTTTACCATGATTTTACTATGCTAGGAAATAAATAACTTAAGCAAGCCAAGATGTTGGCTGTAATGGCATTGCATTTACTCTGCAGCTGGCCCATTGTCAATATGGTTTCAGTGATCTGTGTTTCCAGCCTTGGAGCTCTGAATTCTTCTGAGCTGATGCTGCCTGGGGATGTGATAAGGAAACAGGGAAGGTGTTCCAGTACACACCCTCCAGAAAGCTTTGTTGTGACCCATCTTTGCAAGGGGCTGGTCCTCCCTAGGTGGCTTCCACATACTTTTGTGTGTACACACTGGTTCCAGGTTAATTTTGGAGCCTCTGTGGTATGTTTTCCTCTCTTGGTCATGCCATCCTTGGGTGGTAAGAGGTTGGATGAACCCGCAGCCCCGCTCTGTGCCTCCTCAGTGCATGTGTCAGGAGCAGGAGGCGCTGCAGGTGGGTTGCAGTGAACGAGTCAGAGCTGTTTCATAAGCTGCAAGGTGGTCACCTGTGCCTACCAGAAGCATCCCCAATTCAGGGGTCCCCTCTTCACCTCCCCCAAAATAATGAGCGGCATGTGAACAGATCCTAAGGTTACACATGTCTTGGGTTGTTTTAGGGTATTTCAGGCTGTGCATACTTTATGCTTTCAGGCTGATCCATAATCTCCAGGGCTAGAAATATAATTAAAAGGAAAGATGTGTTTGTATGTGTGGGTGGGCATGTAATATTCTCAGGCTTATGGCCTTAAGAGGAAACAGTAAATAGCATATGGAACTCTGTAAAATGGTAAGTGTTGGCAGTTTTGTTCCTCCAGGATTATGTTACCAGCCTGAAGAAGTAAAACTGTGTTGCTTAATAGGATAGACAGCATCTTGGCAAAAATGGGATGGCAGGTAGTACATATGGGCAGAGTATGGTCAGCCTTGTGTTCAGGATGGTTAAAGTTTGTTGCTGGAAAACGCATGATGAGAAATTTTCAGCAGTGACTTCTGCACACTATTTGCAGAGGTTATAAAAATATAAACCTCTTTCCAAACCAGCAATCATCAAATACTACTTTTCTTCAATTGCATGAGCTATGTCCCCTTAACCCTCCCACAGAGTAGTATATAAATCAGAGTTGAATATACACGTGGTTGAACTACTCTATTTAAGAACCTCATATACCACTAAATCAATATTTACTTGCTATGTATGTAATGTATAAATGGCACATTCCCAGATGCTGAATATGTTTCCCTACCTAAGGAAACTGCTCAATGCACTTAAGATCTTAGTAGCAATGATTAAAGTACAGCCGTAATAGCATCAGTTAAGTAGAAGAAATAGTATAACAGAATAGCACAGGCTTTATATAGGGTTTTCTTGAAGCTGATATTTTTAGTCCGCAGAATTCAGTTACTCCTGCTGAATTAACAGAGCCTTCCAGCATATCTGTTTTACTTGAAATATGCAGGCTTGGTGTTAGCTTTTCAGCTACTCCTCTGCCCTATTGCAAACTTTACCTGTTTCCTTCGTCCAGCAAATACAGAGGGAAGATAAAACACATGGGATTTGGCCACACTTTCATAAATTCATGGAACATGGGATTTCTTGCTGTGAGAAAAACAGCTAAATGATTGCTGCTTTATCTAGTAAACCAAATGTATCCTTCCCAACAGAGATGATAATTCTAACTGAACACTTACAGATTTTGCCACTAATAGCTGATTTTCAAAAGAGCTCAGATCCTACTTCAGCATCTAAATGAAGCTTTCTTAATACTTGGCTTCCAGCTGCTCTTTCCAAGGACTAGATGCCCATGTGAGAACTTCCCCCTCCTTCCCCTTGGTGTCTAAATTAGGTGCTGGGCTCATTCAAAGTTTTGAGATATTTGATAGAATAGTGGTAAGTTGTGCTCGGAGAATGGCTAAAAAGCCTGGTGCTAATAACAAAGTGAAAAGGCAGCTTTTTAATGCTGCCATTTTAGAGAGTAAGTATCCACAATTAGTCTCTATAAATCCTTATTTAGACACCCTTCTTTAAAATCACATGCATGTAGATGCAGATGGAGATGCAGCACTCATACCATACCCATTTTAGATTATCACTGCATAAAAGCTAACATGACTAATACGAGCTATCACTAAGTAATAAGCTAATTCCACTAAATTGCTGCAGAACCAATGCATTGAGAGGTGGACATTAGGTGAAGCATTGAGAGCCTGTGCACTGATTCTCTCATGCTATTAAGTAAATGATAAAGAAGTAATTTGAAAAACTAAATGCTGGAGCGCTGTCTTTTTGGTGTAAGGACTCTTCTCTTTATGGAAATGACAAGACTTTCTTGAGCGGTAAAGGCATGGGTGGTGATCAAACCTGGGCTAGCAAAAGGGATCAGAGATGAAGGGTTGCACCAGAAATTGAGGGGCTGCCAAGGCAGATGAGAGTGGTATTGTGAAAAGTCTCTTGTACATATAATTGGGACTCTTTAGTGAAGAGGAAGAGATTAAATTGAGGGGATGTTAGGATAGTACATAGCAGTTCCCATCAATATTTTTGATGCTATTTTGTTTACTATCTTCCATGGTACAGAAACAAAAAGGAAATCTGTGAAACCAAAATACTGCAAATGGAAAGGGGTGTGGGGGAGAGTGTGCACAGCCTGTGGAGCTCATCCCAGCTGTGTTTAGAGAGGGAAAACCAAACACACATGGTTTAAGCAGCAAGGATTTTCAGATTACAAAGTAGCTGACAGTAGAAGTAAGTGATGAAGGCAGGAATATAAATCTTGTGGCATGGAACCTTTTGGCATAAATGGGGAGATCTTGAGAGACCAGATGTTCCCGTGTAATTGCCTCACAAGGGATTTTTTCCCCTGAAGGAGTCTGTTTTGGTCAATGTTGAGGACAAGGTGGCTGACTACAAGGACCGCTGCTCCCAGCCACATTGGCAGCTTATGTGTTAGATTGGTGGTCTTGGCTGTCCATAGGTTTGCCTTTTACTGAGAAAATTGGGGCTGTTCAGCCTGGAGAAGAGAAGGCTGCGTGGAGACCTCATAGCAGCCTTCCAATACCTGAAGGGGGCCTATAGAGATGCTGGGGAGGGACTCTTCATTAGGGACTTTGGTGGGAGGACAAGGGGTAATGGTTTTAAACTTAAACAGGGGAAGTTTAGATTGGATCTGAGGAAGAAATTCTTTACTGTGAGGGTGGTGAGGCCCTGGAATGGGTTGCCCAGGGAAGTTGTGAATGCTTCATCCCTGGCGGCGTTCAAGGTGGGGTTGGACATAGCCTTGGATGGCATGGTTTAGTGGGAGGTGTCCCTGCCCATGGCAGGGGGGTTGGAACTCGATGATCTTGAGGTCCTTTCCAACCCTAACTATTCTATGATTCTATGATTTATCTATTGTTTCCAAGATAAATGTAGTACAAGTGCTGATTTTGTTTTAGAACCCTCCCAACATACAGCAGGGTTCTATGGAACCTCCTGTGGTCTGATAAATTTCTCCCTGTGTGTGATGTGACTTGAAATTGTTGGGGACAAGAGACACTATTGACATCATTGAGGGTTAAAACAAAAATTAATTCAAATGTCATTGTTTGGAGTATTTGGTGTAGTCTGTGGCTTCATCTGAGCATCCTGGGCTGCACCTTGCAGTGCGTTAGTGATGGAGAGAGCCAGGCAGGCTCCTAAGGGCTGGTGTTGGCTGTGCTGCTCCTACTACCCCGTGTTTAATTTGAGGCATCTCTAGGACCAGTAAGGGTTTATGAATTGTTACTAAAGTTTGCTTTAGAATATGTGAAAATACCTCACTGGATCCATCCTATTTAAGTCAAATAATCAAGTGAGTACTTGGGCAGACATCTCTTCAGCTTAGCTATTCACTCCTGCTTCTCTGGAAAGAACCGAGCTTCGGGTCAGGCCGCAAAAAGTTAGAAGTAGGTGAAAGTTAGAGAGGAGGAGGAAAAAAGCAAGAGGAAATGGCTATTTATAAGCATCTTATAACTTGGCTGATTTTGGGGGGTATGGCTATTGTATTTTGTGATGGGACGTGTTTAGCTTGGAGAAGGAAGCAATTGCATCAGGAGAGAAAGCTCAACAGAGCATGCATGATATGATCTGCATAATAACATAAATCTAGCGTATGTGAAGATGATTTCAGCTGTCTGGTACAGAAAGGCAGCTGGATTTTGGGACTAGGCCACCCACTGCCAGGAGAAAAATGCTTGAATCTTCAATACCTTTGATTCACGGGCTTCAGGAGGTGAGAATCGTACTGTCACAGCATGTGCCTGAGAAGCATGTTAGATTTCCTACGCCTCCCCCTCTCCTCCTCTCCTGCAGTCTGCTTCTAAATTGAAGTCACCGCAGATGAAACTTTGTTTCTGATACCTCTACATAAATTGCCTCTTCTCCATTCTGACAAGAGTTTTACTGGGAGGAAAAAAGAGAGCTCCTTTCCCCTTGTCTCTGCAGCACAGAGGATTTTTGTACTTGTCCTTTCCCGAAATATCCAAGTTAATTTTGTAGCTACTGAAGAGCGCTGTGTAAATGGAGCTTTATAACCTTTAACCACGACACAACACCCTCCTCTCCTTAATCTCCACCTTCTGCACCTATTCTTGAAAGCCGCCTGAAGCCGTGTTTCTGCCTTGTAAATCTGAGCGATGAGGATAGGTAGCATCGCATGTACTGTTATAGCAGAAGTGGTCTGGCTGATTTTTCTGAGAATGCTTTTTTTCTTTTCTTTTTTTTTTTTTTTTTTTATGAGTTGCTGGTAAACAGCTTTGTTTGTAAGAGATTACAGTCATAGTAAAAAATCTGGACAGTGGCAAAATAACTGCTATGGCCAGCAATGGAATTTCTACTCATTTGGAGTTTACCTTCAACTTCCAGTTAAGCTTGTTGCCAATTAGTTTTTCTGGTATCTTCTAGGTGCAAACCACAGAGGTTTTTGTTCTTCCTCTGTCTGAAGCCCCACACCAACAATTAGTGCAGGAAGACAAGGTCCTTGGCTATATTTAAATCTGAGCAAATCCAGACCAAGCAATGTTTTGCTACTGTTTTACATGTGAATTCTCTGCTTGCAGAGAAATGGAGTCTGCACCTGTGTGGAAAACAAGCAATAGCTTTTCACATGGGAAACTTGTAAGTGCAGCAATCACAGAAGCCACATTGTGAGGGGGTGTGGTTTATTGGTGGCTGTGTTCATTGTACCTTATCATATGCAGAAAATGAATCATCTAATACAGAAATGACTCTTCAGGGACCAGCTGAGCCCAGATTTGCAGGAGGGTGAGCTGATGATCTGAAAGACAGGGAAGAGATCTCATAGAATGAAGCTGGAACACTAATATTGCAGATTCCTATTTTTTGGCAGGTAATTAACCCAGAATTATTCATATTTAGATATTTGGAAATTAGGCATTTAGAGTCCTGACTTTTCTAAATAGTAACTGAAAGCTGTATGGTTTTTAAGACACCCTAAAATCAGGCTGCTTATGCTGATGCCTGTGTTGATTTCTGGAAGTTGTGTAGCTGACAGTAGTTGTGAGACAGGTTAATAGTAGAAACCCCTTCTCTCTAGGGAAGGAAGCAGGGCATGCTCAATGGCAATAGCAACAGGCAGGTCTGTAGTGGCACACAGACTCACAGTGTTGGACCAGGATAGCAAAATATGCTGTCACAGCTTTTGAGAAGTCCTCATCCAGCTGAAGTATGAAGGTCTGTGAATGTGTTTTAAAGCACACCCTCAGAGTTTTGTTGGCACAGAACAGCTTGCTTTTCAAAGCAGACACATTAATCATAACTGCAGAGACTGAGTAGAAATGGCCACTTGGGGTTAATGACAGCATGTGTGTTGGGGGAAGCTCTCCCTTGCAGAGGTGCTGTGGATGGAAACATCCCTCACTATACATACTGCATAACTGTATGGACAGACCTACTGTCTCTTTTATTTTTTATGGGGAAAATAGGATTATTATCAGTTTTTTTATAGTACTTTTGGAATATGGATATCAATGACAAGGTTCTTTTTGTTTCTTTCAAACTTTATATCCTGATACCACTGGTCCCATAACTCTTTGTCCTTTAGGCTGAGAGAGTTGGGATTGTTCAGCCTGGAAAAGACACCAGGGAGACCTTATTGTCTCCCTGGAGACAAAGGCCTTATTTTAAGGCCTTTCAGTACTTAAAAGGGGTCTGCAAGAAAGATGGGGAGAGACATTTTAGCAGGGATAAGGGGTAATGGTTTTAAACTAAAAGAGATTCAGGCTGGATGTGAGGAAAAAATTCTTTACAATGAGGGTGGTAGAACACTAGCGCAGGTTGCCCAGAGAGGTGGTGGATGCGCCATACTTGGAGATAATCCAGGTCAGGCTGGATGTGGTTCTGGGCAGCCTGATATAGTTGAAGGTGTCCCGTCTGCTCATTGCAGAGGGTTGGACTAGGTGAGCTTTGAAGGTTCCTTCCAACACAAACTATTCTATGACTCAGTGATGCCCATGGCAGGGGTTGGAACTAGATGATCTTAAGGTCCTTTCCATCCCTAACTATTCTATGATTGTCCTGGAAAACTTGTTGCTCAGAATTGTGACATTTCTTTCCCAGAGCCAGGTGTTTTGTCTTGGGTCAGTAAGTGCACACTGCAGATGCTTTCCATGCAAGTGTAGCTGTGTTCGTCAGTTAGCTTAGGAGTTTCAGCAGTGGAGTCTAATGACAAGCATGATGCTCACAACAGAAGGGATGGTGTTTACCTTAGAGATCTCTGCAGCTCATTTTGAAGCATAGAGCTGAAATCGTTGCGAATGAGACCCTGGAATTCCAGGGGCAAGAGCCTGTTTTGTGTATTTTTAACAACTGGAAGGTGCCATTTGGAGATCACTTCCCTGTGCTTGCCTCCATGCTTTCCTGAAAGTTCTCCTTTAGTGAGTTTTGCCACATTGATCTATAGCTGCTCTGTATAGGCTTCTATACAGTCTGCCTTTGACACAGTGAGTGTGAACTCGTGCGTTGATCTTCATCCCCAACCAAGCCAAACAAAAAGAACAGGACTTGAAAATACTTTATGCCCATGGCATTAGACTTTAATAAGAGCACGAGGTTAGAATAAGGTTCTGCTCTATTCTTGCTTGGTGACCTGTCTCCTTGAGATACCTCCAGACTTTCAGCTGAGCTGCATGTTTTGGTTTCATTTCTCCTTACCCTCTGTTGTGCCTTATCCCCATCAAAAGCTCCATTTCTGCTGCATTTCACAATGCTGGAACAGAGGTAGCATCCAAACCTCTTATTCGCATGTTTGCTATAAGGTGACAGGAGGCTTCTGATAAATTCATGGTGTGAGGTGAGAAGTATAGTCGAGGGGGAAAAGATCCCAAATGACACTCCTGTTATTAGTGTGTTGGAGTGTGAGAAGGAAAGGCAAAGAACTCAGCACAGTCATCTACGAATCATCTTGTCACTTAGAGATTGAATTACTTAATGACAAAGTTCTTCCTGCCAAATTCTGATGGCTTTTTGCCTTCACATCATCTGCACTAATCAGTAACTTCATTTGGATGTCGCTTACACAAAGTATTGTTCTTGTGTCACTCATCAGAGAGTGATACCTTGCTAGATGAAAGTGCCTCTTCTCATATGGTTTATTCAGTGATCTAGTTAAATGCATGTTTGTGGTACTTTGACATCGGTAGAACGCAGCTCAGGCACATCAGTTGAATCATACACCAAATAACCCTGAGCAAGGGTAAAAAAGACAAATGTGATTGGAAGATGTGTCAGGAGAAAGATTTCCAGCTTGAAGAAGTTTCAGTATCTGAAGTATCACATGAAGCTGGTCACGGCTGTACATTGGAAATGCATTCATGATGGAAAAAAATGAGAAAGCCTTGTAGGAATGGAGAACCTATATTAGGAGAGTGAAAGTGCTTTCCTTGTTTCACCGAGCAAAGCAATGAAGATTAATTATGTAAGGAAAATGCTGGCTTCGAGCCATATTGGACACCCCGCTGGGGTGTTAGAGGCAGAAAATAGCTGAACCTATATGTAAGAAGAAGGTTGGTGAATTGCTTTAAGTGTATATGATGTGATGCCTGCAGTGATGCAGGCTTGATCTCAGTAACTCAGGAGATTCTCCCAGTCCCACCTTCTGACTGTCCACAAGGGAGCTGGGTGATCACTGGTGTTGTGGTATAATCCAATACTTTCTTCCAAGTAACATCTAGATGAAAAATTGGTGAGTGGTGGTAGTTCAGTGTATTACTTAGTGTTCCCCCCACCCCTTTCTGACCTTCAGAGCTTTCCTGATCACTCACTTCCCCTTTATTCTGGTTGAAGAAGACAAATCTCTTTACCAGCTGGTGTGAAACCAAAGACTTGGCTTGCTGACTACCAGCCGAGTCCCATCTTTGTTAATATTGACAGTATCTTGAAGGATGACTTTCTTGGGATGCTTTTTTCTTACTGGACACCCTAATATTTAGATAACCAAGTCATCTAAAGCAACTCATATCTCTGACTAATCCAGATGATCTGTGTGTAGGATTTCCTCGTAGCAATTAGCTCAGACTGTATAATCCTCATTTTCTCCTTTAATATTATGCTCTCTGAACCCTGTTTTCTACTGTTTTGTCATCTGTGTCACTACTTCTAGTGTATAATTCACAAATCCTTTTTAAAGAAATGAATACTAATAATCATGTAATACATCAAAGAATGCTGATGTAAAGGTTTTTTCCATAGTTGCCACTGTACCACTGGCAAGAGTGGTGAATCAACTGTTTTATGTGTCTTGCTCTTAATATTAAGCATACAGATTTTTATAGACTTACTGAAATAAAAAGAAATGACAAGGAAAACCCCTTTAGGTCACTGAAAACATGTACTGAGTAGATTTCGGAAGTCTGTGTTAATTCATGAGTTCTTGTGCAGAGCAGCACAGTGATGGCACATTCCAAGCAAGAAAGGAGTAATTCTAATGATATTAAACATAGTTGATCTAGGCTATATACATATAACAGTACTTGTGGACTTCACAATTTAGCACAAAACTTCAGATTCAGGGCTTTGTCTCTGTTTTGCATGTATCAGGCTCTCTCTTGTAGAGAGAGCTGAGCGACTCACAGTATAATCTAAGGAGAAAATCATTTTTTTGCATGAAATATATACGATATTGTCGATGTGTGTAATACTATGTATGTTTGTATGTATGGGAAGACCCAGTACAGCAAAGAAATTGAGTTTACCATATAGAATTGTAGTATGGTTTGGGCTGGAAAAGGACCTCAAAGCTTACCTAGTTCCAAACCCCTGCCACGAGCAGGGACACCTTCTACTAGACTAGGTTGCTTAAGGCCATTATTATGGAAGGAGTCTTATATACTCCATGAAATAAGTTGCTTTTTCATGTTCTAACTATACACAGTTTAACTAAATTTACCTACTGAAATGTTTTACTTGGAGAGTTTGCCAGATGAGGTGTTCATACATCAATTGCCTAACACACAAGGTTTACAGTTCAATAGCTTTGAAAACAATGACAGTGAAATTGCATTAGTGTAACTTTTTCCTTTGTATGTGCTTAAAGATCAATCAGACAACTTAAGCAGGGTATTTCTGGAGAAAGAAAAACATTGTAGACCAGACTGTAGAAAAAGAGCTGTAGGCAAGAGCTACAGTCAATGTATTTTTAATGAGTTGATAAGCTATCGAATGCTCTGATGTTTGAGCATCAGTTGATGAGCAAGGCTCAGTTATTCTGGCAAAATCTACCCGGACTTTCTTTTTCACTCCCACTTAATTTTTTATTCTCTCATGCTTTAGTTATAAGTATCCTGGATGGCTAGAAGGGAGGGAAATGAGTGCTCGAAAATGTCAGTTGTAAATGTTTGCAGTGAGCAAAGACAGGGTGCTAAAATATTTGGACTTGTTATCTTGGAGTGCAACCGGTACTCTCATTTTACTGTTACCCCTTGACAAGCTGTGCCCACTAATTTTCCACTCCTTGAATATGACATTAAAATAATGGAGTTGCGATTTCAGCATACTTTCTTTATGCTGCTTATATTCGTGCAGACATCACTGTCTCCTCCCTGGTCTTTGTTTCCTTTCAGAGTTCTTAAGCCTTTCTGTTAGATGGAGTCCTTGAGGCAATCAGACAGCCAGACTTTCTGAATAGTGGCGAGCTAAAACCAAGTCCTACTCCTCCTTCAAGGTCAAAACCAAATATTGGTCCGGCTTCCCCTTTTCCTTTTGTAATACCAACAGAATGATCTCCTTTTTCTCAGGAGGTCAAGCGGATGCCTAGATACTGAGGTGCTGGAGCAGGTCCAGGAAGGGCAGTGAAGTTGGTGACGGGCCTGAAGCGCAAGTGTGATGAAGAATGGCTGAGGGAACTGGGGTGTTTAGTGTGGAGAAGAGAAGGCTCAAGGGGGTCTTATTGCTCTCTAGAACTGCCTGAGAGGGTGGTGGAGCCAGGAAGTGACTGAGCTCTTCTCCCAGGTAACAAGTAACAGGACCAGAGGAAGCAGCCTCAAGCTGCACCAGGAGAGGTTCAGACTGGATATTAGGGACAATTTCTTCCCTGAAAGGTCAGTCAGGCATTGGAACAGGCTGCCCAGGGCAGTGGTGGAATCACCATCCCTGGAAGTGTTCACAAACTGCGTAGATGAGGCCCTCAGTGACATGGTTTAGTGGTGGCCTTGGCAGTGCTGGGAAACGGTTGGACTGGATGACCTTAAAGTTTTTTTCCAACCTGTCTGATTCTATGACTCTGTGTGTTTTGCTCATATAGAAAAGGCAGAGCTACAGCCAGCACTTGAGGAACCTTTCCAGAATAACCATGACCTTGAGCCCCTCTTGTCTTTCCACCACTCTTGGTGGAAATGAGTAGTGTTTCATGGAAACGCAGTATGCTTAATGTCACTTGGCTGCTTGTGCTGAAGGGATAGTGCTGATCTGAGTGAGGCTGTTGTCAGAAATATTCTTAAAAATGTGTTGCTGGGGTTGGGTCTTACATTATTAAAGTGTCTTGCAAGTGGTATAGGTGAGAGAATCAGTGAGAATACTTGAGTGCTGTGCAGTAGTGCTCAGTGCCAAAGATACATATTAATACATGTTGAACAACATTCCATTATTTTTAGGCATAGTTAGTAATCTCTGCATTGCTTCTCGCTTGTCTCCTGCTTTTTTAAAATGACAGGAATAACATGGCTGGCACAGGAGGATATTTCTCAGCAAGAAAACTAATCTCCTGTGCGGCCAAACTCCCTCAGCAACTTGAGACCTACACAAGGCCACTTCTTAGTTACAGAAGGGATGTTTTTGTCCTTGGATGTGTACAGATGGTGTTGAGTGAAGTGCATGGAAGCTGTCTTAGAAGCAGGAACAGTAGAGATGTGTGGAAGATTATGGCTAGAAAAGGAAAAGCAGTCTCTTTCTTTCATCCCTTTATAATTGGTGTGACTGTAGGGCAGTGGGGAAGTAGAAACAAATATACAACAATTTTTACTATGCCGGAGGATTGCAATTGAAGAAGAGATGAGGAAGTAGAGGGAGGGAGAGATGGCTGTTATTTGTCTGCTTGGTTAGGAAAAAAACAAGCCAACCTCTTCCCTTAAAAAGTAGTCTATTTCTATCAGCACATTGCTTTCTGGGTGGTAGCATAGGGAGGAAAGGGGAAAAGAGGATTTTCTCTGTTGGACCATCCTGGGTTTTTGTGCCCTGCTGAAACAATCCAGTTTTGTAAGCAAAACCCCCAAAAAGATGCAGTCTCTGAGAAGGAGCTGGGTCTCCCAGTCCCCTCTGGAGCAGCAGCACTAAGCTGAACCCCAAATGCCTGGCACACCTGCCATGCTCAGTCCTTGAGAGAGACCCAAAAATATGGTTATTGTGGAGCTGACAACTTCCTATGAACTGGATGATTATCAACTGAAATACTTGCTCTTTCCTCCCAAGGGGAAGAGTGGGATTTTTGTGAGATTTAGCACAATGATTTGTACTCTGAATAAGACATCCGTGTGTGTTTTAGGTGCTTGACATAAATTGACCTGTAGGACTACTAAGTAAAGGAAAGGTTTTTTCCTCAATTAAGAAATAAAATAGCTATAGTTGAAAATGTGAGGACATTGGCAAGAATTTACTTATTAGGATAGTGGGTTTGTGCACATATATCCGTGTCCTGAATAGCCAGAGCTGCAGTTTTCTGAAGAGCCTTAAATAACTAATATGTTACAGCGTGACAGCGTGTCTTCCTGGTTACTAAGGGTAACATGAAGTGTGAGTTTAAAGCCATTTCTGTTGGTACTGCAAGCATTTTCTGTTTTATCTCTGTCGCTACTAGATGCCATGATGTTTGCGCTGTGTCAGGTTTTGAGGTGTTCTCTTTAAAGGAAGAACGAATGAGTTAATTGGGAATCTTTGAAAATCAGGACCAGCTCATAAGAAATTTATATCAGCACATTTCCCATGGTCTCCCTCCAACATGAACACAAGTTTCAAATAAATAAAGCAAGCCTATATTATAGCCAATAGCTTCTGCTACACTTGTACCTGTGCTAATATGATAACTGCAGAGCTTGGATTAGGATGTCTCTAAGGAAAAGCTAAAAGATTGCCTAATCTACTGACTTACTTTCAGCAATATTAAATGTTTTTAAAGCTTTGTGACAAGAGCTGCCTTTACCCCAGTACAGGGCAATATCTTTATTCCAATTTTAGCATGCTCAGGCTGAATTTTTGTATAGATGGTATATGATGGCTATTATATATGAACTGCAGTGTACAAAACTGGCTGTAATTATTTCTGTAACACAGAAAGAACTGCTGTAAGCTGTTCTTTGTGGGATGTCACTTCTTTGGATGAATCGAGGTTATCTTCTTTGGAAAGTCAATGACTTCAGTGTCTTTCTTGTGACAGGAGCTAGACAGTTTTATCAGTTGCTTTTAATGAGCTCACCATGGCAAGGTGTAAGGATAGCAGGAATTTAATTTGGCATGTGGTCCTGTACAGTTAACAGCCTTTTCAGTGTTTTTCTCTGTAGACTAGGATTTGTCACCAATGAAGCAGCATACATAGGTTCAAATACACGCAATGGGGGTAATGGCAGTAACTGATCATCTCATTTACAGGTGATATGACATGAAGTTCCTGACCATTCGCAATAGTTTTCTTGGTTGTTTTTTTTGTTTATAGCCTTCAGTCCTCATAGATGGTGTTCTTCACCAGGTCTCACTTGACTGACTTGTGTCCTGCATACCTGGATGCTTTTCTACAGTTGTGACTGGATATTGTAATTTTCAGTTCATAAACTAAACTGCTGCACAACATAACATGTTGCTGTTGGTTCCACTTTGGGTAGCTTAGTGTTAATCATTTGTTAAGTGATCCTTAAATGAAGGCTGAGTATTTTCTTTGGAAAGGTCCTGATGCACAAATCACACGTCCACTTGCTTAACTTGAGATGCTGGCAGAGAAGGCTGCTCCCCTTTCCCAGGAGCAAGCCCTGGGATAGGGACAAAGGTTGTAATCTGGGAGGCTCAGAAGTACCACATTCGCTGTTCTTGACTTAGCAGTTCCTACTGGATGTTTCTGTGTAGTGCGAAAGAGTTGTTTGGATTTGCCACCTGCTGAGGCAGTCACTTTATTTCCCATATAGGCAGTCCTATAGTACCTGCCTTATGCTTGCATTGCTGGAGCCAAGTATTATCATAAGGCAGTAATTTGTAGAAAGCCAGTTAGTCAAATTATGTGTGTTTTCAACAGATGCACAGGGTTAGCATTGTGCGTGACATCTCTCACCTCTTGAACTATGCTGCAAAACTACAGAACTGGATTCAGTGATGTGGGCTTCTGACACTGTTGTCTGCACTCATTGTCAGTGAATGCAGGAATAGAAACTAAGATATGAAGGTTCAGAAATAAGAGTGTCAATGTGTGATCAAGTGCAAGAACTAATGCACAGGCAGGTTACTAAAAGACATGCTTGCTGTGGCTTCTGGTAGAAAACAGTGCCCTTCTCTGGCTCTTATGAAGGTCCACAGGCCAGCAAGTAAAGGGAACATCACCAGTGTTAATTTACTTTAATGTCCCAGCAGAAGACCAATATGAAATCTTAATTCCCGTGAGAGAGATGTTACTGGTGGGACATTAGACCATGTCAGAACTGTGCCTACAGGTAGGATTCCTCTGATGGTTTGTCGACAGTTTGTAGTAAGGGCAGTATAATCCCTACAACTGTGAAGTCAGTCTGCATCTTCATCAGAGAAGCTCTTTTCTTGTTTTCTCCCCAACAATGGCATTATGATTTTTTCAGCTTTGTAATGGTAGCTGGTCAGGCAGAGAGCACAAGGAGAACATGAGCTACATCTTGAGCTAGGTGAGTTCAGAAGTTTGCTGCATATGTGGTTTGTATTAATGAATATTTGGGGGGAAAGGATGAATAAAGAGAGGCTACTGATGTGCAAGCGGAATGTAGTGTTCCTGACAAAGTCCAATAGAGGAGGAGGCAGGGAAGGGGACATAAAGGCATCAAACTGCAGTGTTTAGGAACTATTATTCGCTACTTCAGGGTGCCATATGATTTATATGACTAACCAAGACAGCAAGTGGTATAATTAATGGTCTGCCAGTGATTTATGGATCAAAAATGACTTGCTGTAAGCATAGCCTCATAATTCTAAATAATGAATATACCAATAATTTATTTGTTTTGGGAGCAGTTCTTCATCAGAAAAAGGGAAGAGAACTCTTCTCATTGGTTATTTGATGCAAATTCTTCACTTTTATTTAGTTGCTTATACGCTTGCCTGGCAGGGGGACGAAGAGACCCAGCATACACGATAGTGAAAACATTTTTGTTGATCAGTCTGAACACTTAAAGATTAATCAAGTCCTTCATCTGCATTAATGCAGCTATGGGTGTTCGTGTAGCTACTGATTCCCTGGCTGGTTTCCAAAACATGGAGTTTAATCTAAAAAGTAGAGGAAAAATCCTGTTGCTCTTTATGCACATTTTCTGGTCAAAGCAGGTGCAGTCCAGTTGCTGACTACTCAACTAGTACCAGCTCACTTCAGCATGCCTCAGAAATCTGAAGCAAAGCCAAAGAAGGAGAACAATCCTAAAACATCACTGATGATAGCATCATTTTTCTCACTGCCAAATTTGCTACTTGTGGGCTTTATGAATTGGTGCGATTAGAAGCTTTCATAAATTGTAGATAAACAAGGAAATGGCAGTAACTGCTCCTTGTGTCGCCATCACTCCTCTGCAAGTCTATAAGCTCTGAGATGGTGGTGGCTATCAAGCATTGCATTGCCTGTGTAGTTCCTGGTACAATGGGACTTTGACCCCTGATTAGATATTTCAAAGTGTGTCTAAGTGTTGCATAATAATGAATATCAAGACCTAAAATACTCAAACACGCACATCTGCAATGCGTGCCTTCATGTTACTCAAGTGAATTAGGAGAGGGCAATGTGGTAGGAGCCAAGTGGTGCAGTTCGGCCAGCTATTGCCAGACCAAGGAAGCTGCAGGTTTTCTCTTTTGTCTTTATTTCTTTTTAATTCTTGCTGATGTTTTTTTTGTTCTTTGCTGTCATTTTTTGAATGCAGGTGGTCCTACCTTTTATGCCTACCTTTTGCTGTCTACCTGTACCTCTCCAGGTAGCAGTGGTCAAGCTTCCTTTCTATCATCTGTAGATATTTCGGGTCATTGATAAATGGTGTTCTTACTTTGGTTCATTTGCAATGGATGTTAGAAATATTCCAGGAGTTAGATCACTTTAGTGGTGACATCATGCCAGCACTGTCACCTAGGTAATGGAACTAATTGCCATAGCAACAAGGCTTTATCATTCAGCAGCCCGAACATTTTTGACAGATGGGAGAGCCTGAAAATTTAAAGTAGGACACAAATGAAACGTATCTGATTGGGCTAAGTCATATTAATAGTTCATGAATAGGGATCTTCTGTGCAGGGTAAATCAAATCAGAGTAAATGATACATCTTTTAGAGGCCCATTTACTTCAAATTAAATTGTTGAATGTTATAAACTTTCTTCCTCTAGGGAAAAAACAGCAGCATTTAATTAAAACAAGCAGATAATAAACCTGATTGTTTAAATATTATTGTGCAGCCCCTGGGTATTGCTCCTCTTCTAGGTGATATATGAGGGTAACTAAATGACAAAGTAATTGTAAAAATTTCTATATGAGCGCTAGCTCACTTCAGGGTCAGTACTTTCCCTTGTCAAACTGTGATTGTGGTAGTAGCAGTGAAGCTGGTGTGAAGTGCCCTGGGGAGCTCCAACTTGCTCACCTATTTCCAGTGGTGTTGGCTCTACCTTGGCCTTTTTTGGGAAGGGCATAACCTCAGGCTCCACCTGGCACAGTTACATCCAGTTAGGATTAGACCTCAAATTACAAGAAGCCAGTGAACTTACCCCTCGTTCTAGTCAAGGCAACTTTGGCTGTCAAGTCAGTAGACCCATGTTTCACTCTCTGCATTGTTCTTGGATTGCTTGGAAATTAGAGACTGAAAGTACCCATTCATTTTATTCTCTGTTCATTGGGCTGTTAATCCATACTGTACATTCAGCATTGGGCAGCGCTGATGATACTGTGGTTGGCATGGAGTAAATGAAGAATGACTGCAGAGCTTTAGAGGCAAGAGTTAAGGACCTGGTTAGCACCACTTGATCCAATGGGTGAGGGGAAAGTTTGGATGAGAGTGGACAGATCCTACAAGGTAACAACTGGCTATTTAGTTAGCTGAGAAGGTGTATAAAGACGTCTTTTCCAGCAGGCTTGGCAGCCTAATGAGGAGGGCTTTGAACTAAATACATGGGGGCTGGTGTTAACAGCTTGCAGTTAAATGAGGAAAGAGTTTGGGTGGCAAGTATGTGGGGCAAGATGAAATCCTCTTTGAGCAGTCTGAGGAAGTCTGCAGATTGAAGACCCTGGGTCTTAGGGGACTAGTTTAACTTCCCTGACTGGAAGGGCAGTGCACTGCAGGACATAAATGCAAGGAGTGTCTGGAGTGTGTTGGATTATTTCTTAATGCAAATACTGCGTAACTTGGCTAGATAGGATGTTCTCCTGGATCTGCTAGTCACAAATAAGGAAGATCTGGTTGAGAATGTGACAAGCAATGGAAGCCTTGACTATAGTGATCATGAAATAGTGGAGATTAAGATGCTGATGACAGTGAGGAAGGCAACTAGCAGCGTAGATCCTGGAGCTGAGGGGAGTATGCTTTGATGTGTTTAGGAAACTGATTGGTAAGATCCTGTAGGAGACAGCTGTGTCTCACCAGTCTTAAAAAACTGCAAGGAGGATGATCAGGGAAACTAAGGTCAATTGGACTTGCTTTGTTTCTAGAAACAAATCTTCTTAGAGGACTTTTTTGGACATATGAAAGAGAATGTAGTTGGTAGTAACTCCTCATTAGACCCCATCTGGAGTACTGCACCCACGTTGGAGACATACAGTGTAAGACAGACATGAGTGAGCAGGAGGGAGTTTAGGGGAGACTGCTGAGACAATTGGAACAGGATCACTTGCCCTGTAGAAGTGGACAAGCACTGTAAGATGCTGCAGAGAGGTCACAGTGTCTTTATCGATGGAGGCTTTCAAGCCTTGATTAGACAAAGCCCTGAGCAACCTGGTCTGAATTTAGTGTTGATCCTGCTTCGAGCAAGAGATTGGGTTAAAGATCTTTCCAAGTCCCTTCCAACTGGAATTATTCTGTGATTTTACTGGAAGATACTATTCCTCCGTATTCCTCCTAATCTTCCTACTTATATCTAAACAAAGCTGTGTCCCTACAGTGTCTTGTGAAGCAACAGCAAAGACACTTGGGAGTTTATTTTCTATAGTAAAGGTAAATGTATTTGTCCTGGGTTCAGCAGTAGCAGCCATTTTTCTCTTTCTTAGCAGCTGGTGCAGTGATGTGTTTCTGACTTTCAGCCTGGGAACAGTGCTGATAACACCGATGGTTTTAGTTGCTGCTGAAAAATACGGAAAAGACAAAACTGTAAAAAAGTAAAAGAAAAAACAGTAAAGGAAATGTTTACTCTGACCAAGGATTTTTTGAGCCTCATGCTCTGCCAGGGAGGAGGGAAAGCCGGGAGGAAGCAGAGACAGGACACCTGACCCAAACTGACCAAAGAGGTATTCCATACCACAGCACGTCATGCCCACTATATAAACTGGGGGCAGTTACCTGGAAGAGTTAGTTCACTGCTGGGTTGGGCTTGTTACCGGTTGGCGGGTGGTGAGCAGTTGTGTTCTCTTCCCTTGTTATTTCCCTTGTCATTATTATTATTGGTGGTAGCAGCAGTGATTTGTGTTACACCTCAGTTTCTGGACTGTTCTTATGTCAACCTGTGGGAGTTACATTCTTTCAATTCTCCTCCCCATCCCTCTGGGAGCTGGGGTGGGGGGAGTGAGACAGAGACTGTGTGGTTTTCTTAGTTACGGCTGGGCTTAAACTGCGACAGTATTGTATTTAGATGAAATGTAACTAATAATAGAATATAGTATTTAAACTTAAAGTGCATGTTATGCTTGCCTGTTCTGAGGTATGCATTGCCATTTTAATCAAAATGGGATATATTGGTTCAGGCAGCAACAGTGAACAAAGTGTCAGATAAAGAGCACTGACTCACTGTTACTTTCTGCCTTCAACATAAATATTAGCTGCCCTCCAGGAAATGCAACTCATCTGTGCTTAGAAATGCAGCAATCTGAAGATCAAATACCATTTCTTCCAATTATTTGCCCATATTATACAGGCTCAGTATTAACCTAAGCTTTTCACTCTGAAGGAATTAAGTGTAATAATTATTTTTAATGCATTGTCTGATTGCTTTCCTTATCAGGAGTTCAAGGTTTGCATTCTGTAGTATCAGACCCTTTATAATGAAAGGAGAGGCTTTGAGCAATTAGGCTGGAGGGTCAAAATAATCCTGGCAATTACTTTTCATTCTAATTGAGAATGTGAAGGCATAACTTGGCACTAAGAATTTCTCTATGCATCTTGCAAGGTTTTTCTCATCATCACCCTTCCAGGCAAACATAGAAATAGACCCTTTGTGGTTTATGTTCTGTATCCTCAATGGCCAATTTTAAAGGCTCAGAAAAATCACAGCAGAACAGCTGCTTGGTTTTCTGAAATATAAATGGTATAGTTGAAAATGCACAGATGGCTTCTTGGTGATGTATTTCATAGACGTGCTTAGATGTTGTTCAAAATATGAATTTGAATAAATCTGTGATTGATTAATGATTTTTTTAGTTGGTGATGGCAGCTACTGGTGGGAGAGCAGGTACTCAGATGTCACACTCTTATTTTTCAAAGTTACGTTTTTTATTTTATATATATAATTTTTCTTTTTTTCCTCTCTTTTTTTTTTTTTTCATCTAATGAGATTAAAATAATTTTCTAGCTTTCATTTGAAATTCAGTTTCAGCCATGGTTATGCTATGGCTTTGAACAGTGCGGTAACATGGGGTAGAAGATTACCACTGCTAGAAACGAAGTCTGGATTCATTACAGCTTGAAACCTGCATTCTTTTATGGAAGAAAGTATGGGTTTTTTTGTCTTGCTACACTGTACTGCACCCATATGAAAGAACTAAAGAGGAAGAGATGCTACCATCTTTACAATATGTGCAGAAAAATTTTGATTCATGCACATATGAGTGAAAAATAACCAGTATTTCATAATATGCTTGAATGATGATTGCTTTAAGAGGAGAGGGGAAAAGAAAGGCCCCTCTTTTAGTGCTGATAGGGATTTCTTGTGTGATTTAAGCAGTTGCTGAAAGGAGGTTGTTTATTGTGATTACACTACATGACAAGAATGGTTTGAAAGAAGCGATTGCCTCTCCTTGCATACTGATCGTTCATTATATAGCTGTCAATAGGTGCCTAATAAAACTAGTCCAAAATAAATCATGCTTTCTTAACTACTTGGTAGAGGTTGGACAACACTTCAGTGTACTTCTTGATACAGTAGCACATTACAAAAGCAATCTATACTCTAAGCACCAATTACGGTTAGTGATTCATTAAAATGTTAAGTTAATGTATTTAGGTTCCTTGATTGGAAAGTGAAAGCTAGTAACAAAGCCAGCGAAGATGCGTGTGTCTTATTATACCACGTTCGAAGTAAGTAATGGAGCAAAATGCAATTCCTGGCACAAGTAATGGATTTTGGATAGCAGCATATATCCAATTGAAAAATGATAGACACATCAAAATGAAGTATGACATAGTCAAAAAGTACAGACTTCTAAAATAGATGATGATAAGTTCAAGGCCTGTGCCCATAATTTAGCAGGCTGAAAAGAGACTTACTGGTTCCTTTAAGGGGAAAAAAATCGACTGGCAATCCCTTTTTACTTAATTAAAATATACAGGTTTAGTAAAACATTCAGAGGATTTTCCAGCATGCACCTTGTGTTTTCAAAGCTTAGAGCAATTGGAGGGCTGTATAAGGAGTGGGGCTGTACTAGCAGGGAAGCACACACATAGAAAATGTTTCATATTAATCAGAAGTGATCAAATTGGCACTGAAGTTTCAGATGTGTTTGGGAGAGATTCCACTGAAAATAACTGGTAATTATGAAAACCCAGTGCTTCTAAAAAACTCAGGCCTGTCAATCCCAGTGCAGGCATCTGAAATCAATGAGTGAAAATTCTGTATGGAAATGTTGGTCCTCAAATCCAATATAGAAGTCTGTATTCACTTAATAGTGGTTTACATGTAGTAAAACCTTGAGATAAATCCTACATACATTAGTGTCCTGGGTTCAGCAGTAGCAGTCATTTTTCTCCTTCTTGGTAGCTGGTGCAGTGCTGTGTTTTTGATTTTCGGCTGGGGAGCAGCGCTGATAACACCAGTGTTTTCAGTTACTGCTTGGTGATGTTTCTGTCTGACCAAGGACTTACTGAGTCTCATGCTTTGCTAGGGAGGAGGGGGAGCCGAGAGGAAGGAGGGACAGGGCACCTGACCCGAACTGACCAAAGAGGTTATTCCATACCACAGCACGTCATGCCCAGGATATAGAAACGGAGGGCAGAGACCCGGAAGGGTGGGGGTGCACGGTGGGGGGTGCACTGCTTGGTCGGGCTGGGATTGGTGGTGAGCTATTGTATTCTTTCCTTGTATTTGCCTTGTCATTATTATTATTGGTGGTAGTAGTAGTGATTTGTGTTATACCTTAGTTACTAAACTGTACTTAACCTGTGGGAGTTGCATTCTTTCGATTCTCCCTCCCATCCCCCCAGGAGCGGAGGGAAGAAAGAGGGGGAAGTGAGTGAGTGAGCAAAACTGTGTGGCTGAGAGGCTTAAACCACGACAATTAGCTGAGTAAGTTTGATGAAGAAAGTGGAGTTTGTCCTATTCCCTCACAGTAATGAGGGTGGGGTAGTCTGTGTTAGAGTATTCTCAAGAGGTCTGACAATTTGCTCATTGGAGGACTGCATTTATGGGACTTGTCCACAGCAGCTTCAGCCAATGCTGGAGAGTTAAAGGGGCTTTTGCTGCCTCTTTTATGGGTAGCAGTGGACTTTGCTTTGCAAAGCGTGTTTTTTCATGACCTGGTCAAGCAAGCCTGAATGGAGCTGCCTCATGACCACCTTTTCCTCTTGCAATCATAATGAGGAGGAATAGGGTAAAGAAAGTGGTATTGGATCTCCTGGAACAGAGCTACATCTGCATAAGAGAGGGCCACATCTACATGTAGACATGGCTTACTAGTGGAGTTGACAGGGTCAGGTTTATGGCTGGACTTGATTATTTTAAAGGTCTTCTATGAAGTAGTGACAGGAGGCTCAGGAAGTCAGGTAGTCCATCTCATTACAAGCCAGGGCCAATCACACCCCTGTTCCTCAGGGTAGGTCTTCTAATCCAGGTCCGGAGAAATTTCTTTGCACTGCTGACAATTCAGAGATGCCACATGTTGCTTGGCTTGCTCAGAGGAATATATACATGTCACCCTCCTGCTATAAAGGGGAGGAAAGAATGCATCCAGCTATGGCTTGTAACTGGCAGGAGGAATGCATGTTATAGTTGATCAAAATTGTGACCCAGGGACTGTCATCCCTTGCCAACTAGATGACAAGCACATACAACTTTTATGGGGATGAAAAAAAATGTAGAGGGCTGATAAGGCAAGGGGATTAAAGTAGCAGAAGGAAAAATGGTGTAATAAAAATCTGGTGAAGGGATTACAAATTAAAGGAGGTGAAGGGGGGGATGCTGGTGTGAATTGCTGTAGGAAGCAGTATAATAGCATTGCAGGACTTCGGCCAGGGGAGAGGAACTGCAGACATGGGAGATCGAATAGTCACTGAGGGGAGGAGTATGGAGTTGAAAAGGGTGAGGAGAGGAACAGTGGGTTTTAACTTTTATGGTTAAATTGGAGTTTTAATGGACTACTTATGTGAGTCTGTTACTAAAGATCTTCAGTGATGGAATTCCTACAGATTCCATAGATAATTAACTGTCTTTACTGCTGGAAGCTTTTCCTAGTATCTACCCTTGCTGTAGTTTGAAAATTATTAGCTTTCTTACTGTCTACTTTAGACACAGGTAAGAGCATTTTTACAGTGTTCTTTTTGCATAGATGAACACCATTATATGCCTCATTTTAGCATCTTCCCTAAACCCAGCTAGCCCTAATCTTTGCAGAAAACTGACATCTTTTTGTCACTGTTTTTTTGTCCCCAAGTGAGTACTATCTGCTGAGTAGCAGATTGGTATCTGCTGAGTAGCATGCTGGCCAAAATTGAGCACACCGTTCCCACAGGCCTTGAGGAGAAGGGAAGGATGATTTTATGTTCCTTTTTTCTCTCTTGGGTGATGACCATCTTTTTGGCAGGAGCATAGCCCATCCAACCTTTGTTCATCTTTTATTTCTTCACAGTCTCTTAACAGCTTAGAGTACTGGCTAGCCCATACTACATCCTCTAGCTCTGGTGCCTTTGCTCCAAACTAAATATAAAACCTTGCATTTGTCTCTTGCCTAATGTGTTTTCAGGGCTGCCAATTTTAAACACATCCTATATTTAATCATCTGGGTCATAAATGAAGTGTTGAGAAGACTAATCTCGGTGGGATGTATTGTGTGGGACTGTACTGACAGTGTACACTCTGGATGTGCAGACTCTATATATTTTTCAGGACACTCTTTTAGTTTCCATCCTCTAGTTTTATTTAGACTGTGTTTCTTCCATTGCTTATGAGGATGTTATAGGAGATAAGGTCAGAAATCTTACTAAAGTTAAGATAAATATCTATTGCAACTTCTGACTAAGTACAAGCCATTTACCCTACCAAGGAAGGAAACTGGATTTGGTTTACATCAGTTCTTCTTAATGAATCCTTGTTGACTGTTTCTAGTCTTCCTTACTTTTCTTTTGTTTATACATTCTTTGACTGTTTAAGTAACTGTTTCTCCAAGAACTAAAATTGTTTGTTCTAAAATGTTCTCTTTTCTGCTTTCTGGTAGGAGCACGGGTTTTTATCCTTTTGCATCTTTTGGGTTTCTACCGATTGTTTTGGCAACTCTCAAAGATAACTGCTAGGAAATCTCAGACTGCTTCAGCGAGTTCTGCTGAAGTATCTTAGGAGAAATTTAATTAGACCCCGCCACTTGGAAAACCTCTAGCTTATCTTTAAGTATTCATGGCACTGCTCTGTGAGATCCTTTGTCCTTATCTGTAGGTGTTTAAATAAGTAAGCACCTTAATTACAACTGACCTTTTTAATAAAGAATGAAATGAAGAAGGCATTGATGTTGAGATTAAGTTCACCAGCTCAGCTTTCTCTGTTACTTGTTGTATCAGAGCCTACATTATGCTAACAGCTGCATCATCCATAAACCAAAAAGTGGAATAAAGGACCTCTGAAACTTTCCAGACTCTCTGAATCAATGTACTTGAAACCACATCCTATCAAAGTTTGCTGGGGACATAACGTGTAGCTGGGATGCGTTCAAGGAATTTGTATTACTTTGAATCCTTCTAGTTAGAGTAGGAGGGGAATATGGAGCTTTGGAACACAGAGATATTTCTGTAGTTTATAGTAAGTTAATATCTATTGGCAAAGTGTCATTTGTGTTCTCAGTGGTACGGGTGACGTGAGGCTGGCACCAGACTCCAAAGTCTTTCAGCTGCAAATGGCTGTGAAGGAGCCATGATGCTTTTTTCATGCTATCTTTTTAAAGGTTTTTTTATGTCATGCTCTGACATAAGAGAACATTAGCTGCAATAAAGAATACCAATAAGCCTAAGTCATAGATGGGAGCACAATAAGGGCATAAAACAAGGCTCTGTAAATCGTATCTATGTTGGTGAATGAAAATCAGCTGTCACAAACTCTGTAGTTCATTGAATGTGCAGTATACAACAAGGGCTTATTCTGATGCACTTGCATACACCAAACCCATTATTTCTTCTCTTTAACATCCACAGTACTTTCCCAGTAGAGTTTTTTATAAAAAGCCTACATGAGTGTGAATTTTGCCATTAACAGAAATAACAGAGGGAAAAAGCACAAGGAGCAAGTCTTATCTCTGACATTTCTTCTTTTTTTAATTGTTTCTTTTTTTTTTTTTTTTTTTGATAAAAAAGCCTTGCAAATGCTTTTAATGTGTCTTTATCTTGAATAGCTCCTACAGTCTCGAAATAAGCTGGAACAGGAGTTTGAACTTCTTCGAAGGCTGCAAGAAAGCTGCAAGCCTTGAAGAAATTGACAACAATGTAGCATGTAGGACTTCCTTTACTGCATTTATGCTGAAAGAACAATTGTCAGCAGTTTTCAGGAGTTACTGTTGTGCACAACAAGAAATATGCTTTAAAAAGACATGTATGTGTTGGAAGAAAACTTGTTCCAGCTGAACCCCTTTTTGGACAAATCCATTTCAGGGAGGAAATATTCAATGGCCTCTTCCTCAGTGATGTCATCCCATCAGGGAGAGGAAAATATAAGATGCTGAGAAGGCTGAATTCCAAACCTGGTTGATGTCCTGAGCCTGCCGAGAGGCAGAGCTGACTGCATGGAAGGCAGTGATATTTTGGCCTTCTCAGCCTCCTATCTTCCAGTAGCATAACTCCAACCCATCAGTAGGATTGCAGGCTGCTTGGAGTTGGTTCAGCCCTTCCCATTTCCAAGGCGTGGAAAAGTGTGTGTATGTGGGAGGTATATGTGTAAGTGGTGTTCTAGACTTCGGTAAAATGTCTACTGTTGTGCCAGATAAGGAAAGATTAGTTAGAGTAACTTAATAAAGATGGAGATGGATGTATACAAATTATAAAGTGATGGTGGAAGGTGGCCCAGAGGAAGCTGGCAAAAGACCATGCTGAAGGGGGAACTGTTAGAAAATGTCCAGCAAAGTACAATTATTGGATCAAGGCATAATCTGATTTAATATTTTCATTAACAACCTCAATACCAAAAGGAGAGGTCAACTAATGATTTTATTTTTTTTTCTGGTGGCATAAATGTGGGACATATTAACAAGAAAAATGTGAATTACTGTATGGAAATAATTAGATGACCTTGAGATCAGGAATGATATAAATGTGGTGGAACATTATAGTACATAGTGCAAAGTTATACGTTCTGGAACCATGAACAAGAATTTCAGGCATTACTTGGTGCTTGAGAGGAGAAGCCAGGTCGTGTGTTTTAGTCACCTACAAACATAGCTGCAAAAAAGCTCACTGGGGTCATAAGCTATTATGTTCTGGTTTTAATGTAGTGATTTCCATGCTGTGTACAAGGCTCCAGTATGACCTTATCTGATACTGTGTGGATCTCTGTGCATAATTTCTCCAAAATTAATTTAAGATGGAATGAGTGAGAAGTGTACAATGGTCTTAGCAGCATATCTTGCAACAGAAAATTGGAAATGTGGCTTCTTTGGGCAAGAAGAAAACACAGGTTGAGAGAGGATATGACTGTCATTTACAGATTTTTCCCCTCTAAAGCAGGGGAGAAGAGGTCTCTGAGCAGAAATGACAGAAAAATTAGGGTTTCCTAATTTTCATATTAGGAAAGAGGCAGAGCATCTATAAGAGATTTCCTGTAGTGAAGATAGCACAGCTCCTGTAACCTGTTTTTAGGGTAGGAATCGATATGTTTAATTAAGAATTTATTAAACCTTATTGCTTAGGACATCACAAGGCTACAGGCAGATGATTGCAGATATATTCCACTCACTCCCATGTTCTGAGCTCCATTCTGGAGATCCCCATTCCCTTTGCTCCACTGCTCCTGCTCTCGGTGTGTTTCCTTCCCACTTGCTCCCATCTTCAGAGCTGCCAGGCTAGATTTTATCTATTTTATTTGCATCGCTTATCCTGCATGTGATTTGGCATGGGTGGGCTGGTTGGTTTTTCTGGGATAAGCTTGCCTTAGAAAGGGGGCAAAGATTCCTGCACTTCACTCAGCCCTGTTGAGTCATGCACGAGAGCTCTGCTCTCCATGTTGCCTGCTTTTCTAATAGAAAATAAATTCTCCTTCACACTGGGTCTGGCTTTTCAGTTCACAGACAGGAGGAGGGAGATTCACTGAAGCTTTGAAGCAGAATTTAGTAATCATACTATTCAATAACTAGTAACTCTGATGTTTTTTGTGTAACATCAGAGAAAAGCTCCTTGTATTAACATTCAAATAGGTGCATAAAGTAGTTATTGTTTTCCTGGCCATGCAGGGTATGCTGCCATATGCTCACAGTCAGAAATGGCATGAGGTAGTATTCATAATGGCTTTTATTTATGACAGTTTCTGGGATCCAGGGTTCTATCTATAATGGCTCAGCAGGTTTCCATGGCTCAGCTGTGACTAGACCTAATTCTGATTCATTCAGCCTGTTCCTGCAGTTGAGAGCAGTAGCAAATAGAAAAGATACTGCTGATAAATTGCAGATAGAAAAAATATAAAATCAATATAAGAATTATAGTTGATCCAATCAGAAACAAGAGGAGAAATTAAGGGAAGTTCAAAAAGAACAAGGGAGTAAAATCCACCATGATTAGTTCTAAGTGTGTAGTGCTTATCACAAAAGGGTCAGATACTTGGATATTGTGCAGTAGGACAAAAGAATGCAGAAAAAATGCTGCTGGGGAAGAAACTATGTGCGCTTATAGCTAAGTGTCTGTAGGGGCAGGAGCGTTTTACAAAACTACCACCTATGGCATCACATGCATCTTTGTCTTACACCTCTTTTACCCTCTCTGCTTTTGTTCCTGTGTTTCTTTTTTTCCAAGTCAGTTGCCAGCTCAGTACTCAAAAAGGTAGAGACCAGAAGAGGTTTTGCTCTTCCCAAACCCAGTGTCTGCTGCATGCTTCCTAGGTTACATGATGCAAAGCAATCCATTTGGAGCTGTGTTTGAATGGACAGTAGCCCTTACTACTTTCACAGTCTCTGCATGAAGCAAAAGAGTGTTTGTTGTTTCGGCCAAGGATTTAGCAAGTCCTGTCTATATTTACTGTTACCGCAGAAAGAACTGCTGCCTCCCAGGAGTTGTAGCTAGGTGAAAGAAGGAGCTCTGCTGCTCCATGTGATGGCATCCCCACCAGCAGGACAAAGGCTGAAGGATATTGGGAGAAAATAATGCTCAAAGGAAGTTCATGTTGCTTCTTGAATACTTTGTCAGCTTTTTTTTAAAGATTAAATGAAAAACCAACTCAAACAAACCAAAATGAACAAAACCTTCATGTTGGTAAGATGTTTAATATTTTCTTACCCATGCTCAACTATTTTTGGCTATATAGTTGTATTTAGTTAAATAATTGTTCATCAGAGGGAGGAGAAATCACAGCTCACCAGCAGCGACTTGCTTAGAAGCCCTGTGAGCTTGCTTGGACCTGTAAGAAATTAGATCTTAAAATGGTTCCCAAAAAAATGCTGCCCGTATCTCAGCCCATGTTCTGTCTCATCTGTTCCTTAGTGGGGAACAGGCTGGTTCATGGCTGGTTCCTGTCTGTCAGAAGGAGGGATTAGTCCTTGCCCAGCACTAGCTTGAGGCACTTTGAGGAAGTCTCAGGTTATTTCTGGGCTAAACCCAAATGTCCGTGGTTTGTAATAAATGACTGTTTAGTTCCTTAGGTACCCTTAGCTGAAGAGGTGAAACCAGGATGTGTGTTTTACTCAGAGCAGCTAAGCTCAAATAGCAATAGTGTTATCCTAGCATTCAAGTGAGCACAGACCTCCACTCTAGCCTGTGTGAAAACACTGAGTGTTTGATGTGTTCTCCATTACCACAGGGCTCAGATTCAGATAGAGTCATGGACCTGGTGAAAGGCACAGTATCTCACTTGGTCACTACATGAGATATGTATAAACTGATATCCAAATGCCCACTCTGGACATAGAATAATTGAATAGTTTGTGTTGGAAGGGACCTTCAAGGCTCATCTAGTCCAGCCCCTGCAATGAGCAGGGATATCTTCAAATAGATCAGGTTGCCCAGAGCCTCATCCAGCCTGGCCTTGAATGCCTCCAGGGATGTTGACTCTCTGCCGGGGCAAGACCTGGGTGTGAAATATCCCTTCCCCACACTGACTTCCAAAGGGGGAGAAACCCCTCTGTACAAGCGCGCAAAGGGTGTCACAGTGTGTTCCTTGGCCATTAATACTATAAGTGCCCATTTGGGAGAGGGGATAAACTGGAGGTAGGTCCTTGCTTCCCTTCTCAAATAGGTATTCAAACAGAAGTAGGAAGCAGGTACATATTCATCCCTTCTTTTCTCACGTATGTTATGTAGATGGTTTGATACTGACAGTTTTTCCCACTCTCACCATTGAAGCTGTAGGGTAATTAATAATTAGGATGTCAGTTTGATTTCTGTTCTACTGCAGTACTTGCTTAAATAATAAGTTGTTGCTTCCTTGGAGCTTGCAACAAGCCCAGAATTTAGCAATTGCTCTTGAAAGCAATCTATTGTCTCTTCAATGGACACTTGAATTTAGCGGAGCTCAACCTGACATGGCACTTCACTGCAATCCGATTTTGATAGCCAAGCATGACTTTAATCTGTGTTGCCTGCCATGAAAAATAAACTTTGAGAAGTCATAGATGAATAATTCCATAGATTCATTGCTGAATTCGTGGTGACCTGAAGTGGTGGAAACAAACCAGAAAAGCTTATGGGTGTGTGGATTCTGCCTGATCCACTAGGTCATGGCTTCACCTGCAGTAAGTGTCCGGTTCCTGATATCAAAAGCCAAGTTCAGTTGAATGTGATTTGTGGAAGGAAAGAAGATAATCCTGTGTATGATGCATGCATTTTCCAGGGTGCTGCAAAGAGGCTTATACCCCCTAATTTCAAGAGCAGAAATAGGTCTTGGGCTTGCCACTTTATTGCCATGTAACTCCTATTGTGGGATCTCCTGCAGGAATCCATAACCAACACGAACAATATGATTATTGAATGTAGTGTGTGTTTTGTTGCTGCTGGAAAATGGTTAAAATGAAGGATAGAGGTATTTGCCCCTTTCTTTTTTTTGTGGTAGTAAAGTGGAGAGCGAAGCGACTGATATCTGAAACTCCAGTAGTTCATGTTTGGTACCTAAATTCAAAGAACTAAGTGACAGAGACCATGGGCTACGTTCTTCCTCACATGAAGGTAGCAGGTGCCATTTCCACATACTGCTGTGGAGACACCACTCATTGATTTTTGGATGAGTAACACAACAGGTTCCTCTTCACCTCCCTTTAGATGTCAGTTCCTCTAAAAGGGAAAAGTTAGAAAAGCAGCCATGGGGCCACCCTACATCTTTTACCTTGGCTCCAGATGTTTGCCAAGTGCAGAGAAAGGAAAGCCATGTGCTGCCCCTTCACTCCAGGCAAACCTGGCTGTTTTTTGTCATCCCACAGTGTGGGCTGCAGTGTAAAAGTTATAGCCTGGGCTCAATCTGCATACTTCAGACATCCAATATCCCCAGTGCTTTGCCAGAGACGATTATACATTTTTCACGAAGTGAGCAAGTATGCTTTCAGAGAAAAAAATATTTCCATGGCTACAGATCCTTCTCGTGCAGTAGAATGGCTTATGCAACTCAGCTAGCAGAGAGCTAATAAAATGAGAGGAAGTAATTAGATGAAGGGATGGCTGGGTGTTTGATGTCAGATTTCTGGGTTTTTTTCACTCCAGACCCTTGGGAGCTGTCTCAGGTGGCCAGAGATGCTGTCAAAGTTTGTATTTTGCACAAAGATTACACTCTATTTTTGGTCCTCTAGGTTTTTGCTGCTGCAATATACACAGAAGTTGTCCTTGTGTGGTTTTATAGTTGCAGTTACTCCATATGTAGTTGTGCATTCAGGTGTATACCTGTTATGCAAACAAAAGTCTGACCATACGTTGCTGGTATAGGTATGAAACAAAAAAGTCATTAATCTGAGCAGCGCTAAGTACCGGAAGATGCTTATCTCATTGTGCAATTCTTCTGTGATATGAAGTACCTAATTGAAGATCTCTTTGGCATTAACAGAAGATGCTAGTGCAGGGAATTTCTGGCAGATAGTTTTGCCTGTAGGCACATCCCCTTGATGCATAGACTTTCATATTTCTCTGAGATTTTCTGAGATCTGGATCATGAGAGTGACATAAAATTTCCTTGTTTCTACCTAAGCTAAAATGTGGTTTATTAATAGGTTGGGTATACCCGCTCAATATAAAAGACTATGAGACTATAAGTGGGTTATAATTTTTGAAGTTAAGTTCTCGTTCTTCTTGGTTTATCTTTAATCGTTACATAGCCACACAGATTATAGGTTGGAGGAAGCACTCGGAAATTCTGTTCATCCTTAAACCCCTGTCAAATATTTTTGAATACTTCCCATCTTCTGAGTACTTACAGCTTTAAAATAACATCCTGATAATGGTAACATTGCGATGAGCCTAAGATGAGTCTCCACTTAATGAGGTGAAGGCATTTCTTAAGGATTGGATGCTAGTGTGATACATATTTGTAGCTTTAAGAATATCTGTCAAGTTAGAAAGAAATCTATGTTAGTTGAAGGGACAGCTTCAGCAAAGATAAAATGAAAGAATTCTTCTAATGAGGTACGTATGAACCAAAACAGATGGTAAAGACATTTCACCAACATCCTCTAAGTACTAGCAAGTAAATGTGACATTATTAATTTGGATGAAAGGACATGATTAGTACCCTTTGACTTTTTTTAATAACATCTGAATCTAATGTGTCTTATTTATATGACTGTGAAGAGCTTCCAGTCTTATTGTAAAGATTTCTAAGGGCCAATTTGAAAGAGATTGCACTACGAGTGTGAAGTTGACAAGTTCACATCCTCTCCTTGATGTGAAGTGCTAAGTTCATGAAGATGTCAATGTGTTTCCTTGCCAAGTCTCCCAGCTGGAGAGTAATACTGCATAATAGTCATGAGACTTCAGATCCAACATTATCGGTTCAAGCATTGTAGGGTTTCACAGGGAAAAACATGGCACAAGCGAGTAATTTTCGGATAAGTTACGTTCAATGGCATTATTGGAATTGATTTCACATTGAGATGCATTGCTAGGCAGATACGTGCAATCCACTTTTGCTCTTTCAAGTCAAATAATGTTCCTGGTAACATTCAGTGGAAGCTTTGCCTGGGTTGGTAAAAATCATTAACTCAAATCGACATCAGGCTGTTTCAAGACATGTGCATACATTGCCACATATGAATAATAATATACTTATCTACGTCTCAGTACTAACCTTGTCCTGGTTTTCTTACAATGTTAATCTTAGCTGTAATCAGCAGGGGTTATCTGAATTGGAGCCTCCTTGATTAAAATGAGTGAAGAAAGATGGGTCAAGCACTGGCATACTTCAGAAGCTCTTGTCACCTGGTCTGAAAGTGCCTTCTCTCAGTCTGCATAAAACAGAGTCTGAGCCAGGGCCCATTGTCAGGTCAAGGCTCATCGCAGAATTCGGTCTTTCCTCCCCCAGCAACCCATGAAATTAGTGAGACCGTAGGGAAGTAACAGTTAAAAGGGTGCGGAGCTGATGGTATTTGGTTTATTTATGATGGAGTATCTTTGGTTTGTATGGTTGCTTTTGAGATGCATTCTGAACTTGTGTTGAGAGTGCCTGTCCATCTGGATAGGAGCCCTCGCCCTCTTAGTAGTACTCCTATATGTCTAATGAATCAGTCAGTCACCACCAGCTTGAAAAGCTGTGCTTCTGAATGCCAGCCAGTTTTTTTGCTGTCACAGTAGGTTTTTTTCTGTGTAAAATTGTTGCCTGTGTTTTAATTTGTACTTGCTAAAATGCGTATTCTTTTGAAGCACATACCGTACAATAGACAGCTTGAAAGCTTCCACCACGCTTACCTCTCACTGAGATACTGCCTGCTAAGTGGAGGAAATTGTCCAGCTTGTCAGTGCCAAACTAATAATGCAATGCCTCCCTGCCCCCCGTTTTTCCTATACCTGCACATGTAGGTGATTTAAGTCCTGACTGAAACTTTTGTTTCCCTTTGGTGGTCGCCATAAAATATTTGAGCTGTTCCGCATCATATTCACCATGTCCAGAAAAGAGGCTTTGACTACTGCAGTGTAGTAACATCTCATCCCTTATCAAAAAGGGAACATATTGGTGGCTTTTTCCATGCTAATTCATGCTGCCATGAGTCATCCTCAGATCTGCCAGGGTGACCGTTGTAAAGGCAGTGCTAACCTGTGGTCCAAAGGCTCTTGCCTCACAATGAGAGCGAACGAGACAGCCCAGCACCCACCAGCGTCCTTGTGAGAACTCATAGAAAATCTTCTACCCAACTTCTAGTCCTGTGTTTTGGGATTTTGAGGGAGGAATGTGGGTATTCTTCTGGTCAGGCAGTGTCCTGTGAGCCAGAGAATGCTCTCTTACTCTTCTCTTGAAGTCTCACATTTCAGCTTCTTACGTTCACAGATGTGCACCCCGTCCCTGGATACAGCAAGGGACTCTAGTTAAGGCCTTTGGGTGCTTCTGTAGTAGGAATATCTATTCTTAACTTCAGTAACGCACCATGAGACTTCCTTTTATAAGGTTTTCCCCTCACTCTGGTCCAGTCTGTCTTCTGTGTAGCTTCTGGACTTACCGGAGCATACAAAGCTGGTAGTATATAATCTTTGACACAACTCCAGTAACACATTGAAGATTTTTGTCTAATTTGCTGGAAAGGTGTTAAAACCAGGAATAAGTGTGAAGCAATTAAGCAAAAAGCACGATTTCTTGTTCTCACACAGACCTTGAATTTAGATACAGAGCATTATTTCACTTGAATGTGTTTCCTTCAGTTTATTTGTTAAACACTCCAAGAGAATAAATTTGATAAGCTGTACTTGAGGTTGGTGAGTTATGAAAATGGAAGTTTCATTGCTGTCCTGGTCCCAGAAGACAGTCTCTTTATTACCTTTTTAGTTCAGATTCTGGGCATAATATTATGTCTAAAACCATAGATCAAGGAGAAAGCAATAGGTTTTATGTAAAGCATGCTACTTTTAAAAGGTGTAGGAAGCTGAACTGCTTTTCTTCATATGGGTATGAGAGCCCATTAGAAAAAATGGGAATGATTCCCTTTCTGTGCATTAAACCCTTGCTGTGCCTTGTTATGATACTTCATAGTAGAAGACTCACATTTATGCTACCTATAGGTTTTCTAAACCACATGCATTAAAGTAGTTATGCTAACCAACATATACACAGCCTCAGTCTTTATGGTCTTGTTACGAGCAGCATCCAGGGTGGTGAGGAGAAACCTATTAGCTCCCATGTAAGCAAGAATGATGAGTGCTCTCTTCCCTGAAATCACCCTACAACCCCACGATGGAGCTATTTGGGAGAGCACCAGATGAATATGCACACACTAAATCCATCTGCACCTTATGAGGCATTGACTTCCTAATAGAAACTCTTTTTAACATGAACAAAGGTTTATTCATAACTTACATACTTGGCAAAACCAATCAATAAATATGCCTGTGACAATGGGATTTTTTTGACAAAAAGCACTGCAAAAATCTTATTTACTTCCGTTGCACAGGCAGCAAATATACACCAGGGAAACTGTTACTTCTGATGTAGACATATAACTTAAATAATGCTCAAGTAACTGTTGCAGGCATTGGCTACAGAGGATAAAAAGGAAAGCTGGATTAGCTAAAAATAGTTGTATTTAAAATCAGTGTATTTTATTCCTCAAGGAAGAGGAAAAAAAAAGAAGAGCCGCAACTCTAATCTTGGACTAGAAGACTACAGGCAGAAAAGTTCAGGTCTTGCCCTTCTCATTTTTGAAAGACACTTTTCTAGTTCAAAGAGGCTTTGGTTTAGCTTCAGGGGAAATATCAAGAATTATAATTGGAAGACTTTTCTAGGTTTTCCTAGCTGGATTTCAGATATATGGTATGCACTTAACAAAACCACACACACAGGAAAGAACAGAGCAACTTTGAAATAAACCTTTCATTCCTCCTGCTGCCATGCAGTCTAAACTGTCGCCATGCATTTTCCCTGAGTATGGAATGAGGGATGAAAGGTTTTTTGGGGAAAAAAAGGAGAAGTGCAAGATTCAAAATACATCAAAAAAGAGGAGACATGTTGAGAGAAGTGGGTTTATGCCAGCTCCAAAATTTTCCTTTTACATCAGTACATCTGGAAAGATTTGTCTGTATTTAATGAGATATTTCAGCAATTAATTGCAATGCAGTTGATTAGAAATGTTTTTAGAGACCATGGGAGGATGGACACCAGCAACAGCTGATTGTAACAGTCTGCCTATCTGTGCTGTGCTCTGACCCTGTCCTCACTGAAAGTCATGGGAAATGAGATGTTGGCCCTACTGAAGTCAGGGGAGCAGTGTAGCTGACTTTGTGGGTGGTGGCGGTAGGATTCAACCTTTGGGAATATGCTTTTGACATTGCCTGTGTTTTCAGTTTGAGGGGCCGCTGGCTTGCTTTGCTTTTTTTCTTAAGCGAATAGCATCTTCTTCTGCTCTTGCCTTGTCTTGGTTCATGCTTTGTGTTGCACGTTCTGATGAAATACAGTCTTCAGGGTACAGGAGTATTAAATGTTGAGAATGAAACATTTTGGCAATTACGTAGTTAAGGTAATATTAAAACAATAAAGAACACACCTTCTTTATATAACTCCTTAGGTCAAAAGCTCTTGTTTTGAAAAGAAACTAAACATTTTAAACAAATGGTTTAACTTGCTTAACTGTTTTTCATGTTTAGAATAAGAAATGTTTGTATATTTTAAGAGCTCTAACCAAGAGGAATCTTGGTTGTTTTCTAAACCATTTCTGGATGGCAACATAACTGAAGACACTCTGGCCTTTTAATAATACTGAAAAGGTTGATAACTGCTACAGTCTGTCAGCCAGGAGCACTTATTCACACTTTACTAGTCACTAGGAAAACTTTTTCTTGAATATATATTTTATCCATTTACCATTCGGGGTTAGAAAACAGCTCTGCAGAATCCAAGGCTTTACAGCACTTCTGAGCCCTTTAGGAATGAGGGGAGAGATCAACCCAGCCTTTCAGTCAGATTAACTGTGACGGCTGCTCGCTCGAGTATGTCACAGCTGGTCATTTCCTTACCATCATCCAGCTCACGTGGTATTCCTTCTGCTGAAGAATGGGTTTTCCTTTTAGTGTTCTAATGATAAAAACCGTAATTCTGATGCTGAAGCTTGGATTGCCTGACAGTTTGACTCCAACTTTATATTCTTCTGTGGGACCACTTACTGTTAATGGCTGGTGTAACGCTGAGATATCGTCATTCAGTGGTTTTGGCAGTGGCATCCAGAAGCGCAAGCAGCTTTTGTGTTTGAAAAGCAGTTTGTCTGATGTTGCTAAAAAGGGTAGTGGGTGTTGGGGTTTGTGGGTTTTATTCCCCACTCTGCCACTGATTTATTATTTGCTGAAGAGACAGAGTGCCTTATTGACAAGGCTCGTGATGTTTGATGTCTTATTCTAGAAGCCCTGGTTCCCACAATTGCTTTACAGACTAGATCAGCTTGCCATTGTTAATGAGAGGAGAAGAAAGAAAAAAGCCTGTTTCTTTCTGACTTGCTGAGAGGAGTTGGAAAAAGTAACTCCTAAAAATGGGGTTTTATAAGGTTA
Source organism: Amazona ochrocephala (assembly GCA_039720435.1). Classification (NCBI taxonomy): domain Eukaryota; kingdom Metazoa; phylum Chordata; class Aves; order Psittaciformes; family Psittacidae; genus Amazona; species Amazona ochrocephala. The sequence continues at coordinate 117,975,123 of CM077878.1, read as the reverse complement.
TTTAAAAATATAAACTAATAGTTTCTAGGGACAAAACCAATACTGGATCCAGATGGTGACTACTGCATGCTATCGAAATCTGGATTCTGGTTTACACGCCGATCTTTTTGTACTAACTAAATCCAAAGCAAGTGCTTGGTTTTACCTGCCTCTGTTTTAGGATGTGTTCTCTTACAGACTCTTGGCAATATTCTAAATATTAAAGCCTAAGTAATGATAGCAGTCTTCATATTGATAGTGCTGACATTCCTCAGAAGAAACTTGTTTCTAGACATTACTTTCATTCTCCTTTTCCTTCCTTTTGAGATTAGAAAACTTTCAGTGTTTCATCCAAGACCATAAAGATAGATCTTAAAGTCGGTCTGTGCTACTAGTTTTCCAGTGAGAACTACAAGATGTTAGTGGTTTTGTTCTCCTCATTACAACACACAGTGCTCACTGGAATGGTGTGACCAGTATCTGTAAGTATGGGAAAAACCTGGTGGTGGACACAAAATAGAAAAAACAATGAAAGGACACTTTATGTGCTTATACTGGAAATCACCACTGCCCTCTGGACCATGTATATCCTCCCAGGAACAAATAGCCAATGACCAGAGTGGTCTTTCTTCTGGGTTTTCTCTTGTAGGCTTGTTCTAATCTGTTAATAAAGCATATAGTGAAATTTTGAGTCTGTGACAACTTGCTCTTTAATGTTCATTATCACTGTATCAGACATTCCTGATGACTGGAGAATAATGGAGAGCTGCTTTAATCAATTCATGTGTGATGTAACTGTTGTATTGTGGTTAATTCGTACTGTCTGCAGCAAAAGAAATGGCCCATTAGGAAATAATATGTCATAAACTATGTAACTGCTACCTAGATTTGAGGTTATAAAAGCAAACCAAAAAACCCCAAACAAAAACCCAAACAAACAAAAAATCCCCAACCCAGCAGGTGTTCATCTGCATGTCTTTCTAACAACAACCAATGCTTAGCTCTGGTTCTCTCCCAGGAGAACATCCCAAATCCTGAATTACATTCCACTTTTACACGAGGATGGAGGCAGGACACCTCTTCCTTTGTGAAGCCCTGCAAAACAAAGAATTAAAGCTCAGCTACTTGACTCATTTACAGTCTGAGGTTTATTCTGGGTATGTGCCTGGAGACACTGAATGCAGAAACATGTAGTTATCTATGGCCTCTGATATTTATGGGTTTATACAGGAGCTGATGATGGTTTAGGGCATCTTCCAAATTATTGTATTCTGTGAAAAGGTGAGGTGGAATCTGACGTTATTTTTAGCTGTTGTCATCGATTATGCTGCAGTGCCTGATTCTCATTCACGTTACATCCCTCCATCTCGTAGGTAAATACAAGCTGTCTGTAGAGCTGGAGTTGTGCAAAGAAACCTCTTTTGGTTCTTTGAGTTCAGATCATGATTATAGATATGTTTAAGTCCAGATCTCTGAGTTATTCTTCATCTTTGCATGAGGAGTAGAGATGTTTAGAGATGGGAGTGCATTTGATAAAATTAAAGGGGAACAAAAGGGTAGCTTTGGTATCACGGCTTTTGACAAGGAGAGGAGCTGAAGAGAATTATGGTGACCTGAAGTTGTCACACAATCTACTGTAACTCAGAATTTGTTTGGCAGGCTGAGAGGTGTGAAATAATCAATATTCTATTATAGATGTCAAATATTATATGCTTTTGTATTATCCATTATTTCTAAGGCATGAAATCAGCATATAATAATGAAACCTTTGTCTTAAAATCAGGCATTTTGAAGGAAAGTTAATCTCTTGTTAAGAAAACTGAGAAAAAAGCAATTTCCCTTCTAGTTTCCTATCACTGCTCTCCCTTCCCTTCCAGGATCTGAGAGAATCTACTTGTATTGGAGTCGCTTTTACTGCTTCACTTAAGTTGCCTTGTGGTTGTAATCTTCTCTGACTTTTTCCATAATCGATCTATCAGGGAGGATGCCTCTGCACCCTTCCAGGGCTTTAGTGGGGAAGGAAGGTAGGAGGAACAGCAAAGGTTGAGTTGACTTCAGGAATGATGTGATCTTGGAGTTGACAGTGGGAGGCTTTTTTCCTCCTTTGCAATAACACTTGCCGCTATTGGAACTGTCAGCAAAGTGAGAAAAAGCAATTAATATCTTTGCCTCTGTCTTTCACAAAATCCTTACTTTTCTGCAAGCAAAGCTTTTGAAAGAAGTCATAGTTCACCTTGAGGAATGATAAGAGTGAAAAGAACTGTAAGAGCTTTCTATGTGTCCTTTGCTCATTAGCAGTGACAGACTGTGGAGGAAAGATATCCCACAGCACAAGTTTTGTAAATACAATTGCAATAAAATCTAATTTCAGAACAAATAAAAATCAGGAAAGGAAGCTAATTGGGCATTTCTTTCAAAAGCTACTTTATCTTCACCTTTATGTCTTAACAAGTTCAGCCAAAAATTTTGGCAGCCTGAAATTGTAACACAGGGAAGAATTATTACACTTTGTGTCAATTAGGTGGAATGCTTTTTAACTAAGTATACCTGCCCCTTTTTCAGATTTTGCTTAGGAAGGTGGAAATCTGCCCCTGTGAGTGACTTGCCAAACTCCCATTATCAATTTATTCTGTTTTGTGCATTGCTGGTGCATCCTGAGCAAAAAGGGAAGCAGCAGGAATCCTGGACCTCTGCTCTGAGCAGTCAGATTAAATCAGGTGGTTTGATTTTCACAAGGTGATGAGCTGCTTTGGCTCCCATTGGAGTCCAGAGTTGCCTTTCTCTAGGGCATTATGTATCTGAATAGAGAGAGGCTGCTGCCCTCAACAGCCCCCCTCGCTGTGTGGCCTGTGAACAGACGTTTCTCCAAGTACCTCATGGTCCTGAGTCTCCACTTGTCGCTGGTATTGTGTTTGTTGGGTGATCCTGGTGTATCCCAGAACCTAGAGAATATCACTCTTGATGTGCAGTACAAGACAGGTATCACCAGAAACTATGATGAGCATACAATGAAACTGGTCTATACTCTAGTGTGCAATATGAAGACTTCCATCTGCATTCTGAACATCCGTGTGGGATTCTCACCATCAGTGTAACACCTCTCTCGCTGCGCTCTTCAGAAGGGAGTTGCCCAGCTCCACCCTATTGCAGTCTATAGGAATTATGTATCTAAGTATCTCTAAGGTGAAAAGCTTTTAGAAAGTTTCCAAGCAATCTGGGGGAAACTCACTGATGTAACCAGAATTAGGGCTTCGTTCTCTTTCATTAAAACCTCAATCTCTACTGCTTTACTTTAAACTTGAAATGTTTTTCAATGTAAATAATTGAAGAACATGAAGGGTAGTGTCTAGAAAGCCAGATCATGTTCATGATCCCATTTTCCTAAGCATTTAGTAGGTACTTAATGAAAATCAACCCCTCCTTGGGTTGTGTAGGTGCTTAGTAAGATTCTTAGTAAGAGTTGCTTTCATTACAGATGATGCACAACAACCCATTAATTTACAGAGGTGTTAACGTTTCTATGCGTATCTCTTTAAAATGAGAGTGTGCCTTTAAAATATCTTAAGTATTTGGGTCAGTTCATAAGCAGCAAATGGAAATATTTCCTTTCTCAGTGAAAGGCCAACTGTACCTGTGAATTTTTGTGCGTGGGATGGATAATGGTGCTTAAAAGCTTTAGCAGAGTGATAATAAAGGAAATATTTTTCTGTGACTCGCTAGATTTTGTACAATATCTGCAACCACATCCAGCCTGTGCAAACACTGGCCTCTGTAATGAGCCTTCAGTCACACTGGGCAAGAATGGTCAGGACAACAAGGTTCAAGGGAGCTGGAGGTTTTACATTCTATTCCCAAGCCCCTCCTCAGACATCAGCTTTCCTCCTAATGCTTAATTCTGGTTACTCTGTAAGAAGTGGGAACAGTAGAGAGCTCTTCAATTTCTATAAGAAAGATGGGGAGAGACTTTAGCGGGGTCTCTTGTGATAGGATGAGGGGTGATGGTTTTAAACTAAAAGAGGGGAGATTCGGGCTGGACATGAGGAAGAAATTGTTTACAATGAGGGTGGTAAAAACCTGGCACAGGTTGCCCAGAGAGGTGCTGGATGCACCATCCCTGAAGACGTTCAAGGCCAGGCTGGATGTGATTCTGGGCAACCTGATCTAGTTGAAGATGTCCCTGCTCGTTGCAAGGGGTTGGACTAGATGAACTTTGAAGGTCCCTTCCATCCCAAGCTATTCTATGATTCACAGTGGCTTGCTTCTGAATAAAGCATGTAATCAACTTAATGAAAGAAAAGCCAAATGCTGAGCTTTTAAAGTTCTGACTCAATGTAAAGGGAATGAGAAGTTTTCAGAGGACATCTCTTAATGTCTGTTGGTCATGGTTTCTTTCTATGCTAAAGCAAGAGCTCCTAGGACCATATTGAGCTTAATTTCTTTAAAGGTAAAGTTCAGTGAAATCCTGGGATGGAAAATTCTGTAGGAACTTGGAGTATCTGTAAGTCTTGGACCAGACACTCTCATCTCCTCATGGACACAGGAGTTTCTTCATTTTTGATGTTCCTTCTGGACTTGCTGGACCATGTCTCTGAAACAGATTTCAGACAGACCCTGTAGTTGTTGAGGGTTACAAAGTGCTTTCCAAGCCAGTGATCATATTTTACAGTAATGTTGATTATTTTTTTTGACCCTGGTAAATATTAATGTTTAGCTGAGTGACAGCCGTAATTAAAGTTTTTTTTTTCTCAAGAACAACTCTTTAAACAAACCAAAGATGAATATAACATTTTTCTAGCAGGAATTCTTGAATATTTCAACATAGACAAAAAAAAAAAAGGATAATTATTTAAAAGGAGCAAAAGCTTTTTGAAAACCCAGTTGCACGTCTCTTGCTGAGAAATTCCTTGAGAATTTGTGGGGAATAGAGATACAAGAAGGAATTGAGGAAAGACAGCTTGGCTTTTTCATCTGGCTCTAATCAAGACTCTGATCAGATTTTTTTTCATGAGTTCCTCAGTCTGGAGAACTTGCAAATTTTGAAGAAGAGAGCAGGGTTTAATCAGTTTTGTGATTTCCTGATGAATTATTACCAGTTCAGCAATTTTGTGTGGTGTCTGCTATTTGTTTCATGTTGTTTGATTACAAGCCTGCATCTGGGTAAAGCAACTTTCTCTGTGGTGTCCCTCCAGCTTCCCCAGGGATGGAGGTGTTGAGTGATGCAGCTTCTCGGAGCACTGCTCATCGGCAAGGCTTTGTGGGGCTCTGTCCCTTCACCCCAAGTCATCCCGGCAAGGTGGTGAAGGGAGATGCTGCCCTGGTAAATACCAGAGTTGTATTGCTATGTACAAGAGCCAGGAGGAAGCATGGAAGGAATTGTAATTTGGAGAGGTTTGCTGGCAGTGCAGGTTGGACATCTGCTAGGGGCTGTTCCTAAGAAGTTGATGTCTAGCCTTTCTGTTAGACAGCAAAGCTTTTGTACAAGAAATCTGGAGAGGGGCTTTTGACAAGGGCCTGTAATGACAGCACAAGGGGGAATGGCTTTAACTTGACGGAGGGGAGATTTAGTTGCAACACTAGGAAGAAGTTCTTCCCTGTGAGGGTGTTGAGGGTGCTGACACTGGCACAGAATGCCCAGATAAGCTGCTGCTGCCCCGTCCCTGGCAGCGTTGAAGGCCAGGTTGGATGGGGCTTGGAGCAACCTGCTCTAGTGGAAGGTGTCCCTGCCCATGGCAGGGGATTGAAACTGGGTGAGCTTTAAGGTCCCTTTCAACCCAAAACATCCTATGATTCTGTCATGCCTGCTTTAATTGAGTTACGTATCTCTTGCTTGCTGCACTACCTGCTATTGAATCTGTGACAGTACAAACCTTTGAAAGAGGGCAGTTTTGATCAATACTCTATAGCATTTATTACCTATAGATATTTTATAGGTACAGCTCAAAAGAAGCTACTGACTTCGTTGAATTTTCCCTAAGGAAGAAAACTGAGGATGTCTCTGTGAGTTGTGTGGAGTGGACCTGAGTTGTGGATGTATTTTTTTTCTGCTTCCACATTGTGTAAATTAGAACCTGAGACCTTCTATACACAAGGTGAGAACTTGCCTTATTTGTCACTACACAACTCAGTTCTGTCATTTTCACCACTAATGGGATTTTGTGACTGAGTGACCTTGTTAATACAGCAATATGTTGCCTGCCATATCATCAGTAATGATGCTCCAAATAATAAAAGAAGGGGAAAATGCCTGCCAAAAATAATAGTGGAAAAAATATTTTGTTGGTTTCTTTTTATTCTTTTCCAGGAAAAGAAAAAGCCTTCATTATCTTAAGAAATTATATTACTTTAGAATCCTGCTTAATGTGATGAAATAGTTAAAGCACTGCTCTTTTCTAGCGCAATTTGACAAAATAGCTCTTTAAAGATCTTCTTGAGGGAAAAAGGGGCCATAAATATGGAGTGGATCCTTCCCTTTTAGCACAGCAAATCTCATCATTAGACTGGAAGGATATTATGACACTAGCTACCATGAGAAAAATCTATGTGGATGGACTTCATGATAAAATCATGTTTTTTCAGGTATTTGTTATCTGTTGTGTAGTTCAGCATCTTATATCAGCTTAATGATAAATATTATACCTATTGAAGTAATACTGACTATTTTATGTGGTAAGGCTGATATGCGTCGTGCAAAGTTAGGAGTGACCTGATAACTTTATGAAGTGAATAAATAATGAAAGGGAACTAGGTATAGGGAAATGAAGTGACAACCAAGTCTCCCAAGTCCCTGTCCAGTGCTACATGCACCACACTGCCTTTTGATTTCTGACTAAAATCTCCAAGGCAAGTTGATATTGCTGCATCTCTGAGGGATGTATGAGATGAGGTTGGAATCACATTTGTCACAGCTCCATGCCTGGCACAGTGAAGGAGGAACCAGGGGTATGTGGATCTGGCCAGGGTCATATAGATAGGACTGCAAGGAGGGACCTGGAAATTCCTCCAATTATCACTTGAATCTTGTAACAAGCCAAGAGCGATGTCTTCAGAAAGCCAACAGATTCATTCAAAGCAGACTTTCTAGGAAAGGAGGCAAGAAGGTTTATGGGATTCCCTGTGGGGGAATGAATGCCTATGTCAGTGAACAAGTCTCCACTGCTCAATGGAGCATCACTCAAGCTGGAGCTTTCCTCTGCTGAGCCTGTCTGGTGGCATGGTGCAGTGTCGTGCTGAGGTGCTAGCTCTGAGCAATAAGCAGCATAGCTGCACTGATAGCAAGAAAAGTAGTAGCATAGATGTACTTATCCAAGAGTCTGCACTGTGCTGCCTCTGATAGTGTGCTAATGCCCAGAGAAAATAATTTTGTAGCCCACAAGGTAGTAGTGTGTGTTGGATTCAAAATCCTGTGTCGTGCCACAGGCTTGTTTTTTGGCTCAGGGAGGCATCATGTTTTTTATCAGACAAGAAAGTGATGTACTGAGGATTTATACATTTCTGGGCGTTTCCAAAAGTGAGTTCAAACAGTTGAATCCTAACTAATAAATTCCTGCCTGGTGTGAAAATATCCCACCCAGTTGGTTCACCTTGAATTTTCTACTGGATGCAGTACTTAAAGCTCTTTACACATAATTAGCAGCAAGTTAAGGAAGGGAAAAGCCTGCATAGTGGTTATTACTAAATCATTTTTATATATGCTTGCAATTTTTATACAGGAATTCGTAACTATAATCAACTGCTCAGTATCCACAAAGCTCCAAGACAGCCATTAAAAATAATAGCTAAACTAGTAACAGCCAACAAGCTTTTGATATTTCTTTGTTAGATTATGTATTTGTTGCCTGGAAGAGGAAATAGTCTATAAAGAAGCACTGGAGCACGTTGCTTAGAGAGGCTGTGGACTCTCCATCCTTGGAGATGTTCAAAACTCTACAGTCCTGAGCTTTACCTGGTCTTGCCCTGATCAGGCATATGGAGTAGATGATTTCCAGAGGTGGAAATTTCTGAACCATTCTGTGGCTCTACTTATTCTTCAGTTAATCATCCCTGGAAAATGGCAGTCTTGCTGGGGAAAAATAACCCAACATACAGACTTCTTCCCTGGGCAAGCCCCAGTCTAATGAGTTATGTTTAGATTTAGGCATGCAAGTTGTGTAGCCCATAAAGCAGAATTGCTACTTAGCCTTTCAGTATATGGAGTACTCTTACGCTTAAATCTAACGTTCTTAATTGCTTTGTTGAAACCTAAGAAAGAAAACAAGGACTTCTTAATAGAAAATGTACAAAAATTCCCCTAGTTAAATATGTATAATAAGCATAGCTTGTATATATTTAAGTAAATTTCAGACTAAATTTATGCAAAAGCAACTATAACATTACTAGTCTTTTGGGGTTTTATTAAAAAAAAATGGGGAAGATAAATCTAGTCAGCCTTTAGCTTTCACAGGCCCAATTCCTGTGTTCCTATAAACAGGATTTAAGAGCCAATATTTACAGGCAAAGCCTTAACTAAAATCTGGATTCTGTGGGGTTTTGTTGGGGGCAGTGTGGTGTGTGTGGAAGGGTTGTTATTATGATAATAGTTCATGATAAGCAACTTAGTTTTTGAGCCATCACTTGGGCTAAGGATTGGTGTCAAACAGGGTTGCTTAATGCACAGGGCCTGCCAAGTGTGTGTCTTTCTTAGCAGACAGCTCTAATCCTGTGTGGTCTACTGAGTTCACCTCTATGAGTTCTTTTGATTGGTAATTGAGAGAATAAATCTTTGAAGAACTTGCATCAATGTAAAAAAGAAACCTCATTAAGATTCAGGCAGTAAAATGCCTACTGGCATATTTCATATGCTACCTTTTCAGGCCTCTACCATTTAAATTCATTTTGCCAAAGATTCAAGATTGGCATCCAGTTATAGATTTTGTTTTCTTATGCACTGTCATCTGCAACCTTAATATTTTAATACCAGTGCTGTAAGTGAACTGTTCTGAAAGCTGGATCGCTTTAAAGCGCTTTGCATCATTGTAGATGCAGAGCAGAATAAAGAATTAAGTGTATTGAGGTGCCTTATTCTCCCTGTCACTATTTAAGTTATACAGATGCGGCATTCTTTATAGCAAATTTTAGGTCTTATAATAAGTATAGGATTAGTTACTGATGGACTAATAGTTCTCTTAGTAATGATGAAACAGAGGGAGTGAGCTCTGACTTAGGGTAGAGGAGGCATCTCTAAACAAGCCTTCTTATAAAGGAAGAAAGCAAACTGGGAGTGCTTGCAACCATTACCTACCTGCTAGAAGTTTATTAACCCAATAAACATAAGCTGCCTTCTGTTCATTTGCTTGTCATTTTTTCAGCCAAGTCTCCACTAGATCCTTGGGGAAAAATAAGTCAATAAAGGGAAAAATGCAGCTGAAAGCCCTAAAAGTTGCCTTATGTAGTCTATAGTGTACAGCTCAGCCCCTATATGTTTGCTAACTGGTAGGAAAAATATGTCAGTGTGGCTTGTTACCAATGTGACCTCATACAGAAGATAAAAACCTGATGGTAAATTTGGAGGTATCTTAGCTTTGTGGTTCTCTGGTTATCAATTTATAATTCCTCCTCTTACATATGCCTGTTATAAAATAAACCAAATCACATACAAAAGGGGAAAAGTAAGAATTTTTAGTGAGGGATTTCTCAGAAAACTCTGGACCATTTTCATTGTTTATGTGTATGAGTAACAGTTATAAAAGTAGTACTGTAGCAATGTGCCCGTGATAATGCACTATTCAAAAGCGTGTGTCACAAGAGATGCTACACGGGTAGACAAAAGTATTATTTCCCAGCAGACGCCCTGCTCATCCTGTGGGGTTGTGGCTGTAAAGTTCACAGACTGCATATTGCCCTTGCAAAAAGACAAGTTCTGTTTATTCAAGCTAATTTACTCAAGGGCTGTTCTGTAATATATAAAGATGCAAATACTGTAGAAACAACTGTGTTTGCTTGTGCTGTACAATTTATTACGCCCTGTCTTTGATACTGAATGGGTCATAACCTGTTTGTAGGGTAGAAATATGAGTAGCAAGCCTTATTTTATCTGCTGACACTGTAGGTAGCATTAGAAATATTCAGATGTAGCCCTTGTGGCAAGATTGTCGTGTTCCAAACTTAGTCTCATTTTTGAAAAAGTATTTTCAGAGCTAAAGCTTAGGGGGGGAAATACTGATACTATGTCTGTGTGTGAAAGTCTAGGCGTGAACCAGTGAGAAGATGTCATGATAAATACGTGAGTAGTTATGTATCAGTGATTGGTAGTAGTTCTTTTGGTAAAAAACCATGACGAGTTCATGGATCTTGTGTGTTCAGCGCATAAATCAAAAGCCAGAAGAAGAAAGTCCTGACTTAAACAATTCATAGGTACCTATGATAACAAACCAAAGGTGTCTTTCTGTTGATACAGGCTGGGGAGAGGGGAAGACACAGAAGTACTTATTTCTGTTTTCCATGGGATTTAATACCTATGAAGATGTCAGGTTGGTAGTCTTGAAGACTGAAAGTTTTTGTCTGCCCAAATACAGCTTATGCAGCAGTAGTGCAAATTTTGCTGTCTTGCCACATCAACGTCTGCTGCTCTGCACAGAGAGGGAGATCATCAGGGGGTGTTTGTAGGGTGTGACCTTGCTGTCAAGCTGATATGGCATGTGCTCTCTCATTGGCAAAAGCTGCAATAGAAATAGAAACTGACATTAGAACTGACTTTAAGGAGAGGGTCATCCTAAATATGTGTTTGCAGCTTTTTGCAGTAAAAGTCAAAGCTTTGGTTCAGTCCTCTGTGTCAATACTTTCACTCCAAATGAATGCTACATTTGGCTTATTTAAATTTTCCTGTTTCTTCTCTTGTTGAAGTCCTCTTCTGCTACCTGTGTCATACTTCTTCCAACTAATATCAGAGGTTTGAGATCTTCCAGTAAGGAAAAATGATACAAGGTCAGGGTATATCCCATCTGCAAATTGTTTTATCTGCCTGTGCTTGCAGTCAGAAGATGAGCTGACCCTCCTTCTTCTGTGTTCTTAGCTCATCTCCAGTGCTTTGTGCTCAGAGAGCAGCTCTGAACCCAAACTGACCCAGAACCCAGAGGGGGGGGCACACTGACCTTACCAGAACTGTGACACGGTGCAACACTGCACTCTAGCCTACCTTCTTGTGTCCACACCAAGAATTTGGAGGCAATAAGGATACCATGAGATGACACTAGTTGCAAAACTGGTGGCGTTCTTAATAAGAACTTTAGTGTGGTCCTGGAGACCTTTATGTTCAATTTCCCAATACTCTGTGACAATTGCAAAAAATGTTTGCCTGAAGATCTTTTTGGAAAGCAGTAGTTTTAGCTCTGTTTAACATCATACTTAGATTTAGTATTTAATAGTTAAGACTTATTTCAGTTTGCTGAATGTCTGTATCTGCCCTGATCTCATGTTCCCATCACCTTTCACTGTGTTTTTTTTCCTCTGCAGTCTGAACTTTTCCCTGCTTTTCTGTCTGTACCATATGGCTCTTATTGTTTCCAGTCATTCCTGTTTCCCCTGGAAATGCTGTGCAGCTTCACTATCTTTTTCTTCTCCATTAGACATAATGTATTGCTTTGCTGTCTCCTGAGCTGAGCATTCCCACATACTACTGTCTAGAAGTGACATGGGTGATTCGGGTTGTCTTCTTCCTTAATTTGTAGCATCATTCCTTAACAGAGGCAGTTGCAATGGGTCTTCCATTTTGTATTCAGTTCTTTATTTAAGTAGGGCAGTTATGCTGGCAAGCTTTGTTCTGCACAGAAATATATGCACAGTTAACACAATACATTTCAGGTAAGTCTTCAGGTTGTCATTAGAGATGTGACAGCTTCACAGTAGCTGCTCTCACTATCTCTAACCAGGGAATGAAAAGAGCAGCAGCTTTTTAAGAAATTCCTTGCAATATTCATATGGCTGCGATGTATTTAAAATGCATACATTTAGTATTAGAAACGAAATTATAGGTAAGTGCAGCAGCATCAGTACTGTATTCATTTCTGTACATTTCTAAGATAAGGGGGAGAAATATTGCCCGCTTTAGGTGTCTTTACCATTCAGGGGTAAAACTAGTCAATGTAGATTTCAACATTATTTCAGCCCATCCATTCTTAAGACCTTAAATCCTGAGATGTTGGCCCAGTTTGCCTTGTACCAAGCTTAGGATTCAGTAATTTGGATGATTCTGGGATGGGAGGAAGAGGCAGATTAGGTCTTTCAGGTAGCTGTGTCTCTATACCGAACTCAGGAGGTGGCGATGGCTGGAGTGCAATTCCCAGAGCTTATCTGACTGGAGGAGTGGTTAACTGAGGGCTGGAAATCCAGTTTGGATATGCTCTTCTCTGCCTGCCACACAGTCTGTCACGTATGCCCTACCTGCCTGCCAGCGTAATTCATCTTAGAATGAACACCCTGCTCGCAGTGACACACCAGGAGCACTTGGGCACTGGCTTCAGGCACACGTGCATTTGGATAGGTGTCACCACGGCAATTATACTTGGACAGCGTGTTGAGCTCACTTTAAATTTTTATGGAGTTTGACATATTGCCAAAGTAGAATCAATGCAGTGACATCTGCCAGAGCCCTGGCTCCACAGGTCCTGTTTGGCTGTAGATGTCATATAACTAACTAATATGCATATTTAATGATGTGCACAGTTTCATGATCTTTGAATGCAATATCACAGAATCACAGAATCACAGAATAGTAAGGGCTGGAAAGGACCTCAAGATCATCGAGTTCCAACCCCCCCGCCATGGGCAGGGACACCTCCCACTAAACCATGCCATCTAAGGCTATGTCCAACCCCACCTTGAACGCCGCCAGGGATGAAGCATTCACAACTTCCCTGGGCAACCCATTCCAGGGCCCCACCACCCTCACAGTATAGAACTTCTTCCTCAGATCCAATCTAAACCTCCCCTGTTTAAGTTTAAACCCATTACCCCTTGTCCTCTCACCACAGTCCCTAATGAAGAGTCCCTCCCCAGCATCCCTATAGGCCCCCTTCAGGTATTGGAAGGCTGCTATGAGGTCTCCACGCAGCCTTCTCTTCTCCAGGCTGAACAGCCCCAATTTTCTCAGCCTATCTTCATACGAGAGGTGCTCCAGTCCCCTGATCATCTTCGTGGCCCTCCTCTGGACTTGTTCTAACACTTCCATGTCCTTTTTATGTTGAGGACACCAGAACTGCACACAATACTCCAAGTGAGGTCTCACGAGAGCAGAGTAGAGGGGCAGGATCACCTCCCTCGACCTGCTGGTCACGCTCCTTTTGATGCAGCCCAGGATACGGTTGGCCTTCTGGGCTGCAAGCGCACACTGCCGGCTCATGTTCATTTTTTCATCAACCCACACCCCAAGTCCTTCTCCACAGGGCTGCTCTCAATCTCCTCCCCGCCCAACCTGTAGCTGTGCCTGGCATTGCTCCGACCCAGGTGGAGGACTTTGCACTTAGCATGGTTGAACTTCATCAGGTTGGCATCAGCCCACCTCACAAGCATGTCAAGGTCCCTCTGGATGGCATTCCTTCCCTCCAATGTATCAACCGAACCACACAGCTTGGTGTCATCGGCAAACTTGCTGAGGGCGCACTCAATCCCACTGTCCATGTCACCCACAAAGATGTTGAACAAGACCGGTCCCAACACCGATCCCTGGGGGACACCACTCGTTACTGGTCTCCAGCTGGACACTGAGCCACTGAGCACTACTCTTTGTGTGCGGCCATCCAGCCAGTTCTTTATCCACCGAGTGGTCCACCTATCAAATTGATGTCTCTCCAACTTAGAGACAAGGATGTCATGGGAGACAGTGTCAAAGGCTTTACACAAGTCCAGGTAGATGACATCAACTGCTCTGCCCCTGTCCATCAGTTCCGTAGCCCCTTCATAGAAGGTCACCAGATTGGTCAGGCAGGATTTCCCCTTAGTGAAGCCATGCTGGCTGTCACCAACAACCTTGTTGGTTTTCATGTGCCTTAGCATGGCTTCCAGGATAATCCGCTCCAAGATTTTGCCAGGCACAGAGGTGAGACTGACTGGTCTGTAATTCCCCGGCTCATCCATTTTTCCCTTCTTAAAAATGGGGGTTATATTTCCCTTTTTCCAGTCATCGGGAACTTCACCTGACTGCCATGATTTTTCAAATATGATGGACAGTGGCTTAGCAACTTCATTTGCCAGCTCCTTCAGGACCCTTGGATGGATTTCATCCGGTCCCATGGACTTGTATACATTCAGGTTCCTAAGGTGGTCCCGAACAATATCCTCCCCCACAGTGGGCCCAGGGTCCCCACCCTCACCGTCCCCGCGTCTGCCTTCCAAGACTTGGGTGGTGTGGTCAGAGCATTTGCCCGTAAAGACTGAGGCAAAGAAGTCATTAAGAATCTCAGCCTTCTCCAAATCCAGGGTAGCCAGTTCTCCCGATAGCTTCTGGAGAGGGCCCACTGTGTCCCTAACCTGTCTCTTATCGGCAATGTACCTATAAAATCCCTTCCTGTTATCCTTAACATCCCTAGCCAAGTTTAATTCTAAATGGGCCTTAGCTTTCCTAACCTGGTCCCTAGCTTCCCGGACAACATCCCTGTATTCTCCCCAGGCCGCCTGACCTTGCTTCCACCTTTTATAAGCATCTTTTTTCTTTCGAATTTTGCTTAGCAGCTCCTTATCCATCCAAGGAGGTCTCCTGGCCCTCCTGCTGAACTTCCTTCTAGTTGGGATGCATCGCTCCTGAGCTTGCAGCAGGTGATCCTTGAATATCAACCAACAGTCTTGGGCCCCCCTGCCCTCTAGGGCTGTATCCCATGGAACCTTACTGAGCAGGTTCCTGAAGAGGCCAAAGTCTGCTCTCTTGAAGTCCAGGGCAGTGAGCTTGCTGCACGCTCTTCTCACTGTCCTGAGGATCTCAAACTCAACCATCTCATGATCGCTGCAATCAAGGCTGCCCTGGAGCGTTACATTCCCAACCAGCCCTTCCCTGTTGGTGAGGACGAGGTCAAGCATGGCACCTCTCCTTGTCGGCTCCTCTATTACTTGCAGAAGGAAGTTGTCTTCCACGCAATCGAGGAACCTTCTGGCTTGCTTGTACCGGGCCGTACCATCCCTCCAACAGATATCAGGGTGGTTGAAGTCTCCCATGAGAACAAGGGCCTGCAAGCGTGAGGCTGCTCCTATCTGCCTATGGAGCGCTTCGTCCAGCAAGTCCCCTTGGTCAGGCGGTCTGTAACAGATCCCCACAATAATGTCACCCATCGCTGTTCTCCCTTTAACCCTGACCCACAAACTCTCTGTCGACTGTTCACCTGTCCCCAGACAGAGTTCCATACTCTCTAGCCTATCCCTAATATAAATAGCAACTCCCCCTCCCCGTCTGCTAGGCCTGTCTTTCCTAAAGAGCTGGTAACCTTCCATTCCAACACACCAGTCATAGGTGCCATCCCACCATGTTTCTGTGATGCCTATGATATCATACCCCCGTAGATGTGCACACATCTCTAATTCCTCTTGTTTGTTCCCCATACTACGGGCATTTGTGTAGAGGCATTTGAGCCGAGATCCAATTGAAGTTGGGTCATTGGCTGGAGCAGCTGGAATATCCCTACATTGCTCCGAATGTTTACTATAAGTGCTACCAACCGACTGGGTGTGTTGGGATGGAATGATGCCCCCCTCCCCCAACACATCTAGTTTAAAGCATCCTTGACCAGCCTGGCAAGCCTCCTACCAAATCCACTCTTCCCCTTGTTTGTCAGACCAGCTCCACCAGCCCCTAGGAGACCTGGCCTACTATATTGAGTCCCATGGTCAAGGTACCCAAACCCCTGACTATAGCACCACCCTTCTAACCATTTATTAACCTGCCCAATCCTCCTAGCCTTTTCAAGGTCCTGCCCTGTATCCTGGAGAATTGACGAAAAGACAATCTGAGCTCCAGAGCCCCTAACCACCTCTCCCAGAGCCCTGTAGTCCTTCTTTATAGTCTCCAGGCTACTGCTATCTATATCAGTAGCACCCACATGTATTACCAGGAGTGGGTAATAGTCAGTGGGACCGACTAGAGCAGGCAGCTTCTCGGCCACATCCCTGATCCGAGCCCCTGGTAGGCAACACACCTCCCTTGAGCCTGGGTCAGGCCGGCAGATGGGTGCCTCTGTGCCTTTCAGATTAGAGTCCCCGACTACTACGACCCGCCGCTTTTTCCTGGCAGCACCAGTAGTGACCTTCTTTACCAGTGCACTAGCTGGTTGCTGGAATGATTTCAAGTTGTTATTGCCTTGCTTCTGTCTCGGGCATGGTCCAAGACAGTCTACTGCTGCATGTTAACTTTCTTCTGGCCCTCGTCTCTGAGCAAAACCATTAATATTTTTATTTACAAGTGTAAATGAAACATTTCTAGAAGAAATAAAATAACAGATTAAGGTTGTCATATTCTGTAACCTTCTCTGTGTCAGGTACATATTTTCCCTTTCCCTTAAGATCACCAATTATGCTGTCTGGAAGGTGAGAATGGATTTTGTCTTGTTGTTAATGTTTTTTTTTTGTCTTTCATATTAAATCAGATATTAGGTCCAACAGATATCTAAGTGTTATGTGGCATTTTCCAGACTCCTTTTTCCCCAGCCCCTGATGATTGCTGCAACAACTGAATCTATGGGAACAATTTCCCTGCAGAGCATTTAGCAGTACTAACAGACACTGCCTGCTTGGTTTGCTGACAATTTCTTTTACTCTTTAATAATGATTTATTTTCATTTAACACCTTAATGAAAGCTAATGTAGGAGATAGAACTTTAAATTGGAATATAAGTGCTCATGCACTATGATTGTAGTTTATGGATTGCCAAAAGAAGTGGTAAATGCCCCATCCCTGGCAGTGTTCAAGGCCAGGTTGGACAGAGCCTTGGGTGACATGGTCTAGTGTGAGGCATGGCAGGGGGTTAGAACTAGATGAGCTTTAAGGTCTTTTCCAGCTCTAACCATTCTATGATTCTTTGATAGTTGGCATTGATCTTACCAATTAAATGTAATAAGGATTTAAATTTTATATATTTTTAATTGTACATTTAATAAGTGAAGAATCTAGCCTGTCTGCTAAATATACAAGGGTTTGTTTAGTTATTGGATTAAGTCCTTAATTTTATGGTATTCTATTACCAGCATGGGAAGAGAGGCAGTATTATGGCAAAAAAAAAATTACAAAGATTATTTCCTCACTATTTTCCTTTTAATTATGAAAACTCCCAATAATAAACATATTTGTCAGCTCCAGACTTTTACTTATCCTCTTCTGTTAAAAGCATATGAAGAAATTACGTACCTTCTAGGCAGCATGTGTGTGTAAACTATTTTAATTCTCTCTGGAATTCAGCATATAAACCCATTGTATGTAACTGGAAAGAATTCATTTTGATGGTCCCGATGGAGGTTGTGCATAAGGTTTGAATAACATTTGGTATAAGAAGCTCCATTTTTCTTTCTGGGGTATTCCCAAATCTCATTGATAATTCATACAGTCATAAAAAGAAAGTGCTAATGTGATACACCAGTCAGTCTTTGGACAAGAGACAGATTGTACACCCTGTTTGATGGTGTCTGAACTGTGATCCTTTTCCAAAGGGAGAATTCTGTTCTCATACATTTAGGAAAATCGCTGCAGCTGGCTTTGAGGGGCACATCTGGAAGCCTATCTTCTCCCTCCTGCTCTTCTGGCAGCTGCAAGTGCCAGATGTGTGTAACACCTGACTTCCTCTCTGGCTTGGAGCTCTGGACTTGGCTGATTGCCTTCCTTGTAGGACTCATGAGAGGCTGTAGCACCCTTGCTGCCAAACGCTTTCATCGCTCTGCTCCCAAAACACAGATATGGGTTGTGTTGGGACATATGATGGCATGGTACTGTAGGACGGAATTTGAGGAGCCACAAGTGGGAGAAGTGTTTTAAAAGGAAGAAGGGTCACACCAAGTATGGATAGGTGAGATGGTCCCCTCTTCAGAGTGATGTTACCTTCCAGTCTGCCTAGAGAAAAAAACAGGGAGTGGCTGGGCTTCAATTAGGAATTCTCGCCGCAAATCTTGAGCTAAATAAAGTGGTATAATATGTAATCCATGTCAGCAACTTCATTTGCTATTCGCAAATGGATACTAGGATACTGAATGATGATTCATGATCAGGACACTGGGGGAAATCACTGTCAAATGCAATGGCAAGTCTTGCTTCATTATGTAAGGTAATGCTGCAAAAGCCTGAGAGTACGGGTTTGGCAAGTTTGGAGTACAAAACATCTGGGAAACCAGAGGGGAAACCTTGGCTGTGGTGACATCAGTAAGAGTTTTGCCATTGCTTTTCATGCGATCAGGGTTACATTCTGATTTTTACGGGCAATAGATAGAAATAATAATAATAATCAGAAGGCTCATCCATGGAAAAGGGGATTTGTTTTTTCCTTTCCTGGACCAGCAGGCATACATAAGCATCTCCTCTCCAAATCTGCACTTAGATGGGCTAAAGGAATCCTGCCAACATGATGCTGTGATAGCAAGCCAAACACAGCTCCAGCAAGGGCAGACTGGGTGCTGGTTCTGCCTAATGGATACCTCTGCATATGACGGTCAGATAGATGCACCAGAAGTGTGCCTATGTGAGTTAAGGACTCATGGATAAGTATTTCTGTGGCACTGGGTGCTTTCCAAGCCCCCCTGGGTTAGTTTCATCAGCTGGTCCAAGCACAGGATTGAAGTGGACTTGCCATAAAAAGCCCTGTGAATTGTGTTTGAATATTTCAGTCTTTGGTGTAGATGCTGGGTTTCATGGTGGTTGGAAAATGCCGAAAGGACCAGATTGGTTATGTCCAGAGATCCCAGGTGCGATAATGCCTTAAAAGAAACTGTAACCCCTCTAGGGACTACATCTTTTCCAGGACATGTTTGAGTTTAGACATCTGCTGGATAACTTGTGCTTCTGGAAGTCTCTGAGACACTGGAGGGGCTATCTTCTACATCTCTCCAACTCTGAACCAAACCCAGTGCTGTGCTGATCCTCCTCCTACCTTGAAATGCAATTTGCATTGTGTGATGGAGCCATGCTACATGTTTTTAGTGTCATACTGCCCTTTCACTATCAGTGTCCTTCATGATTACACAACATTTTTTATCCCATCCTTGAGCAGAGCCACAGGTCTCGCAAGAATGGTTGTTCTTTGGCTGTGACTGAACCAAAAGGCAGATCTGCTCCACAGTGCATGGTGTAGTCCTGCTATCCTGGGTATGCATTATAGCCAGATGTGGACATTGGAAAATATTTCCATACCAGTTCAAATGAACACTGTTTTGTGATTTCTGTCACGCTCGCTCTTGGTCTTGACTTCATCTGTATTCACAAGAAATAAAAGCCTCATTTGGTGACTGCAAACTCCCCCTCTTCTGCCCATAGGTGCAGTCACCTTCAAGAGCATTTAGTGGACTTCAGAGACACTCAATGATCATAAATGTACTTAACCCTGCCTGGGTTTAGATGTGAATGCTGAGTATTATTCATCCTTCCTAACATCCGGGAGCTGATCATCCCACTGAAAAATATAGTTCCTTTTCTTCTTGCAGCCTCCAGCTGCAGCTGGACAATTGTGCAACACCAATTTGAAACTGTGGGCCATTGACACTTGAACAGCTCCCAGAGTGTTACAGCCACAGCCTGAAAAGATGAAGGGTGGGGGGGAAAACATCTGAAATCAGTATGGTTTGGTAATCCTTATGGTATTAAGTTAGATATTAGACTATTTTATCATGGGGTTTCTGCACTGCTACATCAATCCCCTCAGTAACAATAGATCCTTGTCATACTCTGCAGGATATTTTTATTATTTAGGCTGGGAGCTGTGCAATGACATCTATAAGGATTTAAAAGATAATTGGCAACTTGGACAATAAGTAGATATTATCTTGCAAGGTGGAAACAAAACATTCATGGTGCTTGAAAAGAGGAGAAAAGAGTGGCAATCTCCACTCGGCATTTGCTTTCTGCAGATGGGTTTGCAATCTACCTCTGTACCTTCGCCATTATAACCTTCACCTTGTTTTGGAAAGGAGGTGCTCTACCACCATTGATTTTCAGATCTCCTTGTGCTGACTATGTGGTAGCGGAAAGATGGCAGATGAGGTAATAAGAAAACAGGTGGATTATATTTTTTGTTGGTTGGTGGCAAGAATCATCTATAAAGAATTTGGAAAGGAGCAGCTGATGGCTGCTGATACATATAAGCATATAGTTATAAAATACTTCTATTGGATGCATTTTCTTGTACTATAAACTAGTCTTTCCTTACTTATGTTCTTGAGAGCAACGGCCTCACCTTTTTCTCACATCACCTTTCCTAGAGGTTTATCAAAGTGCCCTTTCAGTTTCTTATTCTTTGGGCTTTTTTTCCTGCCACCGTTAAGTCCCATCTTGACCTTCTGCCACGCATGGAGGGCTGTTGTCTCTCACCCCTCCAATGCAAAATAAGGCTGGTTGTGAGACTGGAAAATATCCCCTCACCTTTAAGGGGTGATCCCCACCCTTAGCCCTGCTCCTGTGGGCAGTTCTCTAGGGGACAGCTTGGCTCAGGCCTTCTGAGTGCGGTGGGAACTTACAGGGGTCAGCTTGGCACAGGTTGTCTCAGTTTGGTGGGAACTCTTGGGTGGTGCAAAAGTTCTGTGGTGGTGGTCCCGGCTGTGGGGGAGTGTGCCTTGGGGGTCTGCAAATGGGGTGAGGGTATCAGCTGGGCAATGCCTGGAACCTGGTGGCTTCACCCATCACATCTGACCTTTGGGGTCCTTCAGACCCAGCAGAGCTGCCCTGTTCCCTTTGGCTGCACCATCCTCCATGTTTCTAGTTCACGTTCACCTCTCCCTGTTTGTTCTGCCCAAGGGAAGAGTGAGGGTTTTTTGAGCCTGGGCACAGGGCAGGTTTCAGAGACATGTTGCTTTGGCCAGTCCACCGGATGGTGAGACCCAGATGGCTGAAAGATGCTTGGTATGTTGAAAAACAGTTTGTGTATATTTACCATAATGCGCCTTGTCTCCTCTCTGTCTGATGCTCTGTATTCACTTTGAATTTAGGCTTTTGATCAAAATAACCATCAGCACCGAATTGCATAATAGGTGAAATGTGCTTAACCCGTGGTTTATTTAGCAGTCATTTGCCTATGCAGTTTTATTTATAGTGTTTATTTCAAAGATTGATGGCTGCTGACAGGAGGTACTGAAACAATTGATAAAGGCGACTGACATTTTGTCAGCTGTCTGGCTGACAGGAATATATTGCTTGCATTTAAACTGGTTTGTGCAAATAAATCATCGCTGATGCCAAAATTCACCTTTGGCCCTTTCCAACTGGTTCCTGAAAAGTGGCTGGGAAAGGTGTTTTCTTAAGCAACGAGCAACTTGCTTTAAGGAGCAGATGCTTACCCTCAATAAAATTTTTCCTTAGCAATGCTATTTAAATATTTAAAGCATTATTGAAGAATTCTGTTCACGGCAAAGTTGAGGACAAAAGTATTGTTTTTCACTTTCAATGTTCTCTAAAAAAAAACACAAACCCACCACATGGTGAAGACCTTTGGGGCTGCTTTTAATATGGATGAGAAGGAAGGCTCCATGCAGTGTATTTTAGTTATCCTTTCTCTTTGAAAAGGGTCTAACAGTCTTTGAAAGGAAGGAAGTCTTGTACTTGCCAAGCCTTTCCACCTATATGTGATTCTCCAAGTGATGCATACTCTAATCCCACAATGTTATGCAGATAATCAGGTTGATGAGCTTTGATCTCTTTATTTCTTCATTGCACCTTTCAGCCAACATAAACGCCTCAATGGCAAAGAGTTCTGGTGTATAAATACCGTGCAAGCAAATTGTATAAGGGGTATGCCTTATGCAGGTATGGAAAACTGAGGGGGAGTGAGTCTTTTGGAGTTATGGAGGACCTGTACTGCCATTCAGAGAATCGCCTTCTGCTGTTTCAAAGGTGCTGTCTGTAGGACTCCTAATTTGCACCCTATTTCCCAAAGGAGGCAGGGGTTGAGCCAAGAACAGGCATGATGGAGCGCACTCCTCACCTGTCTCTGTTCAGCTGTATGTCTCCATAAGACACTGAGGGCACAACTGAAAGAGATGGGACACAGCCAAGTACTTTATTAAACCATTCAAATGAGGAATGGGGGAGCTCTTTTCCAGGACTTGACAATTTAGTTGCGTGTGTTGGAGTTTTTTTCATGATGAAAAGAGCATCAGTGTTACTATAATTGCCTGTACATGCACTGACAGGGCCAGTGAACCCAGATGCTTTTCAGGTTGATATGTTGTTGAGCTATCCTACCTCCCTGGCATGCCTTTCACTTCTTGGTATTTTTCTTTCCATCTGAACCTCATGCTGTCATGTAACAGTAAGAAGGCAACTCTCAGAAATGTAGATGCAGAAAGAGACTGAATCAGTTCAGTTCCTGAGGCTAGATTCTGGGTAAACTGAACAGGGGTAGATGAAGTTGAAAGGTCATACCCAAACACAGTCTATATCTCTGCAGATTGTCAGTAGGATGTACCCAAACAAAACCCTTGCTACTGATGGAGCAACAGCAATAAGTAACAGAAACAGGGACAGGGGAGGACAGAAAGTTCACCTTAAGCTTAAGTACAGCTGATTGAGTGTTTCCATTGCTACATTCATTGCTGAACTGCATGAGATTATTTTAACTGTCTTGGAAATAAATTCATTCAAGATAATTAAGTTTACTTAATTCACAGTGTCTCTACAACATGCTCAGCAGCTCTGGACATGAATACTGATCGATGTCTGCTTCTGCAGCACTTTTTTTCTTCTGGCTCTCTGAAACTCCACAGCTTTCCATGACTGGTATTTTTGCAGAGCTGCAGGATAAAGTCCCATCTGGGTCTTTCTGTGCACCAGCACATGGAGAGTTGTTACTGAAAATGGCTTGGCATTTAGGCTTTTTCCATTGGCGCTAATATGTACCATGTCAGGTTACATCAGGCTGTTTTACATCCTGTGACTTGATGGGACTTGACGTGACCTGACATAGCACAATGTATGTGTCTCCTCACATCAGAGATTAACAGAAATACAGCTTAATAAAGAGTAATAATGCACAAAACACAGGGACTTCGTTGCTGCTTCTGATCAGAGGCAGGTAGCACATCTTTAGGTTTCTGGCAGACATTTAATTGTGAGTTTTTCACAGTAAACTCCCATCTTGCCATTCATAGCCTGATGTCACAATAGATTGGCTGCTAGGTCAGAGACTGCGTTTTATCATTTCCTTTTGTAGATGTATTGAGAATGTAGTAATGCAGTAGTTCAGGCATTTTGCCATCCTAAGTGATTCAGTTTATCATTGTGGCCTGTAATGTTCTCATTTTCTCCGTCCTTGATTTCTTAATTTGTAGTATTGGAAAAAGTGCTGTATTTAGCATGGCTTTCAACTTCTATTTTCAAAGTTTCTCTTTGCATCTCTAATGCTATCCTTTATCTGCTCTGCCATCTTCTTGTAATCTACCCACTGTTCAATACTTAATTAAAAAAGTTACTTAGGTATGGTTGAGTGACCTCTTTTGAAACTCTATCAGTTAACTCAGTCTGATTTCTGTAGTTCTAGTGGATGCTTGCATAAGCGTTGCTTTGAAAAGTGAAGGTCCCAAAGAAAGCTATACTGATGTTTCACAGGGAAACTCTCCATTGCTTCTGTGGAAGAAAATACTGCCAAGGTGTGATTTTTATAAAGGGGTTTTGTGGGTAAAGGAGGGCAAGTCCTTAATCTCTATAAATGAGGCATGAATTAAATAGGTTTTTGTCTCGGGGTAGAGCTGCTTTTGATGCTGAAGGCCTGTTTGTCTTCTTCAGCTGGAGTTGTCTGTTAGTGTTACACATTTTACCACTACTAGGTGCACCGCAGAAACTGGGGTGCATATAATAGGAGCAAATGGCCATTAAATAGCCTAGAGGTCCTCAGGGTTGCTTATGGAGCCAGCAATGTAAGAGTTGCAGCAGCCCCCCTTAAATGCCATACCAACTTGATTCATCTTTTAACAAATGACCAACCAAACCAAACACAAAACCCCAAAAACCATTTCTCAACACCAAGACAGTGCACGCGAGGTCTGCTGCTGACCTGTCCCTACCCCTACCCCACTTGTGTGGCTAGAGAGTGTGTCGGTGAGGTTGTATTTCTGTATGAACTTGGTAAAATTTGAAACTCTCTTAGGACTTGAAAATGAAGCAGGTATCAAGAGATGTCTTCAATGCCCATGGACAGGATGTGATCAGTGCTTGTGTGCTGAGTGACATGACGTGCTAGACCAGACACTTCATGGCTAGATGGCCATGAGTCACAGAGGAAGCTGATTCGGCGTTTCTTATTTATCTGGTGTTTTTTTTATATATATAAATATATATATATGAACGAAATTCCATAAGAAGAATTCAGCAGGGTCTATTCTTCGAACCTGGAGCTTTTGAAACTCCTGCCTGGTGTTGCAACTGTTTGGCAATAAGCTGGTGACTTCAAATCTTTATGCAAGTCTAACTGTGCGCTATGGCTTTGCCTGCTCTGAGACGATGTAAATTTGGGTCAGGAGCAAGGCATATTGCATCCACAGCTGAATATTTTTCCACGTTCCAGTACTTAGTATTGACTGGGTCTTGTTAGTTATATATAAGCCTAATATCTGTTTAAATCCTGTTGATATCTCTTCATTGAGGAGCAAATATATGAGAGCAAATATATTTCAAGAAATGCTAATAAAAATCACAATATCATCATTGCTTCTGAAGCAAAACAACCACAGAAACTTGAGTGATGACTATAGGTGTGGCGGTGATAGAATGTGTGGTGTCTGCAAGTATTGATATGTGAATGAATGAATAAAACTGCTAGCTGCAGCTTGTGAATAAAGTCTGCAACTGTCTGAACTGCTCAAGAAATATCTTATTCTTCATAAGAGTATACAAACAAAAATATTACCATTTTCAGGTTTATGAATTTTAAATGAACCCTAAAATTAAGACTTGTATCACAGGGAGAAAGCCCCCATATTTAAAAGAATCAAACAAGGAAAGCTTGAAGCTGATCTTATTGACTGCTTCATAAAGAAATTGTGAAGCTTCACTTTACATTCACTTTTCGACGTCTTTAAATGGTAATTTAATCTTTCAAATGTCTTTTCATTCTGTGTCTTCATCTTTCTTCTTCAAAACCCCCTTTCAAGCTTCTGAAGATACGTGATTTTTTTTTTTAGTACCAGGGAAAATGGTTTGGAGTATTATCAGTTAAATATATGGAAGTCAGGCTTCTTCTCTTGAGTTGAGGGTGTGGGAGGGAGATAAAACATTCAAAGTCAACTATAGCAAGATGATTTTAATCTGGCAGTTTAGCATCTGAAATTCCATCATTTTACCCATATCATTCTTTTAGTCTTCCTTAGCTAGGGTATTCCATATGAATTCTTATGAATATGGTGTAGCATCATGGGGACTTGTGAAGGATTCATCATTTTCTGCCCACTGACTTTTTAAGGCTGCTTCTTCCAAAATTGATTTCAAAGGGGAATCGTAATCTGACTTTTCACTCCAAATAAATTGTGTAGCTTCTAACAATGGTCCACTCCTCCAGAAGGTCTACCATCCAGAATGGCAGCGCAGTAACTGTACAAAAGGATTTCTAGACCTCAAAAGATGTGTTGCATTTCAGATTGTATTTATTCAAGATGCTTGTAACCTTCTGCATGAGAATATGGCTGTTTCCTCATATTCTGCTCTTCACCCAGGAAGACCATGTAAATATGGAGTGGAGCAGGAAACTTATTTTACTTTCAGAATTAGTCAGGTCTAGCCTACCACCCCCTGCACTCCAAAAGTCTGCGGTAGGTGTTGCCTCTCCTCATCTGCTTCTTTAAGGTCATCCTGCTGTGGTGATCTGTGGAGCAAAAATGCCATTTTTCTCTGCTATGGCAGGGTAAGGACAGCTGTGGCAATTAGGTCTGAGGTATTTGGTGGCAATGGAGTGTTTTGGGTAATTGTAGTACCAGCCACTAGACTCCACCATACCAGCTGTGGTATGCAGCAGTGTGGGATCTGGACTTAGGGAATTCTGAGGCAGGTACTGTTGCCATCTGAAATCTGAACAGCTGCAATTATGCTGTGACAAGTGGTAAGAATTTTCTATTTCAGGAAATAATTGTTTACACTTTGGAGGTGTTGATGGAAAGCTGTGGGGTGAATCACAGTCTTCCTTCAGGAAAAATTCTTGTCTAGACAGCAGGGTGTTCCTCAGGCCCAGCAGTAAGTACAGCAAATTTAACATTATTTGATTTTGAATGAAAATGAATGGTTCAAGTCATAATTATTGATGCCCCCTTCTTTCTCGTTTGAATAAACATTATGTTATTGCCTGTCTAGAGTATATCTTAATTGTAGAAACTCTACATTCCATTAATCATAATTACCTCTGCTTCAGTATTTAAAAGTTGGAGATAGAGTTAGAATAAAAGCATTTTAGAAAACCTTTGTTTCTAAGTGTTAAATGGCCAGTGGCTTCAATGGATGTACACAGCTACCCTGTGAAGTGTACAGAATTGGGGAGTAAACAGCTTGTAGAGGTTTTAATTTTTTTTCCCTGGAGTTAGCTAAAATATTGCCTTGCCTTTTCCCAGCGTCAATGAAATGGCCTTGGTCATTGGGTCAGTCCCTAAAACTGAGTGTTCTTTTCCTGGGAAACCCAAATTTTGAGCAACACAACATGAGAATAAGACTGGCTTTTCGCTCGTACGAGTTTGTCTGGTTTTAGTGTTTAAGGAAATACGTAGATAATCACCGATCTACTTTATCTGCTCTATTTCATAATGAATTTTGAAATAATTTTGAGTGCTACAATGATAGATACTTCACCCCTTCAGAGGGACCTGCCTAGTGTACTTTTCAGGATTGATAAATAGAGCTTGCACTTTTTGACATCAGCCTATTCCCTTGAGTGCATTTTCAATTGCATTGTATTCACTATGGGGCCATCTTCTGGTCAGTTTGCTTTTATAAATAACCATGCTATTTATAATTGCATGTAATAGAAAGAGTGCATTAGAAACATTTATGGTATCTACCAGAAGTGCTAATTAAATTATATGGTGAATATGTGCCTCACTGATTTAAATATGTTAAACACTTCACAATATCGTTATAAATAAATGAACATACGCTCTCTTCTCCCTTGGTACCACTCTCATTATCCTGTTAAGCACCTTAATTTTCTTTGACTCCTCTGCAAGGGAAAAAAAATAAATTAAAATTCAAAGTTCTGACCAGAATCTGAGGCATTTTGACAACAGATTTTATCTTGTGTAAGCTTTCCTGTTTTTCCTGATCAATGTGACCCATTGCAAAAGATTCATGTTGCATACAAAGCAAACAGTGATAGATTGTACATGGCAAAGTTTCAATGAGACCTTGTAGTTAAATCATTATTAGTTAATTGAAATGTAGTTAAATGCTTTCTTTTATTTCTCATGAATGGAGAGCTAGTTAACGAAATGAAGTTATTTCTATGCTACTGTGCAAAAGAAGAATGTTCTCTTGGTCTTAAAAGCTGCTTGCAAGCTTTAGAAGGTCACGGACATGTCAGTCACAATCCATTACCCGTCTTTATCATCCATGGAAAATATCTAAGTGCAAAGCTATTTTCAGTCTTGTAATATGTCCTATGCTATGCTATGTTCTATCTATTTTCTACCCCACAACATTTGTTTTCCTTTTGTAAAACCAACAGTGAATGAGCTTGCAAAACTCAGAAGACAGACTATAGATTGAGGTATTCATATTTGTTGAAGGCACAACATTTTTTCCAAGCACATAGTTATAACCGATTCTTTCTTCCCATATGTTGTTATTTGTGCAGTTTCAGCAGCATAACCAATTCTTCTGCATTACAACTGTCTACAGGTTAAGAAGTTTATTAATAGCGTTCCCTGTAGCTTGTACTGAAGCCAAAGCATAATAAACTTGATGGAATGATTCCTGCCCACTCCGTACTTTGGGTTCAGCCATGATTGCCAACATTAACTGAAAGAAGTTTAAAACTGAGGTTAATTATGTGTGCAAATGGATTCAAGATTACTATCATCATAATTACAAATAATAATAAGTGTGTTAATTCAGTAATGATACTACAGATGACATGCTCTGCTGTTGGCCCAAGAAAATACTGATAGAGCACAAATAGTAAAATCCGATCAGTCATTGTTTGAAGAACGGCATCAAAGTGAGGTTGATTCTGAATGTTAAGCTCTACTCACTAGGGGCACTGTGCTGCCTTTAAAGCCTACAGGGAAATCCCATATGGATTACCTTTTATCTTGGCTGTAGAATACTTTTAGGTGCAACTGCAGGAGGCAGGAGTTGGCAAAACCCTATGTAGCTGGCCAAGGATCATCTAGATTTGAACGTTTCTGCTCTTCTGTCCCTTTTATCATCCATTTCCCTTTGCAGGCCTCTTGAGTACTGCTTCTTCTCTCCTTGTGTCTTCCTCATGTCAGAGCTGTTTTCTTGGCCTTGTTTCTCTGCCCTTTCACATCTGCCTTATGGTTAAGAAGCTGCAATCCAGACTGGCACCCCAGCCTGTCAGCTCTAGAAGAGCTTTGCTCGTATTTCCGATGGCTTCCCTAGTATGTCTGAGTTCAACTGTCTTGATTGTTGTTTCTTTCCATCACTCACTCTGTGATTTCTTGTACATTGGGATGTCTGCAAGT
Source organism: Amazona ochrocephala (assembly GCA_039720435.1). Taxonomy (NCBI): domain Eukaryota; kingdom Metazoa; phylum Chordata; class Aves; order Psittaciformes; family Psittacidae; genus Amazona; species Amazona ochrocephala. The sequence goes on along the minus strand of CM077878.1, from coordinate 117,946,332 downwards.
AATTGCTTACTAGCATTATCTGACCTGTCTTCTGATTGTATTCCTAAATAATATTGAAAGGAGATCCTGCAATGAGAAGATCTAATGTGTGCTGTGTTACCTGGGCAGGAGTCAAGCCCTGAAAGGTGTGATCTCCTGGTAGCTCAGTTATCAGTATATCCTAAGAGCCCATGCCTTCAAGTGTCAGTAGCACAGATTTGCTGTATGGGAAGCAGAAATATGCTGTAGTCTGAAGGCAGCTGTTATCAGCAGAGTCGATTGCTGGTGCAGGAACAGGTGAAACATTTGCAGAGTGTAAGTTCTGAAGACATTTGTTACAGGATGCCTGGAAACAAATGAGGAGGAAAGAGAACTGAAGCTCTCAAAACAGTGGCAGTTCTGATGTTTTTAGCAAGCACACATCTCAGTAAAAACTCAGTAGTACATTTGTGTGTATGCATGCACACAATGATATAACACAGCAGAGGCTTAAGCAAACAGTACTGTCCAAAGCAATAGTATAGGTTGTTTGTTGATCACCCATGTCTAGTGGAAGGTGTCCCTGCCTGCGCTAGGGGGTTAGAACTAGATGAGCTTTAAACCTCCTTAAAACCTAAACCATTTTACACTTCTGTGATTGCTAGACAATACTATAAAGAAGCATGTGTACTTTTTAAATGTTGGGGCGGTGGGGGGGGGAAGGAAGAAAAAATTGCTATTACCTTTTAAAGGAACTTGTAATTCTCTCCTGCTTGTTGCTTTTCATGTACAGCTGTTAGCACAAGAGTTATAATGTAATAAACCATAAATGAGGTAGGATGAACCCAAAATCTTGTGGACCTACTATTCTTAAAGTAAGACCCACTCCATCTTTCTATGGCGAAAGTAGTCTAGGAGTAATCTGTAAAGGATGTCTGCATACAGCTAAAAGCAGTAAGGAGTGATAATCAGATTAGCAGCAGTGACAAAGCATGAAACCAAAGGAGCATCAGAAAAGTAGTAGCAGAATGAAACTGATCTGTGCATTGATGCCCATGACTCCTTTATATAATTTCTGTTATTCCCACAAATATCTCGCAGAAAAGAAACCAGCAGTGTTAAAAACAAGGTAGTTTTTCACATGGACCTATGCAGCTTAAAGTAGACATGGCAAAAGCAGAGACTTAGTAAGATAGGAACATCTAAACAGTTGAATTGTTTCCAATGCAAAACACATTATTGTTCTGTGTCTTTTTTTTTTTTTTTCTGACTGGAATTGTAAAATCACATAAAAAGCATTAAAAAAAGTTTATGAATTTCATGCTCTTGCAATATGAGTGCCCTAAACTGACACTAGTATTGTGCAGCGGGTCCCTCTCAAACACTATGGTTGAATTGTCCTGTTTCTTACTGGAGCATAGGCTGAGAGGCCCCATTTATAAGTCCTTGTCCATGACGCAGTAGAAGAATGGTTGCAGAATGATTCCCATGCTGATGTCTCCATTTCTGCCCCCGCAAGTGAAAAGATACGGAGAAGTGTTGCTACATTTTTCATCCCCTTTAAAGCAGGGAAATACTGGGGTTGTCTCTTGTCTCAGACTTCTGACTGACGCAGTGCACACTACTGCAGAGCCTGAGCCTTTTAGCAGTACATTGAGGAGCATCACTGATGCCTGTTGTATGTGCTTCTCCCTTTCCTTGCTTCTCTGCTTCCCTAGGCTTTATTAGATTTCTGTATGGCATACATATGTCCAATTCATTAAGGCAGGTTGAAATATGTTTTTCTCTTGTAAGTCTGCAGAAAGTGTTGAAGCTTGTGATAAAGTGGAAAGTGTTGATGCTGCAGGGTTTGTACTTCACAGCCTTGTAAAGCCCCTCAAGGAAGTCTGTCTCCTGCACAAATGAGATTTACCCTTTCCAAAGACGGTTCCTCTGTGCTTGAGAAGTGGCACTGCCTGTGATCCTCCTCCCAAGGTTTACATGTTGCCACTAGTCCTGGGTATCTTCTACGTGAACACCTATTTGCATCCATGGCCTAATGAATCTCAAGTCTTCATATTGCTCTCTGTAAGTGCTGAGATGGTGGAGGATGACTACTGCAGGGTATAATTTCCTCTGCATATGTAAAACAGGTGAGCAGCCTCTAGCCAGGCTGAAAATTTACTGCAAGAAGTCTTCAGCAGTGAGAGCAGTTTCTTCTTGTTACTAATGGAGAGACCTGGCATTGAGATCAGTTACTTTTTGATTCCAGAAATAATGCACCTTTTTTTGGTAACAGTTGTCATAAGTGTTCTTTTTAATGTGTAGAAAAAAGAGAAAACATAAAATTGAATATTCTTCCTAGTTTTAGCAACATTATGAAGGGCATTGAGCACATTTGTATGTTTTACAGTCCATATAAATATGGTATAGGCCAAGTCTCTCTAGCTTAGGATGTTAAAATTGTAGCTGTAACATACATGAAAACATTTATTCATTTAATTAAATGTACTTTTCTGTTTCCTGAGAGGAAGGATTTTGGAGCAGGCTTCACAGATCACCTTGATTTAGCTCTAACTACATTCATTTAAAAATGTTTGCTGTGCTGGACGTTTCAGCTTCTTCCAGTCTGGGTTTGCCTGCTGTGAATATTGCTCTGGTTGCATGGATCATTGAGCAGAGAACAGATATGCCCTTCATTGCTCTCCTCTAATAATCAGTAGGGAAGTTACAGCTTATGTTTCCCTGTAATGAGGTTCTCAAACAAACAAACGAGCAAACAAAAACCCCTCTTTGTAGCTCATGGGAATAGATGCTCTCTGAATTGTCTTGCTGACTCATTCTCATTGTAGGTGCTTATGCTTTGGGTCCCATGGTGTTTGATCAGGGAATGAGTTCACATTTGAAATTTGCATCTCTGCTTTTTTCACTTGCTTATTGCTGGATGTTTACTTTCATCTACTTGAAACCTGCAGGCTTCAATTTCCAGTCCTAAGAAAAGAAAGCACATGGAAAAGCAAGTCATGCGCACTTAAACTCATGAACGTTAAGAACCTATTTTACTTCTTTTTGCGTCCAGTGTTGTCCCTTTCGCTTCTAGACCTTCATGTAGGCACAGTGGCTCTGATACTATCTCAAATAGCAAACATTACTTAATAGCTCTAACGAAATCTCATCAAGCAACTGATCCCTAAAGGGTATCTGCTTTGGTAAGTGCATGTAAAAATAATCAAGTTATAAATCAAACAAATTAGTTGCTATCTATTCCTTTTATGTTATTGTGCTACTGATAAACAGAAAATCCTCAGGAACTGGCATGTCATTGTAAGTCTGTGTTTCCCATTCAAAAGAGAACTATACCTGGCTTATTTCAAATAATGAAGAAAGGTGGTTGTTATGGGCATATTTGTAGTGTCCTGCACCATTGTATGAGTGACTTAAGGCACCCTGTTTCTCATTCAGATCCGTACAGAATATGTCCCTGGCCTCTTCCATAACTAAAGTCTCTGTAACACTAAAGGCATCTGCTCCAAAAAGATGAACTCAGGACAAACTAAATCCTTGTATGAGATTGTATGGTAAATCAGCGGTGTGATTATCAGCAGGCTATGTTTCTGCTCCCCAGGTCTCTTCCCTATTCAGCCAACAGGATGATTCAGTTCGGCCTGTACAAAATTGCAGTGGACTTTGTCAATATTTCTGTTTACTTGGAGCGAGGCATTTGCAGTAGCTGTAGAGCAAGGAGATCTAAGATCTAACTGTTGGAATTGCTGTGTTTGGGCAAGTGTAGAATTCACCCACTCACAGTGAATTTAGGCTGATGGTAGCTTTTACTTTTGAGGTCACCCTCAGAAGTTTCTCTCCTTCAGGATTATATGCCTTGATCTTTCTTAGCTTCATCTGCAGTCTATAAAGCCACATCAGTTGTGAACCTTTAAGTCCAGGTTAGATGAGGCTTTGATCAACCTGGTCTAGTGGAAGGTGTCCCTGCCCACGCAGGGGGGCTGGAACTCGATGAGCTTTTTAACTCTTCCAACTCAAATCTTTCTGTGATTCAACATAGGCTGTTTCTTATAGCAGCAACCCTGTTTTCACTTGAAGACTAAAAGAGCTTTTTTTTCATAACAATTTCAGTGGCTTTTGAAGTCGTTGCCAGCAGTAAATTTATACCACTGGACTCAAGTTACTAAAATAAGTAGGCCTGGCTTGGTTCTCTCTGGGATGACCCATTTCTGGGGCCACCATTAGATGCACGCACCCTCATGTTTCATGTTTGTTCTAAAGAACAGTGACATCTCTGATTCTTTCTTGCTTAGGAGGCTGACAAACCCGTTAGGCTCTAGGAAGGCTGAGCTTCCCTATGCTTTGGAGACAAAAAATAGAACAAGGTATAACCGTGACCCTAGAAATGGTTTCTAGAGGAGCTATGATACTGTTCTCTGTGGAATCTGTGATAATAAGCATGCCAGCTCCAAATACTGAAGTAAACTTTGGTTTATGGAGACATTTACTTGCAAGTGCAGTGTGCAGGTGCTATACAGAAGCACTTACTGGGTAGTTTTCTGCTTAGCCTCAAAGCCCTCACTGCTCTAGAACCTTGAACTGAAAGACAGTAAACAGTCTTTTCTTTCTCCTTTCTTCAATAATCATGACCATTACCTGGACTAGGGCATGTGTAGAAAGGCCTTAGTTGTGTCTGCAGTGTATCATATGAGGAGATGCGTCTCATCACTAGGAGAAAGCAGAACACGAGATGTCTAACAAGAGAGCTGTATGTCCATTTTTATGAAGGTGGTAACCAGGTTGACCATGGAGCAATCCCAGTTCATGCTCAAGACTGCAGTGGTGTAATTGTGTAAGAGATGAGGGTATAATCTGCTCTGAAAATATTTAACTATCTTACCATGCCTAATAGCAGTTAACATTGCAGCAGAGGTAATGCATACTTACTGATTAGGATAGTTTGAAGCCTGTCACTGGTGCATGGAGATATATCCAGCAGTTCTATTAGGATTAATCCCACGTCCATTGCTCCTTAGGTATCCTCCTCCTGCTTCACTAAGAAAACCCATTTCAATTTTTGCCAGTTCAGATAAATAGTACTGCCAGCTAAAAGAGGATTTGCTTTCCTGCTCACCTTTCCAGGAAGCCATCCTTAACGGTATTTTTGAACAAAACTTATTTCATCCAACTTTATATAAAAGAATGTAAAGTGGCTTTATTCTGCTCCTTGTCTCTGTCTTCCAGCTCAGGGGGCTGATACAAGTTGAATAGCTGGTCTTACTATTAAAGACTGAGGTAAAGGAGGCATTAAGTACCTCAGCCTTTTCCTCATCCTTTTTCGCTATGTTTCCCCAGCAGAGTATGTGGGAGTGGTTCAGGTGGAGTGATTTTACTTGCTACATAATGAATTCAATATGCAGGCATATTTGTGTACAGGGAAAAGCTTAAGCTCAATGTGTCCCTATATGAACTAGTTCCCTTTTCGTAGTACCCCTTGCAGCAGTGGAACACAAAAAGTAAATGTCACACTGGCTATCACTGCAGCCGTTCCATGCTCAGCAAGCCTCGTGACAGCAAGCTGTTAACCGTGACGTTCGGTTGGTAGAGGAGAGGAAGCCAGAGAAAGCAGCTTCACATGATGCTGTACCTGGAGAGCAGAGTGGGAATGTACTGTTTGCAGTCTTCTGATTTGGAAACAGAAAGAGGAACAAAACTGGGAAGGCAGGAAAAAGTCATAATGTTGAAGTATAACTGCAGTAAGAAAGGGAACATTGCAGTCAAATATCCCCTACAGGGCTTTTGTGCCATGGTGGCTCACAAGCTGAGCTGTTTTGTTGTTTTTTTTTTTTCTCAGAGTGCATAAAGCCTGTAGTGTGTACAAAGGATACGCACAGAATTCAGGGATACTTGATGATGGCTGCTCACAGTTTTCTTTCTGACACCATAGAATGTTGGTGAAGTGATGGCTTTTATCTTGTGCCAGTTCTATTCCCCTTGCCATGTAAAGTCTTGGCTATCACTTGGCAGCTACAACTCATGCACAAGTGGTGCAAGGGCCAGTTCTCTGACTGTCTCCTGTAGAGATGGGCGAAACCACATCTTCCTCCCCTGTCACTTCTTTCCTTTTCATGCGATCTGTAATGTGGCTGTGATTATGCATGGATTATTGTATGCATCTGTCATGGTTTAACCCCAACCACAACTAAGCACCACAGAGCTGCTCACTCATTCACCCCACAGTGCGATGGGGAGAGAATCAGAAGTGAGGAAGCTCATGGGTTGAGATAAAAAGAGTTTAATAGTTGAAATAATAACAATATCATGGTAATGATAAATTAAAAGAAAAATAACAAAAAGAGAAATAAACCCCAAGAAAAACAAGTAATGCAATTTAATAAAAATTCCTCACCACCAGCCAAACAATGCCCAGCTTGTTTCTGAGCAGCATCCCCCTGGCCAGCTTTCCCTCTAGTTTATATGCTGAGCATGGCATCATATGGCATGGGATATCCCTTTGGTCAGGTGGGGTAAAGCTGTCCTGGCTGCATCCCCTCCCACCTCACCCTCCTCTCTGGCAGGGCAGCATGAAAAGGTGAGAAGTCCTTGACTTAATGTAAGCCTTGCACAGCAACAACTGAAACATCTGTGTGTTATCCACATTATTCTCATCCTGAATCCAAAACACAGTACTGTACCAGCTACTGGGAAGAAAACCCTCTCCAGACGAAACGAGGACAGCATTCTTTAATTTAAATAACACCAACAGTAGGGAAGTGGTAGCAGATTTTAATCATGGAAGGCTCAATAGTAAGACTCTTCTCTGGTTGACATCACTGTAAAATTTTAATAAGGCACAATGTAATTATCCAGCTGGCCTTTATCCAAGTCTAATGCCTGTGTTCTAGTAAAGAGAGCTTATATAATACCACTAGTGCTAAGGATCAGCCCTGTGACTGTCATCACACAGTGCCTCCAGCATGAAACCTGGGCACTGGGTTTTGCTTGTTCTTCAGCACCCCTTCCTCATCTGCTCTTGCCGGTGACTGATAGGGAAACATTCAGGTCTGAGAACATGAGAAGCAGTAAGGCTGCCTAATCAAATGATGCAGCTGGCTACAGCTCATCCTATGCCTTTTGGATCCATCCATGCAGAATGCTGTGGGGCCAGGGAGAACCTGGGCTGGTTTTACCCTAAAAGTGTTATGGCTAGTAACATGATGGCTGGACCTTCCTAGGAAAAAACTTCATTTCTGTTTCTCCCTCCCCCCGCCTTCTTTCCCAGTCTGCTGCGCATTCTCCACTAACAGTAAAACACAAAGGAAGAGCAAACAGAAAATCCAAAAAGGGCTAAGCATTTATGTTTTTTTTTTTACCGAAGTGATTAAATTACTAAAGCTCTGTATCAGGCCAAATGATGTCAACACTGAGTGTGCCAGTTTCTTTGGGGAGTGAAAACTAGAGACCTAATTCTTGATGAGGGAAGAGTTCAAGGCATCATTATCTGTCTGTTTTCACAGAGAAAATGGGCTTATCAAAGCAATGCTGATATATGTGTCAGCTTAAGGTGTTTACAGTTTAAAGATCTTGGTTTCTGCTGCTTTAAATGTTCTTTGAAAACAATTAAAAAAGTAATAAGAAAAATCATTAAGCAAACAGCAGGCTATTGTGCAAGGAGTTGGTTCCATTTACACTTCAATGCAATTTTTCACTGCTATTACTTTTTCTATTAAAACTTTTCCAAGAAAGCAAGGATTCCTCATTGCAGCTCTTTTTTTGGACAAATATTTTCCCATGTACAATATATGTATATTGCAAATGTTGCCAAGAATGAAATGGCACTGAATAATACACGCAAAGACAGTAGCAACCAGATCCTAATCCCAGCTGGAGCTTTTGGATGCTAATTCAATACAAATTAAAAATGAAAGCTGGTAATCTGGTTTTACCATCTGTATATCAGTTTTTCCATCAACCATCAAATTTAGTGTTTCTATTCTGAATTGTAGCCCACAGATAGGGAATTGACTCAAGTACAACTGCAATGTGAAATACAGGGAATTTAGTTTAAATCATCATGTACCACACACCTTCCAGGCTCAGGGCACAGCCTAAACCAATTAGGCTGTGATTTCTGCAGCTCTGGCACCTATCACACCAAGTTGGTGTCTAACACTTGTGATGGCCCAGAACTGCTAAACCTAAGGTCTCTTCACTCTTAAGCACTCCCCTCTCAAGTCTTGTCCTCCTGACATCAAGAGGACTTGGTGTGGAGTGCATTAAATCAAAAATATTTGTCCCCTATGTGTATCATTATTGTCAGGTTTTGAAATTGTCCAAGCATTTTGGTATATCTCAAGGTTTTGTAAGAAAAGCCTGGGTGAGAATTAAGTATTCTCTTGCCTATTTGCCTGTTTTACTTTCATTCATGAGGTTCTCCTTACGATGTGCTTTCCAACTGGGGAAATGATATGATCTTAAGTTCCTTTTCATTTCTGAGGCAGCTTACTCAGTGACCGTGAGTTTTTGGTTTTGTCTTTCTTCCTTCATCTTTAAAAATATTTATTATAAGCATTGTTTGATATATGCCTCAGTTGTATAAATAACAAGACTTTTCTCATAGAGGAAAACATAATGCACTGAATAAATGCACTTGCATACTTCCACCTAAAGGCTACATTTGATCCACACTGTTGTGACAATCACACTGGCCTTACCAGCTAAATAAATCTCTTTCTCCTACAGTGCTAAATCCTTGCTAGCCATTCCAAGATACAACAAATACTAGCCACAGTTGTGCAAGACACAGATACTGCTTTAGTGTGATTGGTGTGCAACGTGTAGTCATTACAATCTGCACAAGCTTTGAGGCGCATAAGACAAAGGAAGCATCAGTAGCAGAGAATCAGCAAAGGAGTGACAGCCAAGAGCACTCAGAAATTCCACTGAGAGACTTGGTGATGAGCATTATCCCATGTGCCTGAGGAGACGGGGGGATGCAGCACAGAGGAATGTTACTGGGGAGAGCAGAGAGGGAGGGGAGCTCTGAGATTGCCTGTACTCATCCAGACTGAAAAGTAAATGTCTATCATGCAGGAGCTGTAGAAACACTGTTTGGTCCTACTGAAAGTGAAGATGGCAGAGACCAGTTGGTCTTACCACCTAGCAAGCCTAGGAGGCTTGGAAGGGATTTGAATCTTCAGTAGCATTTCTAAGAGTCACATCTTCTGGGACAAACCCAGCTTCTTTGTTTCAGTAAAGGGTGTTGTGTTTTGATTTGGTTTTCTTTTTTAACACTAGTCACTTCCCAGTGCTGCGGAGATGCTGGATGTGGAGTGAAACCCATTCCTGGGGCGGAGAGCAGGACAGAGGCAGATCTCAAGGAGAGCCCAGCACATTCCTTAGCAGTGTGTGTGTTTCTCCTGCATCTTCTCCCCTCCTATCACAGGCACTGATCCTGTATTGTTTTGGCAAAGTGTTTGATACACATGTGACCTTTTTTGTTTTATTTTTTAAAATCAAGTCTCTGTGAGCACAGGGACAGGTTCAGCCCTTTCCAGTTCACATTTTCAAGCTTATTTGCAATGATGACAGTGAAAACATTTATTCTTAATGGTAGTTTTTGAAAGTGGAGATTCTGCTGTACTTGTGCCGTTGGGTCAGTGGGCGCACCGCAAAGCTGATGCCTGTCTGTTGCTGCTCAGAGATGTTTCCCTTCAACCAGGAAGACACTGTCTCACATGACATCCTTCTCTCTAAGTTGGAGAGACATCAATTTGATAGGTGGACCACTCAGTGGATAAAGAACTGGCTGGATGGCCGCGCGCAAAGAGTAGTGCTCAGTGGCTCAATGTCCAGCTGGAGACCAGTAACGAGTGGTGTCCCCCAGGGATCAGTGTTGAGACCGGTCTTGTTCAACATCTTTGTGGGTGACATGGACAGTGGGATTGAGTGCGCCCTCAGCAAGTTTGCCGATGACACCAAGCTGTGTGATTCAGTTGATACACTGGAGGGAAGGAATGCCATCCAGAGGGACCTTGACACGCTTGTGAGGTGGGCTGATGCCAACCTGATGAAGTTTAACCATGCCAAGTGCAAGGTCCTCCACCTGGGTCGGAGCAATGCCAGGCACAGCTCCAGGTTGGGCGGGGAGGAGATTCAGAGCAGCCCTGTGGAGAAGGACTTGGGGGTGTGGGTTGATGAAAAAATGAACATGAGCCGGCAGTGTGCGCTTGCAGCTCAGAAAGCCAACCGTATTCTGGGCTGCATCAAAAGGAGCGTGACCAGCAGGTCGAGGGAGGTGATCCTGCCCCTTTACTCTGCTCTCGTGAGACCTCACTTGGAGTATTGTGTGCAGTTCTGGTGTCCTCAACATAAAAAGGACATGGAACTGTTAGAACAAGTGCAGAGGAGGGCCACGAGGATGATCAGGGGACTGGAGCACCTCTCATATGAAGATAGGCTGAGAAAGTTGGGGCTGTTCAGCCTGGAGAAGAGAAGGCTGCGTGGAGACCTCATAGCAGCCTTCCAATATCTGAAGGGGAGCTATAGAGATGCTGGGGAGGGACTCTTCATTAGGGACTGTGGTGAGAGGACAAGGGGTAATGGGTTTAAACTTAAACAGGGGAAGTTTAGATTGGATGTGAGGAAGAAATTCTTTACTGTGAGGGTGGTGGGGCCCTGGAATGGGTTGCCCAGGGAAGTTGTGAATGCTTCATCCCTGGTGGTGTTCAAGGTGGGGTTGGACATAGCCTTGGATGGCATGGTTTAGTGGGAGGTGTCCCTGCCTATGGCAGGGGGGTTGGAACTCGATGATCTTGAGGTCCTTTCCAACCCTAACTATTCTATGATTCTATAGGAAGGACCTGGAGAACATAAGACCCTCAGAAGTTTTTTCTCTCCATTTCACCAGGGTGGTTTCCTCACTGCTGCATACCCGCTCCCTAGCCTGAGGGCTGCTCGGCATCAGTAGAGACTCGCAGTTGCTCACAGGATTTCTTTAGAAAGCAGGAAAGAAAAACACTCCTATCAAATGTGCCATTTCTTTCCAGTTGAAAACGTGTTCAACCACTGTAACTTTCCCTGTCCCTTGCTTTGATGTCAGATGTTTCACCTGCACTTTCTGGTCTGTGGGAAATGTATTAAATTAAGGTTTTTGAAGGGTGCCCGTCTTCAGATTCCCCTCAAGAGGCCTCATCTGTCTTTGTTTCTCTCTGTGCTTTTGAAAGCTTGAGTGTGTTCTTAAAAGCCACACTAAGGTTCATTCATCAATGTGCTGTTTTTTCTAGTAGCTTCTTTGTGGTAAATTAGAGTTGGTTTCTGATCACAGTGGAATGGGGAATGAATTGAGTACAATGTGGGGAAGCTGCTTGGTTCCAGTTTGTATGTCTGGATAGGCTTGCAGACAGTGCAAGATTTAAAAAGCTCAAGAGCATTGATCTTTATTCTAGGCCTCTGAAAAAATTAATCTGGTTCATGTCTCATGGAAATTTCACGAGTTGAATGACAGTTGAATGAATAAAGGGAGAAATGCTGCCTTACCTTGCAGAAAGCAAGCGTGGGAAGCGTTTTGGAGGGCTCTTACTTGATTAGTTTGTTTTTCTTTGTCTTGCATCAGGAAAACTGTTGGGACAAATTGTTGCAACGTGTTTGATCTTCTCATGGGCACAAGAAATTTCCTGCAAGTCAGACTTGGGTAACAGAAAAGCAAGGGCTGATTGGACCTGCTTGTTAGGTGCTGCTTGATTGTAGTGACTGAGAAGTGCTTGGGAAAAATGTGTTAGGATTACTTCCCTTTGCATTTAAAATTACTATCATTACCTGTACTGGGAATGTTTGCATCCTCCAGCGATACTGGGAAGGGAAGTGTCAGCATTGCAGCTGTTTCTAAACAGGAATGGACTCAAAACAATGTTACTCCTTGTGCTTGCTGCCCCTATTTTCAAGGACACTTCTATTATTTCTCTGTTAAGTTTATCAGGTGCCAGTTAAATGCATTCTTCTGCATGCAGGCATGACATTACAGGGCATTTCTGCTTTGTTTTACATTTGCTTTGCTGGTAGACCATGGCTTTCCTTACCTGTGCCTATGAAATTATTTTCCAGCATTGCTGAAGGGAAAAGCTTGCGCTGCGGTCGTGCATGGGCCCCTCCTGTTTCAGCAACGCTGAACTCCAAGCACCTCACTGGTGACTTTGAACACAAGTTAAAGAATAAAGTCTGTATTTTAAACTGTAGAACAGATGTAATCTGTCTCAAAGCCAGGAGTTGAATGCGTTCTAACCGATGTCCACCTTTCTTGGGTTTAGTTTAGGGTATTATTTTGTTATTTAATGAAATTCAATTTCATTGTTGAGAGAAAGCTGGTGGAGAAAGCCCCTTGTTAAAATGGTATTGAAGAAAGCCATGCTGAATGTAACATTTCATTTCTGCATAGCTAAGGGGGATAATGTATTTGCCTTGAGCTCTTGCATTAGTATTCCCAGCTATTGAAAAACAGAAATCATAGGGTTTGGGTGGGTTTTTTCTTTCTTTTGAGCCGTTTGTCTAGCTCTGGGTGATACGCTTACTAGTTAGAATTGAAAAAGCTATTAATTTTTACCTAATTTATTTGTATCCCTGGGGGCTCTTACTTTCTCACAGGAAATAAAGAGGGCTCTTAGTAGCCTCTGTTTGGCTGCATTATAGATTTGGGATTTTTTTTGTTCCCCAAATGTGCTGAAGCTGTTTCAGCTGGGTACAGATTCTGACTGAAGCCGGACTGACCCATTTGTCGCCACAAACTCGCATAAGTCTCACAAGCTTTTTCCTTGGTCTGATACATGTATCGGTCATGCAGAGATTGTTGCGTTTTTTAAAGGGTGAAACCCGGTGAGCAAAAAGTTTTTTCCAGTAAACCATCTGACCCAAAGAAAATGAAAAGCAGGTCTCTTCTGAGTGCTTTCCCCCCCTTTCTTTTAGAATTGCTTCATTAACTCCCCGAACTAGGTTAACTACTTGGGGACCTCTTCTTATAAACTGCTGCTGCTTCCCAATGGCAAAGCATCAGTAGCTCAGAGAATGCTGAAGGCAAAATAGAGAAAATATTTCATATACAACATACAAACCACAGGAAGATGGAGAGTAGCCCAGTATTTGGGTACCCACTTGAGGCAAAACTCAGGGGCTTTTACTTAATCTGAGGAGAAGAAGAAGAAGCGCTCATTGTCTCCATGTATGCCTGTGTCTGTCATGTTATACATGAATGCTGATAGGTTTTTCCTTCCTTTCTTATTCCTTTAGCTAGGAAACTATGAGAATATAGTATTTGCAAAGACCCACACAGAGATGATGATCTGTCTGTTACAGTGATTTGCCATTAGCCTTGTGTGATTGTAGTGAACATAATGGTGGGAGTCTTGCTCTCATGTAGGCATGAGCACCTAAGGAGGACAGGACAAGAAAGAGGAAGACCTTCCTTTCAAGTTCCTTAACATTGCTTTTGGCATGTGGCAAGGAAGCAAGCCATGACACCCACTGCTATGGACAACAGCATCCACAGATTTGTATGAGCATCTGGGCTTTGGTTAGAGATTCTGAGCTGTGTTTTATTCTGCTCTTGGAAGTGAGGAGGCAACCTACCTGGAATAGTTTGTGGTGAGATATAGATGTGGATGACACAAATTGATGGTTAGATATTTCCATCTATTATTTTCTTTCAGGAGGGCTGCTAATATATCATTGATTAATGGAGTTTATAAGCATTTGCACTTGTTCTTAAAACCCAGGTCAACCTCTCTTACAGTAAACGGTGAGTCCCAAGAATGGCCCTGTCTGAAAGGGGGGTGATCCCACTAGTCATACCCTGGGACAGGTACAGGCAGAAAACTTCATGAATCCAAGGCAGATGTAATAGAAATAAGGGCTAGCAAGCCTCGTCATCACAGCTTCATAATATACAACTGAAATTAATTGAAACAGGTGACTTAATTTCATTGTCTGTAATGGGTGAGGAGTGACTGGCAAACCAGCTGAGTTCTCTGCGTGGGTAAGCATCTCCCACCCAGTGGGGCTCTCAAGACCAGCTCCCTCACTTCTTCTCTGTGTGATCCCGGTAGCATTCCAAAAGCGGTTGCCTTTGTGGAGCTGTTTTGGGGAGTATGCATTACCAGAAGCTCTTGATTGTACTGGGTAAAATTAATCAAATATGTTTTGAAACCATTATCTTGATGGTTGTCTGAGTCTGAAATGCTCTTGTAAGCAGCTATGAGAGGTGCATGTTGGCAAATGCAATAGGTGGTTGATTGCTGCTTGGCAGGCACAGTGTGTTGATACTCAAGAATATGTGAAGAACAGCTTTCAGAGCTAAAATGGTATAATTAATAAAAACAAGTTGCTCGTACGCCTGTAGTGTCTTACATTTGTGACATCAAGTTCTTGGATGATAGGCATTACAGGAGCTTCATATGTCATGGGAGACAATGACTGTACAAGAATTGTACATCCTGAAGAATGCTAATCTGCTAAGAACTGTGGAAATTGGAGAATCTGCCAGGAAATACGGAAAGAGAGGAGTCTCTGAATTCTTGTAATGTAGTTAATAATGCAACTGTGGCAGTTTATTTGTATTTTTAAGATGCAGCAGGTATATCAGATGCCTTTTATGTCAGAACATAGTGCATATAAACTGCGTACATTTGTATTCTCTATTAATTTTAATTCATGTTGAATTTATTTTTATTTCAATTAATAACTAATAAGGATTCAGACAAGTAAACAATTAGAAATACTTATTTATTTGTTCTACCATGTTTCCTTGAACTTTCTCAGGTTCCCTTTGGTTCTACACTAAGATTCACCTACCATCACTAAAACCACACCAGAAGTAAACTTTAACTAGGCTGTGATCTTGAACATTATTGTTTCAGTCCATGGTGAAGGAGCTTATCTCACAAGTAGACTAAAATGTGCCTTTGCTCTAAATGCTTCCAATCAGGAAGTGAAAGCCTGGCAGGAGAGCTTGTATATGTGGCAGCCAGTGATGAATGGCATATACCTGATGGTCTCTCAGGTACTATACTGCTTGACCAAGTCAACCCACAGCACTAAATCAAAGCCAATCACTTTCCTACCTCTGACTGTCATATACAAATAATGCCATAATGGAGCACAGTGCTTTAATAAAGATTTATGTATGTATTTATTTTCTAAAAGTGAGCTTCCACTTGCAGTTGGACTTACTCTCCCCCAATGTTCTCAGCTGCCTCCAAGCAACCAGCAAGCAAAAAGGTCTCTTAATAGCAAAGGAGGAGTTTTGACTGAGAAACAGTGTGTTCAGAGTTTGGCCAAAAAGAGCTGATGTTTGACACTCTTGTAGCATATTGCATTATTCATAGCATTGTTTTAATCTAGTAAAACCTTTAATTTTTTTCTTGTTGTTATTGTAGGTGTTCCATTTGCCTGGTAAATGATTAAGCATGTGCTTGTTCTAATTTTCAATGCCTGCAGGTGGTAGTGAGCAGAGCCGTCTCTAGCCCTGCTCTGTAAACAATACAGGTATTATTCTTCGCAAAAATCACAGTGTAGCTTTCAGTAGCGCAGAAAGTAGCTCTAGGCACTGAGCTTTGAATTGTGAAATAACTTTATAATTTAAATGTGTGCTCACATTAATAAAAGGAAGTACCACAGTCAAGACTGGCTGCTATAGCATGAATATGTTCATTTTGGCCAAGAAGGCGTATGTAAGTTGTTGTAGTCTCCTGGGATGATAAAATCAGACCACAGGTGGTTAATATCTGAAAATGTACTTGAATCTGCAACTCTTTTTCTGCATATCTCCTATGAACCTTTGTTTCTGGGGTTTCAGGGGATAGCCCTTTGTTGCTGTATTGGCTCTGCTCACCAGCTTTCATCCAAATAAAAAGGCTTCACAGCAGTGAAGCGGTGTTCAGGGCTGGGTTGGACAGAGCCTTGGGTGGCATGGTTTAGTGGGAGGTGTCCCTGCCCATGGCGGGGGGGTTGGAACTAGATAGTCTTAAGGTCCTTTCCAGCCCTAACTATTCGGTGATTCTATAATACTGTGCTGTTCTCTTCAGGGTTGCACTGCTGTATTTTGTGTTGGGAACAAAGGAAGAAAACATATTTCAACCTAGGACTACCTTTTAAATGCCTGGTGAGCTTGCGTGGCTGGTTATAGTTAAACTGTCTCATAATTTCAGTGATTAAATAAAATGTTGGCAAAAAGAGCTTACTGCAAGAAGTTTGTTGTCTTCACCAATGGTTTTGAAAAGCGCTGCTTCGGAGTTGTGATGCCAGCCTTTCATCAGGTAAATACAGTATAAACATAGGCCCTAGTTTGTGAATAAAAGTAAACAGGGCTAGTTTGATGGGCAACAAGCAGATGAGGAGATAAGTGATATCTTGCATATAACAGCACTGCTGTATTTTCTTGCTAAGGCCTGATAAGTGCTTAAAGGTGAGATTTGCTTTGATGAGACAGCTGAAATTACAACTTTATCTGTAGTGTAACAAGTAATGGTAGGAAATGATAATAACTGTATGCATCAATTCCGTTCAAACTGAGATGTGTGTGGTCCAAATTCTCATTTTATTGGCATGTCTGTAATCAGGGGTAGTAGCTAGAGTATCATCAGCATGTAGGGATGGATGTTTGAGTGACAGGACAGCGTAAAGATTGCAGTGCTGCTTCTTTGTGTTCAGTAGATGGGGTACTCTGTGGCTATTCATCTGTCAATGCACATGGATATTCATTCCTTGAAATTAAGGCATTTCTGTGCCATACTTTTTCAACATGCATTTCTTTATGACCATAGAAATGGTGCCTATTCTATGAAAAAAATTAAAGTAGTAGTGCTTAAGCCAGTGATAACTTGCCTTTATCTACAACAAAATATTAGACATCATTAAAGAAATTCTCCTGTTGTAAAATAATTGAAGTATTAATCTGCTTTTTACCTTTCAAGTGACTGTGGGAGGGAGAAAACTGAAAAACAAAACTTCAAAATGCCTGTGCAAACATATTGTTAATAGAAGAGGAGCTTGTCCTTGTGTTTGATGTAGTAACTTTAGACCCTGAGTCCTTGCTTCTGTTACTGGTCATTAATCCATACATGAATTACTGAGTCTGACAGTGGAGACATATGAATAGAGAATGCAAATTCTGGACAGATCAAAGTGGAGTTATCAGTGTAATAAATGTTTATGAGTTGAATAGGTTTACCTTTTTACAGGATGTCAGAAATGGTGCCAGAGTGATTCTTATCACAATGTTTTAAAGGGGCAAACTGATATGTAGTAAATTTCCACTTTCAAGAGGAATCTGCAGTGACATTGAGACAACAGATCAGCAAATGATTGGAAGCCAGCAGTGCAAATTCATTGACAAATTTGCAGTTCATTGCAAATTCAGCAGTATTTGTAGAGCACAAAGTAATCTCCACACATCTCTTCAATACTGCTAAGTATCCTTAATGACAAATATAAAGAAAACATGCTCTGTAAGTCAATTCTTTTTTTGCCTTAGTGCAGAATAATGTAGTGCATTTCTGCCCAGTCCTACGTTACTTCTGTGTTCTATATTTATACATAGTGTTACTATTGCAAATAGAGAGCAGAGGGTTTTCTTACCATCGTTGGGCTCATTATTCCACTCTGAGTATTAAGAGTATGGGTATTAAGAGTAGAAGACTTATTATGATTTGTTGCTTTATTCAATTGAAAAAGGAGATGGAAATAAAAAAGGGTACATCAGCTATTACCATTATTATCATCGTCATCATACCATTGCCTCCCCTCTTACTTACATTCACTCAGCAGTAGTGCTGCCTCTCCCATCTTGGGGGGTGGCAGCAGAAAGGAGGTCATCTGTCCTCTTTGTCACTTTATCATCTTTATCATAGAAAGAAGATTTTAAATTTTATTTTTTATTTTAAAAGCCATAAAATATCTGATTACTAATGCAGGTCAGGGACTTTTTGTGATCAAGAAAGTTTAACACCTTGTAATTCAGAAGAGTAAGAGTCATGGGGAAGTTGAGGCTTGTAAATTCCCCTACTCACTAAACTGCTTGCTTGGGATGGGATAAAGTGTTAGATTTCTGTATGAGCAAAAAAGATTTCTCCATCTTGTCTCAGCTAATCCTAAAATGCATGAAAATCTTACGTCCCTTACATTTAATTTAGAGGGGAGTAGAGGGTTGACACTGTCAGAAAATTGTGGCCAGCATAAAATGAGTTTAGAATGGAAATTCTGAGGGCACTGTAAAACACAAGCAAGGCATATTGTTCATCAATCAAGTCTAAAGACTTTTGTTACTAAAATATGTTGGTGTTTTCCTTTATGGTGACCTTGATTACCTGGAATGGCAATACTTCACTCCTATCCACAGCCCACCAAGCAGTATCTGAAATGCAGTGTTTTCTGAGAAGTGTTGCAGTTATTCCTTTGAGAACTGAAATGCTCCTTAAGAAACCTTGAGTAAAGGTAAGGCCTTTCACCAGACTTCAGAAGCCTTTGGAATATCTTTATTTGACATAACATAGAAAACATGCTTCAAGTTTACGAGCTGCAGGAATGAGGATTACAACAATGACAAGAGGGATTAGCCCACAGAGAGAAGAGATGAAAGTCAATATCTGTATCATGAGACCAAAGTAATGATTTTTCAAAATCTACTTCTACTAATGGTCTGTTGATGTATGGCCCCTCAAAATCTTGGCAGTTCAGCGGAGGTATTGACTCTGTTCAGTTTGGTTTGCACTGAAGTAGGCACTCTCAAAATACTTCCTTTCCCTTTATCCTTTTCCATTAGCGAGTGGCAGTTTATTGAGATCTTTCTTTTCTTCAGACACTTACTAGATCTAGGAATATTGATAGAAGAAAGAGACATTATGAAGGTTCACAGTGGTGAACCGTCTCCAGCTGCTGTACCTTTACGGTAATGAGCAGATTGTTAATCACTTGCTGCCCCTGTGTAGCTTTGGGAGGCTGCATGATTTGGCTTTGTGCTGCACTTTGCTGGCCTATATCAGAACTTGCTGCCTTTTTCTTAAGAGTCAAAACATGCCAAACAGATTAATATGTTAGTGTTCCTGAAGCTAATGAGGGAGAATAGTGGTAAATTGCCTGTTCTGTGTACAGTGCAGAAAATGTAGGTTGTGTCTTATTCATTATCAGTTATAAGCACTTAATGCTGTATTTAGAATCATAGAATTATAGAATGGTTTGGGTTGGAAGAGACCTTAAAGTTCATCCATTTTCAGCCCCCTGGCATGGTCAGGGACACCTTCCGCTAAAGCAGGTTGCTCCAAGCCCCATCCAGCCTGGCCTTGAACACTGCCAGGGATGGAGCATCCACAGCTTCTCTGGGCAACCTGTGCCAGCGCCTCACCGCCCTCACAGGGAAGAATTTCTTCCTTATAAGTATCCTGAATCTCCCCTGTTAAGTTCGAGCCCATTACCCTATGTCCTATTGCTACAGTCCCTGATGAAGAGATTAGAAGGATCAGTTTGCAAAAAGTTGAGAGCAGAGTTAAATACAGAATATGTTAGAGTCATATAACCAGACTCCTTGCTCTTTTCCATCATGCGCCTGCAACGTGAGGACAGGTATCAGTCACACTTCAGCTCTGTTAGGTATCATCTAGGTCATGACAGGGTTGCTGTGGCATGACCTTTGAATGACTGTACTGTCTTGCAGCAGATGCATTCATCACAAAAGCATGGGCTCTTGTGCTTCTCTGTAATGATAGTATTTATGAATAGATACCTGTATGAAGGCTCTCTGCGCCCTGTAACTCCCTGAGCTGGGTAACACGTATTCATTCCTGAGTATAATACTGTCTCACTTGTAAGAGAGGCACCGAAGATGAAAGTGAATCTTTATGGAGTTGGGCACAGCGCACTCCCTGTGATAAGGTATATGCAGTGAAATAAATAGCTGTCTGTAGAAACCCATTTGTGCACCTGCCATGGTGGCCCCCAGTGTATATTTTTAGTATTTATGTAGCATTTTTAAAGGTCTGTGCTTTCTATGAAGCAACTTTTCTTTATCCTAGGCAGGCTTTCTTTTTTTTTTTTTTTTTGGATGTCAATCTCTTATTCCCCATAGTGCAAGCTCTTCGATCCAGCAACGCATATGTTACAGTAACTGAAATCTTCTGACCTCTGAAAGTCCCACTTGTGAAATATACTATCATGAACTTGCTGTGATATTTTCATTATTTGGATAAAAATCCCACTGCTCCAGTAAGAGTTCTGCCTCACTAAGAACTGAAGAAGTGCCCATTAGTTCCCACCAGCCCACAGTATATCTGAAGGAGGACTAAAGGCATGGTCAGTGACTTAACGAACACCTTATCTTTTCATAAACAACACGTCACCTCCAGGGTCACAGCTGGTTCCTCTCTCCTCCTTCTATACCAGAATAAGAAGGGAATGTATTAAAAAGAGAGCAGGAGAAAAAGGCTGAAAGGAAAGGAGAGGAGGGAAAAGGGATTGATCAGAAAGGAGGCAAATTCATGGGTCACATCTTTGTTGCAAAACAACCTTTCCAAGATAAGCATCTGGTGCCTGGGGTGTATGTAGCCCCACTGCTAGTCACAGCTACACTTGTCTGTGTGTTGCTCAGACCCAAGGCATTTTGTGCTTTAGGAAGCCAAGATGCTTTAGAAACTTCTCGATGCTTTCTGGAAGCAGGCATTTAGCCAGCAGAAGGCTTGATTGTGTGAAGGCACTCGAATGAGCATGCTCACTACAAAATAGGTTAGCAGGTTGATATTAAAAGCTGGTTTGGATGAAACATTGTTGTGCCCGGTGGGTGAAGAGCACTGCTTGTTGACATCGTTTGCATCTAAACAGGGCTTAATGGGGCTAGGTCTGTATTGGAAGGCCTACATTGGTTGGAAGCTTGGCAGATGTGAAAAAAGTAGGTTCCTGAACCAGTCAGCTCCTTCATTTTCTGTTGCACATGCTCTACCACGACACTCTGTATTGTCTGAACCTTGAAGTTTCCAGAGCCACAGAAGTCTCTTTCATGTCACCAAAGCATCTGTGCCAAAAGAACTTCAGACTTTAGTAACCTACTGCTTACCATCTGTTGCTAACATACCCTCTAAGGTGGATAGTTCAGGAGACAGCTGTATTGCTTGATAAAAGCAGCAATGTGTCTCTTGAATGATGTTCTTGCATTTTCAGTAATAAACGAAGTGGCCCAGGGGAGAGGATGGAAAAGAGGGAAAGCTGCTGAAGTTTATATGCAGACGTCGAAGTTTTATTAGCACCATCTTTTGCACCAGCTTGCACCAAAGCTTGTCAAATACCCTGATAATACAGCAACTCTCTGTGAGCAGCTTCACTGAAACCCGAACGGTAGAAGCAGTTTTGACTGAAGTTTTATTTTCCATTCATGCACGCTTCAGACAGATTGAAACTCTCCTATGTCAAACAAACATGAACAGGCTATGAGAACAAAGTCTTGCATCTTTTATAAATGAAGTTGGATTTCTTTCAGCTGTACTTTGAACATCTCAGTACAAATGCAGAAGGCTGTTGAACACATCATAACCTGGCACAAAAGGACAGTCTTTAACACCTTAGATACTGTTTCTGAAAGCTCATCTCAAGTTATATGGCTTAAGGAGGCGAATGTAATGATGTATGATAGAAGACAGGGAAAAAAAGAAAGAAAGCTTTTGTTATTGCTCTGTGTAACATGCGTAACATGTGTAACATGTTACTTGTTTGCTTTTGGCTGCTAAGATGAGTATTTAAATCACTCAGTGGGTCAAGCCATCCTCTAAGAGAAAACTGCATGGATTGGTTTGCTCAGTTCAGGAGAACAGACAAAGAAAGAAGAAAAGGGTATATAGAGCCTGTCCTGATGAGTGAAGGCTAACAATGAGGTGCAGCCTGAAATGCAGAAAGTGGGCTACATTTGTGTCTATATATATATCAGGATACATAACAGATGATAGATGATGATAGCTGGTAAATGTAGCGTATATGTGGATTCATGGAGTTTTATGATGTGCTTTTTCTTTTAACTCTTTATCCGTAATACAGAATAACAGAGCTTTCTAGAAGCTAATGGCTGTCCCTCTTCCCCCCATTGTTGCCCCTAAGAGACAACACAACAGCAAGTGCTTGTTGTAAGGTTAGGTCCATGGGAGCAATAACAGCAGATCACCATGGACTTGGAAGCCCATAATCATAGTCCTGGGGAGAATGGAGGGGTGATCCTGTCAAAAGAGGGGTGGATTTATACCTGGAGGCACTAATACAAGGGAGGCATTTATTTTTGACGTTGAGGTTTTCTTTTAAAACCATACTGAGCTGCAGTTTTACTCAGAATTCAAAGATTATGAAAGAAAACCTATAATAATAATTAGACCAAAGCATGGTAATTTATGCGAAGTGAACATAAAATCTACACACTGAATTACACCTACAATACAGTAGGAGCGGATGTTTCATTAAGTCAGGACAATTCCATACTTAAGTTGATAGGGCCCAAAATATTCCTCCTGAAGAGTGTACCTCATTCTTTTCAGTGGCAAAACAGTGCATGTTTATCGAAGAACAGAAGTCTGTCCCAAGGTAAAACATCTTTGTCTGACACTTCAGCCTTTAAAGGCTACTAGATCTCTACACATAATTAATACTTCTCTGGTGTATGAAACGTACTAACACAAACGTAGGGTCAAGCATTTAGCTTCTTGCAACTAATCTTATTATCACTCTTGTGGAGCATCTAAGCAATGTAAAAAAGTGAGAAGACCACATTGCCTGTGGCTAAGTGCTTTACTGCAGATGGACTTCACAGCCCCCGGACCCGCGCTGTCAGAAACAAAGTGACGTGAAATTGCCTTAACCTCTTCACTTCTGAAACCCAGGGGATTAGCACACTAAACCAGCTCTTGCTAGTATGGTAAGCCTAATTCCTGTATAAATAGGCCTCTGAGGAAGATGTTTCACATTTTGGTGCCTGATTTATTGAGATCATCCTTCATTGAAAGCTGTGTACAGATCAGAACAAGCATCATCAAATCAGCAAACATTTACAGTTTAAATTCAAATATGTCAAAATAAGACAATTTTTGATTGTGAGATTTTTTGATTGAATCGTCATCAGCTGCCACTTTGAATATTGTTATCAGCTAAGGACTACTATAAAAATCCTCTTACTCTTTTTTCAGCATCCTTGTCTTGAATCAGCTGCAAGGACATGAAAAACTGAAGTACAAAATATGAGTAGAAACACAGTGCCCTTGACTAAGGAACAGGCAGTACTAAACTGAAACTGAATTAAGAACAGAATAAATATGGGAAGGCAAATTCTTTTCTGCACCATAATAAAGGAAAAATAGATTAAATATAGGGGATGTTTATGGAGTGCATGCAAGTGTATGTGTTAAAAAGAATTTACTTATCTACTGAAAAGCATGTATTTAAATGAAAGGCATGTTAGATTGCTTCTACACTACTTGTGTACACAGATTGGTTTTTACTTGGCCAAATTATAACTATCCTGACTTCCATTGTTTTCCAACAGGTGAGGTGCTGATATGTTATGCATAATTCTCTGATAGTTCTTCAAGGGAATTAATCTCTCTCTAAAGTAAAATGCAAAAGAATCATCAAGAAAATGTGTGAAAACAACCAAAATGTGTCAGCAGAAGGACCCAGTCTCATCTGTGACCAGAAACATAGGTGATGGTTTTTTGTTGTTGTAGACTTGAACTTAGAGAAATGTTAGTGAAAAATAATGGCTTCTTCTAAAAATCTAAAGTAATAAGGAAAATTGTAGGTTTTGCCCTCACACCTGGTAAAGTGCTGCATTTAGGTACCTGGAACAGTAAGCAGCATGAAAAGTTAGGAATTTCAGGACCTCCACTAATGCTATCATTCTATCATTTCTCTGCAAATAGAAAATCATAATTGTCCTCTTAATGGACCTCAAAGTTTCCATTTGAACAGAATCAGAATATGAATCTAATTCTCTTCTGGTTATGGGCTCTGGCTGCCAAACCGATATAACATGCTTTGCGTAATTTGAGGTTTCAGTGCAAGGCTCTTGCCAAGTAGGATGGTCTAATTAGCCCTTTCTAAAAGCCTAATCAAGAAAAGGCAGGTGTCTTTTTGTGTGTTGAACTCATTGATTTAAAGCCTTGTAAGGAGGGTACAGTCATCTTCAACCAATCTGCTATAGGGTAAAATCATCTAATTCCCTTAATGAAAGCAAAACTTTTCAGTGGACATTTGAGCTAACGGCTCTTCTCAGACCATCTTTGTTGGTTAGAGTGCATTTGTCTTGGGGCATGTGGTAGTGTGATACAGCCGGTATGTCTCGTGTAACGCACTGCCAAATCCTAGAGAATACACGTCGCTATCCTTTATAATGAGGTGACAGCTAGATGAGATGAGCCACAGGTACACTTCACACCATCTTCCTATCTCCAGGAAAGATCCACAAGATACTCCATTATAATTAGGATATTATGGAGGTAGCTGAGATGTACTTGTGTTGGTGAGAGCAAACTGCCTCTTTTGCAGTAAAGCCCAGTGCCTCTCTGCTAAGGGAGGATTGCAGTTCTGGTGTCCTCAACATAAAAAGGACATGGAAGTGTTAGAACAAGTCCAGAGGAGGGCCACGAAGATGATCAGGGGACTGGAGCACCTCTCGTATGAAGATAGGCTGAGAAAATCGGGGCTGTTCAGCCTGGAGAAGAGAAGGCTGTGTGGAGACCTCATAGCAGCCTTCCAATACCTGAAGGGGGCCTATAGGGATGCTGGGGAGGGACTCTTCATTAGGGACTGTGGTGAGAGGACAAGGGGTAATGGGTTCAAACTTAAACAGGGGAGGTTTAGATTGGATCTGAGGAAGAAATTCTTTACTGTGAGGGTGGTGGGGCCCTGGAATGGGTTGCCCAGGGCAGTTGTGAATGCTTCATCCCTGGCGGCGTTCAAGGTGGGGTTGGACATAGCCTTGGATGGCATGGTTTAGTGGGAGGTGTCCCTGCCCATGGCGGGGGGGTTGGAACTGGATGATCTTGAGGTCCTTTCCAGCCCTTACTATTCTATGATTCTATTCTATGATTCTGTGATTGCATACAACTTAGTTTTGCCCTTCACATCTGGTCTCTTGTATCCAAGAGCCAATGGCTGCTCCTGTTCTCCCAGTAAGATGATTCTGCCTGCTTGAAATATTCCAATAGAGCAGCACACACCTACTGCTCCACTCCCAAAGGGAAGGAGGAGAACAGTATGACACTCACATGTCTGCACCAGTTCTGCTAAATGGGAGTCTCAATTTTGCATCTTCCTTGTTCTGGGGGAGTGGTCCCAACCCAGTGAGCACTGCAAGGCTCTTTGCATGAAGGGGCTTGCCAGACCCTGAGGAAGGAGAGCTGTGAGAGTCCGACCTTCCTTTGCACACTCGAGTCCAGGCTCTATCTCCCAGTGTTAGCTTACTGGTGTTAGTCCGTAGTTACAAGTTCCTCACCTTGGGAGCATCTATCTTTGCCCACTGATAGCAAACTGAAACTCGGCTGATGACACCTGGGGAAGGTATGTGTGATAGGTTGGTTCCAACCTAATAAACTGCCAAGGATGTTTGTCTCATAGGAGTGAGTCAATTAAATGGTTAAAGACCTCTGTCTGGAGATGTTTGAAGGCCTGTGGCCTAAAGCACTTAAATCTTATCTTAGTTATGAGTTATACTTGCAATGAAGTAGTTCTAGGAAAAAAATACAACAAACCAACAACTCTATTCAATAGCTGCATCACTGAATTTTAATGCCATTGAGTCATATTTCCAAGAGTGTATTTCTAAGTGATTAATACTCTTGACTCAAACCCTTTTCCTTTTACTCTTTTTATTTGTAGATGGCAGTTATTGCTGCTTTTTTTTTTAACTTAGGAGAATTTGAAGTTTATGTAGTACCACAGAAGTATTACGTGGACTTCACGTTATACCATTTCCAGTTCAAGGAAGTAGAGACTGATAATGGCAACCTTCTGTCCAGAGGGCATTATTTGACTTCAGGATGCCATGGCAATACAACCTGGTGTGAAATACATATATTCCAATTTATCTGCTCATTGTGCTTAGGTTTTTGCTGTGTTTTTATTTTTGGTTCACCTTTGTCAAACTCCATCTTGTATTAGTTGAGCTAAATTAAAGGATAGTTAAATTGTAGGGTCTAGTGGAGGGTGTTCCTGCCCATGGCAGGGGGTTGGAACCCGATGATCTTTAGGATCCCTTCCAACCCAAACCATTCTATGATTTTGTGATACTAGGTTGTCCACACAGATGGAAGTTTGTTCATGCTTCTTCTGCTTCTCGGCTGTTTCGCTGAATTTCCTTGCAAGGCTAGCACACTACATGTGTTCCATGCATGCATGAATGCCTTCTGAAATGTCTACAACAAACTGGTTAGCACTGATCAAAAACGCAGATCTGATACTTCAAAGCAAAGGCCAATGGATCAGGTTTTTTGCCTGGTTTTGTGACAAAATCGTCTGTGTCTGTCAAGTGAACTGAATTTTGTTCTACCACCGTACATCATACTCTTCTCTGGTGAGACATGCATGCTTTTAAGCAATTTGAGTGTCAATTCAGGGATATGAAAATCAAGGCACCTTGATTCTATGGCCAAAGATTTCTGCCTGGTAATGCTACATCAAGCCAGTATTTTTTCAGTAGGTTTGGCTTTTCCTCTAAGGTCTCTGTTGAGTGGTACAGGAAGGATAAATGCTATTTCTGCTGCTACTGCCAAGCACTCAATAAATGTCAGAATATTTGCATCCTAAATAACCTACCCATTCTAATTTTTTTCCTGTAGGGCATAATCATCTTTATTCCAGACAGGTTCTCTTACTCCATCAAGATCAACCTGGCCTACTTTATATGTAAACTTTCTTTTGCCTGGCTAGATGCTAATATCTTTTTCTTCTAAATCCAAACTGGAAAGCCTGTGAACATCTAGGCAGAGTGAATATTGCAGGATCTGATTCTCCTTTTCTCCTCTCTTGTATGCTCACTTGATCCTGTACACGGTAGGCTTGAGTTTTCTTAGCCTGCTCTGAGGGCATATATAGCCATACAGGTGAATTATCACACAAGTTACAGGTAAAACAAGTTGTCCTTTTAGCAAGTTGCCAATGTACTTTAATCCACAAAGAATGTTGCCTTCGTTATCCCCCCCAGTATGATTAATTCACCTTTTGTTAATTGTTAATTGCAGCCATGGCTGTTGCTGTGCTCTGAATCGTTGCTGTATTTTCATTGTTTTGCTGTTTGTACTAATGCAGATTAACTGGATCCTGTGGAATTGCTCTTGGTGTCTGTGCAAATATCTGTCATCTTTATGTCTCAATCAATCTCATTGGAAGGAGTACTTAAAAAACCAAACAAAAAACCCACAACAAAAACTGTACTCTTTTTTTGACAAGCAGATGTTACATTTCAGCTAATGTTCTTTGGTAAGTAAATGTTAGCAACATTATCAAAGAAGTGGTGAAATATTAAGTAGTTAACTTTCATTGCCTCAAGGACAAATCTAATGAAGCTTTAGTGAGCCACTGGAGTGAGTTATGCTGCTTGATATGCAGGTTAGTATTTACCAGTTAGCGTTCAATCAGATATCCTTATGAGAGGTAGCCTCCAACCCTTAGAAGGATTGCTGGGTTAAAATGAATGCTAGCATGACATCATGCAATAATCTTCATGGGACTCTGCCAGCTGAGAAGAAAAATTTAACAAGACCAACTGACAAACTAAGAGTGGGGATTTAGATTTCTGGTAAAGAAAATCAGGTTCGGGTGGGATGTGATGAAAGCTGCAATTCTGCAGCAATAGGAGGAGGAATCAGAAGGATCTCCTTCGAGAGGATGCATGCTATGTTTATTTGTGCAAAGTGACCTTGTGATCCAAAAGCCATTAATTTGATAGCGCAGAACATGATCGCCACCCTGTGGTTGCTGGTAGAATTAGGCTAATGTAATGTGTTCCTAATTAAAAAGTAATTAATCCTTCCTGCTGTCTGCAGCAAAGGTTTTTGCATGTGCTTTTTGAATACAGCTGGGAGCTCGGAGGGGCAGGAGCAACGCTGGTTGCTCCCTTAGGAAAGGAGGTTAGGAGCTGAGGCTCCAGTGTGAGTGAGGAGAGAGGGTTTAGTTTGGATCTGTTTAGCTTCCAAAAATGAGAGCCTTACCTCTGTGTGTGAGCTATATATTTTTCAGGTTCCTCAGATGCTGGAATTTTACTTCATTTTCACAGGACAAAAAGACACATCCCCCCCAAAAAGCCATATGGGAAAAGTGTATTTTTCTGAACTTCTGCATTAGAAATTGCTCAGATATTGTTCTTGAAATTTCCCATGAAAAAAAATCAGCATGCTAAAAATGCCTAGAGGGGGCTATCCAAAACATTAGAGTTTAATAAGAAAATAGCCTTATACTTTCTTAGCAGTTTTCTGAGAGAAAGGCCTGCCTTCCAGGGGCAATTTTATGCAGGAGGCTATCTGTATGTAGGCTGCTTCAGCTGAGAAATCTTTCTCCTTTTGCAGAGGAAAACTGAGCAGATTAAGCCCCCTACTCTTAAAGCATCTTATATAAACATCTTCTTATCTGAAAACTTCAGCTCAGTTTAGCTAAATTATAAGCATCATAAAATGAAAAGCTTCCAGTAGAGAATGTGTGATATTTTTAGTAAGCCTGGTTGTCAATACTGTGTTTTTGTGAATGCTTAGTGTTCATGTAAGGTGCCCCCTATTATAGGCAAATAAAGCCAGGTACAGAAGAAACCTTCCATGGTGCAGCAGTGCTGTAGCTCACTGCACGTGGGACAGTTGGGGTGTCTGGGGCTGGCGATAGTCTCCAGGTCTTGTAGTCATAATGTGCAGGACATTTCTGTAATGTGGACTGCAGCTTCCATAAGGAATAAGGTTTTATAGAGCATAAAGCAAGACCTAGTTGGTTTTCTGCATCTTTGTGTTGGGTGATAAATCTCTCATCTCTCAGAGTTGCTGGAGCTGGTCTCTTCTCAGAAGAACTCCCTAGTGCCGTACTGTTTCTAAGCTATCCAGAGAGGCAGTTCAAGGGTGATCAGCTCAAACTTTACTCACCTGTCATTTAATTTAATTTAGAACTTAAAGACCTGAAAACTTAAGTCATTTAACCCGCAGCACACTAAACCTTCAGCACAAAGTAGCCTGTGTGGACTGCCCACCTTAGGGTGGGAGCTTATGCTAACATTTTGCTTCTACCAGATGCTTTTCCATCACACTGAGATCCTGTAAAGGACAGGAATAAATATAACCAGTCACCTCAAAATCAAGATTGGAGGTGAAGAAATGTAACAGCAGCACAGTGTTACCATAGTAACAGAAGCTCTAAAGTGATCTAATCTACTGTTAAATTCCAGCTCAGAGATGAACAAAATCAACATAACAGAATAAATGTTACATTAAAAGGGAACAAGGATATTTTGGGAGTGCTATTATGTTTGTGTCCCAAAATATAGCCTAAAAAACATATTTGAAGAGAGGGCGTTTTTTAGGCATTTGAATTGCACATTTATCTTATTTGTTTCTAATTTGGACTCTTAATTAATATCTGCTGAGGTTAGCTGTCAGGTGACCTTTTTAACACGCTGCCTGAGTTTGCTCTCACAGATGTATTGCTTCTCAGAGTGTTCCCCTTCTGTTGTACTGGTTGCACAGATGGAGAATGGTGGCCCATACACTAAACATCCCAGATTTTTCAAGCCATTAAAGCCTCACACCCCTTGCTGTTGCAGGATCTAAATGAGTTCAAAACACTGAATCTCTTCTAAACATTGGATTAGACCAAGAGGAGCTTCTGAAGGGGCTTGCATTGCTAGGCAGAGCCGTTTTCAGCATGTGTTTCTCTTCCTGGTTCATGTTGCTATGTCAATAACTGGTTTCATTCCGTTTCAAGAAAGCAGCAAAGCTTTTAAACTTCCCATGAACTTTATTCTCCCCCCCCAAAAAATTAGCTTGGATAAAAAATAAAGTCCTGAAATCTGGAAGTTTCTTGCATCATTTCATGGCATGTCACTCTGAGTATTGACATCATGCGTTGCCTGAACAGGGAGGAACTACTGAGTTTCTTTCAAGTTTTGTTTTAACGTCATTAAGAATTCTGGAGCTTCAGCCATCATTGAAGATCAGCTGTGATGTTGGGTTAAGGTATGGGGGGTTGGTTTGGGGTTTTTTTTATGTTAAGCAGTCTCTGCTTGTGCTGTAAATTTGAGATTTTAAATACCTGCTACTTAGGCATTTCTAAAGTAGCTGAGAAGTTCTTATTAGCAGCCTAGCTGAGTTTAATATTATTCTGACGTATGCATAGTAATGTAAAAGTAAAAAGAAAATAGCTGAACTAGGGCTGATACATTCGAAATAATTTCCCAAGAAATCTGATAACAGACATCTTACATTTTCCTTATACTGAACATTTTATTTTAGTGGCAGTTTGACCAAAACCCCCAGTCCTTCTGAATCTAAGCACCTGGCGTGTATTTCATTACAAGATTTGTCTTCACAATCAAAGACATCACAGAATCTCTTTCTGCTTCATACAGAAGAATAAATTAACTTTGTGTGTGTTTTAAAAGTAGGTCTTTAGCTGTATTTCATCAGCAAGAAACAGGTGAAAATGGAATTTGCAGAGCATGTCTTTCAGTTTACCTTAATAGCTTATAAACAGCATGTGAACAGCATGCTTTAGAGTTGAGTTTTCCTTTTCCAATAGCTGCTTTTAGAAAATGACAACTCATTTGCATGCAATTTACACACTGCATATTTGCAGGAATACATTTGACTTTTTGCACTTTTCTCTGGTAGCTGCATTTAATTTTCTCAGGACAGAATAGAAGCGTTCAGATCAGATTTTAAAAGACATCCTACATTCTCTGCATATGCAGACTTCTATTTGCAAAGAAGAGGGGCCTTTCTTTCTAGCTCTTTCTTGAACATGGTGTAAAATCTAATAATTTCTTTCTGACATCAAATCATGTATGTGTTTCTTTCTGCTTTATACCGTGTTGATCATTGTGGTATCTTCCATAAAGTTCTTGCCTCATTATTGAAAGGTAGTGAAAGTAAAGCTATTTCTGAGGCAATAATCCTTGCTTTTATGGTCTATTCTCCTTCATATTGATTGCTTGAATTTGAAACTCTCACGGCATTTTGAAGGCAATAAAAAAAACGGAAGAATGTATTTCTTTTTGCTAGTGTATACTTATTAAGCCTGGCAGAGCTGCTTATAAACTTGGCACAGTCAGTGTCACCAAATTCAGGTAAATGAGGAAAAAGAGCAATTTCCATGGAGGATGGAGCTGGAGCTTCCTTCAGCTGTTTTACAGGTATCCTTTGCCTTTCCAGCTCAGTTTGTCCTCCTTCTGCTTGAGCCTTCACTGAACTTGAGTGGATGAGGTTCTCTGGGTAGGAAAGACACCACCATTCTCCTCTCTCAAACTGGGCACTAAGACAAAATTCTGAAGTGCAGTGTAGTTTCCAAAGGACTGGGATAACTAAGGAGTCTGTGCCTCTCCATGTGTGTTAGGATGTGTACACTCTAATGGGCATTTCTGGGGTCCTGCTGGACCTACGTGGTTTCTTCATATTAAAGTGGTCAAGTAAAGAGTACAAGATAATATATATTAAACTGAGTCAAATTTATGAATCACTTTTCAAACATACCTCTGCAACAGGATTGAGATCCTTGTTGTGTGTAGAAGACACCAGAGGATGCAAAAGAATGTTCTGTTTCTTTTCCTACATATATATATGTATATGGGTAGCATCAGGTAAATATAGAAACATGCAGAGAATCTTCTTTTTGTCAAACCTGAATTATTATTTTAGTTAGATTTAGGGGTTCCAGTCAGTATTTCAATCCCTATATTTCTTGCATTGTGCAATCATATTTTAAATAGACCAGGCAGCTTAAAATTTAGTCTTTGATAACTGGGGAGGATCTAAGTGAGAGCAAAGTGGTTTAGGCTTATTATAGAGGAAACAGGTGGTTTATGATTCCATTATGATAGGATCTCAAGTCCTCAAGAGTATCTCCTGCTGGGGTGACCAGTGGTCCATGTAGCCCTGTGTCTTGTCTCTGACACTGGCCAGGAACAGGGATTTGTGAAAAGAATGTAAGGCCTGAGTGAGTACATGGTTACACCTCTCCGAGCCCTTCCCCAGCTGATGGCAGTCTGTGGCTGTTGACCTAGAGATCAAGCGTGCTGTTGTAGTCTTATCTTTCTGGCTGTTATAGGTCATTCCTTCCATTAATTTCTCAATTGTTCATGTGTTTGGGGTTTGTTGTTTTTGTTTTTTTTTTTCTAGTCCTGATTATACAGTGGCTCCCACAGTGTCCTTGGCAATGAGTTTTGACATTTCACTTATAGGTTGTGGTCAAAAAGATAAACCCTCTTTTCTTTTCCTAGTTTTAAAACTGCTGCCTGATAATGCAGAAATTAAGAAGTGCCGCATCAAACAAGGGCATAATGAATAACTTGTTATCTAACTGCCTTGCATTCCTTATTTTTGCATGATCCCATCTTTCCTTAGTTGTTGTTTTCCAAGTTTAGAAAGCCTTAGCCTCTATGATCTTTCTTTGTATGGATGCTGTATTGTTTCCTGGATCATTTGGTTGTCTTTATCTGTTTCCTTCTGCTGCTCTATCCTTTTAGAGGTGGGGTGCCTAGAAAGGCGTGCAATATTCAAGCTGTGGGAGCACCATGGGTTTATAAAGTGGCATAATGATGTTTTTGCTGTTGTTTTTCATCCTTCATTAATAATTCTTACCATTCTGTTTTCCTTGTTCACTGCCTCTGAGCTGTGAACTGATGTTTTCAAGAAACTATCTGTAATGACTCCAAGATCTTTCATGAATGTTGAGAGATAACTTAGAGCACGTTAATAAATCTAGATATATTTGGACCATTCCCCCCCCCGAAATGCTGTGCTTTAAATTTCATCTGACGTTGATTGATTGTCTCATCGTTCAATGTGGTGAGATTATTCGCTACTTGTTGCAGTTAGTTTTAGTTTTTAGTACCCTCAATAATTTTGAATCACAAAGAGACTTTGTCACCTCACTATTCATTTCTTTCCTGAGCTTTAAATCCGTTGAAGAGGACTCATATGGGCCCACAGTTTAACTTCCTAATATTATGGAAAATGACTGTTTATTCTCATGATATGCATTCTGTCTTTTAATAAATCATTCATCCTGTAAAAGACCTTCCTTATAGCTCCATACAGTTTAATTTTTTTAAGAGCCTTTGGTGAGAAACCATGTCAAAGCCTTATTGGAAATCCAAGTATAACGGATCAGTTGAAATGGCCTCATAGCAATTTATCATCTTTCAGAGAGCCTGAATACCCTCATGAGATGTGACTTTGTGTCTTGGCTTTTCTGTGTCATATTTATCTGTCTGCTACTTCTTTACTTATTACAGTTTTTATCAATTCACTTGGTATAAAAAGTCAGATTTGCTGGCCTGATTTTTTCCTAGTTTTCCATTAATCCCTTAAAGAAAAGCTCAAAATCCATGTGTCTCTACTGAAGCCTGTTTAAGTGAGGAGTATTTCCATGTGTCATTCTTTTAGGAATATTACTACTTGCTCTTTTCTGATCTTGGACATCCCTTGTTTCCATTTCAGTTTGAGGCAGTCGCTCTGACTTTTCTCCTGTAAGAACTTAGGTGCCGCCTCTCTTAATTATTTCCCAACAAACGCTGAAATAATTGCTTTCAGTTCTCTAATAAAGCACAGTCCTTTTAACCAATGGTTTCTAGAAACTCTTAGACAGACACACTACTATTGGTACATTCTTTGGAAAAACAAATTCTTGCTTTTTGAAAATTGATCCTTCCAATCTCTTCACCAGGGTCTGTAGTGATAGGACAAGGGGTAATGGGTTCAAACTTAACAGGGGAGATTTAGGTTAGATATAAGGATCAAGTTCTTCCCTGTGAGGGTGGTGAGGCACTGGCACAGGTTGCTCAGAGAAGCTGTGGGTGCCCCATCCCTGGCGGTGTTCAAGGCCAGGTTGGAAGGCGATTGGAGCATCCTGGTCTAGTGGAAGGTGTCCCTGCCTGTGGCAGGGGGTTGGAACTGGATGATCTTAAGGTCCTTTGCAACCCAAACCATTCTATGATTCTATGATTCTTTTGCCTGTCCCTGTTATGATTTTCAGATTTGACTTCCTGTGATGCCCTTTATAATTTTCTTCAGGTGAATATAGCTTCCAGTTCTTGATTTGTTGGATTTGCTGGAAGCTTGAATGTAGCTTCCAGTGTGATTTGTTATCCTTCTGCCTTCCTTCACAAGAAAAAAATGAAATGGTTAACAGTATTGACGTGTGAATTATCTCTGCCAGGCACTTGAATCAATCCTGTGCTGAGGGATTTCCCCCCCCCTCCGCCACCGATCTCTGGAGGCTTGATGAAGCGTGAGGATAAATGAAGACACAGCAGCACAGGCTTCAGTGTGTTGCTAATGCATTGCTGGCTGCAGTCAGTGCTGCTGTATCTTTGGTGCTGACACTACTGGAGATGTGTAGATTGAAGCTCAGTAGCATTGCTGCCTGCTGTCCTGCCTGCAGTGCAGGCATTACTCAAGCACTACCTACAATAGAGCTTTTTGCCATCTCAGGTGTCTGAGGTATGTCACCTCTAGATGGACATTAATTTCAAACTCAGACATAATATTCATAGTTCACTTTGTGTGCCTGTACATGATTTCTACCAAATATCCTGTATGTTTTGAAATCAGCATGCCATCAAAGCAGCCCTGTAAAGGCACTTGCTGTCAGCCTTCCAGTATCTGAAGGGGACCTATAGAGATGGTGGGGAGGGACTCTTCATTAGGGACTGTAGTGATAGGACAAGGGGTAATGGGTTCAAACTTTAACAGGGGAAGTTTGGATTGGATATAAGGAAGAAATTCTTCACTGTAAGGGTGGTGAGGCCCTGGAATGGGTTGCCCAGGGAAGTTGTGAATGCTCCATTCCTGGCGGTGTTCAAGGCCAGGTTGGACAGAGCCTTGGATGGCATGGTTTAGTGGGAGGTGTCCCTGCCCATGGCAGGGGGGTTGGAACTCGATGATCTTGAGGTCCTTTCCAACCCTGACTATTCTATGATTCTATTAATGTGCCTCATTTGTTTTGATATTAATATGCCAGGTGCTGCTACTAACATCAGTAAAACATCTATCAAAGAAATGTCTCTTTAAAACAAGACTCTGCACACTGGTTCACCATTCTTGGAAATAGTGAGAGGGAAAGATGTAGGTAACACAATGGTATACAGATGGCTTGTTCTTCAGTTTTGAGAAGGAGAGCCTAAATGAATATCTTGTTCTGAGTATGCTTGGGTAATAACAGCTGGTTGAAGAGAGGCAAGATAATGTTTCTATAGCAGAAGGTTTTGATGGCAGTAAGCTGATTTCAGTTTGGATGTGAAGCCAGTTTGTGAAACACAAAACCCAATAAAAGAAAAAAACACTTCCCCAAAACAGGTTTCATCCAGAAAATAGAAAAAGACAACCAAATATTGAGTTTCTCTGAATGGGATACTCTCTGATATGTATTTAAGGCTTGCTTCATCTACTGTAAGAGCTAGCAACTGCTTTTTAGATAGGAAATTCTAAATGTCAGAGCATCTTCCTGATGAGGTGTCTTGCTGCCTGGCAAGTCAACCCAAACCTGGGCTCACAGCATTTGAACTTCTGTTTCATATACTGAATACAGGGGCTATGTCTGTATAGCTAAATATGCCTCAGGTTCAGTACACACAGAAGTTGCTAAGTTCATGAAGAAAGGTATAGGATGTCATTTGGGCAAACTGAACTTTCCCTGAAGACATCTAATTCCATAATTTTGCAATGTGGAGCATGGTATTTAGGTGGAAATTTTGTATAAGTTGTAAGAGCATAAGGTCTGACAGAATCAGGACTTTCTTCTAATGAAATCATATATAACTGCCATGATACTAATAAGTGTAGTATTTCAGCTTTCAAGATACTCTTCTGTGGAAATACTCAATATGTAATGACTGTAAATTTGAACTTTTCCAAAACTTGTCAGAGGTTTAACTTACATTTACTGCCTGACACTAGTGTCAGTTGTTTTTGAAATGGTTAAGCAGCCCTTACTAAATTAGTATGATTTCTGTAGCCTTTGTTTTACATTGGCATTGATGTCTTTTTACTTTATAGTAATGACATCTCTTAGGCTATGACTTTATCAGTTCTTTCTGTTCCCTTCATATCACTGTGAAAGACTGTTATGATTGGAAGAAATCTCTAATTGGTTATTTAATCTCCTTTTAACTGTAATAAAAGTAATTTCCCTACTGTAGACCATCTCTAATCCATGAATATTCCAGTCTAGGATATTGCCAGGATATTACTAGTATGCATGATACCTCATTCCTATGGCTATATGCTGCTGTCATTATTTCACTATATCTTCTCATGAATTTCAAGACAAGGTGAATTTGGATGCTTACACATCCTTAGTCTTACGTTTTCTCCTGAACAGCCAGGGTATAATTTAGTATTTTCTATCATGTTCTAAACACCGTGGTTTGCCACATCAGCCATTTCGTAGTCTAGTATTTGGACAATGTTTGCTATTGGCCTTGAAGATAACTTTTATTCCTTGCAAGCTACTGTATCTGACTTGCGCCTTCAAAATGTGTT
This sequence comes from Amazona ochrocephala, assembly GCA_039720435.1. Classification (NCBI taxonomy): domain Eukaryota; kingdom Metazoa; phylum Chordata; class Aves; order Psittaciformes; family Psittacidae; genus Amazona; species Amazona ochrocephala. Next base: position 117,909,664 of record CM077878.1, on the reverse strand, counting down.
CCACCTATTCACAAAATGCATTCATTTCTCATAGGTTTAAGATATGCAGACCAAACGTTTGAGTATGGGGTAAAGGAAGGGGGATTATTTGGAATATTCTTTTCAAGCGTCTTTCATTTAAACTCAATTTCTGCGCATCTCTTACATATTTATATACAGTAACCAAATATGGGTTTGAAATGTAAAAGATTCTTACAAAACTTTGAAATTATTTCCTTATACTTTAAGGTATCTGGAACAGACACCACTTGTGATTTATTCAGTCGGGTTTTTTCACGTCTGAAAGGCAGAACTTTGATAACTCATCTTTCACTACATCTGAAGTAGCTCTGTGTCCGTGTTCCAGTAGATCAGTAGAAGAATACCAATGTTGAGATCTGTGTTGCAAATGTCAGAGAAAAATTTGCACGAAAAGCTATTGCAAAGCTACTGAAGCTGTAAAAAGTTTCCATCCATTTGTATTAATGATCTACCTTTGGAGGTAATTAAGCTGTTAACCTGTCAGTTTAATATGAAACGGTTTTAGCAGTTTGCATCTTGTCCCTTATCCATAAAAGATACAACACAAGAATTATTTCAAAGGCCTGGCTTAAGATGATACCACCACAGTGTTTCTAGAACTGTACCCTTTTCCATAAAGTTAAGAGGCACTTTTATGAGTCTGGAGTTCTCCACAATGAATTTCAATTTAATACAAGTAAGTGTAGGATTCACCCCCACTCAGGGAGAGAAAATCACATAGGTTATGCCTACTCTTGTTCCTCACTTGGGAACACATAGCAGGTTGATTACACTTGTTTTTCCCAAAATAAGCTAAAATTTCTGCTTAATGCTGAATTCGAGGTTTGCTCGGAGCATTTACATACAACAGAATGAGCACTGTGTATTTCAGACAGCTGTAAATCCTACTGCTGGACTGAAAGGCAGCCCATGGGAATGTAGCCTCGGCTGGCAGTGCCTCTTTGGGCTGACAGTTCCTCTTCTCAGAGGGAAGGAACAAGCAGCTTCTAGTGTTTCTTCTCTGTGTGTCAACTGTGGGGTTAGTTAGTATGCTACAGCTGTGCAGATTTTCATTTCTGATAAAACTTAGCCTGAGAGGTATTTGTTGATGATTGTCAACAATCGAATTATAGATGATGTTGGTAAACAAAATGCTGCCTTGATGAGCGATGAGTTGACTGTACTATGACATGACTGCTAAGTCATTCAAAGCACTGATTAAACCCATTACAGTAAAATAATCACCATCCATTACCTTTAATGTCGTGAACTGACAACCTAGTTAAGGCAGCTGATGGTGTCAGCAAAATGATTTGTTGGTCCTCATGTCCAATGACAATAAATCACTGCGATAAATCAATGAACAGTAGCAATAAAACAATATATTTTCATTTTTCTTGACATTCAATTACAGAGCATGTATACAGACTTATTCTTAAACACTCAGTGATATGGCAGGATTCAGCATCCACCAGCAACTAATACATATAGTTGTTGAGATCTCGTTTTGTCCAGTCATGTTTTTCCCTTACTTTTGCTTTCTGCTGTATCTGCTGCTGTGATAGATCACTTGTCTTACAGTGCTAGATTCATTCTCGGGTGTAAAAGATAGAATTTTTATACTCTTTTTCATTACATCTGAAAAAGTTTGTTCTTCCAGAAAGTTTCTACGGGTGTTGTGGGTTTCTTAAAACTTCTAGGATTAATGGCATCATTCCTGTTTTTTCTCCTTTCTAGTAACACATCTAGGCTAATAAAGTATGATCTAGCATGTATGTTGAAGAAAAAGCAAACTTAAGCATCTCATCAGCCAGAATCGAGTTCAGACTCCCATGCTGCTCATGTCAATGAGCAGTCAATGACACTCTGCCAGTAGTCATCATCATCTTCTCTGTTCTGCCATTGCTGGGGCTGTGCTGAACACCAGTTCTGGCAAGCAAATAAAGTTTTGGCAACATTAGGTTTTATTTTAGAAGTATACGTCTGTATCCACCTCTTTCTCTCTCTTGTCATGGATATGTTTGTGTGTTGTTATCAAATTTTGGGTATGCATAAAATTAACAATCACTGGAAGTCAATTATATGCTCCTTGGAAATTAGGAAAGCGAAGCACCTCCCAGAGACTTGAAAATATCGAGTATTTTTATTAGGTAAATAAAAGTCTAGCTTTTTATCTAAAAACTGACAAGGCAAATATCTACTTTTTTCTTTTTTGGCTAAAGAAAAGGTTTAGAGTACTTAAACATTTTCCTCTGGATTCCTCCCTCTGCCCTGCCTGCGTGCACACGCTCCAGCAGACTCTTAAAATGCCCTGAGGAATTCACAGGGCGTAATTTTGTTAACGTCATTCAGATAACGCTTTACCCAGGTGAGTAATAAGAAGACAGAGCTGGAAGAACAGAGGCTGTAGATCCTTTGTACTGAGCCTCTTCCCATTTCCTGTGCAGCAAGTCTCTGCTTCATTGGGCTTGATTTGTTTCTGTCACATTGTGTTGTAGGAAGTTTGCTATCAGCAGGAGCAGGCCTTTTCCACATATGTGCAAAAAGAAGAAAGATCTATGATAATGTTTTTCCCATTATAGTCCCAGAGGTTGAAAGGAAGAGGTCTGGCTGAGGAAGCATGGAGCATGTATCACATCTACATTGACTAATGCTTAGAGGTACAGCTTAAGTTGCTTCAGCATACAGGGCCTTGCCATTAATGGCTTTGTTAAGCAAAATAGGAAGTTCTAAAGATATGCATCAGCTGTTACATTGCTAATCTTTCTTTTACTGATGTAAAATTGGAAATCATGGCCAGTGTGCTTTTCTGCACCACTGACCTGGAGTGGTTACCCAGTGGGGCACGTGAGGTTCCTAGTGTCAACTCCTGTGCAGTACACCAAGCTTCCTATGAAAATGTGATTCAGTTTTGATTTGCTTCTGGACCAAGTTTAGTTTGAGGTGGTGATTTAACCTGGATTCCATTTCCTTGAGCACTTGCCTGCTCAAGACAGAAAGGTGGTCATGGAGATGAAACTTTTTTGATGTGGCTGTATCACATGGCATATGAAAGATTTTCTTATTTTGTTCTAAAAATGGATCTGTCAGAGAGAATGATTGGTCTCACTGGTCATATGGGCAGTTAGAACTAGAAAAGCTGAATGTCACTAAGGGATGGTAAAAATGAGATGCTTGACTATAAATTATTTTTTACATCATATTTAAATTAGAATATAGAAAATGCAAGTAGTCAATATCAGTTATGTAGCAGAGACCAGAATATGTCAAGAAATGCTCTGGGTTTTGATGAAGGTGAGCTATGATGGAGACCCTGCACTGACTTTGCAGGAGGCCGGAGTTGTTGACACTTATTCCAAAAGTAATATCTGCAGCAAACACTTCTGAAATGAGGACTTTCAGAACACTGTGGGGTATTTGCTGTGTAAGGGTTATTAAGAGATCATTTGAGATAATGATCTTCAATTTGGTTCTGGAAAACCTCAGCAATTGCTCAGAAAAGAGGGAGCAAAGTAGACTACTGCCCTGTATCGAATTGTCTGCCTGAGAGATCTGTATAAGCAGCTGAAGTTTGTAAAAGGTGGAGAAAAAGTTGAGTGTTTTCAAAGTCTATATTAAATGCAAGAGATTATTTGTAGTATCATCAGCAAGAACTGGTTTCTTTCCTAGAGCAGTGATTCATTTAACTGATTATATCCCACCCTCCAAACTGTGCGTTTGTATTTCCAACCTCATGGCCTTTTCCATGGCATGCTAGTGTCTTGCCTTTTATAACCAGGCATGCTTTCACCTAGAAATTTGCATCTTTGGGCCATATTTTGGGGTTCGTATGGGTTCATACTTCATCTTAGTTTATTGAGTCAGCTTCAAAATGGTCAGAATGGGGCTGGGAGCGTGGCCTGGAGGCTGAGCTTCCTCTGCCACTGGCTATGGGTTACTTCAGCCTGGTGGATCACTTGGTAATCCCTCCCTGTGTCATGCTGCTGTTGCTCCTGCTCATCAAAGGAGAGGAGGAGAACAGGCTCTCCAGAAGCCCTCTCTCCCGTTGCCTAAATCTTGGACCAAGATCTGCAGGAGAGCAGGCACGTGTGTTCCCGCATCCCAACCTCACCTGAAACACAATGCCAATGGCCTTTCCAAGGTAGTTTGTTTTCAAGTCAGGGCTGAAATCAAGCAACTCTGCAGGCGTTGAGGTGTGTACAGTGCTTTAGGGTCCTCACCAGAGTCTGACAGCTCCGGTTTTGTCAGCTCCAGAGCAAAGTTAAAATGGAATTTAATTTTAATCTGGATCAGTCTGGCCATCTCTAACTTTGATTAGGCTACACAGTATTTCAGTTGGCTATCACAGAGAGGCCTCTAGCACAAACTATTTAATAGGCAGTCTGCCCAGGGGAAAAAGGGCATCAATAGAGCATTTTTCAGGATATGCTGTTTCACACCTTGCTAAAACTGCAAAGAACAATAAGAAAATGGATGATGCAGAGTACATAAACTTCAAAAATAACATTCAGCTGATAATTCTTTATCGGGTCCTAACTCTGAGGGGTTGTGTAAAGCTTTTCTTAAAGGTGAAGCAATCACTATAGCTAAATTATGAGAGTGTTGTACTATTGTAGTACCTATGTACTGTAGCTTTTAAGAAGTATTAATCACTGTGTACTGAGTCTGAGAACATCTGCTTGAAAGGATTGTTTGAATGAGGCAAAGAGGCAACATGTGTAATTTTCTTTCCTACTCTTCATTTTAAAATCTCTAGAGATCACGCTTCAGTATTCCTGGTATCATTGTGTTGAGGTTAATGAGAATATGACGCAACATATTGATTTAAAATGTGTGGTTTTGCGTAGGCATTAACATTTTAAACAGTTTAAAAGCCTATCAAAATCACTTCCATTCAGTATATATGAGGAGATCCTGTTACATGATTGTCTGTGGTCCTCCTTCACTTGGGAAAGAATGAGTATATTAAACTTTTTAAAATGTCGTCTATAAAATCCATGCAATGAAATAGTTAAGTACACAAGCTCCATCCCAATCAATGTATATTTCTTGGTAAAACTGGCTCTGCAGCGTATCTTTGCTATCTCTATAAACATTTCTCTAGTAACTTTAACAATTGTGTCTGTTTCCTTTTAAAGCTGCTCTAGCATTTTTGAAGGTGTCCTAATTTATTAATAGCACAAACATTGGGAATTGACCGCAAAGTTTGCTTCCTAAAGTCTTTCTGGTCTTGCTTGTGGCTGCAGGCAATGAAAAATGAAAGACTGAGACCACACAGCTCCCGCCATCCAGCTTGAAATCTGTATTGCACCCTGGCAATCGCTGCAATGCATCATTAAGTCTTGCTATATGTGGCTCAGAGAAGACCAGGCAGATTTGGCTCATTATGGTAAATATAATTTGAAGCCTTGCTTTGAAGAAGAGTAGAACAAGAAAAAGATGCAAGCACCATGAGCAGATGCACATAGGATTAAAACCCCTAACCCTCCCTCCAACACTGTAAAGCTTCTGAAATTTAGCTGGAATTAGCTTTTTGGTCACACTTTATCTGCTCACAGGCCACCACTGCCATCAAAGCAGCAGCAGCTGAAGTGACTTGTGACACAGCTGGCAGTCAACAGTGCCTCGGGGCTCAGGGTAGCAGGGATGCTGGCTACTGAAGCATCCTCTGCTCCTCAGAGAAAGTGCATCTCCACACACCAGGACAAAGATCAGTATAAGGGCAGCAAGGAGAGAGGGAGATGGGAAAGGAAGGGTACAAGCGCATCCAATTTTTATAACTCACAAGGCTTTTCCTTTGTCTTTGACAGCTGCCCTGGAGTACATGCAGCACACTGCTAAGTAACATCTTGTCGCAAAGCCCAATGCAGTGATTACACTCTGACTAGGTTATTAAGGCAATTTTATTTCACACTTGTCTATTAAGGTATATAGTAAGTTACTGCATGGCAAAGATGGTCTTCTGGGTTCTTTAAATTGTCCATTTTTTTTAATACCTTGCCATTGAAACCACCAGACTGCTGTACTGCAGTCATATAATAAAACTAATCATAATACTTTCTCTTTGTTAGGAATACATTCGGTGTCACTGCTCACCAGCAGTTTATGAAACAGATTTCCCATTTTGTCAGCTCAGCATATGGTGTTTAAAACCTGATTCTTAGTTCTTATTTTTTGATACAGGGTGGGGTAGAAGAACATGAACAGCTATTAAAAGCATGCTTCCCATGACTTGCTTAAAAACAAAAAGTAAACCATTTCATCATCGTTTGCTGTTTTGACTAAAAGGTGAAAGTCATTTACTTTTTTTCCTTCTGAGGCTCCCTCACTTACCAATAATCTCAATTTATGTCTTCATTTCTCCCATAAGAAGCATGTATTCAGGACTGGGAATTTGGTGTATATTGAGAGTGCGTTTGTATTAGAATTTTGAATTGCTGAATTGCAAAAATTTGCCAAAATATCATCAAGGTTTGGAACAAATTATCAAGTGGAAATACAGGAATAAGCAAAGTAATACATCTGTATATGCATCCTACCTTGCAGAATGCTTTTAGATTAGATCTGTATTGGAATATGTCTGTTAATGGAGCTTAAGAGCTATACCTGTCTCGCAGCTGTAGTCAATTGGTCACCCATGGTCTCTGCAAAGTCTATTACCTTTCTGTTATTTGCACTAGTCCTGGCAGCTAGACACCATTTACTTTAAAGGCAGAAGGAGAAAGGAGAAGAGGATAGTTTCAGAGTATATGACAAGTGAGCTCTCTGAAAAACATCCTGTAGCAAATCTAGCTGTATCTGTGTAAGATGCCCCTAGCATGTGATGATTCTCTGTAGCTATGGTGCTAGGGCAATGTGACTTAGACATCTCAAACTTGCATTTCTTGCACAACTTTGTTGTTTGGAATTTAAATTCCTCAATAAGGTAATAAACCAGAGCTGATGGGGCATGGACACACATCCCGCTTGAGCCATCCCTGCTTCTGGTCAGTCTCTTTTAGCAGAGGGACATTAGCGTGACATCTTTAGCTAGTGAGGTGAAGACAGACTGAACCTGTTTTGGCATTAGCTCAGTCCTTGGGACTGAGATGCACCATGAGGCTCTGCTTACAACCTGCAGTGACAGAAAGCACTGTGCTGACATTAAACAAAACACTGAGAGAGAAGGATTGACAACTATTTTATTGTCTCCAGGAAGGGGTCTGATTTCTCTTGTCTGAAAATGGTTGCAATTGGTAGAAGGTTCGGTCAGTATAAAGAAATGCATGAGTATATTCTCTATCTTTTCATTAACCAGAAAACAAAAATGTTTGTTTTCTTTTTTTTCCTGATATCTCATTTTTCAGTGGGTTTTTTTCCCAAGTAATCAGCATGAATTGCAGTATTTGTGTTGTTACGTCATTCCTTGTATAGCCTTGTCTGGTTGAAACATTTACAAATCTTATCAAACATATAGGCCCTGGTGCCAGTGTTTATTTATACAGGGAGCCACCTTATCTGTCTTAATTCAGTTATGTTTTCTTTTTCCTGGTGGCCGTTCTGCCATACCACTCCAACTAGGCCATAGCACTCAAAGCAAAAGGCTCACAGGTCAAGCACAAGTCCCCTTCTAATATATTTTTCTCTAAGGTAGCTGGCAAATATTTGCACACTCAAGGATAATTAGGCTTGATTAGGAAAACTAGTTGTATCCAGATTCTGAAGTGCCATGGTTGTGGGCTGGGCAATGCAATACAGATGTGGCCTAGATATCCAGCAGGTTTGTTTGATGAGGAAAAAAACCTTTAGCATTTTTTGGTTTTAATAAATTGGATTAGCACAAAGCAAAGTTGATCATAACCCCTTCCCTCCATCCAACCCCCTTGCTACTTCTGTTATAAAAGAAATGTTCAGATAATCAATTAAGTGCATTCATGGCAGGAAAGAAGCAAAATGGTTGAGGAAAGTCAAAGAGTGATTTTTTTTGTTTGTTTGTTTTAATAGATAACATGGATTATTCTTTACCTGCTTTGCTCTGATCGTTAATGAAACATGTTGAGCTCTAAGGAACAGCATGAGAGTAAATGTCTTTGTCAATGACATCCATAGTACTCATGACTCAGAAGTCCATAGGTCTCCATGCAGAACAGCTCCATGGGTAAGAGGATATTATTTCTTTTCATATATGTTTCCTGCTGTTGCTTCATATATATCTGAATTCTGCGTTGTGCTAATGCTCAGTTATTGGAGGTTGCTATGTTCAGCTCTTGGGAATCGAATTTTAAAGATGTTTCTGTTCTAGCTGCTAGAAACAAGTTATTTCATGGTAATGAGAACTGCGCATTACACCATAAGGAGGAGCTCAAATTCAGTGTAGAGTGAAGCAAATTCCTTGGCTTCACATGTTCTCTGAAACCTGTCACACAGAAGAGATGGCAGGATACCCGTCCAGCATTGTTCATTGTGATTTTGTGATGATTAAGTACAGGAGTCTATGATCTGGTAAACTTGTTAAAACCAATCTGTACGGTGCAAACATAAAGTATGATCTATAGCTAAAGTAAAAAGGATTTTAATTCAAACACATATTCACAAAGAGAACTTCTAAGTATTGTGTTAGAAGGTGCTTAACTGGCTATCTTGAAATATACCCACAAGTTTATGAACTGTCCCAGTAGTGACACCAGAATGGGCTGAATCCTGCTTCAGAAACTGCAAAGATACTGTAGCAAACTTGTAGCATTATTTCTGCTTCTACTTAGTCGATTATGGTTACACATTTATCCTTATTTTTAAGTTTTGCAGCCTCTTTAACCTAAGTAAATCTGTGAAATACTTTCACCATCTTCTTTCTGTGCCTTCATACTAGGTCCCACATGCATTTGTGATTTAATTAATGGCTCCCTTAATTAATCATTCTGTGAATGGCCTGAAAGTTTGTTTCTAATGTATGCGGTCCCTGTGGTTATTAATCAACTAAGAAATAAATCTGAAAATAAATTAACAAAATGGAAAGGAGGCAAAAATTTCTGAAATTATAATGTGAAAGTGAGGCAGTCAAACAGCCAATGTGTGCTATAAGACACTTTATTATGAATTGTCAATAAATATACAATCAAACTTCGAAATCTCTGGAATCCTACTAAGATTACATGCTCTTGCGTTATAAAAGGGATTTAGTACCAGTGAAAGACACACTGCAAAATGATGCCGCCTTCATGCAAGATGGATGTGCAGTATCAGCAGTGAGCACTCCCACACTATTTAGGTGTCAAATGTAGGCTTGTAAAACTAAATGGGTTTGTGAAAAAATCTGTTTGTAAAGGTGCCACAACTGTAGTAAGTCAGCCCAGGAATGGCTCTGAGGCCTTTCCTGGTGCCTCCTGGAAACTCTTCTTCAGCAAACAGTTGTAACACTCTCCTTCCTGTGCTGCACTTCTTTTCCCCATTGGAAATCTCTGTAAATCTGGGAGGAGTTGTTCCTTGGCTTTTCCTAATTGCTAACATGGAGCTTACTAGTTCCTAGGCTGCTCTGTGGACCCAGCCTCTTTTGGCACACCGCAGCATCCCAGTATCTCTGAAGCCTGTGATGGCAATGGGTACTTTTATACAGTAAGGGGGTAGAGACAATGCCTAGTCCTTTGGCAGTGTCTCATTGGTCCTCTGGATTGTTCACATCCTTTTGTAGTAGTTTCTATATCCAAGCTAAAGTTCTTCCATGTTTTCTTGCCGCTGGCAGCATTCACTTTAATATTTAGCTAAGGGAGGCTAGAGTCCTAAAGTCTCCACTGCTGCCCAGAGTCCCTAGCTGCCTCTTACACACCTTTACCATTGTAGTTTACCTTTTGCCGTTGTTTCAAGCAGCTATTTGGACCAGACCTGACAGTGGTCTCCCAGTCACTGACGCCTCTGTAGCAAGCTGCTTGCTTTACACAGTACTTCTGTAAGCTAGTGTAAACTCTAAACAAGATTGCATTTTATTTTGTGCAGCTTTTAGCCACAGCCTGCTCCTGCCAGCTGGCCTCAGAAGCCTTATTTTCCATCACCTACAGTTGGTTACACTTGCCCAGTCCAAGATTGCTGCTTATCATTGTTGTTTTGATGATATTGCATCTGGCACTGCAGTCCAACTGGAATCAAAGCAGTCATTCATTTAATAGTATCACTTCAAATATGGCAGCTGAATGGTAGGTGACTGACTTCGGTTGTGCATATGCTTTGAGAATCTGCTTTTACTGAAATTGCATTGCAGATATCATCATCCTCTGAACCAAAGCCCTCTACATCTTTGGCCTTTGTATGCACTGCTCACTCCTTTCTTCCTGAAATAGCTGCAGCATCAGCGTTTACAGATGGCCCTACTTCACATCTCCTTGCACCTCTCCCTCTCTTGTTCTTCACAGTTGTCTTTAGCTTAAATATATTTCTTTGTGTGGGGGTTGTTTTTTTGTGAGTTGGTTAGGGTTTTTTTTCCCCTAAACTGCAATTTTGCTGTTTTCTGTAATCATTTGTGTGGCCCCAGTGGGGTGGCAGTATTTGGAGATGCCTCCCTGGAAGTAACACATTGCTGTCTCAGCAAACTCCTGTTGCGGGGATCCTAGGTTGGTTGGGTCATCTCCAGAATGACCAGCAAGGGAGAAAGTTCTCACTTTTGAATTTTAAAGTTCTTGTTACTTATTGTCATATAAGTACATGGTAGGTCTCTTCTGGCTTAATCTGCTTTGGATCACAATGCTTACTCAACAACCAGGATGTCTGGTGTTTCTGTTATTGTTCTTGGTCAGTGGCGTTGACCTTACCTTTCCTCTTTTTCTTCCCAGTGTGATGGCTAACTCCCTTTCTTCTCATTTTCAGTTCTTCACCTTTTAGCAGCCATCACTAGTTCTGTATACAGACTTCATTTCCCCCTGAATTTGTTTGTGCCAGATTCTTCATTAGAAATCCAGCATGGCCAGTCAGTCTATGCTGATCACCTCTGCCTTGTTGTGTACCTCACTAGACTGCCTCCACCACATTTCACATACTAGATGTTGGCTCATAAAACAAGAGGGTTTCATACTGGTAAATCTAAGTTGCTTTTTATTTAGCAGCTTACTTCAGAGGTGCTGCAAATGCAGCATAGATTCCACCTACAACATATAGGTTGATGTCATGGTTCTTCCTTCAGTCTCTTCCCCCTTTTTTGTATTTTATACAGTTCAAGCCTTAACAGGGAGAATATATCTAGGGCAGAGACAGTAGGGTAAGTTCCGTTTTCCATGAGTGTTTAGTACTTTTGCAAGCAGCATGATTGCTCTTTCTAGGAAAGGCTGTTCACTATGCACCTGGACAACAGCCTGAGCCTGTGCCAGACAGGCAGGCATCCAGATGAATATCGCATCAGTGCAAGTGTGTTCCTAGAGTCATACGACTGTTGTGTATCGTTTTTCTGTTCTGGGAAAATTTTCGCTCTCTTTTCCCACTCTCTGGAAAATAAACAAACAAACCAACCAAAACACACCAAAACACGACGCCTTTTCAACAGGAACAGCATTTTAAAATATGTTGGGTGAGAGGAAGCCTGGATGATGGACTGGGATGTAGGAAGCCTGGGTTTAGTCCCTAAAGCTGCTGCAGAGCTTCATTGACGTAGTCTAAGATATGTATACCCACCACTTACTAGACCTCCTCTGTGAGATGATTCCTAGACATCACTGTCTGTGTTTCCTATTGTAAGTGGTTTAGATTAGATGGTGGTATTCTTTGGCTACTGGGGTAGCAAAGTCTCAATATACAGGCCCCTCAAAGCAGGCCCGTCCTGCTTTGTATGAAATGTGGCCAGACAGAAACAAAAATCATCCCAGACTGAGGAGGCAACATGTTTTGGAGCTCGGGGGTTGGAGCTTGGTAGATCTCATGAGGACTGATCTTGCACCATAAAGAAAGCAAAAAACGATGATGATGGTGAGTGCACATTGGTGCTGCTCTCCTCAGCTTCAAAGGTGAATGCTGGAAGTCTAAACCAGTATTTTCAAAATGCACTTTTGATTTACCAGTGAATGTAACAAAGCCTGTTACACAAGATCCACAAGCCCAGCAATGGATGAAGAACTTTGACATATTTAAGCCTCAAGTTTCAAGGAGGTTGAATATAATTCAAGTCAATGTAAAACTGTAATATTTACATAATGTACGCAGTGCCATGTGTATGCAGTATAAAAAATACCACACAAACAAGAAATAGGTTTTGCAGTAATCCCCTAAGTGAGAAGTACTTTTCACCCCATTTTAAGGCATGGAAGTTAAAATGCACGTGGATATGGTGGCTGTGCAGGTTTGTGATAGGTTTATTAGTCTGCATTTTACTTAGAGATGTAAGCCCAACAGGAGGGAAAGGGGGAAGCAAAACACGGTATGATGGCTTGAGTGCTGTTAATAGAAAACAATTATTTAAGAATTTCAGACTCTCTCTTTTTTTTATCTATATTGTGGTTTTGGTTATGCTGCATTTTAATAGCATCATACAGCTGATGTATATCTTAAAATGAGATCTTCAAAAGAGAGTCAAGAAAAATAGAATTCATGTTGACTTTTTGCCTATGCTTATATATACTTTGTGTTCAGTTAAGTTGCCTGTGTTTAGTTATTTGCACATTTCTTTGATTGCCTGGAAAATTCTTGGGTCTTATTCAAACTTTTACTCTCTTTTTCTGATTTTGACTATTGAAAAACTTTTGATACTGCTATCACAGAAATAGAAGTAATATAGCAAACTATAAAAATACATAGCTGCTGTGCCAAAGTAGTGCAAAGTGTCAGGCCTGGGAACAGGCTGGACAAAAAACAGGGGGGTGGGTGTAGCCATATATAGAGAGCTGCTTGGAATTCATCATCTTCAGCAATTCAAGTCATTATTCCTCATTGTGGGTAAGCAAGGGTGGGAGGGGGAGAGTGAGAATTAAATATGCAGTTTTATTTAACGGAAATGTTTTGAAGATGTATGGAATTGTTTGTGAATAATTCATGCTCTTTAAGATCAGAAGCACTGAGACAAAGAAAAGGTGGGGAATTCTGCTGGGATGTGCCAGTTTAGAAGCAAAGCAGCACTCTTGCTACATGTAAATGCTGCTGAAACAGGATGGCTGTAACATCGGGGGGCAGGGGGAATCTTTTTTAAAAAGTCTGTAGCAATGCAGGTGATCTCTTCTTCAGAAAGTAAATTATTCATTTTGTCCTTGATCAGTTCCGGTTAACACGTACTTGTGGCCCACAGCTGTTTCTCTAAAACATGAAAGTGGCTCACTGGGAAAAAAAAAAGCCAGGCTTGGGGAAAAGAGCATCAAGAAAAGCCACAGTGTAGCTCTCCATCTTATGCCCCTGCCAGGTATCTCTGATTAAATAACCCTTTCAATGACTTTGGCACTAACAAGTTAGTGGAGCTATTAGTTAGTGGAACTGTTGGAACAAGTCCGGAGGAGGGCCACGAGGATGATCAGGGGACTGGAGCACCTCCCATATGAAGATAGGCTGAGAAAGTTGGGGCTGTTCAGCCTGGAGAGGAGAAGGCTGTGTGGAGACCTCAGAGCAGCCTTCCAGTATCTGAAGAGGGCCTATGGGGATGCTGGGGGGGAACTCTTCATTAGGGACTGTGGTGAGAGGACAAGGGGTAATGGGTTCAAACTTAAACAGGGGAAGTTTAGATTGGATCTGAGGAAGAACTTCTTTACTGTAAGGGTGGTGAGGCCCTGGAATGGGTTGCCCAGGGAAGCTGTGAATGCTCCATCGCTGGCGGTGTTCAAGTCCAGGTTGGACAGAGCCTTGGGTGGCATGGTTTAGTGGGAGGTGTCCCTGCCCATGGCAGGGGGGTTGGAACTAGAGGATCTTAAGGCCCTTTTCAACCCTGACTATTCTATGATTTATATTTTCCTTGCCTCTCTCAGTACATTGCTGTGCTTATTTTTTCTAGCAGATTAGACACAAAATTTAAATGAAAAAGAAAGAGAAACGTTGGAATGTGCTTTGGATTTGAGGCAGTTGAACAGCAGTGGGTGTAGCATGGACTATAGGGTGAAGCCTGGGAGAGATGGGTGACAGCTCTGTCACCTCATGCGAACTTTTGTATGCTTGCTTCTGTAAGCCTGCCCTAGCAGGGTAATATAGGTATTAATTAATATTCTTTGCTATATCTGCAGATAGAACCCCTAGTCTTGCAGCGCAATCCGAAGTCAATGGGAATTTGCTGGTGCTTAAAAGTACATTCTTCTGGTGTGAAGAGCTGTGACTCTGTGGTATGCACAAATTGTCCCTCAGCTGCTTGCTGCAGGGTGTGGTCAGCAGCTTCATCACTCCTGGGAAGCCCCTGTCAACAGACAGACTTAAAGCTTTCTCCCATTTGACACATTCTAGCAAGACTTTCTGCTCTCCCTTTATAGGGAATGCATGAAGCAAAGCATTGTCTAGAATTGATATTTCTGTCTAGTTTTCATGGTGCTTTGGTGACTTCTGGATCATCTGCAGATCTCTTTCATCCAACATTTTTAAGTTCTTTGAAAAATGGATGCAAACTCTTTATGTTTGGCATCCAGAAGCTGAAATATTTCTGTATATCATAGAATCATAGAGTCACGTGGATTGGAAAAAACCTTTAAGATCAAGTTCAACCATTACCCAACACTGCCAAGGCCACCACTAAACCGTGTCACTAAGGGCCTTGTCTACACGGCTTGTGAACACTTCCAGGGTCAGTGATTCCACCAGTGCCCTGGGCAGCCTGTTCCAATGCCTGACTGCCCTGGGGAGAGACTTCCCCTTAGATTGGGGGAAGAAATTTTTCCTGATATCAAGTCTAAAAATGTTCCTGTATACAAGCAAAGAAGTCCTCATTCCTATGTGTGCACTGACTATTAGCATGTCTCCTCTTGTTACAGGGGATGAACACCTTTGACTGTATAGATGATGCATAGACACAGGGTAAGAGCATGGTATGTCCAGTTACACCCTAATGCCAGGACATTTCCACTACCTAGGTTATAATATGACACTTGGCTGAGAAGCCAAACAGAACAGAAATGTGTCAGTCTTTTAAAATATTGCTTTACCACCTGTTTGTTACTTTTTTTCCAAACATGTATAAATAAAACTATAGTTTGGGGGTGAGGTTCATCCAAATCCAACTGTCTGAACACTAAGCCATTTTTGGAACTGCCGCAGTGTGCTCTGCACCTCTTCTGTTCCGTTTTACATGCGTGCAGAGAAGGTCAAGCAGTGAATTAGCAGACAGCTTTGATGGTGCCAAAGACAACAACCTGCTTCAATACATTATCAAATAATAGACTATAAATTATGTAAGCACTCAAATGCCAAGCAGCAAACAGCATTTCCACTGCTAAAAAGAATCACCAAATTCATTAGAAACTGCTAACCCTGATGATGTATTTATTTTGAGGAGTCTGAACATTTAACTCTTTGCCACCATCCTTCCTTTCTTTCTGCCTCTCTATCGAATGTGCTCATTTTTTGTTCGCATTCCCTATTATGTGATTCTCCACCAAGCCCTGCCTCCAACATGCAGAAACTGTGTTTTGAATTGTGTTCAGACCCTAAGGTGTCAGATGGCTGGGGTAGCTTAGGAGGAGCACCACATAGGAGCAAAATACTGAGTATGAAAAGTTCAGGAGTAAAATGCCCCAAGTTGGAGCTGACAGCATGGAGCTGTAATCCTTTCTGAGCTGCTTAGCTCCAGACGTTCCATAAGCAGGTGATGGAGAGGTGGCAAAGCTACAGGCTGTGCATGTATCAGTGTATTGCCTTCTGACACAGATTGTGCAGCCTCTGGGAGATGGGACCCCCAGCTGGCTAGGGCTTTGAGAATCTGTGGTAGTAAGAAGTAAAAGGAGATGGAAACAAAAACAAACAAGCATAGATGTAAATGGCAGATTTTATTAGGAATTAAACTATGTTTTGTTATTTTTTTATGAAGAAACATCAAAGTAAATGAGACAGAATAGAAACTTAAGGTGCTTCATACATGATTCTTCTACACCCTATGCCCTCACAAATCAATCTGTATTTGTAGGTTTGGTTCTCATTACTTTATAAATGGCAGCAAACTCTGCCCAGCCTCTTCTATGTCCTGGGGGTCTTTCCTTCCCCTCTGGAGCTTCCCTGCTTGGTTGCAGCCTTCTCTCCTGTAGCTTACCCAGATCTACCCCAGGGAAAACATCATCTTCCCTCCCTTCAAAGGTCCATTCAAGTCCTGTCCTCTTACAAGAATATAAAACTGAAAGCAATGAGAGTGCTCATCAACCGATGTATTGAGTGGTCTGCACTCAGGTTTTTGCTGATACCTCCCGCCAGTAGTGATGTTGCTTGCAGTATCTGGCATACTTTCATGAAAGACAGGTTTGTGGCAGTGGGCATTACAGTCCTAGGAAAAGTAAGTGCAATCCAGTGCAAAATAATCTAATGCAGTACCCTTAGGAAGAGGTACAGCTGAACTCAACTGGAACTTCTCATTCCCAATGCCAAATTTTAAGCACATTGGTTTCAGGGAATGAAGCAATCGTGGTAGTAAAAGCTTAATGTATCCAAGTCAAGTCTAAGGAGTCTTTTAGAAACATCCTTCAAAGGGTGGGATTTTGTCTGAAAACTTGATTTTACAGAGTTTGCAGATGCTGTGACCAGATAGTGTTCTGCTAATACAGTTGCCAGACACACAAGGGCAAGGAGTGCCATATATGCAAAATACCATTATCATTTATTGACAAAATGTCTCATAGACTCAATGGACTACATAAAAATCAGGCCAAAGCAAAACAAAAAACCCAGGGTAAATATTAATGAACAAAAAATCCATAGTCTAGCACAGCAGTTGGTCCCTGTTTAGGCTTGGCAAATAGAATGCATATTAGGTACATAGCAGGACTCAGAGGCAATTGCAGTGCTCAATAGGGAAATGTAGTAGTAGTTCACGTACTGTTTCAATGCAGGCTGCTATCAGTGCGTTATTTTGCAGAACCACTAAAATTCAGTGGATCATTATCAAAGGATAAAAAGCATAAAGTTAAAATACAGTGAAAGTACGGACTCAAGTCATTTGCCTCTGAACATTTTACTTGCTAAGCTTTTTTCTTTCAGGGAACTCTGCAGTTCTTAAAAACATTTCTCTCCTTTTCATGACCAATCTGATGATTTCTGTGCTTGTGATAGTTTGCTAGTTATAATGCTTAAGGCAGGGCTGTGGCTCTTCCACATCCTTGTTCAGGTGGTCTTGCATCATTCTTCTGCAAGTAAACTTGAAGTGAATGATCAGAGAAACATCTGGTTTTCTCTTGTATACTCCATGCATCAAGAGACCAGAGGTGGTCTTTCAGTTGTAGTGTGCTCAGAAGTAGATTTGCTTAACAAAGGAGAAGAAAAAAGAAAATACTTGCACTGACTTCTTTAGAAGAGGGGAAGCCTCAAACCAAGGAATATTCTCAAGCCCATATCCAAGTTTAAGCATTGAGTTTGGTATTCATGAAACAATTCAAATGCATAAAATTAGATACACACTTGGCAAGCAATGATTTCAACTCTTAGTAATGAACCACTGTCCTTACGTAAATCTGGAGGCAGTGGAGATGTATGACTCAAGAGCTAACTACTAGAAAGTTTCTCCTATCTCTAGAATGATCAGTACTAACATATTTTAGTGTCGTAACTTCCGTACAAGACAGTGAGTATATCGGGGGAAAACTTAGGAGATTCACTTAAATAAAGTATTCCAGTTAACACAATAGAAAGTCATCAGCTACTGTAGAACTGCTGATTAATTTAACTCATAATTGGCTGTTATAGGGTCTCAGATACCTAAAACTGATGACAATGTTCGCACCAAGGATCTGCTATTCTGTCTCCAGGAGTAATCAAAAATGGACACCTGAAGAAAAGGAAGAGTAGGCAAACCTATGTGATACCTTACCCCCGATATTCTCTCCACCTCCAACTTCATACAGCTATAGGGATTTCCTAAGTCTTGTTTCATGTTCATTTGGCAGCCCTAAATCATCTCTCTTCCAGGTATTCATCCAGTCTTTCCTTGAACCAGTGTCCATTCTTGCACCCACAGTATATTTTAAGAAGGAATTACATGGGTCTGCTATCTGTTATGTTAAAAAAACATCTCTCCTGGCTTCATCTAATGCCCCTTAGTCCTTGGAATGAAAGGACATCACTTCCATGTGACTCCTTATTTTATTGACTTGTACCAAATTCTTCTAAATCAGCTCTTTCTTCCAGCTTCGTCACTTTGACCCCTACGTCCTAGCTAGTTTTTTGCACAGGTCAGAATTGTCCCATTTCTCCCACAGCTATTTGGCTTCCTTAATAGCCATTTATGAAGGATTTTGTCAAAAGTCTTTTCGAAACACTAATGAACTGTATCAACTAGATCCCCTTTTTCTGCAAGGATCTGTAAGGCCGGATTTCCCTTTGTAGCTACTCACAACTCTGTCATTTTCCATGCTCTGTAGCTGCATCCTTTATTACAGCTTCTAGTTTGCCCAGTGTTGCCATCATGGTTACAGGCCTGCAATTCCCCGAGGTCTCCCTGGGAACTTTTCTTAAGGACTTACATTACACCCATTTTGTAGATGGGAGAACATTTCAAGTAGTTAATAGGCTTATGTGTTGTCATTAGTAACTCAGCTAAATGACTCTTGAGTTCTTTCAGAAATCCTGAGGGACTGCCATTTGGGTTTTGCAATAGGTTACCACTGGAGGTGAGGTTAACCAGTACCATTGTATTATCTGCCCTCACTGCCTCTCAGATTCCTCTGAGCACATAGCAGTCACTGCTGTTAGCCTCAGAGAGCAGGCAGTAGGAGATGCTTCTTAAGGGATGTCCTTATTGCTAGAAGGTCCATGGATGTGGCCCAGTGGGATCATTTCCCCCATGTCTGTTCTAAAATGATGATACTGAAACTAATCATCCTCTACAAGCCTCTCCCTATCCTCTTCCTGGGAAGAAGCATTTAAACATAAATGGAAGAAAAGTTGAATGGTGGATCTTTCCTATGTCAGCTCCGACCCTGCTCATGCTGTGCCGTAGTTGGTTCCCTTTTAAGATGGCATCTGGCTTCAGAAGTAGATTGAGCTAAGAAGCCATGTACAGCTGGGATTGTGGATCTGTTGTTTCAAGGTTTTTGCAGAATGGGGTGGGTTCAGAGTTGTGTATTTGAGAAATGTTTTGGTTTGTTGGTTGCTTTTTTTTTATGAATCTGGAACTCTGATCTCATCATGGGATCTGAAGATTAAGCGGGAGCAAACAGTACATAATCCTCTTCCTTGTCCTGCTGCCAGAAGTGTGCCACATTGCCCTATGACAGGTAAGTCGGAGGCAGAGAAGAAGAAAAGGGATGAAACTGAAGCTATTCACAGATGCAAGGCTTAACTTTTGTGCTATCACCTCCATACATGGCAGAAATGCCACCTTCTCCTACACATGTTGGAGAATGCTCCATACAACAGCTGTGGTCTGTCAGTGACAAAAGCCAGAGTTTGTAGTAGGATGTGTAAATGTGAATATTGGCCACGATCAGCTTTGGGAACTTTTTCCTTCTGGAGCTTGCGTGCTTTCTGCCTAGAAGCTGGATGACTTGTTGGTGCTCTGTTAGCTAATGCTAGCTTTAGATGTGGCCGTGTATCCTATCTGAAGGGTACATTTAGGCTGGGTTTATGTTTCTCTCAAAGCTTTATATACCTCTGTAGTGAGTCGATTGTTTGTTATCCCTTTTCTTTACACATAGGTATGTCTACTGTTATGCCAATACAGCAGGTTTGCGTAACAACCATGCAGAGACTGAAGATCTTAATTTCTTAAAGTGGATTGGGGGGGTTTCCCTCAGAGAGTCTTTTTTAGTCATTTTCCTCCTCATCCAAAACTCAGTCCTCTTCCCACAGTTCCGTGTCACTGCTAGCATTTGGTAGAATCACTCCTATAATGAATTTGAATTGAGATATATTAGGATGACCAGCGGCTTAATGGCTCAACTGTAACTACGCCTTAATTCAGCTCTTGGGTAATAAGTGAGGTAAGAATAGCTCCTTGTCTTGTGTTCTGCAGTACCTGAGGTTCCTGCAGGCAATCATTGTTACCTGCTACTTCATACACTGTTTGGCCAGATAATGCCTTGCAATTAGGCCTTAAGAGCAAGTGATGGAAAGCTCTCTATAAAAGCTGATTATATTAGAGCCCAGCAGTGTATCTGTACCACCATTCTCTAAGATTTGCTGCCTTTTTGATGCCTCACTGTTGCTGCTCTCATCCAGAGGCAAGCTGTTTATTCAGACTGCTGCAGGCCAAATCTTCAGCAGTGGTGCTCTGGCATAGCTAAACTCAAGTCAAGGGAAATATAGCCTGGCTCCTTCTTACTTATTTCTCTTCATATTCCATAATGTTGTATCTTATTGGTACTTTTCCATTTCTTTTGTTGCCACATTCATCTTCAGCTGGTATAAATAAGATGTCAGCATTAACTCAGTGAATCTGTTATTGAAATTATGTGTTTCATGGTTTTGCATAGATGATGAAATGCATATAGGGGCTGCACATAGAAAACCTTGATAATTTGGTGAATGTTAGCACAGTTTAGCAGTAAATGTTTGCTGACCCATAAGGTTACACTGCCATGCACGGAAAGGATGGACACCTTAAATTGGTTCCAATAGGAGCCCCATATCCTGAGTAGAGAGAAACTTGGCTCACGCAGAGTAGCAAACAAGCATAACTGGCTCCTGGGGACAGCACTGCAAGCCCAGGCTTAAGATTATGCTGGGATGGGAAATCTATAAGGAAATTTTCAGCCTTCTTGCATTCTGTAAGAGAGCATTCAAATGCGGCCAGCAGCCTTCTTTCTGCTTCCCAAAACTATTGTGCTATGGAAGGGTGCAAAGCAATATTCTTTTGCTTCGCATATAAACAAGCAACAGTAATGTGCTTCAGGCTGGCAATGCAGTGCTTGCTTTCTCCAAGGGCACACCACACTTTACTTTGCAAGCAGAGACCAAGTCTCTTTACCCATATGCCAGGCTAATTAGGAGTTATAAGAATAAGGCTGGTTAGCACTGAGAATGAACTGATGAGTCCTAATGAGATTTCTGCTCAGCTTGGAGCACATGCAGATCGGGCTTGTAAAATACCATGTGGGTACTTTTTAAGAGACACAGTGCAAAACACCTCCCCTGTTAGTCTCCAGGCATTTTGAATTTCACCTGGGCTAGCAATAATTAGTCAAGGTGTGGTCTTCATCACTTGGTTTGGCAGCATTCAACAGGCTGTGCTTTGCCTTTGCAGTGCATCTTAAAAGCAGCGATCACCAAAGGTAAAATAATTTTGCGGCCTTCCACAGGCAGTTTGGGTTTGGGTTGTTGTGCCTAGATTGTTGTCAGCTTAGTCCAAAAGGTACTTGTTTTTTTTTCCTCTCAGACGGATGTAGCACAATAGGATGTGTCATTTGTTGATAGATTATATTATGCTAAATCATGTCATGTGAGTCAAAAGGATAAGGAGAACTGTAGTAGAGGCAAGAAAAATGAAATATTTTGGTGGACTACGGCTTTTCTTTCTGTTTTGAGTTCACAACTTTCAATAGATTTTAATCTTTTTTAGGTATCTAACACTTTTCTCAGCTAACCCATCAGTGAACCATATCCTAGCATTGTTACAAGGGTGGCAGCAGCCAGAAGAGCCTTTCTGAGTGGAGGACATGTAATCTGTCAGGGTGTGCAGGTGAGCAGGCTAATGCAAATCTGTTAGCACATTTGTTTCCTGCTCAGGTCATGATCTTCTGGTACAGTGGCCAGGTTTCAATTTGGGTAGCTATACATCTGTTGGGACTTCAGCTGTGGCTTGTAAAGTGTGTTTGAATCCTTTGAATAGCAAGTAAGTCCTATCTAAATGTCAGGTGTGATGGAGTGTTAGACATAAGGGGAAGGTGAGGGGGGAATCTCGGTGCATCTCTGTGCATCTCTGTCCTTCCCCAACAGATGCCATTGAGTTCCCCAGGGTGCAGGCAGCAGCATTGCTTCTCCGTTGCCAGGTCTGGATGTTCAGAGAAGCACACGTCAGATGTGTGAAGTGGCTGCAGGTGGGCCAGAAGGGTGTTGGAAGTCCTCTGTGTGTGTTTGCACTGTGGGGTCCTAAAGCACAGCTTCCTGGCTCAGGCACATCTCTGTGGGGATATACTTGTGCACAGACCTGCACCTCCCTGGGGCCTGTCTCCAGGGATCTCTGCCCTGCAGCCTGGTGGATTCACCCATCACCAGGCTGTAAATGTGCCGTTAGTTTCCCTGACTCTTGACCAGCATCATCAGCAAAATGATGCTAGAGGCCTTTCTGTGCTATGGAAATGGGGATTAAAATGTGCATTAGAATTGTGAGGTGCTTTGATAACATTGTAATGAGAACTATGAAGTACCTGAGAGAGATGGAGAGACATCTTTTTCATCATCTGCAGAATCTCATTAGTCTACCTGCCATTGATTTATCTGCCTTAAGAGCAATGGCAGGACCTTATTCTTCTCCCTTCGCAGAGGGCTGTGACTGACCTGCTCCCTGTGTGCTGAGAGCACTTGCAGGCAGAACAAGAATTGGAGGCAACTTTCTGTCATCTTTCATGCAATAACTTGCTTCCTGGCAGAAAAGGTGTCCAAGGAAAACTGCTCCAAGGAGGAATATATCCTTGGGCAGTCTTATAGCACCAATTCAAGCTTGCTGAAGCAACTGGAAGCTGCTTCCTCTCTATTTTGCCAGGACTCCAGTTGCATAAAGACTTAGACATGCTGAGCTCTCCTGGGCTCAGTTGCTTACTTTTAAGTGCATGTGCCATTTTTCATTACTTTATATGCTAAAGGAGCAGATTCTGAATTTTTTAGTCATGTTTGGCAGGACCTTGTTCCATAAATAATCTTATTAACTTCAGTGGATCTGCATGAGGAAAACAGTACTGTTCAGCAGAGGCTGAAGAGTCCCAGCAGGAAGAGCAGGGAAGGGCGAAAGAGGAAATGTGCTGCCAGAGATCAAATCAACATTTAGGCTTTATATATCAGTCACTGAATGCAGTAAAATAACTTTTCTGATTTGCTCTAAAAGCTTCAGCAAGAGTAGGAAAAACCTCGGTGCCCTTTTCGGGATGTTTTGAAACCAAGGTGCAATATTCATTTTCACTGTATAGTGTTAAAAAAAGACCTAGGAACTCTCTGGCTCCTAATTATCACCTTAGGCAGCTTATTTAGCCTACCTGTCAGGAAGGTAGCAAGTATACAACCCACTGTAACTCTTGCAAAGTAATTAAGCCACTTTTTTAGCCTTCCTCTATCAATATTAATAACCTACACTAATTGCACAATGCTTTCATACTTTTTTTCCCTCCTTTTTCTTCAGTCTGCTGCAGGGATTAGTTAGGCATTTGCATCTTCTTTAGGGGCCTTAAAAATGTTAATTTCTTATTTTTACCTTTTCCTGTTTTTTTTTTTTTTTTCTTTCTTTGGTATTGTCAGAATGAAATTAATTTCCCACAAGGATATTTATTGCCTTTCATGTATCAATCAGGGCTAACTTTTCCTTTTCTCATGCTGAGATGGTTTCTCCTAAGCTCTCTGAGGTCAAGAAAAGGGAAGATAGAGTTTTACACATTGCAGAGAACCTTGAAATTAAAGACATCGGAAGTAGAAAGTTAAGTGACCTGTGGTATGCTGTAAGGATTTTCCATTTGGGACCTCTTTAATGTATTTCAATGCCTGAAATACTCATGCAATCTGAATGAATTTCAGCAAACTTAGTTGCTCTGGTCAAAGAGCAGGTTGCTGGCACTGCCTATAGGCAGGTTGTAAGTACTAGAGGAGTTAACGGATATCTTTGTATTTCAATCATTGAAATTCCTCATGTACGCTCTTCCAGGCTGTGTTCTTTCTTTAACAGGAGACGCTAATTACATGACATGTTGGGGAGGCATCATGAGGGTGAAGTTTCTTTAATTCATTTTAATTCATAATAAATTGTACTTGAAAGTATTAATGGTCTCCTGAATTTCAGTGAGTACGAAGTTTAGGTTTGCTGCTAAACTGCATACCTTCCTGGATAGCAGGCTTATGAACTTGGAAATGGTGGGCAGGAAGCATTGCCAGCCTATTTATTCATGCTGATGAACATTGCTCTGTTATTTATGGATTAGAGATTAATAGCTGAGTAGTAGCTTGCAACCATGCTCAAAAGCAACTGGCAGTGTAGGCTTGAGAAAAAGGGTGAATAGTCATTCTCTATTTTAAACACCCTGGAGAGGTTTTTTTTATGAGCCACAAGTAGAATCACAAAAGAATTCTTTGTGAGTGACATGGACAGTGGGATTGAGTGCGCCCTCAGCAAGTTTGCCGATGACACCA
Source organism: Amazona ochrocephala (assembly GCA_039720435.1). NCBI lineage: Eukaryota > Metazoa > Chordata > Aves > Psittaciformes > Psittacidae > Amazona > Amazona ochrocephala. The sequence continues at coordinate 117,885,286 of CM077878.1, read as the reverse complement.
AGCTGTGTGGTTCGGTTGATACATTGGAGGGAAGGAATGCCATCCAGAGGGACCTTGACATGCTTGTGAGGTGGGCTGATGCCAACCTGATGAAGTTTAACCATGCTAAATGCAAAGTCCTCCACCTGGGTCGGAGCAATGCCAGGCACAGCTACAGATTGGGCGGGGAGGAGATTCAGAGCAGCCCTGTGGAGAAGGACTTGGGGGTGTGGGTTGATGAAAAAATGAACATGAGCCGGCTTCAGTGTGCGCTTGCAGCCCAGAAAGCCAACCGTATCCTGGGCTGCATCAAAAGGAGTGTGACCAGCAGGTCGAGGGAGGTGCTCCTGCCCCTTTACTTTGCTCTTGTGAGACCTCACTTGGGGTATTGTGTGCACTTCTGGTGTCCTCAACATAAAAAGGACATGGAACTGTTGGAACAAGTGCAGAGGAGGGCCACGAGGATGATCAGGGGACTGGAGCACCTCCTGTATGAAGATAGGCTGAGAAAATTGGGGCTGTTCAGCCTGGAGAAGAGAAGGCTGCGTGGAGACCTCATAGCAGCCTTCCAATACCTGAAGGGGGCCTATAGGGATGCTGGGGAGGGACTCTTCTTGAGGGACTGTGGTGAGAGGACAAGGGGTAATGGGTTTAAACTTAAACAGGGGAAGTTTAGATTGGATCTGAGGAAGAAGTTCTTTACTGTAAGGGTGATGAGGCCCTGGAATGGGTTGCCCAAGGAAGTTGTGAATGCTTCATCCCTGGCGGCGTTCAAGGTGGGGTTGGACATAGCCTTGGATGGCATGGTTTAGTGGGAGGTGTCCCTGCCCATGGCAGGGGGGTTGGAACTCGATGATCTTGAGGTCCTTTCCAACCCTAACTATTCTATGATTCTATGATTCAGGTGGAAAGGGGACTTAAGGGGATCTCTGGTCCCGCGTCTCAAAGTGAGGTCAGCTGGATTGTCCAGGGGCTTATTTGGTTTGGTCTCTTAAAACTCCATGGAAGGAAACACAACCTCACTAGCGAACTGTGCTACTGCTTGACTGTCTTCAAGGTAAAAAATTATCTCCTTATGGCTGGTCTGAATGTCTGATTCCAACTCTTGTTCTCCCACCCTGCACCACTGCAGTGAGTCTGGGTCCCTCTCTTGATCACCTCCTTGTGGGTGCTGTTAGGTCACCACAGGCATCCCTCCCCCAGGCTGAACAAGCCCTGGTCTTGCAGCTTCAGCTCAGAGGGCAAGAGCTGATGGTCGTACCTTTACTGTCTTGGTTGCCTTCCCTGAATTCCCTCCTTAAAGACCTAATGGTGCTTCCTAAGGGAGACCTTGTAACAGTCTTCCAATACCTCAAGGGGTCAGACAAGAAATCTGGAAAGGGGCTTTTGGAAAGGGCCTGTAGTGACAGGGCAAGGGGGAATGGCTTTAAACTGACAGAGGGGGGTCTGAGATTAGACACTAGGAAAGAATTCTTCTGTGAGAGTGGTGAGGCGCTGGCAGAGGTCTCCCAGAGAAGCAGTGGCTGCCCCATCTCTGCCAGTTTTCAAGAGCAGGTTGGACGGGGCTTGGAGCAACCTGCTCTAGTGGCAGGGGGTTTCCACTAGATGAGCTTTAAGGTCTCTTCCAACTCTAACTATTCTATGATTCTATGCAATGATGTCTTTCTTCTACTGGGCATCCCAGACTGGATGCAGTACTGTCGCTGTGGTCTAGCAAGTGCTGAGTTAAGGGGAATGATCACTTCTCTCTCTCTATTACAAGACCTGCTCTCCATCCAGGCCGTGCTCAGCCTGTATTGCTGCAGGAGGTTCATCCTCCGCAGGTTTGGGGCTTTGCATTTGAGGTTCTACTGATGCTGACATTAACAATGTATGGTTGTTGTTGTCTTTAGGCAGGTCTACTTGACGCTTCAGTTAGGCGGCGTTTCTCTTGCTTCGCATCTCTGGCCTTTGCATACACTTTGCTGGCTGGGAAGGGTGCTGGGAATGAATATATGATGCAAAGGGCAATTTTGGGCAGGCTTTGGCGTTGCTTGTGCATTATTTTGGTCTAGTCAAACCCACTCATGGACAGTGCAATGAAAAAGTACTTCTATAACTGTGCTTGTACAGACTTGATAGAAACCTAGCAGATGGGCTGTGTCTTTTATTATCGATGGGGGATGAACAAACCTGAACCTGGGGAGCAAAATCGGCTGGCAAAGGCTGTTCTCTGACTTGAGCGTTGTCTCTTGCATATGTTTCCTAAGGTCCAAAAATACATGAGGTACTTATATCCTTAGATTACTTCTGAAAAATCATGCAGATGAAGGGCTAGGTGGGAGTTTGTCAGCCTTCAAAGCCACTGAAGTATTGGAGCAGAGTGAAATAAAGACTGTCATTATTCCCCAGATCATAACACAAGGACATGGTCACTGCTGAGAATCATCAGCAAAAACATTAGAAGTGTCCAAGGCTCTTCCATGCTGGGCAGTGTCCTTCCATAGTCAGAGAGATAGGCAGAGCTGTTTATATCAGATGCTAATTAGGTTTTAAGGACAAGAAGATGGATAATGAGGGAAGCAAGAGACGCAGTGCCGCTGGTTGTTACTGCATTAAACACAGTGCAGAGGTGCTGTTTATAGAATCGTAGAATCATTAGGTTGGAAAAGACCTTTATGATCATTGAGTTCAACCATAAACCAAGACTAAGCTGTCAGTCCTTCTGTGCTACCTACATACTGTATATTTTTTAATAAGGTAACTAATCATGATCAAGTTTGGAAGTCAAAAGCCAGTCACAAGAATCCCGTGTGAGTGAAATTCCATCAGATTTCTAATCCTTTCCTTATACTAACTTGTTTTCTCGAGTGAATGCGCTCCCTCTGGTGGCTAATTTACTATCTCCATTTCACTCTCTTTGTAGAGGTAAGAAGCAGCTGGCTTGAGGAATTATGAGAGCAATGAGCTACTGCCTTTATCAGACTAGTTTAGTGTTTTATGCTCTCAACACTGAGGGCACATGAAAAGTCTGGCCCTTAAAATTATTTAAAAATAATTACTATTTATGGAAAAAGATGAAGAAAAACAAACAAAAAAAAAATCCGTTCAGAAAGATTGTTTCTGAAAAGAAGCCTAAACCATATTTGATCAGGTAAATGGTCTGCTGGGTTCTGTGATCTGCTGTTTTAAAACCCAAGTTGGTCATTCACAAAAGGTAAATCAATGATGTGTCAAACTTCCTCTTACGAATTTCCTTTTAGGTGTCTATCTGTTACATCTTACATTGCAAGCTTTTCTGGGTAGAAAACTACTTTTTCTGATCATAGCATGGTAGTCAGGGCAATAGGTGCTACTGCTACCTTTAAAAACCCATAGGAAGAACTGATGTGCTGGGAATCATCCATAGGGTAAGAAATCTCCACTCTTTGAAGGCTAAACTTCTTCTGGATGTAGTTTGTATATCATCTGTTCATACAGGAGATTTATTGCCTACACAGTTTTATAAAATGCTTACGGTTAAGCAAAGGTAGTGTTACAGTAGCATTTATGTAGTGGACACTACTCTGAGGCTAGAAAAAGCCAGCAGGAAGTGTATTTGCTTAATTAGCTGTCATGCTGCTTTTCAAGAGAGAGAAACACAAGCAGAAACTGCTGCAAACTTGCTTGCCCTGTAGATTGATTTACTCCAGCACCCTGTAAGCTTCCTACCTTATGAGAAAAAGCTGTTCCCATGCCTGAGAGCTGAATTTAGATGCTGTGCCGATCCTGTTTGCACCATGGTGGATGGAATTAGAGCCTTTTCAGTATATTTGGAGCAAGCTTAGTGAGGGCAAGAGGCAGAGACCTGGGATGGTTCATTTTACTTCCTACTGTATCCTCATTGATGCAGGTGACAGAGGGGCATGGGACAGGAGTCAGTCACTGCTTGGTAAGAGGATGGGATCTGCAAAACCCTTCAGTGCTTCCAGAATTAGACTAGTGCTAATTTTAGAGGCCAAAGCTGACGTTAGAGGCCAGTCCTATCAACCAGACTCTTACTACTGTGTCAAAAAAGATCACTTGGTGACCACATAACCTTGAATTAACTGTCTACCCCAGAAATCCTCTAATCTCATAAGCTATAATGTCATCATTGAATTTCTGTCATAATTCACTCAATTGCATGTTTGTTGCTACAGTGCTTCAATTCGGTGAAATTTCTGTTTCCTTACTCAGAAAAAGAGTTTACACTCTCAAGACCAATTTGCCAGCTGGAGCATAGTTCTTCTGCAAAGATAAGGCTCTTATAAATATCTGAAAGCACCATCATCTCTGCGTTTATACTTTTAACAGTATGTATCTCAATGACAGCCATCATCACAGTCAGCCATCTCCTTGCACCTACCATGTGATGCTCTGAAGATGGCAGAGTGTGTTGCTGGGATAGGTCTATGGAGGCATGACTTTACTTTGGACAAGCTACTGAAGAAAAAGTATGAAAATGATGTCACAAAGATACCAGGCATAATTATGACTAGCTTTAAGTAGCACTTATGGATCCCTTGCAGCAGGTCTTTTGGGGTTTCAGGCATGGTTGTAGCTCCAACCTGGTACTAAAGAACTTGTGAGTGCAGCCTCCTCAGAAAGAGACCAGGAGGTATCTTTCATTTCTTCCCCTTGTTTACATGGATTTTCTTCCTAAGAGGAGACAATTGTGCTCCTGAACTGGTAGAGAGGGGATCATCAGCTGATCGTCAGAGGACTGGAGTGATGTGGCTGTGTGTCATTTGACAGTCAAACAGAAATTAAGAGATTCCTAGTTCAAAAAGTTAATAGACACCAAAGTCTTTTCTGCAAGACCTTGGATCGTATGTATAAAATAACTCGGAAATCCTTTTCAATCTTCATTTATCCTCAAATAGTTTTAGTGTGGTCCTGCGGTAGTACTTTTTCTAATATCAGTGTATCGTCAGTTCTGTTTTGCATACTAGTCTGATTTTATTGAAATTAATGATAACTGGATATTTCCCTCAATGTCTGATCTCCATGGTGTTCCAAGAGAATCTTGGGGTTTGGGATTTTAAAATATTAGTTAATAATCATCATTTGATTCTGTGATCTCACTCTTAACTGTTGGAAATCAAAGTGGAGCAATGCGTACTGGGTTGATAAGATGGCCTTACCAGGTAAAAATGGGAAGGACAACCTCCTCCTCTAATTTTTCTTCATGTTGCTCATGATTTGCTGTTGGGCCTGACCCGATGTTTTAAAAAAATTATATTAAAATAATATTAACTATATTAAAATAAGGCACAGTTGGTAGAGTTTTAAAAGTCACTAATAACTGGAAAGATCTCTTGGAGCCCTGGTGATATTCTTTAATCTCCTGACTTTTGCATATAGACGAATTATTATTACCATCTGAAAGAAATGTTGTAGTTTGAGCTATGAAGCCCAAAGTTAGTCAAATTATAATGTCTTCATATCAGTGAAAATTATTTTGACATTCAGAGAATGTTATCACTTTTAAAACTATGTCATAAATATTACTATCCATTTCATCAGTATAACATGACTCTTTATACTGATGTATGTCAGAATGAAGAAATAGGGCTTGCATTCATTTGTAACCAAATGTTCTCCTGCCCTGTATTTTCATTAAGCTTCACCTTTTGTACTTGGGGTTGACTGTCAGTCTAATTTCAATGTATAGCTGTAGAACCTAGAGACTTGCTGTTGAAAAGGCAAAACCAGAAAAGCCTCGAATGAATTGTCTTCCTGGCATTTGTTTAAATCCTAAGTTGTCTAGTTAGTCCAACTTGCAGTAGGCTACAGCAGATATTTCACTAAATGGGTATTTGTTTGACCAGAGAATGGACTTTCGCAGTTTTCATCTCACTGAGTATAAAAGAAACTGAAGGTTGTAGTCATTTCAGAAGATCTTGTAACTCTAAGTTGTTTCAAAGGAAAGGCTAGGTAGGTATACAGACATATATATGTCTGTATACAAGATATGTATCTTATAGCTCTAAGGTGTTTCAAAGAAAAGTATAGGTAGACAGACAGCATACATATATATATGTGCGTGTATATATGACGAAAACATCACTCATGGTTTCATTACTTCTTTTGTGGCAGTCACTGTCATTCTCACAGAATTCATTCAGACACCTTAGCAAAATGGACTCTGTTTTACACATGCAGTTGAATGAATGCTCTTACAATTCAGTACAAGCCTACCCTGGTTAGAAAGAGATGGTTGTGATTTATTTTTTATTTTACCTTTATTGCTTAAATGGCACTGTTCTCCTTGAGTGGGCTTAAATGAGTGGGGGAAGAATAACCAATATTTGATGATATTTGGTAAAATTTGGCTAACTCTTAAGGTAACTTAATTAGTTGAATTAGTTTTAAAATACTTATTGGTTCATTTCAGAACCATCTGCATTTTGAGCCTCATTGTAAAGGTGAGAATGCTGGAATCTTTAGCTAGCACGCTTCAGAGAAAAGATGCTCTCTGGTGTCTCATTATATTTGCTTATGCTTTTTGATTATGAGAGAAGAAAAAAAACCCAAACAAGTAACAATTGAAAAGCCCAGGAAAAAACCTAACAGCTGCTTTTAACAAGATTAAAATCCTTCGCAGCAATGTGAAGGATTGAACGTGAATCAGGCTCTGGTAGTCCCTTAAAATGCATGTGATTTAAAAGCTCAGTTTGAAACAGCTATTTCCAGTTTAAAAGAAAAGTAAGAAAAAAAAAAAGGAAACCATAAAACCAAAAAACCTGGGGGGAAAAACCCCAACCAACCGAACAACAAAACCAAACCCAGACAAAACCCCACCTTTTTATCTCAAAATTCTCATTTCAGGTGTCTTGTAGACACTCCCTGCTTCCACGTGATATCCTGGTGCAGCATGACCTAGTGACAGGAAAGGGTTCACAATGTCCTTTCCTCAAGGATTAATATTTGTAACAGGAAAGACATTTTAGCTGGTTTACCAGTCCGCTGGGACTACTGGGATTGTGGCATTTTCTCCTGTTTGGGTTCCTGTAAAGATGCCAAGGAGAAGAGGAGATGAATCAGCAAGTACATGAAGAATAATCACAGCTGAAAATATAGATGTGTTATTTAGCCCTGGATTTAGGACTGTATAGCTTTTAACCTATCAAACAGATTATATATCCTATGAAAAAATAACACATTTCTTTTGCCTAGGAGCAACACAAAAGCAGGGGCTCTTGGATCCATAAAGGGGAGCATAAATAGTGCCTGTCCTTCGGGGACAAAAGTACCTGGGCTGGAGAAAGTAAAAATGCTCTGTTGTTCCTTGGTCTTACCAAATAAAACATGCAAAATAACATAGCTGAGAAGGAAGCAGCTTTTCCCAGTGCAGATACCTAGTGCATCAAAAGCACCCTGGTTAGTTCAGCTGGGCCTGTGATTTCAACACCACCTTAAAATACTCTTCTCATGGAAAATCAGCATTGCTGAACTCCATCTCTGCTGTAAGGTCAGGAAGGATCTGAGGCCATGAACCAAAACTTGCTGAGAAGTCATCCCCCAAGGGCCACAAGGTTCATCCCAGCTCTTGGGCGGGTCTTCCATTCGGGGAGATGGGTGGGAGGTCTCTGCACTCCTCCTTTTGAAATGAAGGAGCTGGGCACAGAGTGTGAGGGCAGAGATGTCTCCAGTCCTCGCCTGCTTGCTGGTTATCCTGGCGTGCTGCTCGGGATGCCAACACCATGCCTGCCGTTGCGTGGGAACAGTCTTCATTTGTGAGGAGAGCAAAGTGGTCCAGGTTCCCCGGGACATCCCTGCCAACACCACCGAACTGTAAGTAGAAAGAGGGATTGGTTGTGAGTAGCAGCCTTGCGCTGGCTCTGGAAACAAACTGCTGCTTGGCAAGCCAAGGGTCGAGTTCATAGGGAGTCACTCGGGAGACTTGCACCAGCTGTTTGGAAAGCACAGCCCTTCCTCCGCTGCTCACTTAGTTACATCTTGAAGCTCCTCTCTGTTACTCTAATCATGCTCATTTTAAGATCTCGGTTAAGAAAAGATGTGGTACCTTAGAATGCAAAGCGCAGCCTCAGTTTTGAACAAGCTTCCTTGGTGCTGTGACAGTAATCTGAAACATAAAGTCTAAGGTTTCTTTACAGCTTGTGTAGTGCAACTTGTCTGCCCCAAACAGCTGGATGATGAGCATTTGTGTTTGTACTTCAGGAGCTTTCTGAAAGATTTGTGCTTGTTTGCCAAGCAGCGACTTAATGTTTTCCTTCTGAAATCACAAAGGCATTGCAGAAGGGACTCTGATAAACATTCAGAGAGCTATCCTTCTCTATTAGAGGAGCAGTTGGAGAGTGTAAACAGTGTAAAGATACTGTCCTGCATTACTTGAGGAAGGATTTTTCTATCTTAAAGCTTCTCTGTGTTTTGCGTAAAGTAACATGAAGTAATAACTGTATGACAGCTGTTTTCTGGGTCAGTAGCACAGGCAAGCAAAAGAGCTTACGCAGTGGCAAGTATTTAACTGTGCAAGTGGTTGTTCTCATTTTCTTTTTTTAAAAGCAAATTAGATCCCGTCTTGCCTGCACCCACAGCTGCCTGACATCATTATGACCTAAAGCAAAGCCAAAAGGAGTAGTCCTGGATAAACTCTTTGATTTGTAACAGAGTGGCAAGTTTGGAGGGAGGGTACAACAAAGAATGATATGTCACTAATTGGAAAAATATATCCGTATCCCAGTGTTGCATACCACCATATACCCATGGTTACTATCCCACAGTTTCTAGGGCAGAAGTTTCCTTTCTTTCACAAGGAGGAGTTATTTTGCTCACTGAATAAGTAGACTGCAGTGAAAACTTGAGCAAAATGTCTGAGTTAACCAGAGGTCAGTAAAAGTTTAAATCATTCTCTCAACTAGAGGGAAAAATAATCCATCTGTGGTTTAGGTCATCTCAATCCTGAGCAAACCGTGCTCCAGGCATACACTGCTAATTTTGTTTAATTTTGCTTTGATTGTTTCTTTAGATTACACAGTTACGGTTTGCCTTCCAGGGATTAAGCAAAAGCAGTTTATAATTGTTTCTGCAAAGAGGTAGAGTTTTGTTTCACCAGATAGCACCTGTTACTAGCATGGGATTTGTTCAGAGCAGATCCATGGTAACTTCTTGAGGGTTTGTGGAGGATGCTAATTTGTGGGTCCCTCAAGCATGAGTGTGTATTCGCTGAAACAGGCATACTAGAATGTTAGTGTGACTGAAAAGAGCAAACATTATTTCTTCCGGCAGCCCTGTGCATATACTGGGGTTGGAACTTCTCTACTTGACTCTCTTCTCCCACCAACTTTTGGTTCCTCGGGAGGTAATTCTGGTCTCATTCAACCAATACAGCCCTGGGACAGATTTAGGCATAGCTTAAAAATTCGTCCATGAAAACTATGTAGAGTTGCTTTGAATATACCAAATATTAGTGCTACTAAAGCCAGATACATTAGCTGAAGAGCTATTAAATCACTGTTCTGGTATCCCAGGGAAATAGCTCTTCCCCAGCAGCTAGCTGCAACCACTGGAAGACTATGCCTCTGACGTAACAAAGAAAAGGGACAGTATAAGGCAGCTTGGTCCAGTTCTGCTTCCAGTCCTGCAGAGTTATGTGAGAGAAATGCTAATATCAGCATCCTGTGATAAAAAGGTACCCAGAAATCAAATTTGGTCATATTGTATTTGTTATAAAGAGGAACTGCCTTCAACTCAGTTACTCCCCTAATTTTCTCCTGTTCCTAAACTGTACCCCCTTGATGTTTAGCCCTTCTTAGCTGCCGTACAACTGCAGCAGCCAGCAGCAGCATGTAGAGGTTGACCAGTTGCTTCCTTCAGCCTTACCATTTCTATGCCATGGAGATGATACAAGAAATATCTCTTGAGAATGGAAGCTCCTCAAAGCTTGCAAGCTTGGATATGTGACTCAGCTAGTGTAAAGGAATTGTTTAATGTGTTAGTATGCTCGAGGCTTTAGAGGGAGAGTTGTGCCAGTTTTAGAAAGGAGCAACTGAAACAACTGAAGTAATTTGTGACAGAGACAGTCCATAATTTGGCACCCCTCTGTCAAGGTGCTATCTAAGAGGAAACTGCGGCTAAAATAAGTCAGGCTTGTTGATTCTGTGATTCTGTGTGGTGTTTTGTATTTTAAAAAACATTCTCTGGCTTCATTAGCCAGTTTAGCCATTGTCAGAGCAGTTTAGAGGTATGTTATATAACATGTTTTCTCCCAAGCATCTGCAAACTATAAACAGTGAGGTTTTTTACTTGCTATCTGCTTAGGTGTTTTTGTACAGTTGCTCAAGGATGTTTATTTTAAGGCTATCAAGTCAAGGATGAGGAGATGTCTGACCACTAAACAGTGGCTGCCTTGAAATAGCAAGTTCTGTGTTATGTACTGAGTCAGACATGCTTCCCTGCAACTGAAGCTGCAAATGATGTGAAACAGTGGCTGCAACACTGTTATTGACAGCTGCAATTAGGATATATTCATTTTTAATGCTTTAAAACTTGAAGATGAAATGACATTGAAACCTGCAAACAGTTACAGTTCTTGCTCAGGGGTTTATGCTGGTCGATTGACCTTAATCTAAGAAAGATGCAGTGTGGAGAGGATAAAGTAACTTAACAAAATGATGATACATGAAGTTTTCAAGTCGCTGTGTTATGGTGGTTAATCATATAGTTAATCAATAAACCCACGTATTACCAGAAGGGGATGAGAATATTAGCACAGCGGAACATATTGAAAACATATTACATGCCATCTAAAGCTTTTTTTGTTGTTATTTGGGGTTTTTTATATTTAAAACAGCTCTGTTTCTGTTAGGGTAGGAAAAGGTCTGCAGTAAGTGCTGTATTCTTCTGTTCCTGAAGTTATGATCAGTTCATACTTTGAAGTAGAAAGCTATGGAGGTTGTTGGATGATCACTGGCTGTGTATCTGTGGAGTGTTCCAGCATTATGCTGCATTCTGGTTTTGCCATTTTCATTGGGAGGATAAAAAGAAATAAGCAGAGCATAAGAGAGAAAAGAAAGGAAGAAAGTGATGCTAAAGTATAATAAGCTCTGCAGGGGAGATCCTCAGCTAGTATAAATTACCAAGTATATATCTCTATGGAAAAAAATCCAGTTTCCAAAGCTTCAGGAGCTTTTTTTCAACACAAGGAGGTATGCTGCACACAATAGGAGTTGCTTTGCAGTGCAGTACTCTCTGCTGGCTTACTCATGATAATATGGCAATAAATACACACACCTGACTTAAATGGCTGCATCTTGATTTATCTATAAAAGATGTATGACACAGAGAGAAATCAGAGACCCTCTGTTATATCCCAACACATCTGCTGCCAGACAAAATAGGTTCCTGGGGCTGGTCAGCTCCACATCCCGAAATAAAGCCTCTCTGTTAGACATTTTAGGTATATTCTGCTTCAGTTCCTATGAGGAATCAAAACATGACTATTGAATGAGGTTATCATCAGTGTTTTTCGACAGTGTTTGAGATTAAACTAGTCATTTGCAGGTGTTACATTTTCTTGTCTCAAAAGTGTCTTCATCTTGAGTGTCTCCCCATTCAAATCTTGGTTCATATAGTTATAAACTAGGAGAGTTTGACAGTAATGTTATTCATGAGATGTGAGCTGGTAAATACCAAGGTTTAGCATAGAGGCACGGCAAGAGATAAAACCCTAGTAAGAACAGAAAGAAGTAGTTTTAAACTAAAGTGTGGTTAAAATGGAGAAGTTGGTAAGCCTAGGGGACATTGCAAGGTAGATTGGAGATACATCTTTTAATTCTCAAACAAGGACATGGGTCACAAAACAGATCTGGGGAATCATGAATTCATTGTTGTCATGTAGCAGTTGATTTCCTCTGCTCTGAATGGTGTACCCTGCTAAACTCTTCAACAGTATGGATGATTTCCTAGCTTCATTTACTCCCATTACTACAGCTTCTGTATTTCAGACTTTGTTACCTTCTCTTTTCTAATATTAAAGTGTATTAGCTTCATCTTTCATCTCACCTAGGGAAGCCAAGTCACTTTGGCACTGGGAATCCTACTGGTACTCGAAGGTGATTATTGCTGGCTGGGAGAGCAGAGCATAGCCAGAGCTCTAGGGAAAAGTTTTCAAGGGTTCTTTTATGAGTTTGAGAGAATTAAAGTGCTTATGTGTTTCTGTCTCAGCTTCACTGAGTTGCCCTCCCATCCTTTCCATAGGGAGCTCAGGGTATTTATACAGAGGGGATGCAGAAAATTGGGGGTGTGTGTGCGCGTCTGACAGCAGAGTACAAGCAGCTGTACTGTCAGAGCCACCAAAGCAGGACAACTCATCCATTATCCTTGTATCTGAGTACGCCTTCAGCTCCTCACTGAGCTTTATAAATGACAGCTTGGGAATTGAGTTAATCATTTTCTGTATCTGGCCCTTAGCAAAGTCGTATCAGCATCGCAGTCCTGAAGAATAAAGCTTATTATCTCCCTCCAAACCCAGGCCATGCCTCTTACATGAAAATAAAAAAATAAAAACCTTCTCAAATACTTGATCTTCCCAGCAACGTTTCTAAGATGTAATGGAGAAGAGATAGGCAATGGAAGGTGTCTTTAAAAGCTCCAAATTGAATTCCTCTGGAGGGGTATCACACACAGAATGTGTTGCCTGATAAGCCAGCAGGAGGAGGTCTGCTGTGCAGCTCAAGGGTTTCCTTTGAAGGTGCCAAGGGGGTCTCATCAGGCTGGCATGCCACTGAAAATACTGGGTGTGTGGAGAGCTTAAGGGTGAAAGAAGAGAGTGGAGGAGGAACGCCACGAGAACAGAGAGAACGGTTGCACAGAAGAGAGATGCCAAGTGAATATGCATCCTGGAAGGGATAGCTGCTGTAACTGCCAGCAGTTTGTATGCAGGGGGGGATCTGCAAAGCCAAACCAATTTATCTACTGAAGAAAAACAAACAAGCCTGCTAGACCCTCAACTGAGGAGCGAAACAAATCCATGCAAAGTTCAACATGCTCACTCTCCTCTCACTTGCTGGCATTTTAGTTAGTTCTGCTTAACTTTCCCAAGCGTCCTTGTGCAGGCGAGCTAAAAGATAATTGGGGTAGGTTCACAGCTAATTTAAATTGTCATAGCTTCATTAACTTCATTGGAAAGAAGAAGTTCATTTTCACTGGCTGGTGATGGGGACCTCTGCCAGCCATGTGCTGATGGTTTTGGCAGCACCTGATTGGTAATTAATGTGTGTGTTTGGTAAACAAGATACTGCGGGCACAAAAGACAGGTATTATTTTTCCTAGCAGTCTGTTAGTTTTACACAGTGAGGGACAAGCACTTTGATAGCAAAAGTCACTTTTCGTTGTTGAAGACCTTGACCTTTTCAGACAAAACCTGTAAATTATTTCACACTCTTTGCCTGTAGTTTGATTGGGCTGCTCTTATTAGCAGTGAAAGTTAAGTCATTAAAATGAAGCATATTTCAAATTATAGGTCAGAGTCAAGCCTGCACTTCATATAAGAGTATAGAAAATTATTTCTTCTAATTGTCTCGTGTACACTGTATGTAACAAGGAGCCCAATTGCTGCCTTTACTCAGGTGCAGTTTCTTGATTTTGGGGCTCTAGCATCAGGAAAGCTTTATGTTTTCCTCCAAATATATGTAGGTGTTTCAGGAGCTTACTCAGCCTGGAAGGTATGGATGCTTCTTATCTCCCATTACCTTATCAAGCCACTCAGATGCATTTGCTCCTGGCTAGCTGGGGGAGAATTTACAAGACTGCTGTTGTATGCAGAGGGAGATATGTTTCAGAGTGCAAAGAAGACAACCTTCAACCCAACTCAGATGTGCCACTCATAAGTATATTGAGCTTCCTGAGGTTTTGTCTTTGCCTGGACTAGCTAAATAATGCTGTAGTCTTGACTGTAATATAGTTAGAACTTGATGTAGATAGGGCAGCCTCCATTCTAAATACATTCGCACTAGGTGATCTGTGGGCTGAAGATTTCACCTCTGCTCTCATCTACGTAATAATATGGTTATTAATCAGCATTTAGTGTATTTGCATAGAAATCATATTTTTTGAATATGTGTGGAACGTTGCTGTGGTAATCATCCCACTGACATAAAGTTTCCCCATAGCGCCCATGGGGATGTACTTTATGATATGAGTCCTTGGCCAAATACATCCAGTTAATCAGAATTAATTGATCGAATCATAGAGTAGTTAGGGTTGGAAAGGACCTGAAGATCATCTAGTTCCAACCCCCCTGTAAGTATTTACTTGTAAGGAAGCTGTGAATCTTCAGTTGTTTTCCATGCATAAACATGCAGTGGAGAAAACTTCCAGGTTTTCAATGTTTGAGTCATCTCTTTTTTTTTTTTTTTTATCTTGGAGAGTGGAGCAAGGAGGGAATATGCTTTCAAATGATGGTCAATGGATTTTTTTAATTTGAAATAGTAGTGTGCAATGAAGAACTGGATTGATTGTGTGAAGACTAGAAAAGAAAGTGGTACTTGTTGTGGCAGGAGAGTTTCTGCTCTCTTGTATTTATGTTCTGACTATAAAACTGTCAGATGCAGTGGGATACTCATGAAACAACCACCCCTCGCCCTTACCTCAAAACCAGGTCTTACCCAAAGGAGTGAGAGGAGTAACGTATGTACATGAGCATGGGGTGTCTGTGTGTTTAATGTCTTCCTCCACCACTTTCATTCCAGACAAAGAAGATGAGAATGAAAAACAGTAGCATATATTATAGACCTTTAATAGCCTTCCAATGCCTAAAACGGGCTGACAAGAAATCTGGAGGGGGGCTTTTGACAACAGCCTGTAGTGACAGGGCAAGGGGGAATGGCTTTAAACTGACAGAGGGGAGATTTAGTTAAGAAGTTAGGAAGAAGTTCTTCCCTGTGAGGGTGGCGAGGCCCTGACACAGCGTGTCCAGAGAAGCTGTGGCTGCCCCGTCCCTGGCAGTGCTCAAGGCCAGGTTGAATGGGGCTTGGAGCAACCTGGTCTAGTGGAAGGTGTCCCTGCCCATGGCAGGGAGTTGGAACTGGATGAGCTTTAGGGTCCCTTCCTCCCTAACCATTCTGTGATATGTGTTGCTATAAAATTACCAAGGCTCAGGTGGGAGAAAGTAGCAATGGAAGGAGGGACTGTCTTTTTCCCCAGGCTAGGAGCATGAGGTGAGAATAAGGGATATGTGGTTATACAGGGTTGGTTTTCTGTATTGAAAAAGATTGTCACATGACAGGCTAAGCATTATAAAGGGTTATCTTATACACATTCTGAAAGCCTTTGAATGGTTTCACATTCTGTGCTGTGCCTCATGCTTAGAAATTATCCCTGGTGTAGCATCCTTGGCTTTGGGAGGTTTGGATTTCAGTGCTAGCTTCGTGGTAAGCTTTGATTTCTTTTTGTTTTTCACTTGTACCATCACACGATATAAATATATTCATCTATTGCCTTTAGTAGCCAATAAGCATTTTTGAGAAATGAGCCTTTGCCAAAGGGCATCCTATTGAGTGGGAAGCACTCTTGTCTGTGAAAGCCACGAACACTCACATTGGTTACAAAGCAGATCTGTTTCCAGCAGTGGAAGCACTGCCTGTGCTGCTGTCTCTAGCATCTCCAGCCTCTCCATAGCTGCAAAAAAGAAGCACAGATCAGACAAATTTATTTTTTCCTTCTTGTTAGCTACTGGGAAGTGATCAATTCGGAAGAGTCTTTCCTTGGAGTCCAGTCTCTCAGCAGGAATATTTATAGACATACAGAAATTTCTGAGCAAGCAAGATCTAAGAAGAGGGGCTATAAACTGCCCTGCTATGGCAAGACAGCATGTTGATGCTAAAACACCTGCCTTGTCCCTGAGGTTTTCTTTGGCCAGCAAAGCTGCTATGGATTTTTTTGCATTTCTTTTTTTGGCAAGTAGAGTCATAAAAGACATACAGGCTGTGTCAGACAATGACAGCAAAGTAAGAAATGCCCTGGCAGAACTACTTTCTCTAGGAGGAATTACTGGTTTGGGGAAATACTCCCTGTATCGAATCCCAGGAGCTGTAATTTTCTATCTGCAGTATATTGTTGCCATGGCAGATGAAGCCCAGACCTCATTCTTCAGTCCTTTGAAATCAGCACTAGTGGCCCTGTGAGGGAATACCCTACACGAAAATCTAGGGTTTGATTCAGCAAGCATCTGTACTCATCCTAATTGCTTGCCCAAGCAGCTCGTCTGCCTTCCAGTGGGACGAACTGCAGGTGTGAAACTACCCATCTGTACATATTTGCAGATTCAGGACTTAGTGCTCTTGTGGTAGACAGGAAACCACTTTAGAGAAGAATAAAATGGTTGCTGAAAGTACAAATGCAATAGGTAACCAACTGTTTAAAGTTATTTTAAATTATTAGCAGGAGTTTTAATTGTTGTAATGGGCCATATGGAAATTACAGAATTTTCTTAGGGCTAGCAAAGTTTTCCTTAAGTATTAGCAGATTTCACAACATTCCCGGTATATGTAACTTCTGTTATCATTTATTTATCCACTGTAGAAACAGCAAAGCTATAAATTGTAAAGGACAAGTGATTTCTGAGATTATGGGATAACAAATCAGTGCTCATAGTTGGGACTGTAGCCACTTCAGGACCTTATTCATCAGTCTGTACTCCTATGACAATATATTTCCTTGTTCAAAAAGAAAAAAATTACCTTTTGCACATTAATATTCCTTTCTATTAACAATTTCTCATCAGAGGAAGGCTTTATGCTCAGTGGCATGAAATGCAGGCCTGCCGCTTTGAGTCTTCTATATAAGGCAGTACGAAGTCATAGCTGTACTGTATTTTAATGTTCAAGTGATGCATATATACAGTTTCAGGAGTTTTTCCTTCCAGTGCTTTTTTACTGATATGGTACCTCTGCACCATCGTCTTTTCCACTTTCTTCATACTTTTCTTGTATCCCTTTCTGTCACTGTATTAGAAGAGCAGCCTTTCACAGTAGTGTTACAGTCAGTGATTTAAGGACAGCTGAGGTGGAGATTTTTGTGGGCATTTCAATTACAGCTCTTGGCTCTGTTATGGTCAGTGGGGCTGCCTGTGGAGCACTAATTGGAAGGTTTTCACCCCTTCCTGTGTTTAACTGCTGTCTGCATGTGCGTTCTTAGCTAGAGCCCCTCATAAGTACAAGAATGATGCATCTACAGGGTTATTTTATAGAGATGCATATATGCACATATACATATATGTGTAATAATATGTATTTTATATATGTGTACATATATACAATATTCATGTAGTATTCATATGTATATCTGTCCAGTATTCATATAATGAACAATATTGCTTTGGCTTTCCCTCATTTCTGTACAAGTTATGGCTGCATTATATCAGTGTGGTTGAGTGTACTGCATGGGCCCACACCCCAGAAATCAATTCTGCACTTCACCCTAGAAGTTGGAGCACATCCATCTAGGGCTTCACAGAAGCACCACATGGGCTGGACACGAAGGTATGTGTCTCCATGAAATGCCCATCGAGGGGTGCTTGCCCTTGGATGTACTGCTGCCCTGGTCTGGTGGGAGTAAGCTTGTGGCTTCAGGGCTGTGGACCAGCACCAGCTAGGGCTTTGCCATTTTGTTTGTCCATCAGAGGTGTAAACGCTGTCTGGAAGAAACACTCCAGCAGCCCTGTAAAGCAGGGAGATTCTTTGGCTCTTTGTTCAAGGCTTTGAAAGACTTTATTATTTTGCACCCCTTCTGTGTCAGGCTGCCAAGAGGTGGCCTTGGTTCTAAGTGTAGATTCATGTTTAGTGTCCTTAGGGCTAGATGCAAGTAGTGGTGGTTATCAGCTAAGATAAGGAATGAAGCAGGGGGTGTTTCAGAAGTTTCTGCTTGCATCTCCTTGAAGATTTTCTGCATTCCACAGAAAGCTTGTTGTTAACCACTGCTTTGGAAGTATGGCAGGCTGCTATTTTTTATTAGCAGTGCCTGACTTGCCAGCTAAAGTGCATCTGTACAATGTCCATCATATAAAGGAGTTTAGATCTATCTGTAAAGCACCTTATGCTATTATCCTACTTTTACGAGCAACAGCTTTGGGTATCAGCTTATGTTGCATAGAAACACACAGGGTTTTGTTAGCCTGAACTCAGCTGATTCATGTTGGCTCTCAATCGTAGAAGCCCACAAGTGCCAGAAGCCTTAATCTTCAACATGTCAACTTTTTTTTCTTAAAATGCTCCAAAGAAGGAAAATGGTGCGCCTAGACTATATGGAGGTCTGAATTTCATCGTCACCATCAAGTATAGCATCAGTGTAGGTATTTTCATAGCATTGAGTTCCCCCAGTTTGACAGTGGTTTTCCAAGGTCAGTATCTGTATTTCAGCAGCTATTGTAACAGAACCCAATGACCATTCTTCTTCCACTAACCTGCCTGACAGCAAGCTTCCAAGTTATGCTTGGCTTGCATCTGAATGTTCTTCCCTCCTGTTTATCTTATTGAAGAGGTGATGATGGAAAATATTTTCTGGGAAAAATGGTGTCAAACCAGTCACTAACTGTTCCCCATTATCTCAATGCTGAAGTAGCAATACTTGCTATGTGAGGGGCTACTTCTGCCAGATAAAGGGATAATCGGCTGAAACATCTGCGTGTTTCAGGGGATTACACTTAAGTGAAGCAGGTAGGAAAATCAAAAAGCATCACAAAGGCAGACAATATGTTGGTTTTGGCTTTCTGTACTTTCATTGCATGTTGTGTCTCTTTTCTAACTCAAGTAAATGGGCACTTACTGTTGTTTTTGTGAACAAGAACAACAGTAGCACTTATAAAAACTGCAACTTTTGCCAAAAGCAGCATAAAATGATCTTTTAAACACTGCAGACTTACAAAGCCCTGGGAAATAAATATCCTTTACAAACTGTCAAACTCAAAGCAAATGTTCATTTTCTCATTGCCAAAAGTGTGCCTTAATCTGAGAAGCTGAGAGAGAATGCTTGCTCCTTGAAGCATCTATTTGCAGGAATAGATATGGGTGTTACATTAAAAGAAAAAGGAAAAATAAGGGATTGGCTAGTGAAATGAGTTAATCAAAAGGGCTGAATAACAAGCACTATATCTAGCCCAGCAGGTCAAGGGGCATAAATGAGTGGCACACTTTCCCAACAAAGTAATCAGCTCCAATTCATGCACCCTCTCATTTTTTTGCAAGGCCAGCTAATCTTTGGAACTGAAGAGACCTTTTACCACTTGAAACAAAGCAAAAAGTTAAGGGATTCTGCAAGGAAGCTGCAATTAAAGTGCTGTAAAGTAGTGATGCAGACCTTTGAAATATAGCAAAGGGAAAACATAATGATTCTGGAAGGGCATGTGTGAATCCTTGCAATGACATTTCAGGTTCAGTGGTGATGCTGACTGTCATTTTTGCTGGCTTTAAAGCAAAACTAAACATGGTTAACTAAGCCTCTTGCAGTAAATTCTATCAGCTAGATAAGACCTGCAGCACTTAATGCATAGTACATTTGCTGATTGTGGATGTCACCAGAGAAGAATGTAAGGCAGACTCACTTTTTTTGTTGCAAACTTTAATCGGGATGATTCCATCTGTGCATAGAGAGATTATCATTGCGTCGCTGCTTGGTTAACCTCTCATCCCATTATTCAGGTTTATGCACGCAATAAAGGGTCTGTCCAATACATGTTGAGAAATCATTGGAAGAATTCCTATTGATTTCCATTAGATTGTGCCATAGTCTTTCACTGCATTGCTTTAGCACTTGGTCATCAGTACTGTCAATTGACAAAAGCCAAGGAGCCATGGAAGCGTTTTTCTCATATGAGTTATGAATTGATGTGTGTATGAAATGAGAGCATTAGACGAAGCCAAGTTCTTACACAACTTATACCCCTGTAATTATCTTCTGTCACAGCAAGTTATCATTGTTTTTAATTAAGCAAATGTCCTTTGACTGGCAAGTTGTGCTGCTTCATGCTTTATCCCTGCTGGAAATGTTTGTTTCTGTTTTGAAATTTTAATACGAAATATCAAGGAGGCAGAAGGAGAGCAGAGGTTTCAAGTACCCTGACATCCAGTACTGTATGTTATGTTTCCCTAACTCTCAATTCAAGGTGAGCAGTCAAGATAAGCCAAAGATTTGCAGCCCATCTAATTTGTTTTTCCATCCTTTTCTTAAGTTCCCTTACATGCCATAATCATTACAGCGTAAGTGACACTGCTGGGAAAATCAATTCTCCCTCACTGAATGGAAAATAACTTACATTGCAGTTGAATCATAATTGGTATTTTGTTTATATTGTTGGACTTGCAGTTAACCACAGAGTACTTTGGCCAGGAAAGTTCTGTGTTTTCTGGCAAAGGGGCTGCTTGCTATAAAACATTCTAAAATCTACTTCCGAATGCAATGTAATAAACCCCACTTATAGATCTACCCTGAATTTTATGTCATATGTTTGATTTTATGCCCTTGAAGATTAAAAAGTCTCTGAATATTTATCAGCAAGGTGGAAGGCTGTTCTGGATAGGCTTTGAACCATGCTCATCACTGGAGCATGTGAATGGCTTTCAGTGGTACGTCTGTCATGCAGTCTATTATTATAAGATTATTATTCTTCTTTTGCTGTTTATCTATACTTCCGCCACAACACTGAAAAAGACTCTTATGTGCTATATATGGGTGCAAAGCCCATGTAATGGATGCCAGCTTTTCCAGCTGAGGATGAATGGGAATTAGCAGAGGTTATCAGCACCATGCATTGTTCTCACATTTCTAGGGTGTCATTTGGTGTGCCAGAACCTCCTCAATTGTACTGTATTTGATTAAATAAATTCAGGGCTGGTAGTTTGTACTTGGCTTAATTTTAACAAGAAGGTTTTACTGGAGGGAGTGGGGGGAAAGGTTTTTAAAGTGCATTAGTTTCCTGTACAGCGCTTTTGCTCCAGAGCTGATGCTCAGGGTATTTGGGATCAAACCCCTGAGATGAAAAGGGAGCTCATGATGATGTCCCGGTGATGACCAGTACAAGCCCTCTCCTTACAGACACAGGGCTCATGACCAGGGGTTCAACAGAGCCTTGAAAAGCTGTTTGGAGCTGCAATATGCTTTTCCTAGGGTTCATTATTGGAGGGGCCCACTATTATTCAAAACAAGCTTAAATGAAGTAGGGTCACCTCGCTACTGCCCAGAATAAGGAGGCATGTAGAGTTGTCTGGTTTTTCCTACCCTTTTAGGTAGTGTGTGGTGTAGCAGGCATGTCTGTGTGCTGTACCCTTACACTGCTGGAACACATCTGGAGACCAGCTCTTTCTGTAAGCAAGGAAAAGGCTAAGGCATCCTGAGCAGAACGAGAACCCCACTGCTGGCACACTCCTGCTGTGCTCCTGGGTGACCTAACATGTGGAAAGACACTTTTCCAGTGATTTGATCAAAAATCTCTTCACCAGGGCATTGAATCCCATATATAGTGCAGGATACTTCATGCTTGTTTACTTAGTTCTGCCATCTCTGTAAATTCCTGCATTCATCTTCAGGACAAAGGATCCTTTTTCCTTTTTCCCTTTTCCTTTTTCCCTTTTCCCTTTTCCCTTTTCCCTTTTCCCTTTTCCCTTTTCCCTTTTCCCTTTTCCCTTTTCCCTTTTCCCTTTTCCCTTTTCCCTTTTCCCTTTTCCCTTTTCCCTTTTCCCTTTATTATTTCTTTGAAAAGGAAAGGGTGGCTATGTGTGTGTTTGGATAACCAGGAGCATTTTCAGGCTCTGTACCCAAATCTGTGTACAGCTGTTCTGAGAGAGAGACTGAAAAGCTGCATGTGGATTCTTGTGCCACCTTATCTCATTCAGACAAGAGAAGACACCCCTTGGCTTATAACGATAAGCTACAGCCTTGATCGATTTGATCTGTGCTTTTGTCTTTCTTCATAATTTGAGCTATTGATTCTATTTATTAAACTAATTTAAAAAACACAAGCCCTGAGTGCTTGGCTGTTCCAGATCTGGCTGCTCCAGGCAGTATGATGTGAAGCTAATCCATTCACTGCTGATTTATTTTCACTGTTTTCAAGCAGAGCTCCGTTCTGTGTTTTGGGGGATTTTTATCCTCTGTTTCTCTCTGAGTAAAAAGACATTTAATTTCACACCTCCAGTGTGAGCGGGGGGTCTAGATACCCTCTTCTGATATATGAAGTGAGCTCAGGAAAGTTTACCTGGCTCATGTTCATGCAGGTTTTGCTCAGATAGTGGCCCACTGTGTACTGTTCTCTAGTGTCTTAAATCAAAGCACTATCTTTATGCTAGAAAAGAAATCCAAGTCTTTGCTTAAACGTACTCTTCTTGCCATACTGGAGTTAACAGGACTCACTGTTTTTATGTCCAGCATGGATGTCCAGCATTGATGTTCCCAAATAAATGT
Source organism: Amazona ochrocephala (assembly GCA_039720435.1). NCBI lineage: Eukaryota > Metazoa > Chordata > Aves > Psittaciformes > Psittacidae > Amazona > Amazona ochrocephala. The sequence continues at coordinate 117,862,891 of CM077878.1, read as the reverse complement.
CCAGCAGAGGAAATCCTTTCCCTGCTTCTTCCTGAGAAGCACAGGTTTGACTAAGGGCTGAGGGATAATAACTAAAAACTAAATACCTTTGTTCAGACCTAGAGAAATCAAATTCTATTAAAAACAGATAAAAAAATAAGCGTTAAGGAGCTGGGCACCTTTTAGCACCAAGCTGGATTTGAGTCTCTGGCCAAGGGTCAGCATTTAGTGACTTAGTGATACTTATTTACTGTTGGTGCATTTTGCTGGTAATGGTATTGGAGCCTTCTTTCCCTTAGGATAACATGATTGTTCAAATCTTCAGCCTTCAGATTCTTCAGGTGGTTAAAGCTCTTTGAGTGTCTTGATTGTGCAGGGACTGCATATTGTGTCTACTGCATCTCTTGGTGTTTGCTGATGTAATATATTCTTTCCATTCTATATAACCTCATAATCTGTTCCTAATTTATCTGCATGTCTGTGTGGTCTTCCCCGTAGTCTAAAGCCTGTGATTTCTTCTATCAGCTAGAATTAATCAGACTAAACATAAGCCTAGATACATCATAAAGAAAACAGACACAAGACCTCCAAAGCCTTGGTCTGCTCTTAAAAATGTTATGCTTTATTTCAGAATCAATATGGACACAGAAAGGTGGAGTCAGTATTACTGACTATTTCTTTGTAGGTTAGAAATGCCTTATGTAGTGCAGTATGAAGATATCTTTGTTTTGACTTGAGAGCCACAGGTAGAGGATTGATTGGATACTTGCTACAACCAGTACTGAAGCAAAACCATAGCTGTTCAGATGTGGTAACAAAGTGAAGCCCCTCAGCTTGTTTATGATACAGTCTTGCCCCAGAGGTTGTTTGAGAAATTCTATTAGTGGTTAGCAGCTCAAATTTGACCTATGAGCACCAACCAAGGGCATGCTAGACCCCCTTTCGTCAGCCCTCTCCCTCGCCTCCAGGCAGGAGTATAGCCCAGCGCAGGCAGATGATGATCAGTTTTTCCTGAGGAAGAAAGGAGCCCTATCTTTGCCTGCTCTCTTCCTGCAATATATGCTCTGGCTATGGTAAGGGAGATCAAGTGTCCTGCGTACAATGGGGATTCTTAAAAGCTGCTAAGGTTGGAGTAAGAACAGGGCAAGCGTTTTAGATGTGTTAACCACAATACTGCTCCAGCCTCCCACTAATTCCAGCCAGAGAATTGCATGAAATGCTTGTTTAGTATTTTTTAGTAACTCTAAGTTCTCTCTTCTCAAATTGCTTGTGTATTCTACCTGTGAGCCTGCATCAGCTTTCTGCACCCAGGCGAGCTGCATGAAGGAGTTGTGGCAATGCACGTGCGCTGCCAAAGAGCCACATTCTCTTGTTTGCTTTGAATCTAGCTGTCTCTGTCCTCACCTCTTAAGTTTTTGTAATAGAAAAGCTGATAAAGCTCTTGCCCACCCTCTCAGGGACACTTTGTAGGCCTCTAGCATCCCAGGATGATTAGCAAAAGTATTTGTGGAGAGCTGAAACATTCTTTTCATATTTTTATTATGAAAGAATGATGAAGCCTTCTGGTCACACTTGTTTCTTGGAAATGTCTTGTAGAGCCAATTCAAATAGTCTGAATGCGGCACTGAAAACTGCACCCCTCAGTCAGTTTTACCCTTTGATCTTCTAGCAAATGGAGGGGACTAATTCTTGAATTGTTTTAACCTAAGGAGCAACCCCTTCTTCTGCAGTGTACAAAAACTTGCAAATATTGAAGAACACATCAACACTTCAACCTAGACAGAGATTTCCTGTTTCAGACAGTGCCAGAATAGATGGTGTTTGCTTGTGGTGGTCTAGGTATGTCTCCCTGTTTTGGCAGAGCTGTCCCGAGCAGATTCTTAGCTCTTCTGATGTGTATCTCAGCAGACTTGTGTACCTTTCCAACTCTGTCTGACTCGGGGATATCTTGGGTAGAGTGATATCTTGGTAGTCAACCCTCTTCGCATACTTTCTTTTCATGTGTTTATCCATTTCTTCTTCAGTATCCACAGTGTCCTGTAGCAAGGAGTTGCATTGTTGAACTATGTGCTGTGTTAACTCCTCCTTTGCAAATCTTCTCACCCAGCTCTTGTCTTATTTCCCTGGCCATCATACATGTTTGTCATCTTGCTCCCCTTCTAGGTCGCTTATGGCTGTGGTATGTAGGCATAGCCCCCATGCAGGTCTCCTTGGGATGGCATTCATGACCTTCTTTTACTCAGAATACTGTTACTTCTATCCTTGTTTCCTCCAGTCAGGTTTTATCTAATTTTACACAAGAAGATGCCTATAAAAGTCATTTAGAGGGCTGATGGAAGAGTGTGTAAGAAGGGGGCAAAGCTCTAGGCTTAATCCACTGATGTTCGATGTTGTAATGGATATATATTCCCAAGCATAGAGTCATAGAATAGTTAGGGTTGGAAAGGCGTAACTGCTAAGTATTTTCTCAGGAGTCTTTCATAGCCGTCAGCTGTGCCATGAGCATGTCAAGTTTCTCCCATCACTATCTCACTGTCCTGTCACCCTTTTTAAGAGGACCATGTATGTTTATTATTTTTAAGTGCTCCATAGAGGGTTCATGTTCGAGAAGCACTCTGAAGGTGAAAGCACTAAGCACACCATTATTCTGAGCATAGTGTTTCAGTTGCCAATGTGGTCAAGCCGGCATCTTTCTGAAACAGTACTCACTTTCAAATTCATGAAAGATCCATGCTTGACGCCAGCACAAGCTTTGCCCTGTGTGTTCTTGGGAAGAGACCTGTCAATGTTAAAGGAAATTGTACAGTTAGTACTTTTACGGATATTGGTACACTAACTGCCAAGCTGTATTTATTCAGGAACATCATTTTAACATGTGAAAGTAAATCCATGGCTAATGAAAGGTAGATAGATAAATTCAGCAATGGCAGTGCAAAGCTAATTCTTGCTAAAATGATAGGAAAATGTAATTAAATACTTTTTTTAGTACAAAGAGAAGTAATAAGGATTCCTTGCTCTATTGTTTCCCTTCTATCAAGTTGGTGATGTTTATGGAGAAGAGACCTTAATAACAGAGAAAGTCTGTGAGGTAAAAGAGATGCGCTCAGGAGCGTGCAGGATGAAATTGAAAGAGTCCATCCTCCTGCAATTCATATCCCTGTGAATACCTCCCTCAGCAGTCACTGACTGAGCTAAGTTCTTGACAAGGAAGCTGTGCTGCTAGGAAGAGCATCAGTGATGTGGGAATGTGTGGTGAGCAATGGCAGTAAATGGGGATTTTTGCAGGACTTGAATAAAATGAGCAAAGTGCATTACAATGCAAGGACTGTGGGCACTCTTGCACATGCAAGAGTCTGTTGCTCGTGTTAAATCTTGTGGGTGCTCCCATTCTGTGTGCTGTGTGATTCATTCTCTTGGGCAGGCAGCAGCAATTCCAGGAGCCAGCTTCTGTCACCCTGGAAATACATAGCAGAGACATTCAGGTTAAAGAAAGGCATGACCAGAGGCAATGAACAGGAGGTTTTGCTTCTTTGCATGGTGCTAAAGTAACAAAAGCTGGGAGGTTTTCACCTTTGTCACTTTCAGTGGTATTTCAAAACAGAAGTATTTATAATTTAAATGTGCACTTCAGGACATATAAAGAAGGAAATGCTGCACTTGCCACAGTGGGAGAGAAGTGGGAGCATATGGTGCCGGCCCAGCATATTTCAGTATAGTTATGTCAGCACAAGTCTAGCTGGTGCCCTGAGAGCAGCAGAGTACATCCCATTTGCATCCGGGACTCCTCCTTTGGGAGATGCTCTTTTCCTAGGGCTGCCAATTGAGTTAGCTGTGTTTGGCACTCACACAGGTCTTTTGAAAATACAGTACGTATTACATAGCAGAGAGAACATTTACTTTTACAAAGCTCATACTCAGTTCCAGAGGAAAAAAGAATACAATCAAGTCTGCAAGTGGTATTCCTTAAATGGTTTCTGGCTCTGGCATTGAGGAGTATCAGAGATATCATTGCAACTTCAAGCAAGCCTTTGAATGTACCCAAATTAATCCAAGTACTTGGTGGGGACCTTGTTACTTATCAGGCTGTATGTGCTAATTAGGGAATGGAACAGTGAGCATCTTTCTTTTTATTTTATTAATATTCTGTGACATTTCAGCTGTGTCCCATTAAGCAACATAGGTATAGTGCCTGTGAGGATATGGATGAGAAAGAAGGTAAAAAAACACACTAGCTCTTTCTAATTAAGTTGTCAAACAAGATAAGGTAACAGAGGTAAGTTATTTGGCGTTTTGCTAAGCAGCGATGGTTCAGCAAGACATTTTGCAGAAAAGTCTCTCTTTTACCTTCACTATGGCATCCAACCCAGAACTTGAGGAATTTTGTCCCTGGGCAATGCGTCTCAGTCAGTAAAAATAGCATCCTGGGTAGAACACCTGCCAACATAGAAAGCCTCGAGATCTTAGAGGTAGAAACACTACACACAAAAAGCACTTGTCACCTTACTGCTATGACCTCAGCCGGTGAAGATTCTCTCCCTGCTGTGGAATAAGATATTTTTTGATGCACTCTTGGGACAGGAAAATAGTGTAAGTGATTGACTGTGTGTGGGCAGCAGGCTATTCTTACTCTGAATCAAAAGAGAGGAAGAAAGTTTTGAAGGCAATACGTAAAAAGCCCCCCATCTGATTGGACTGTGGACATTTTCCATAACCCTGTTTGCCTTGACAAGGGAAAGAACATGAAGTAAAACACTTTTTGAACAAGAACAAAATACCCAGCACGTGTACAATGCTCCTTTTGTTAGAAAGTATGCAGAGATACTGCTATAAATAGATGCCACATGGAGAGTGTGCTCAGAGTGAATGAATTTTTAATGGCTCCTCACGATAAAGACAGCTACAGATATCAAGGTCACATTTTAAGGAAGTTGCGCATTTGTTACATGCTGTACATTATTCAAAGGCCCATGTGAGTAAGCTGTGAGGAGAGAGGATGTGCTCTTCTAAAAGTAGTTCAGCGTCTTACAGGATACTCAATACTAATAAAAATATAGCCATTTGTAAAAATAAAGCAGTCACTATTTTCTGCCTCTCAGTAACCAAGATGGGATAACTTCATTCACTTGTGTTATTTATCTTACACAAAACACTCTTCACAGCATGCCTTTGACATTAATAAAAGCAATTTAACAGTGCTCTCAAGCTTACTGCTGGCCTTTTTTGTGGGTAACTATCCTTGCAGTTAAGCTTTTCCCAGATGCAAGCACAGTGACTGTGATTCTGCTCATAGGCCTAAAGAGGGCTTGTTACTAGGTGCCATGCCTTTTTCCTCTGTGTATGTACTGTAGAGGAGTCCAGAACTCTGGCTTTGCTCAAGCCCTGGGCAAGTTTAAAGAAAGAAGGAGGTCCTTCCTGCCAAGACAGCATTTCTTTGCTCAGGGAAAGTGTCATTTGAGTTTGATACCTGTCTTGTGAATTACTGCTATTTGAACCTTGGTCTTCAGCAGAATTGACAGAGGTAACTGGTATGAATAGTGACAACTCTGTTCCTCTCCAGCTTTATCTCAGCGTAAAGCAACCCAACATAAGTACAGTGAAATAATTGTATTTAGGCCATTAAACATCTGAGGTTGAGTAGAAGTCCACCTGTTGCATCTCTTTTTCTAACTGGGAATTTTGCTATCTTCTCTTTTTTTTTTTTTTTTTCCCCATCTTATTTGTTGATTGTTTCTTTTTAAATCTCCCATCTCCAGATTCATAAAATCACAGGCTGGTTTGAGTTGGAAGAGACCTTAAAGCTCATCCAGTTCCAACTCACGGCCACAGACAGGGACACCTTCCACTAGACCAGGTCGCTCCATGTCCCATCCAACCCGGCCTTGAACACTGCCAGGGATGGGGCAGCCACAGCTTTTCTGGACACTCTGTGCCAGCGCCTCAGCACCCTCACAGGGAAGAATTTCTTCGCACCCTATTCAAGCAGAGATACTTAAAAGCATCTCGAAGCTTTATTTTTAACTGCTGGCACGTGTGCCCCCAGAAGGAAGCTATCTGCAGCGTCGGGGGGGGGTGGGTGTACAGTGTTGCTGAGGACAGTGTGTGCTTTGTCCGGAAATGAAAAAGGTATCAGGGCTGAGACTAAACATGCCATGGTTTTGGAAAACTAAAGCAGGAGGAGGGAGAGTAAGCTTTTTGAGCCTATGGCTTGACCAATTTTGCAATCTTTTAGATGCTTTTCATTTCCTCATAACAATTTTCTGTCCTTCCTTATCTCTCCTTATCAGCTGCTAGCTTCTGCGGGGCACAGTGTGCAACTTATTAGCTGACCTAAGCAAGGTCCTGGGGGAAAACAAATCCCACAGCAACTTTATTGTGTGCCTGTGTGAGCAACATCGCAGCTCTGCTGGGGAAATGGGCATTTTGTTATCCATGTTGTGGTCTTGTAGGCACTCTGCAAGCGAAACAGCTTTTTGTGGCTGGGTTGGGATTATCATGCCGAGCAAGTATTCACTAAATTTAGAATAGGAGTGCTATCGGTACTATTCATTATCCTTTTATTCTAATTCAAAAAAGAAAAGGAAATTGATTTTTAAGGAAGGCCACTGGTAAAGATTAAGGAGTGATTTTCCACAAGCTGCAGCACATATTGCTTTTTAGATTCAGACCCGTAAGCAGATGGGCATCACTAATAACTGTATCATCACAGTTCTAATTGTATTTACTTTGCCTGTACATTGCTTTGTTTAATAGCACACAAATCAAAAATATTTTCATTCTGAGATGCCCCTTACATCACTTCCAGACCTGAAAAGATTCCCAAGTAGCATACCTGAAAGGAGGATGTGCACCCTCCCAGCTTTACCCTGCATTTTTCAGTTGCATAGAAGAATGTTTTTATCTTGTACTGCTGAGCATGACATTATGTGGTACGGAATATCTCCCTGGGTAGTTCGGGTCACCTGCCTGGCTGTGTGCCCCAGGCCTATAGCCCACCTCCCACCCCCACTGAAGGGAGAAACAGAGATGGCTTTTATGCTGTGCAAACCCTGTTCAGCAAATCTAGAAGATTAGTGTGCTATCAGTAGGGTTTTAGTCATGCCATGAAGAAAATTAACTCCCTCCTAGCCAGGCCCAATACTACCTAAAACTCAGGAGTACATCTTTGGTTTCTGTCTTCTCCATAAAATGTACACCATAAAATGTACATTGCCTAATTTTTCCTTGGAATACTCACCTTTACCTGCTTTTATTGTCATACAAAAGGAATAAACCAGCTGCACAGCCTAGATAACTTCTTCTTTCACAAGCATCTTGAAGGGATGAGGAGCTGATTTAAGTACATTAGGTGAATGCAGTGATTAGATGCTTCAAGCCAGACAGTGCATATTAGCAAGGGATTATGGTCTCTGTTTTGTAAGTCAATTTACATGTGTGTAAAGTAGGGGCTCTCAAATGCATGGACCATATCTCTCGAAGCCCTTCCTCATTTTTCAGATGTACCTGTGCCATCAGGGTCTATTTTTGAAATGAATCTGTAGTTACATGAATAGTCACTACTGGAAAAAATATTCTGTTTGGCTTTAGCTTGATGATGGCATAGCTCTCTGAAAAGATGGGCCTGTAGGATAGTGGGAGCAGTGTTTTGTCACTGCCAGTGCCATTCCTTGTGATCTCATCAGCTTTATGAAGTCTTAACCTCAGCATCTCTTGGAGTTGAGGCAACTAACATAAATCTTCCTTTGTTTTTAAGTTAAAACCTCATAAGTGTCGCTAATAGCTTTGCAACATGATATACATGTCATCTAAAGACTTCTAAACCAGAAAGCAAATTTTGCATTTAGCTTGATGGTTGTTGAAGCCTGATGTTTAGCATCCGATTTAAGAGGTTTAGATTCCTCTCTGCCTGCTGTTAGGAAGAGGAAACCTTAGCTGTGTCTGAAAGCAGCTATAAACTGCTTAATAGATTAGTGAGGTCTTCCACCTAGATAGCTGATTAGGAAAAATAGTTCCATGCTCCTGTATATCTGCATGTGCCCCTTCCTAATGAGATGTTGTGAGACCCCCCTGCAGTCCTGCATTCAGCCAACACAAGAGTGATGTGAAGATGTTGGAATGCATGCAGCGGAGGCCACAAAGATATCCTGTGTGCTGGAGCAACTCTGCTATGGAGACAGGCTGAGAGACCTGGGCTTGTTCAGCCTGGAAGAGTAAAGGTGCCGGGGGGACCTCAGAGCAGCTCCCAGTGCCTAAAAAGGCCGACAGGGAATCTGGAGAGGATCTTCTGACAAGGGCCTGTAAGGACAGGACAAGGGAGAATGGCTTTAAACTGACAGAGGGGAGATTGCGATGAGACATTAGGAAGAAATTCTTCACTATGGGGGTGCTGAGGCGCTGGCACAGGGTGCCCAGAGAAGCTGTGGCTGCCCCATCCCTAGCAGTGTTCAAGGCCAGTTTGAACAGGGCTTGGAGCATCCTGGTCTAGTGGAAGGTGTCCCTGCCCATGGCAGGGAGTTGGAACTGGATGAGCTTTAAGGTCCCTTCCTACCCAAACCATTCTGTGATTCTGTGTTTGCCAAAACAAGACCCTACTCGTAGCGAAGTCATAGGACAGTGTGAACTCATTTCAATAAGCTGGTGGCTTACAAATGTTCTTCATAAATTTAAATTACATCCCATTTAGCTCAAAGGTATCTCATAATTCATTCCAGTGAGAATTAGAACAAAAGTTTAGGGCAAAACTGACACAGCTCAATTGATTTACACTATCCGGGACATGGTCTGTAGTATCTATTTATCTCCTATTATGGCATGAAAAGCAAAACAGTCCTTCACTGTTGCATTGACTAATCAAGTGAAAACAGAAAAAACAAACAAACAAACAAACAGAGGGAGCAGGATTTTCTTGTTTCTTGCATTTAACCAAGACCATGCTAAATAGGTCATGGCATCATTTTATCTTCTGATGTAAAGCAAAGACTCATCTGTTGCCTATGCTTGAACTTCCAGCAAAACAAGAAGCAAAACCAGAGAAACAAACAAAAAATTGCAGAGAGTAAATGAAATTTAACCGTAAAATCTTTGCTTGACAAAATACACATTGCTGCCGAGGATTAGAACTTTATAACATCAGTCTATCAGCTTGGAGATCAAAGAAGAATGTTCTTCAAAATCCTATCACGTTTATATCTCAGGAGCCAAATTTAGCGATTTAGCATTGTAGTCACTAAATCTTTTTGGCTTCGTATTTTATTTTCCTTTAGTCCTTAAGTTATAGGGTTTATAGTATCTGCTTGGTATTGTTCATTTTAACATCATGAATTTGCAATTTACATGAGCCAGGGAAGATAATTCTACAGTGCACACACTTTCTGATTAACTGTGTGTGACTTAAGTAGATCTGAGAAATGAGTTTCAAAGAGTGGTTTGAAAGACCAAGTTTCAGCCATGCTTTATGAAGCAGATATTGGGTGGGGTTTTTTTTAACTAGTCTAATTTCTGATAATCAGTTCAGTGCTTTGTTTTGCAAGATTATTGCCAGTGGTGTGAGAAGGGGGCACCACTGCAGTGCTGGAGTAAATTCTGGTATCGAATGTATGCCAAAGAGCATCTTCATAGTTGTTCAAGCAAGATCTTGTGGGAGATGGGGCTGAGAGCTCAGTTGATGCATATGCAAAATACATCACTTTGCACAGAAATGGCTAATCTCACAAACACAGTGTGTTTACATTGTGCTTAACATGCGCGTGTCACATATTTCCTATGCACTTTTTTTTAATTGATAAAGTCCTTTCAGTCACCCATACCTTGGGCACCAGATACTTCAATAATGGCGTGCAGTCTTTCATCCCTTCATGATGAGGTCAGTCTGATTCGCGTGGGGATGGATGGAAAAATATTAACTTTGCCGGGGGTGGGGGGGTGTCCTTTCATATCTTATGTAATGTGTGTCTTGAACTACTTCAGCTGCAGAAGAGACTGTTTCAATATACCTCTTCATAACTGCAAATGTTACAGTTATTTAGGACATTTTACCAGTACCTGCTAATTTCTGTTGTTTGCATTATGTCCTCTGTAGGTTCTGAGGTTATGATATTTCTCTTATACTAGACACAGCCATACAGAAAAAAGATGGGGTGTTTGCTCTTCATGGCAATATAAAGTGTTGGGAGTCACCTGTGTCAGCGGCTTCCTATTAACTGAGACTCTAGTGTTTTAAACAACCAGGTTTGGATATCTCTGTATAAATAGAAAGACCAGGAGGAGATAGTTCTGCCCTAGTCCTGACATGTCTAGCCTTAATTAGGAGCAGGGTTTTAGTAGTTTTGTAATAGAAGAATGTACTGCAGCCATTGATGAGACAAATTAAAATGATGAAATAAAGAGGCATATAAAATTTAAAAAATGGAAAAACCCGTGGAAATCGTGCATGTTTAGTCCAGAGAAATATAGTCTGATTATAAACTTACCTGTCCTTTCAGATGTAAAGTGGTATTACTGCTCAACAGAAGACAGTTGTTCTCACTGGTCAGGAAACCAAAAATAGGTAAAGATCAGTTAAACATTAAGCAATGTTATATATTTAAGTAAATATGATTCATAACACACATATATAAATAAGTAAGGTATAACCAGGATTGTACAACTGCAGCAGACAGCTTCAATAAACTCCCTAAGAGTCACTAGTAGCAGATGTATTTCAATCACGAAGTAGAAACCTTTCCTGGGTATCAGGGTGTGTGTAGGAGCAATGGGCCATACTTAATAACGTTAACGTCACTGAACTTTGGACTTCATAAAGTGGGCTTTGGGGTTTTTTGGGTGCTTTCATTGTTGTTTTATTTTTTTATTTATCCCAGGGAAATCAGCTCTAACCATAATGCCTCTAGAGAGGGTGGTTGGGTTAAGCTTCCCCTTGTCCTCTTTGGCAGCATAAGGGGTCTAGCCCTAGCTGCAGGATGCTTGAGCCTAGACTGGGAGAGATCCCTTGGTGTCTGAGCATCATGAAATATGGGAGTTTACACCATTCAGGGTGATGGGGGACTGGAAGCCAGGACTCCCATTCCCCATGTCTGTGTTTCAGCCACCATTGCTATGCTGAGAGACCACGATGTACACAGAGCTGAAAGGTCTGGGAGCTGAGATTTAGTGTTTCCTGGGAGCTAGCTCTGCATACAACTTTTTGGATTACCCAGCCTTCAGTCTAACCTTTCTCACCCTTATGTCAGGCACCTGGCTCTGGGTTTTCAATTCCGTACCATGCACCAAGCATTTAGGCTTTTCAGTGCTTTCCTTGTGCCTAAGTGCCAACATAATTTTTAGGACCAAATGCTGCATCTTTTCATTAAGCACATGTTTCTGAAAGGATGCTTTTGTTTACTTGCTTGTCTTGGCGTGAAACATGCTTGAATGGAGGTGGGCTGTATTCATTTCTTTGACCCTAAAGTAATGCCAGCAACAAAACAGAGGAAAAGCTTTTTAATTATTTTCTCCATGTACATGGGAAAGAATTGGAACTGAACAGCCAGTATTTCAAGTTAAGTACAGATTGATTCTTGGAGCCTAATTGGTGAGATTTATTGACAGTACAGCATTTGGCTAGTTATAATAGACTCCTATTCATTATACAGTTGATAATTCAACAAGTAGCTGATTCTTATTTTCAGTGTTCGTTGTACCATTAAGACTGACTTTATTAGCCTACTCAGGGATGTTTAAAAACAATTAACCTTAATTTGTTTTAAGTGGAATGTGAGACTTCAGCTATTAAAATTCAATTCTACTTTTATTGCTCCAGGGCATTAGATACATGGTTCCGGAATTCTGGCATCTTATTAATGCAGGATAGCAGGGTACTTGAAGAAACTCAAGGTTTCATTTTTACTTCTATGCACTTGTTGCTTTTCTTGTACAGGTAACCTCATCTATGAATGAGGTTCCCTCCTTTTAATTAGTTTTGGGATCAGGCTGTAAATTCTTGTTGTGGCGAAGCGTGGTGTAGGCCAGTGTTTAATTAAAGCATCACAAACTCCCTGGTGATCTCTGCCAGCAGAGAGAAGATTCAGCTTAGAACATTGCCATAAGAAAATTGTAGGTGGCTTTTCAGACAGAACCTGCTTTCTAGGGTTCCAAAACTAGGCATGTGTTTCTACAAAGAAGAGTTTAGGAAAGGTTTCAAAGCAGACCAAAGTTAAAGAGCTTCCTGATGGTTCAGCTTTGTAGCACTAAGCCTGCTGGGTGTTCTGCAAGGATCCATTATACCTAGCTGCCCTCCGAAAGCAGAGCTGTAGCTTTGCATGCATTACACCAGCTGTGTTTTCAGTAGGGCTTTACAAATTGCTTAATCCAAGTTAGGCCCTTTCTGGAAGCTCTTTAATCCTTCTAACATTTGCATAATGATCTCAATACTAATTCTTGTGTGACAGTGTGTTGAAGCTCTTTCTGACATACGTTAATGATAGCATAAGAATAATGGAATACCAAATGACTTCATTCTCTTTCGGGACTGAGAATGCCATAAATGTCAATGTTTAAAAAAGAGTGGGGCTGTGCTCACTTCTGGTGTAATCACAGTGACATCTCTAGAGCTAGGTGAGGCATGCACTGACTCTGTCATGTTTAAATATTAACTCATATTTGGGCATCTTAATGAGGGGGTAGAGCCTACTAAAGATCTACAATTACAAAATTGGCACTTCACCAGGAGTATTCTATCAGAATAATGCTTTTTTTTTTTTTTCCTAAGACTTTGATTAAAGCATGATAATCTCCCATGAAAATTCTAAACTAATCAGCTGAAATAAAAAATAGATGAGGGTTGCATGAATACTTTATGTGAACAGTAAGAAAGTAAGTCTCTAGTTTTGAGGGATTGTGTTAAAATTTGCAGGACTACACAGCAGGTAATACCAGGCTGAGTTCCCATTCCTGTCCTCCCGCAGATGTTACAATAAGGCAGCACAGACATGAACTGAAAGGCAGTCCAGGCAGCCATGCAAAACCAGTTCTGAGATGATAAAAATGAGGGATGGTCTGGCAGGTATGCTCACTGAAAAAAAGACTTCTACAGTAATTCCAAAACCTATTCATTTCCATGGGAAAATAGAGTGAGAAACTGATTCGCAGGCTGATATTCATGTGTGTTACACAAATGATTTTTTATTTTAAAGAAAGTACTATTTTTTAGCAACTATCCTTCAATGCAACCACTATTATCTGATATCTTGCTTATTTCCCTGCTTGGTGTTTAATACCTGGGAGTTTGAATGTGATTTTTGCTCTCAGGAGAAAATAGAAAAATGATATTTCTCCCTACAAACCCTCTGTGGGCTTTCTCATTTCTCAGTTAGGTTTTCTTAACCTGGCATCTAGTCATAAGAATATCATGGGGGGTCTACAAGAAATCTGGAGAGGGGCTTTTGACAAGGGCCTGTAGGGACAGGACAAGGGGGAATGGCTTTAAACTGACAGAGGGGAGATTTGGATTAGACATTAGGCAGAAGTTCTTCCCTGTAAGGTTGGTGAGGCTCTGGCTCGGTTTGCCCACAGAAGCTGTGGCTGCCCCATCCCTGGCAGCGTTCAAGGCCAGTTTGAACGGGGCTTGTAGCAGCCTGGTCTAGTGGAAGGTGTCCATGCCCATGGTAAGGGTTTGGAACTGGACGAGCTTTAAGGTCCCTTCCAACCCAAACTGTTATCTGATTCTATGATTCTATGTGTCTTCGTGAGCAGGTCATATTAATGTATACAGTTGTTTGTGGTCACTACCTATGAATAATTGGATGTGTAGAAGTAGTAGAAACCCTACCTTTCATTTGCTGAGTGCCATCAGAAGTTTTCTAGTCTTCTTTGTTTATGGTGGTAAAAGGAGATGAGTCCAGTTTAACAAAAAGGTTTATATGGTATTTTAAATTATCTGTGCAGGAGGTTAAGGCTTATCTTGCATGGGCATGCACATACTGTCTTACAATGATGTGTAAGAAACTCGTCCCAGTCTGGCTCTGCCAGGCTGCTTCATCCTGTGCTTGAGCATCTCTCAAAAGAGAGGTCAGAATGAGAAAGAGGTTGTCCCTCCCCAGTACACAGCTAAGTTGCAGTGAATGGATCTAGATTCCTTGCTGAAGCAAACATGGGCATTGCAACTACTGACAAATGCTTTTTCCCTGGAGGAACTCCATAGGCAGCCAAACTCGGTGCTGTAATTTTGCTCTGGCAGGAAGCTGGAGTCTGACAAAACCTTTGAACTTCACAGCCGTATTTAGATGCCAAAGCCTTTAGCCTGGAGACTCTCCTTGTACCTCTCCTCTGTTGACATGGCCTCCCTGCAGTCCTGTGTTGTGAATAGGGAATAACCACCCCATTTTCTTTATTTCAGGAGATTTGTCCTCACCAAGATGAGAGTCATTCCAAAAGGAGCTTTCAGAGGACTCACTGACCTCGAGAAAATGTATGTATCTTGTCAGTATTTAGTAGGAAAAAACTGTTTTACTTCAAACGGCGGTTTCAGGTTGTAGCTCCTTTTACAGCCAGTGAGCAAGCCCCTCTCTCTGAACTTCATCTGGTTTCTTTGGTCAAAGGGTCTTGTTCAGCATGGAGTGTCATTGCATTTAATAAATGTAGTGCCACAGCAGGAGCTCATGAGAAACTGATTATTTGATGACTTTGGAATGAAACAGTGGAAAGATTACTGAGGAAAGAGCTCCTGGTCATAACAGGCCAGCCAATTCTCTTTTCACTGAGGAATAAATAGGATTGTTTTGTGCATGTTCAGAAGCAGCTGGTAGGATGTGTGAGAGAAGTTTCTTACAGGTGATAGATCAAAAAATCTTAGTACATAAAGGGTGTAAGCGCCTAATTTCTGTGAATTTTAGTGATAAGCCTAACAATTATGAGCACTTTTGATGAACAGATGTATCATACCTTCATTAGTATACTATTGTGGGTGTAGGGCAGCCCTCCAACATTAGGAAAAACAAATCCCAAATAGTATATTTCCTACTATTCTTTAGCCATGGAAAATCTACGGGTTAAGTGGTGCTAGCATCAGAAATTGTAAGTGCCAGCATCCAACCTGAACCATTCTAGAGCATGTATGATTTTTCTGAATTATTTCATATATGAGCAAATCACAGTATTTTGTTTAGAAACACATCCAGCGCTTGCACCCTGACAGAGGAGGGTCGCAAACGCTGTTCACCCACGAGGTGTCTGAGTGGCAATAGGGAAATACGTTTGGAAGTCAGTGCCTTTTGCAGTGCTGTGTGTAATGGCAAAACTAAAATGGAATAGATTGCTGATGTTTCTCTGCATCATTTCTACATGTTTCCCTCATACTCTTGCATAAGTAAGGGATTTAGCAAGAAGGAGAACACGCCAGAAGGTATGGCGAGGAAATAGGTAGGATTTTGAACTTAGAAAAGCATGAGGATGGAGGGATGAAAACCAAAGAGTGAACATAAAAGGATTCAGGAGTTGCTGATCAGTAGCAAGTAGTGAAGCACACATGGCATCTGGTCTTTTCTGAAGTGTGACATCCATTTCAGAGCATCACTGTAAGTTCAGGAGTCGTCTGTTGGCATGTGGTACACACTAAAAAGCCTCCAGTTGCTACATCCTACTCATAGATCCAGACCCTTATAAGCCCATCAAGCTGTAAATGGACATTTTTCTTGACGAAAGAAAAAGAAAGTTGTCTTTTTTGTGGCTAAGGGTTATCAGGAATAAGATCGGCTCTGTTTCGACAGTTTTGTTGGCACTTGTCTTTCCCCAGTCCTGCAGGGTTCCTTTTAGCTTAGTCCTTATGGAAAATCATTGAGCTCTCTGGACTATGAAGTGGGTTGCAAAGTGCATTGTAAACTGCTTCTGTTGTCTTTAATTACTCAGAAACCGTATGTCAGATATATATGAAGGTAGTGATCACATTGAATATGATGTCTCTAAGTAGGGATTTATTGTCAACCAAAAAAATTATATATGGAAATGAGATCAATTTGAAAATATATCTATGGACTGGTAGTACTTGGAGGAGAAATGGGGACAGACCATTTATAGCAAAACGTCCTTGAAAATAAAAGTGTGATAAATATGTAAATGAGACCAATCACATCAACAAAGATGCAGTATTTGCAGATGATATGGCAAACAGACAAAATGTGAAATAGCTCACAAGTCCTAAACCTAACCCATAAAACTTTCATCAGAAATATTTGTGATACTGTAGGGACGAAAAAAGTGTGTAATCAAATAATAGATTTGCATATAAAACCATGGCCTTTGTATGAAAGACTTCTTACTCTTGCAGGATCATGCACAGAAAGGAAGATTAAAGCAAACTGTAGTCTATTTAAGGAAAACAGCTATTAATAATGTGATACCTCCATATGGTAAAATGTGGATAGCCTGATGTATACAAATGAGATACCTCAGTGTATTATATGTATGTGCTTATCTAGAACTAAATAGACTAAAAATAAGGAGAGTGACGATATCTTTTGAATATGTTACTGAAGAAGAATAGTATCTTATACAGTCCACCATATCTGTACGCATGATTTTTATCATTACTAGGTCATTTCTAACTGTTTTTCTGAGAATAAGATAGATAGGTTTTTAAAGCTCGGAAGTTGCAAGGCAGGGGTGGTCTTTGCAATCATCCATTGGGGATAAGCTGGTTGAGTACAATTCAAATCAGAGATGAGTCCTCCGTGTGAATCTTATCTCTGATGTATTTATGTTTAAAATGATTGAAGGCTTTTGAATACAGTGACTGAAAAATTCTGTTTTTCAAAGAAAAAAACAACTCAGTAACATTTTTTAGTGTTCCTGCCTTCTGTATGTATTCTGAAACACCTGAACAGCTGAGAGCTTTGAACATGTCAAATACCTCCAGTCAGGCTCAGGTCTCCATAGCCAGGCAAGATCTTGTTTGTTTTCCATTTGCACTGTCCAAGGACTTTCAAAATTAGCACTAGTGACCTAAATAGTGTGGCCTGGAAAGGTCGACATGGAGCACTTCACCTGCACTCCCTTCTGAAGCTCCAGTTTTAGTTACCAGGACAAAATGCTTTGGTTTTCATCTGCTTTTTTCGGGTGGTGTCAACATTTTCACTGGAATACTTTTGCCATTTTGAAGTTTTTTTGAAAGAACAAGAGCCTATTTGAACCATATCTAAATTTTCATTATCTTCTCACCCATCTAAATTCCTTCAGTTACTGAAAAAACATGAAATGGCCATTCTGCAAGCTGTCATCTAGAGGAACAACCTTCCCCAAGTGTGTTCTAGGAGGAAGATCTTTTCTTTTCAGATAGAATGTTTGAAGCTATGAAATAAACTGACAGGCTCTAATTATCTGAGCTTCCTCTAACTAAATGTGCAACTTGGATTTTCGTACAGGAAACTGCTTCAGAAACCCACAGATCTGAGGAGCAGCCTTAACCAGCTTGTTGCTGGCAGCTCTCCAACTTCTGCACAGCTCTGGCTTCATGTTAATTTAGCAAATAGGTGTTCAGGGAAGCAGATTAGTTATTCTCGCTACATGTTTAGTCTGCTTCTAAGTCTTAGCCAACTGGAACGTGGCAGCTCATCTGGACTCCTGCTTAACCAGCCTGTTTACGCTCCAAGAACTAATTAACCCTCCAGTAACTAAATTAAAAAGCATCCCCATGCAGGCACATGCCTGGCAAAATCAATTCAACATGCTCTGCAGCTGCTGTCATCTTCAACATGCACTGGAAGTGCCTTACTTGGAAGAGAGACAGTATAAAGCACTATTAACTCTCTCTTTTTCTCTTGCTTAGTTTCCTCCTGTTAATATAAGATAGCAAAGTAGATTTTGAATGTTGGTCTAGCAAGGCCTGGTTCAGACATCATATTTACGGGAATTCTGGACTTATTGCCTTACCCTGTGCAAGCCAAAGGGGCACAATCCCCTTGAAAATTCATCCTCTGTTATTTATTCTTTTGAAAGGTTTAAGCTAAAGCATGATGCTTTATCACTCGTTTTCAAACCCAACCTGTGTGCAGCCCAAGGAAATTCAGCCGTGGGGGTGAAGTCTTTCTTGAACTAGAAGATTTCAGAGAAATAATGGCCCTGTTTTGTATGTTGGAGTAACAGGAAGGGGGCATTTCTATAGCAGATTTTGGCCAAGACAGATTTTGTGAACCTGAACCATGCCGTGGCTAACAGAGCTTGATGAGCTAGATCCTTGCGGAGCTCTGAAGCGCTGGAGAGCTAAAACTTCTAGGGCGGAAGGAAGCTGCCAGAGTTGACACTCCTGGAAATTGAAGTCTGTCTGTGGAAGACAGCAGGGATATGCGCAGCAGCTATCTACAGCTTCCTCATGAATTTGTAGAGAAAATACCTGTGAATCAGACATTTGCTTAATCACTCAGTGCATTCAAGCTTTTATGGTTTTACTGAGACTGTTAATCCAGTGATGGTTTATACGAACAAATGCTGCTGGTCTGTAACCTAGGTACATGAGCACCAGCTTATTTCATATACAGCAACCAACCTGATGTGATGCTAAAATTTCTCCTGTTTGCCCCATGCAGGCTAAAAGATAGGTCCCACTTCCCTGTGACTTAATTAGATTAGATTGAGATACCTTTTATGTTTTATCTTTACCGAAGCGAGGTACTTGAGGACAGTGGAGACCACTCAACAGAGTATTCTGAGGCACATATGGAAGTACATTGCTGAATCAAGGTGCATCTCTCTTCCTGTGAGTGGGGAAGGAGCAAAGTTCTTGGCTTGATAGGTGAAAGTCTCATCAGGAAAATTTGGCATAGTGTGAAGTCTTTGCTTTATTTAGCAAGTTTTAATGTCCTGGTGAATTGGTGGATTCACTGTCCAGACCTTCTTCAGCAGTAGCCATCAAAGCTTTCTGGACTAGCAAGTAGCTAAGGGGATGTCCATCATCCCATGTGCTCCTGATATCAATTTCATTCAGCCCCAGCATATGATGGTGTCACACTTGGCAGCATATAGCCCAAAATGATGGGAATGAAGGGGCAGAAGCAGAAATCGCATGATCATTTAAGGATGAGCAGTTTGTGTCTTCTGCTACCAAGGAAGCTGGTCAGTATTTTGCAGCTTCTTCATTTTTTCTTGCACGGTGTATTGTGTGCTGCCTCATTTGGTATGCAAAAGGTTGTGATTAAATCAGGTCATTAAAGCTATTAGAGAAAAAGGTTAGGATTCTGTGTAACCAAGACGTTTGGAAATTGGTTCTAGGCAGGAGTTCCTTTCTATCTTCTGCATCATCTGGATAAGTCTGCTATTTCTTTGGTGTTTATTTGCAAGAAGCAAAAAAAGGAGGATCTTCTGTGATGTATAAGTTAAATAGTGCATGTTACAAAAATATTTATTTACATACCTAAGGTGAAAGGGGGACACAGTGCATTCTGTGTACCAAAACACACACTGAATCAGGTAACAATCGTATGTTGGTAATAAATACTCCAGGGTATATTACCAAGGTGCAACTCTATGGATATTAAATCCTAATTTACATTTTAGGAAGTTATGTGTAATGTTCTGCATCTTAAGGGCAGGGTATGAAAATAAGGATGCTACTTAATGCATTTAAATTAGTCTAAATATGCATTTTCTCTCAGGGAACAGAGTACTACAGTTCAAAAACAGTAAGGCCAGTAACTAGCATAAGCAAAGAAATTCAAAGTTCAGGCTGATATTCCAAACAATAAGTGTTTTAATGGGGTCACTGTTATGGTGTGGGGCTTTTTCCTCTCTCTGCTTGGTCTAATCCTGCTCTTTTCTATACCAGAGGGGTCGCTTGCAATTCAGGCCTCTGATCGAGCAACAAAATCATGTAAGAAAACTTATCCTCTGCTATTTGCAATGTGCACTTTCCTTAACCCAACAGCATCCAGGGTGTCAGTCATTTGCACATTGCTACACTCTGCCCTTTGAAATGGGTTCCCACAAATGTGATTCGAAAGTTGAACAGGTTTGTGAACTTCTCCAAGGAGTCCTATAATACACTGTCAGTGGAGGAGCCAGGCAAAGCAAAGCCTTGGTCCGTGGTCTCTCTGTATGGCCATGAGCAACTTGGGTACATTTTCTTCTCAAAGGGGGGCTATTACTTCAGAGGGTAGATTTAGACTGGACATCAGGAAGAACTTCTTCCCTGTGAGGGTGGTGAGGCCCTGGCACAGGTTGTCCATAGAAGCTGTGGCTGCCCCATCCCTGGCAGTGTTCAAAGCCAGATTGGACGGGGCTTGGAGCAAGGGGCAGGGGATTGGAACTGGATGAGCTTTAAGGTCCTTTCCAAACCAAACCATTCTAGGGCTCTCCTGCAACCTTTGCAAATAGCATCCCTTGGATAGCAAACTTCAGTGATTAGTGTTAATACATGGGAAGCCTGGTCTGTTCTTAATTCAAATTTATTTCTGAAAGAAGAAGCCATGCCTTGGGTTCTAAACATAGTAAGTAATGAGCGAAGACTAGGTGGTTTTATTATAACCCATTAACGTTTTGCTGCATCATCACCTGCCATTCTGCTTTTCCTTGCCAAAGCTTGTCTGTGGAAGAAATCTTATACTTGCAGTCATTGTTGTCATCCCTTGCACAATTACAGAAAACTGAGGTAGAAATCTATTATCCATGTCAGAAACTCACCACTGTTGTCGAAGAGCAGAGCTTCTAATTACAGCTTTGTGTATTTCAGTAAATGCATAACCTGATCTCAGTCTTTTGCTAATGCTAGGGTGAAACAAAATCACAAATAATGTAAAAAACCTTAGAAGAGGCTAGGAAATGTAAAATAAATTCATAAGATCCATATCAACATTGCTAACTTTTCTATTTAAAAACTCACCAAAAAAGTGATACTAATATTTACATATTTTAATTGAAACAAGTCAGACTACAAGAAAGGAAGTATTTCATCATTCTTTTTCTATGGTTTGGTACCTTGATGCTCTCTGTCTTTGAAAGAAGAGATTTAGAAAGGAAAAAAAAGAAAATACATTTTGTCATTACTTCTTTTTGAGCAAAAGTGAGTTTTATGGTAGTGAACTGTTAGCAGAATCTGTATTTGTTAACTGCATCAGTAATGAAGCCAGCATTAGAGACTGAAGTATTTACTGGATGAATCACAGAATCCCAGACTGGTTTGGGTTGGAAAGGACCTTAAGATCGTCCAGTTCCAGCCCCTCCCTGAAATGGGCAGGGACACCTTCCACTAGACCAGTTTGCTGGAAGCCCCCACCCAACCTTTCCTTGAACACAGCCAGGGATGGAGCATTCACAACTTCCTTGGGCAAAGGAAGCCCAATGATGTCATCTTGGGCATCATTTCTGGTCTGTCTAGACATGGAGATAGATAAAGCAAAAAAAGGAAATCCACTTGCCTGAATGTATGCTAAATGTTTCAGTGCCTCTCCCCAGTGACATACTGTTCAGATAACTTGAATTCATAAGAGACAAAACATGGGTAAATGCCTGTGTGAGTTCCCACTTTTCTTTAGGAGGAAACTTTGATCCAGTGTTCTTCTGCCTTCCCCTATGCAAACAAATCAGATAAAATGAAGTGCAGGCTAAGTTAAGATAGTTCTGTTGTATATCTAAATGTGGGCTCTGAAGTTGCCTCATTCATTCAAAATGAGATCTGAGGGTGTAATGCACAGTGCTTAAAAAAAGATCTCAGCCCAGTGGTCAAAAACACCTCTCCATATGAAAAAGGAGTTACTAAGATTTTTTTTTCCTCAATTTTTAAGATTATTCCTCAATAAGTTTGCTCAGCTTTTACACTCATTTCTGGGCTCCCCTGCCACCACTAGAGCGAGACAAATGTATTGCAGGTTTGGCATGCTATGGTGGTTCATATTGGAGATATTTGCTTTCTCCAAATCATTCAGTTTTGCAAGGCAGCCTCACTTTAGGTCCTTGCATTAGAGGCATGAAGCTGATGATTACTGCAATCGATAAACTTAGCAAGGAGCCTCAGAATTGATAGTCATCCCATGGTGTGGAATAAATGCTATGATCTTTCTTCTTTTCTCTTGTGGGCTATGCAAGTAACAAGTGATGGTACAAGAGGAAACAGCCTCAAGCTGCACCAGGGGAGATTTAGACTGGATATTAGGGAAAATGTCTTCACCAAAGGTCAGTCAGGCATTGGAACAGGCTGCCCAGGGCAGTGGTGGGATCACCGTCCCTGGAAGTGTTCAAAAACCATGTAGATAATGCCCTTAGTAGCATGGGTTAGTGACGGCCGTGGCAGTGCTGAGTTCATCTCAGGTGCTTTTGGATGGGTTTTTGTTTCAAAAGGGGCCAGTGTTGTAAAATGTACCATGGCTGTCATTAGAGGCAATTTTTTTTTCCCAAAACATATCACTTCTTCAGTTTCCATCTCCTTCTCGCAGGTGCTTCACTCTATTTTGAAGTAAAGGAAATGTCAAGTTGTATATTATTATGAGATTCTTGTACTTTCAAAGTAGAATCAGTGACGATCTAAGTTACTTTGTAAATATAAAAATATATATTTTCTAAGGAACATAAAGTAGTTCTTAAGCTGGCTGAGTGATACTGCAAACTGACGTTTGTATATCAGAAAATGAAATGAGAACTCAGAATTGTTAGTTCTAATTATGTTTTACATTTTCCAATGGAATTCATAGCTCATACCTGGCAAAAATGTGGTTCTTCTCATGTGATGTTTCAGAATATTGCTCTGATTTAGATAATTACCTTTTTCTCACTAAAATAAGTGCATTCAGGTCTCGTATCCGTAAATATGATCTGGGGAAAACAAACAAACTCTTGTGTATTGATTGCACATTAACTCCACGATTTCTGGATAGAATTCATAATAAAACGTATTAACCTGAAAACAAACACAGTACAATAGCAAAACAACTCTGAGAGACAACACGTACATTCAGAATTACAACGATTGCACCTCACTTGGTTGTTCAGTTCAAACATGTAGCACCTCCATCTCCTTTAACTGACAGACATGCTGGAAAGGGTCCATGGCTCCTGAGGTTGCTGTGTTGGTGAGACTCTATGGGAATCTGGGCGATGGCATATCCAGAGAGGCATCATGGTGCCATCTGCTTCCAGATACATCCAGCTTCTGGGTTTGCTTTAAAAAGTGCTGCTATTAAAAGTGTAAATTAGAAAGGAAAGGTCTTTTTTCATGAGAAAACAGGGATTTATTGGATTTTCTTTTCTGTTAATCTGATGTGTGTATTGTAACTGTACCAGTGAATGGGTGCAAAAGGTGGGACCTACTTGAAATTGTGCCCAATTTCCTCTAAATGGGATTTTCCTGAGTATTTATTGTTGCTGCTACTAAGTGTTGTTTGTCAGAAAGAAGGCAGCTAGCATCAGATTGGAAATGGTAATTCAATTTCAGGAGGATTTCAGAAATACCTTCCCATATTAATTTTATCTCACTTTTCTGTTTAGCTTTGAAATAATGTTAGTGGAATTGGCGTGTTACAGGGAAAGATTGTTTCCCATTGCTATTGCAATTCTGATACAAACCTCAGCAGTTATGGAAAACGAATGTTGAGATGAAGTCAGATTAATTTTCTAAGCAGGAGATGCTGATTCTGTGACAACATTATATTGCATGGCCTGTATTTCTATTATGCTGAATGATTGACATGGATTTAATCATTAGTTTGATGGCTGCTTTGCTCAGTGGAGAGGCGGCTGGGCGTTTGATTGTTATTACTGAGCTGCATTTTGATTTTGCTATCAAAGACACTGCTGGCCCCATCATTGCAGGTGTAAAACCAGAGATGTGTTGTGCCCATTGTTTTGTGACCAAGCCAAGATCAATTTGCTTGCAAAATACAGTGAATATTTGTTTTGATTTCTCAAGCAGGAACCTGGTTTTGATGACGACTTCCATATATGTGGGGCTTTTTAAAAGAGTAAGAGTGGTGTACCTTTGGTGACTAAATTACATATCACATGGCAGAATGTGTATGTACATATATACTTGCATACATGCATATGTGTGTATGTATATATATACACATAGAGTAGTCTGGAAAAAAATTGGTAGGATTTAGGATGATAGACAGATAACTATGCCAAAAAGTATTTTGAATGCTTGGGGAGCCAGCACCACAGATGGAAATTACAAATGATCGTGAAAGAAATGCAGAATGCTGAAAAACTATTGGTGTCTGTGCATTTTCCAGTGCAGTCAGCACAGGATTAGAAGCTGGGGACAGGGACAAGCTGTTGGCTGTCCCAGTTCAGAACCTTGTCCCTGAGAGCTGCTGATGCCAGTTGCTGAAGGAGGACCTTCAAGAGAACATTTCTGGAACAGTTGCTTCTCTGGGGAAAAATGCACCTAATAAATAATGGGCTGTTCATCAAAAAACTGGAATGGTGCCTTTATGATGCCTTTGTATTGTGAAGTTTTCTCCACTAAAACAAGGCATAATGCTGAATTTCACATGGGCACTGAACTAAACTAGTCTTTGTTGCATGGAAGCATCATTTAGTTCTGTCTTGCTTGTCTGCTCAAGAGCACAAAGATTTCCATCTTCATCTGGATATGTTTATCCTTTCTAGTGTAATTAGGAAGTGAAGGTGCTCATTAGATGTGTCTAATCCTTTTGTCAATCTTATCTCTTATTTTGGATTAAATTTTATTCTATGTTTTTCAGCTTTTCCACAGTTTTAAGACTTCCGCTGGATTTCTAAGATTTTGGCTTTGCCCGTCTGTGCTGTGAGAAGGGGTGAGCACAATATGGTGAAAAGGATTTGCTTATTTATCACTTCTCTTCCCTGCTCTTTAGGAAAACTGGCAGTGGCAGAGCTCCCTGGAGGAATGGGGGTGTGGGTATACCTTTTGTGGGCTGATGGATGTGTTTGTAGGGGAGCAGCTTTGAGGTACTACAAGTGGCAGGAAGTTTATAGGCCAGAGATGGATATGTGCCACCCAAAGACTGCACTGGGGAGCAGGAGCAGCCCCAAAGGTGATGTATGAGGTTTTTAAGGAAGTCTGGGCAGAGCTTACTAACATTCGGAATAAACCATTGAGGAGCTCCAAACCTTCTCCAAAGGCATTGGATGTTGGGGTAGGTGGGGATATAAAATCTTCTCACATCACTTTCAATATTCTTTGACGTTTTTCTGCCTTAAAGTTAATTATCCTCGTTTATATTCTGATAAAAACTGCCCATTTGAGCTTAAAACCCTTTTGTTCTTCTCCGGGGCATTTTGTGCAGAAGAAGATCAAGACACATTGCCTCAAAGTTGTGTTGTACAGCACCGTTCAGGCTGTCTTGTCATTACATTATCACCAGGCTGGATGTGGTTCTGAGCAACCTGGTCTAGTGGAAGGTGTTCCTGCGCAATTCAGACCTTTGACGGTCCCTTCTAACCCAAACTATTCTGTGATTCTATGTGCCATGTCTTGGCTCCACTGTTCCCCAAGCCCGACCCTCTATTTGAGGATACTGGGATGAGCTGAGGCAGAAGGCACAGCTGCAACAGAGAGGGGAATGGAGGAGGGAGCTAAGTGGCAGGACATTTGTACAGAGGCAGATGAATGGATCACAGTTCATCCGTGACAGCCATGTGGCTGGACATAATTGACAGCACCATTTGTCTAAAAATAAGCTTGTGTTTCTTAGTAGCAGACTTAAATGTGCTAACAAGTAAAGTAGCTTTTCACAAGCCTTCATCTGTCAGTAACAAGGAGCCGGTTTTGTATTCCCAGTACCCAGAGTACCTCTGAATAGCACATTATGTTTTCATCCTACTGTGCTGCCAGGCACTGTGCTTTCAGGGTGAGAGAGAACATGCTAATGCCTCAAATAGGCTGTGAAAGTCAGGTAAGAATTGTGTCAACGATGGGCAATTGCTCAGGTCACTAGAGGGAGGACTTCCTAATGGGATCTCAGCTAAGCACTGCACATGCTTAAATCCCAGGGAGCATCTTAGAATCATAGAATCATAGAATAGTCGGGGTTTGGAAGGACCTTAAGATCATCTAGTTCCAGCCCGCCTGCCATGGGCAGGGACACCTCATACTAAACCATGTCACCCAAGGCTCTGTCCAGCCCGGCCTTGAACACCGCCAGCGATGGGGCATTCACAGCTTCCCTGGGCAGCCCATTCCAGGGCCTCACCACCCTTACAGTAAAGAAATTCTTCCTTCAATCCAATCTAAACTTCCCCTGTTTACGTTTGAACCCGTTACCCCTTGTCCTATCACTACAGTCCTCAATGAAGAGTTGCTCCCCAGCATCCCTGTAGGCCCCCTTCAGATACTGGAAGGCAGCTACGAGGTCTCCACGCAGCCTTCTCTTCTGCAGGCTGAACAGCCCCAACTTTCTCATCCTCTCTTCATACGGGAGGTGCTCCCGTCCCCTGATCGTCCTCGTGCCCCTCCTCTGGACTTGTTCCAACAGTTCCATGTCCTTTTTATGTTGAGGACACCAGAACTGCACACAATACTCCAAGTGAGGTCTCACGAGAGCAGAGTAAAGGGGCAGGATCACCTCGCTTGACCTGCTGGTCACGCTCCTTTTGATGCAGCCCAGGATACGGTTGGCTTTCTGGGCTGCAAGCGCACACTGAAGCCAGCTCATGTTCATTTTCTCATCGACCAGCACCCCAAGTCCTTCTCCGCAGGGCTGCTTTGAATCTCTTCTCTGCCCAACCTGTAGCTGTGCTTGGGATTGCTCCGACTCAGGTGTAGGACCTTGCACTTGGCATGGTTAAACTTCATCAGGTTGGCATCAGCCCACCTCACAAGCGTGTCAAGGTCCCTCTGGATGGCATTCCTTCCCTCCAACATATCAACCGAACCACACAGCTTGGTGTCATTGGCAAACTTGCTGAGGGCGCACTCAATCCCACTGTCCATGTCACCAACAAAGATGTTGAACAAGACCGGTCCCTGAGGGATACCACTCGTTACTGGTCTCCAGCTGGACGTTGAGCCATTAACCACAACTCTTTGCATGCGGCCATCCAGCCAGTTCTTTATCCACCGAGTGGTCCACCTATCAAATTGATGTCTCTCCAACTTAGAGACAAGGATGTCATGTGGGGCAGTGTTGAACGCTTTGCACAAGTCCAGGTAGATGACTGAGCTTGTCTACCCCTGTCCATCAGTGCTGTAGCCCCATCCTAGAAGGCCACCAAATTGGTCAGGCAGGATTTCCCCTTAGTGAAGCTATGCTGGCTGTCACCAGGCACCTTGTTGTTTTTCATGTGCCTCAGCATGCCTTCCAGGAGAATCTGCTCCAAGATTTTGCCAGGCACAGAGGTGAGACTGACCAGTCTCACCTTATTACAGGTTTCAGGGATCCTTCTTACCCAGGGAGATTGATTTCAGATGTAGGTACATAGATAAAAATCTATGCAATATTTATTCCTGATTTTGGCGGTGCGCAGTCAACATCAGTGCCAGCAGTGTGTCAGGGAGGTGTCCTTTTATCTGCAGATCTAAGGATGCTTCTGTTCTCCATATCTTGTGAAATTGTTGGCAGGTTAAAAGCTTTCTGCAGTCAGGTAAGGGGCAAAGCTCTCATTTGCTGTGACTCTATTCATAGGAGAGTGAGTAATAACAGAACAGTGACCATCCTTTGGGGAAGATTGTCCAGGAGTCTGCTCCTCCTCTTCTTGCTGTTATTGACTCTCAGTGGCCTTTTTAAAAATCTATAGAGCTTACTCCAGCACTGACCTTGTCTAATCATATTGATTGTTAGTAACTGAAGGCTAATTAGGAAGCAAGTTGCTGTGGTAATTCTTGAGTCATACATATGAAGAGAAGATACTGCTAAAACCACTAGTGCATGGTGACTATTGCCATAGTTAAACAAATTAAAAAATATAATTCATTCAGATTTATTCAGGAATTCAAATGAAGATACAATATGCAACAAGGAAGTTTTTCCCTTGCTACCACGTTTTTCTCTTTTGTAGTCATTTTCTTTTATTTGTCTTTGAGTGAGTTATGCATAATTTTAGGACTAAATGACACAGTAGACTTTGGGTTGTTCTCCATCCCCTAAACTTGCAGCCCGCACAAAAGATATCACAATAAGGTTCATGCGACAGGAGAATGACTTAGGCAGTGGGTAATAGGACTTGGAACCCTCCAGATTTCTAGGTCAGTTGTTCACATCCAGTCCACATGTATGTGATGAATGTTTCCTTTTTGCATGGGTAGTGTGATGGCTTGCATACCATGAGATGGTGATCTTGGCCTGTGCCCTCAGGAGATGGTGATTCATTGCAAGCTGCTGCAGCTGGCTTTCAACAGCAACCTCTTTTGGCCAGAAATGGCTCTGCAGCAGAGCTGGTGTCCCAGTGGGTGACCACACTCCATTGTGTGGCACTGTGGGAAGGTTGGATTGCTTTGGGAGTGCTGTGCCCTATTGGTGGGTAAATGGAAAATTTTTGCCAGTCACACCTAATGGAGTCTTTTCACCTTATTTTTAACTGAATGTGACCCAAAGGAAAATCATAGGCATTGTTCCCTGTGTAATGGGGGTCTTCCTTCTCCTCCTTTGCCACCTCACTAACTAGTCATGTCACGTACAAATCTTAGCGCTCCTAATGAGCCTCCATCTGCACATCTTTAAAGAGGAGGAGGATATAAGAACATGCATCCTGTTGCTACCCTTCTGGACAGTTTGAATGATGAGGCAAAATGAGTCTGAGGACTGCATGGGAGATAGGAGTGTACTGAATACAGGTCATATCCAGGTGAATGTGAGTTTCTCTGCCCCTCTCAGTCTTCAGTGGATGAATGTCCTTAAATTGACTTTAGCAGCGCATAAAGAAAAAAGCGGAAATGCAGCCACTGTGTAGTACGAGTTTCTTTTAACAGGTCTCATAAATAAATAGAGGGTTCTCTGTATGGCTTCTTGGGACTTGTATGCTCACAGAGTTGCATTAATTTAACTGAAAAGAAGATATAAAATGGAATAGTAAGAAGCGTTTGCCACTTGGAAGCAAAACCAATTCAATATGTAAAACAAACAAACCAACCAAAGATAGACATACATTTAAATTGATTAGGATCAACTAAATCAGGTGATCAAATTACTCTAAGATGAAACCAAAGCATCTGGTTTGAGGCTTTGTGTGGTCCTCAAGTTAAATAGATGCCACTGTAAAGACAAGTCCTGAGCCTGCCATTTTGAAGTACCCAGTTCGTGTTACCAGCAGTTCAACCCCAAGGGAAAAAAAAAACTGAAAGCCCTTGTATTTAGCCACTGCTTAATCTGTCCTCACCAAAGGCATGGAGCACTGGGATTCCCCTGGGGAATCTCTAAACCAGAGCCATCCTGCAGAGCCATCTTCAAACTCATAGAAAAAATATCATGAGAACCTGTTACCTTTGTGTAGAAGAATGAGGTGTGTTCTTGTAGTGCTGGTTGCTTTCACTTGCTGTACCTTTCTGCATGTAAGAAAAATGCACTCCTGTCCAGGGATCCAATCCAAATCCTTAGGGATTTGGGTAACTTCAAGATAGAACATCTTTCAGAGGAAGCTCTGATCATTTTCTGTAATATGTGTTACATTTGTTTCTTCACTTCCCATTGAAATAATCCAAAAATAGAGAAACAATACAGCAGTTGCCTTTTAGTTTTAAATTTGGTATTTAACATACACAAAACATTCCTTTAAATCATAGAATCATAGAATAGTTAGGGTTGGAAAGGACCTTAAGATCATCCAGTTCCAACCCCCCTGCCATGGGCAGGGACACCTCACACTAAACCATGTCACCCAAGGCTCTGTCCAACCTGGCCTTGAACACCGCCAGCGATGGAGCATTCACAACTTCCCTGGGCAACCCATTCCAGGGCCTCACCACCCTCACAGTAAAGAATTTCTTCCTCATATCCAATCTAAACTTCCCCTGTTTATGTTTGAACCCGTTACCCCTTGTCCTATCACTACAGTCCTCAATGAAGAGTCCCTCCCCAGCATCCCTGTAGGCCCCCTTGAGATACTGGAAGGCTGCTATGAGGTCTCCACGCAGCCTTCTCTTCTCCAGGCTGAACAGCCCCAATTTTCTCAGCCTGTCTTCATACTGAAAACCAAATTGCTCTCATAGGATTGCCTTTAAGTTAGAGTACTTGTGTGTCCTTTTGTGTATTGTGCTGTGTGCTTTGCAAAGAGAATATTTACTTAAAATCACAGGAAAATGCATACTCCTCTAAAATGTAGAATGCCAATGTAACTACAGATTCAACATATTAAAACCAATGGATTTCCATGCCTTCTGCTGCAGAGTCTGTAATCTCCTTCCGTCTCAACTAAAGCAACAATCATAACCAGAAATGATGGATTTAATTTTCTATTTATATTTGTAAAATGTATTTCATCTGCATGGCCTTCTCAAATGGTAATTTTTGTGGTTTGGGATCTCTTCAGGATTCTTCCTCCCTCCCCTCATCAGTAGTGTTTTTTCAAGGGGTTTTACTGGAAACATTAAAGGTTTTGCCAGGCTTGTATGCTGTGAAAACACTGTAAGTTCCAGTATGTTCAGATCAATACAGGAAGCCAGGCGGAAAAATATCCTAAGTATATGCTATGCAGGACAGCCAAGGAATAGACACAGCAGCTTCTAACGAAAACACTTTTTTATTCAAACCATGTCTCTTGTTCAGTCATCTTCTTTAAGTGCTGTGGGGAGGAAGATTCCTCTTCTCCCTTGATTAAGAAGGAGGAACTACTTCAGGTAAGGTGTTTTGCATTATCTCTAGCTCCAGCTTCTTTCTATGTCTCCCATTAGATATGACTCAGGAAAGTGTGGAGGAAAGCGGCTCCTGGGAGATAAAAGTGCTCTTACATAGGAAAAAGTAGATCATTCCAAAGTGGCCAGGGGTTGTCTTTGGGTTCTCAAGGGTTTTGCTGCATTCCTATGAAGACTCCACTGAGGGAATCAGTACTGAAGGCTCCCCAGTCCAGTCTGGGGACTTTCTTGTTAAAGCACTACAGCAGCAGACAGCAGCAAAAAGCTGGTGTTCCTACAAGCCTGAGTTGCACAGCGTGGTTGTGGCGGAGAATCTCTGTGGCTTGCATAAGCACCTTCCTTATAAATGGAACTAGATATGCAGAAAGGCTGCTGCTGGCTGAATTGAGGGAGTGAGCACTGTATGTCCATGGGTCTATTATTTTTATTGCTTTTATTGGAATACTGTATGCACACACAAACATAGAAACATAGTAATATATTGAATTGGGAGGTGTCCCTGCCCATGGCGGGGGGGTTGGAACTCGATGATCTTGAGGTCCTTTCCAGCCCTTACTATTCTGTGATTCTGTGATTCTGTGTGAATTTTGACCCAAGTTTCATGACATGTTCAGTTCCTCCTGCCAAGATCTGTGTGCAGTCTTGCAGTGTTTGCTGATGAGGAGGATTATTTGTGTCAAGCAAAGTCAGGTGGAAGCGTGTGATTTTCATAGAGAGCTGTTCAGTTATTTGTCAAATAAGGCTCCAGAGGTATTGAATCAGGCTCCTTTCTGCTGTCATCAGCTACTTGGCAAACGGATTAGGGATTGTAGGCAATTCCCATGTTTGTATAGCATGCCATCTCTGCATCCTGCAGATTTGGGCTTAATGGTAATTTTTTCTGCTTATGATAGCAGAGTATTGCAATCAGATAAATAATCCTCGTTACACACTAGTTTTGTGAAGCTTTTGACTTAGTAGCTTCTTGCTGGTGCTTGTTTTCTCTGGCAGTCTGTTGCAAGGCAGAGGTTTGGATTTAACTTTGGAAGCATAAAAGAATATCCTTTTCCCAGGTAGGTTATATCTAAGGGCACCAATCATGCAAATAGTTGTGCAGTGGAGTCTCGGCCGAGCCTGGAGGCAAAGCTCAGGCATTAGAGTTTGTAGGGTCAAGGCCTCATACACAAATCATAAAAATTGTAAGTAGCTTTTGTGGAAGGGAAGAGTGAGTGTGAACAGAAAACAAAACAGAAGGAAATCTTTATACTGGAAGAAGGTATTTTGCAGGGAGATTGTAACATTGAATAAGATGAATTATAACATTGAATAAGATCTACTCTGCTCTGGTGAGACCTCACTGGGAGTATTGTGTGCAGTTCTGGGGTTCTCAACATAAAAAGGACATGGAACTGTTGGAATAAGCCCAGAGGGGGGCCACGAGGATGATCAGGGGACTGGAGCACCTCCCGTATGAAGATAGGCTGAGAAAGTTGGGGCTGTTCAGCCTGAAGAAGAGAAGACTGCGTGGAGACCTCATAGCAGCCTTCCAGTATCTGAAGGGGGGCTATAGGGATGCTGGGGAGGGACTATTTATTAGGGACTGTAGTGACAGGACAAGGGGTAATGGGTTCAAACTGAAACAGAGGAAGTTTAGATTGTTTATGCTTCATCCCTGGCGGCGTTCAAGGTGGGGTTGGACATAGCCTTGGATGGCATGGTTTAGTGGGAGGTGTCCCTGCCCATGGCGGGGGGGTTGGAACTCGATCTTGAGGTCCTTTCCAGCCCTTACTATTCTGTGATTCTGTGATTCTGTGGATATGAGGAAGTTCTTTAAGGGTGGTGAGGCCCTGGAATGGGTTGCCCAGGGATGTTGTGAATGTTGCATCCCTGGTGGTGTTCAGGTCCAGGTTGGACAGAGCCTTGAGCGACATGGTTTAGTGTGAGGTGTCCCTGCCCATGGCAGGGGGGTTGGAACTCGATGATCTTAAGGTCCTTTCCAACCCTAACTATTCTATGATTCTATAAACCTAAATCCCTTCAAGAGGGAATTGCAAAGATGTAGTGAATGGTCTTGGCAGCTGTAAGAGAATATCTGTATTCATAAGTTAACATTAGGCAATGCTAATATTTTTCTCGTGATGGGTCCAGTCATAGAGATTTATTTTCACTGAAGTAGGTGTAACATAGTGCATGATTTGCTCTAGTGAATACTTAGAGACTTCTCATAAGCCTGGAAAGATTTTTAATGCCAGAACTGAGAAATAAGAGGGGTTTTTTTGACATTTTCAGTCTTAGCAAAAACGTTTAATTGTGCATATCTGAGGCACTGACTATTCTGGATCTTCCCATTGCTGTAGTGCATTGGAGCTAGCAACGAACCGTCCTCCAGAGGCCTCTTGTGCATGTGCGCTTCCTTAAAGCATTTCAGAACTGTTTGTTGAAGTGTCCGGGAACATCTACTTCAAGGTGGTTGGTTTGGAAGGGCTGTCACTAGACTTTGGGTCTTGGAAGCCACACGTTTTTTCCAGCCTAAGAAAGTCTGCCTTTTGATTTTCCCCAGAAATCATTTCCCCTATTTCCTCATTCAGCTGCTCTCCTGAGTGGTTATCTCAGATGTAGTTTCCTCATCTGCCCAGACCATCTTAATAAAACTATTTATCATTAGCTGGCTATCAAAGCCAAGAGAGAAGTAATAAGAGGTAAGCAGCAATAAATGCTGCTAGCCTGTTTCCATGGAGGGAATTACAATGTGGACGAGAAGCTTGTGTCAGCATCTCTGAAGGAGGAGGTCTCTTCCTCATCTGAGCAACCACCTTTGTCTGCCAGCATGATCTCAAGGTGCTCTGGAGCCCATCGTGTCTGAGAAAAATATGCCATTGCCAGAGTGAGTGTTTTTATTTCAGCCTTATTTGCTGCCTTTCCCTACAAGCTTTCTTAGTCAAAGGTAAAATATAGCAATGCCCAAATGCCGGGGAGAGCAGGTTACAAATCCCGTCTCTCTGGGCTGTCTGCAGAGCAGCAGTATTCCTGCAGAAAGCTGCCATTCCCTCCAAAGACCAAGCCCTTGCTTATTTGACTCTACAAACCTTCGCATGATTTCAGCTGTGCTGGCAATAAAGTGAAACCAGTATAATGCATCCCCTTACTGCTGGAGTATGAGGGGATACCTACCGCCCAAAGCCGTACTGATTATAAAATCAACTCTTACAATAATGTGGCTTCTGCTGTTAGATCGAGTCATTATCAGTTCCAGTTCTGCAGACTGATCTTGTGCTTTTTCAAGTTAGGCCCATTTAAAAACTGTTACATGGACAATTAATTTGATGCAGCCAGACTCTCAACACACTTTCATCTGAATTCCTGGCATGGTGCTAAAGCACCGATAGGACCAAAATTCCTTTTGCTTCCATCTTCTGTGTGGAAATTTGCATTTTACTTTTCCCATGCCTGCATTGATTTATTTGAGAGTGTGATGTTGTGCCCTTTGGAGAAGGCAGGAAGGCACAGTGTTGGTGCCTCCTGATAATCTCCTTCAAAGATTTACATATACACTATTTTGATCCAAGTGTGAAATCACTATTAATGCTCAGTTGGTTAAAGGGATATCCCGCTTATTTAGTCAGGTTAGTAAAATGTGTGTGTCTTCAGCAAAGTAAAGAGATGATGAGAAGAGTCAGTGCTTGGATTCATTTTTGTACTGTCAATAACTGCTAAGATATATTAGCCTGTTACTCCCCAGTGTTCAATAAATCATGGTGGGGAGACAAGTTTTTCATGTTCACAAAGGAAGTGGCAGCAGAAAGTGTCAACTGTATTTTTAAAAGGTCAAAAGTCTCTAATACTTTTAAGAAAAATAGCTTTTCTTTTGTAACCTCCTTAAATCAGTGTAGAAGCCTTTTGCTGTCACTTGAGAGGGAAGTTTTCCAAAGGAGATTTCTGACTAGCTTGTTTCTGAACAGAAACAATTGTGTAAAGGAGCTCTTCTTTCTTTCATTCTGATCAGAATTTATGCAAATTGCTCTATTTATATTTAAAGAAAAATAGAAAGAACTATTGGTCTTTTTTTTTCTTCCTTTTCCCCCTAAATCAGTGCAAAGCTATTGATTTGTTGCAGCACAGGGGGCCCGGTGAGGCCACCTGCACTGGGAATCAGTAGGTGATACATCCAGTGTTGCTAGTAATTGCAGGGACCTGTAGAGTGAAAATAAATTGTTCACAGGAATACACAGGATATTCATGCCACAAAAACACTGCCTCAAAGGCTTGAGGATAAAAGGCCAAAATGCCTTATTATGATGTATCACAGGAAGTGTAAAGTGAATGAATCAAGTGTATAGCCCATACATATACTTGCTCTGGAAGGGAATT
Source organism: Amazona ochrocephala (assembly GCA_039720435.1). NCBI lineage: Eukaryota > Metazoa > Chordata > Aves > Psittaciformes > Psittacidae > Amazona > Amazona ochrocephala. The sequence continues at coordinate 117,827,850 of CM077878.1, read as the reverse complement.
AAGAAAAGCTGGACTTTGCAGGGGGCACCCAGCACTACAGAGGAGGGCAGAGTGGCTAGTGAGGGCAGAAAAACCCCCTTTCACACCACATGCCATGTCTGTGGGCAAGGTGAGCGCGCCAAACAAGTATCCAAGACACTTGGACGCTCAGGACAGCCCCCTCTGCTAGTCTGCCACAGGGAGAGGAAACACAGAAATCCATACATCCCACATTTACTGTGGTTGTCACACAACCAAGCTCATCAAGCGCGCACCAGTTACTCCCTCTCATTCCTGCTGCTGGTATTGCAAGGTCTTCGTGCTCGAGAGCATTATGTCCCTGGGCTCTGTGAAAGGGACTGATGCTGTGATCTGCCTCTAAGCCGGTCTTCTGCTATAGGTATTCTTTCCTCCTTGGATGCAAGTTTCCACTTACTCATCTATGTTAAACTTCTATATCTGTATATAATCTAGACATACACATTTATTTGAAATAGGAACATTTCCTAGCAGGGGAAGATTGACCCTATCCCTGTCTGTGTGCTCTGCTCTGATCCTGAAAGGAATTCTTATCATAAAATACATATAGTCTTTTATTCTTTCATTATTTTGAATTATGAGACCACTGGCTGCAAGGCCATTAGTTTGTGAGTTTTGTACAGTCTTGCTGTTGCTGTAAGACTTTGATTAGTCTAAGAGACTTTTTCTTTAGAGGACTACAAAGAAACTGCCACAAACTTTAAATTCCTTGATAATGGAATTATTTAAAACGCTGTTTCAGTGTATCTTGATTTTTATGGGTCGCACTTTGAGTGCAGCTGGTTTGAAGAGGGATACTCCCTATGCTTCATGCTGGGCTCTTGTCACAGATGTGATGAAGATGCACCCCCAGCCCTGCCTAAGGGCAGTTTTGCAGGCAGGTTAAACCAAGCTAAGACTGTACTGCCACTAGGCAGCACCTTCCTCCTTCTCTTTGTTTTCCATCCCTTTCCCTACTGTCATTGGCTCTGGCTTTCACACACAGAAATCACAGAATCAACTAGGTTGGAAAAGACCTTGAAGATCATCAGGGCCAATGCTACATTGCAGTCAGTTGCTTGTGAATAGGTAATAATGATTACAGTTTGCTACAGTGGTGGCAAATTCCTTACTCATTTGATGTCACACCTGGAAGTCTTAACATTCTCCTTGAAGAAGCATAGAAATTATTATCCTGTGTTCCTTTGTAAGACATCTTTACTGGGTGTTTTTTTTTTCCTCTTTAGGACTGTGTTTGAGTAAACAGTTTATGGTTTCAAAGGCAACCGTTGATTTCAGTAGAGGTGTTCTTGCAGTGAAGACTAAGCTTAGGCAGACACTTATGCATTTTGCAACCAGTGGGTGGTTTGGGATTTTGGAGGTTTGGGGTTTTTTTAAGCAATCACCCCTGATTGTTTTGCATGCCATGTATTCAAAAGCTTTCATGCATCAGAAATGATACTCATATTGCTCTCTGGATTTGCTGCGATAGCTAACAATAGAGCTAATGGTATCATTCATTACAAACAAACAACATAATAACAGTCCCATCTTCTCTCGTGATGACATATAATAAGATATGCATTACGAGCAATCATCTGTTTGTGTGTATTTATACTGTAAGACAAATCACTTGCACAAATACTAGGCAGGAATCTCCCTCTTCTGTTTGTAGCTGTTGCTACAGATACTATTTGCTCTTCCCTGCAGAGGATCTGAATCTGCTGACTTGGTTGTTTGATGTGAGCAGCCATGGTTTGTGCTTTTAAGGCCCGAGATACGTATATCCAAGATGGTGTTCTTTGGGTTTTCCATGAGCAGGGTGTGCATTTTTTGCAAGGTATGAATAAATTGTGCATGCAAATTGCACAACCAAAACCCAGACTAGTGCTGCTTGTTGTTCACAGTGTGTGACTGATCTCCTAAGTGGAATATGATTTTTTTAGTTTATCCTTCTTACCTAAATGACAGCCTTAACAGGTATAGAGAAGGAAAGTCAGGTCATTGCCCAAATCTCTGAAACACCCCCCTCGTATGGGTGTTATTTAATTCTTTTCAAAATGTCATCTTTAAAAAGAAATAATTTTTTAAAACCTGAATCTTGTAAAGGCAATGTAGAGATTCCTGTCTTGCTACCTCTCTTTCATTCATTCCTTACCCATGCATTCTCCATGCCTTCCAGAAGGCCTGCTCATGCTCTGCTTTAATCAGATCTGTATCTTCCATTTCTTGAACCAAAACAAAGCCCATAACCCATCCCATACTTAGTAAGCCAAAACATTGGCTTTTAAGAATTCCCTTAAGAGAGGTATATCGTTCAAGTTGTTCCAAAGTTAGATAACAGCTTGGATCATAAGGAATTATCACCCTCACAGCCCTATCTGTCTGGTGAGGTCACTACAGTATTGTGGTTTCTTAGTAAACTTTTTCTGCGTAGACAACTGATTTTTAGGTTGTGGGGAATGGCAAATACACTGTTCACCACCTAGAAAGAGCACGAGAAAAAGCAACTCAGATCTTTAAAGTATGAGATACTTCCCATGTTGTTGAATCTTCTAGACAGTAGTTAAGCAAGTGAACTGTACTGACATATAAATACAGTATAGGGGTGATTGCTTCTTTCCTGTATCCTGTAATATATTATTGTAATTATATATAAAATTACATTTTATATATATTTATATGTTTAATTATATTTTATAAATAACTTTTAATTATATATATAAATTGTAATTATTTTTCAAAAAAACAGGAAAATAATAAAGTGTCTTTGAAACATCCCTTGTAATGGCTGTGTGCCTTGCGTGGTGTGAAGGGATCCCCATCTCAGTCGAAGCATTTTGTTGCTGCTGAAACCTAAGTAATAAAGAGGAACATGTTTACCTGTGAGCTGGTGGTTCAGCAGTGCTAAACAAATCCAGTTCTCATCACACCCTACTGAGAACCTACTGGCAGTCCTCATGTACTTCTGTTGTTCTCCAGTCAGTTTAGAGCTCCCAGTGAAGAGGAGAGCTTGATTTCTTCCCTAAAAATCCTTGAGGAAGCAGGAGGGAAAGCTTCTTAGTAAACTTAAAAATAACAAACTACTGAGGCATTTTTTAAAGCAGAACTTATCTTCTTTTGCAAGGCTTTTGTTAGTGTTAAATGTGCAGGTAATTTGTCAGGTTCAGTTGTTACTGAGAAGGAAGTGGAATGCTCTTTATATTACTTGCAATAGTTGTTGTGATTATTTTTTTTGACTGTGCACCTAACACTACAATCTATTGTTTTACCTCAGGCCTGGTCAAATCTATTTGCAACCATACTAACTTCAAAAGAACAAGATATCCAGGAACAGTTGACAATCCATTTATCCAAGGTTTCACTCCAAAGATGCACACAGTTACCTTGCCATGAAAATCCAATATACTGTCACACTACCACCAAATTATATCTGTGTTACAAATTTTGCTTCCTACAGCTGACCACAGCCTGGGAAAATGACACCATTTCCCATAAATTACAGTAGAGAATCTTTTGGCGTAGCTGCCTGTACGTTGACTTTCCTGGTCACTGCCAGCATTAAGGGATGTAATTGGGACAGGTTGCACTGCAGTAGCTCCTGCTTGGTTCACCAGGAGAACTCCTGAGCTCTAAATTACATGAGAGCCTGAGCCTTCTCTTTGCCATCCCACAAATTAAGGAAGCAAAGAAATGTATATTCTGGACTAGCAGGAGATGCATTCTGGTGTGTTGATAACAGAAAACTGGCGATTTCTGTTCTGCAGGTCTCTGGCTGTAAGTGGGCATTAACTGTATACAGATGAGATCAAATAGGGTTTTCTCCAAGGTGTGGAAGATTTCATCATGTTTATGGTCTCCAGCTCCTGTTAATAAGGATGTGTCTGCTGGTGGCTTAATTGTTAATATCTATAGTTTACTTTGGGTCAAAACAGCAGCATGTCCTGCTGCTGAAGTGTTGTCATATTCCTTGGGTACTTTTTAGCTGTCTTTATTTCACTCTTTCTTTCTTCACCAAGTTAAAAGATTTCATTTAAACTCTATCAGTAATAGTGATGCCAGTGATCCGGTAGCCCATGATGGATATACCCTGACTTCTAATACACAGGGAATTGTGACAGCAGGAAGTGCAGGGCTGCTGTTTCAAACTTCAGCCTCAGAAGATGTCTTTTCTTGGCTGTTGGTGTTTTTCTTGGTGGCAGCTCACTGGTGTTTCTGGGGTCTGTTTTCTTATCTGAGATCCACCTTGGTTTTAAAACTTACAAGTAACCTGGGAAGAAGTTCTTGTGAGTTTTTCACTTGCCCGTTCTCTGTTTCTTCATGGCTTGAAATATTTTGATTTTTAATTATTTTTCAGAGAGATCTCACAGAATGATGCCCTGGAGGTCATAGAAGGAAATGTATTTTCCGACCTTCCCCAGCTACATGAAATGTAAGTAATGAGCAATCTAAATTCAAAGGAGACAATTATAAAGATTCATTATAGGCAAGTATCAAAGATTTTGCAGCTTGGTTCAGGTAAGCTCTGAAGAATTCATAGAGATACAGGAACATTTGAAACCTTCCTTTGTCTTTTCTGTCTTCCTGTCTAACTGTTCCTTTCTTTCTCTGGTGATCCTGAAGGTTATCCTCAAACCACTGCCAATACCAAAAAGTGGTGGGGTCTGCTGATCTGTGGAAGGCTGCTCTGCAATCATGCACATCATCTGCTGTCAAAAAGAAAATCTCAGCGTATAGTACCACTACATCACGTGGCTACCACAAATATTTTAAGATCAATATACTGATGTATTTTCTCTGATGTTTCATTTTTTCTTCACAGAAGAATTGAGAAAGCCAACAACCTCGTGTACATTGATCAAGATGCCTTCCAGTACCTTCCAAGCCTCAGATATTTGTAAGATCATTTACTCTTTGCAAGTACTATAGTTATTTGAACAATGCAGATGTGTTTGTGTCTACTCATGCTGATCACTTTTGGTGATGAGACAGGATAAGGCTCCCTCCTCACTAGTAGTTGCACGTTGCCTATCCACATTTTCACCCCTGGGCCTGCACGAAGTCCTCACAAAAGCTGAAGGTAATACCCTCCATGGAGTAGTCTCACACACAAGATCCTGGAGTCTTCCTCAGGTTGAAACTAAGTGAGGAGAAAAGGAGCTGGGCCTTTTGTATGTCTGTAAATAAAGGCTTAGGTGGAAATTCCTCTTGAGAGCTTTGAGAAAAAAATCTTTCTCATCTGTCTTTACTATGGCCCTGCCCTCTGTTATACTTCATGCCACATGGTCTTAAGCATTCAAATTCTCTTTTCTTTAGCAATGGCAGTGCTATTGCCATGGTATTCATTAACACTTGATGTGAGATGATTCAAACCCTAAAAATACAATGTACTGATGTATGGTATAACTTTGTTTTATTAACCAGCCTCATCAAGAATGCCCTTTGCACAACTGTGGTTGCCACATCTGCTCCCATGGTGTTGCTGTCAAAATTCAGTGATAATTGAATCCATCTTTAGAATAAACTGTTGCTCAAAAATATTTTCACATCTTTTAGCATGTGATCTTAATGTGACAATCTCTCCTCTGCATTAAAACCCCAGTGAAGTCCAATTAACTCCTTTTAACATTAATTGCTTTTAATGGCCGTAGCTTAAATAAGCCACCATGGTGCTCTTTGCTGAACAATGGCATGTACACCCAGCAGTATATCAACATAACTTTTGTATGCCCATCCACCTGAGCACACATACCCAGTCTTTTTTTCTCAACATATACAAGAAGCCTTACTCATGCAAGAAGCCTTCCATTCCTAACTTATTTAACAAGCCTGATCAGGATGTCTACATTTGAGAATGGAAGATTAAGTGCTTAATTGTTTGGTTAGATATTTCTTAAAGACGAGATGAAATTAGGCCAGTGGTCTAATAAGCATAACTCACAGTAAGCTAATGAGTGTTTAAAGTCTCTGAAAATCACTAGTATTTGACAGGTTCTGGGCTCAAAAATGCCAAGAGGTATTGCTTTGAATTTGAACTAAGATTTGAGATTTAAGATTTGGACTTTAAGAGATAAGGTGTATTTAGTGCTACATGAACCATCATACTTTAATGATGGTTTCCATCTCGTGAAAGTGGAATATATGGTTAGAGTTGCTGTAGGATTGTCACTTTCCCCAGAATTTTGACCAAAAAGTGCTTTATCAAATTCCGCAGGCACTTTGATAAACTTTAACTTTTATATGTGTGTAACTAAATATAGATTTTGTCTTGACAGTAGGGAAACAAAGCTTTAAGTTTGCATTGTCAGGAGGAGAAACCATGGGCCTTTTTTGCTTTCATTTTAAGCCCGAGTCATTCAGCAGTGACTACTGTCTTTGAATAGTTCTGGCTACTCACGAACAAAACCACAGTGGTTATCCCATGTAAAATCCACAGAACAAGCTGTTATGGGTCGTACAGTTGTCAGGTCTACACATAGGTAGAAAGAATGATAGCACATTCATCTCATACAAAGTTGTAGAAGAAATACAAACATACTTATGAACACACTCATTTCAGTGATTTCTTTAAGTGTGTGACACATAAATTATAGGTCATAAGGAAAGAGTAAATCCCAATTTAAGTATCTGAAGTAGTGGATTTTTTTCTCCAGACGTTATTGGGTGCTCCCTCTTTTGAACATTTAGCATTCCGTGCTGCCATAACCATCAGCTCCTGTATTCAGCGATCCTACCTGTACAAAAAGTCAACTCCAGCAACACTACTATGACCTATAGAAGCACCAGATTAACAATATAGAAGATTGCTTGTCTAACTGACCATTCCTCACTCCTCTTTAGCTAGTTTTACTCACTAGCTGAAATCAGAGGAAAATATATCTGGGGCATTTTTAAAGGTTTCTCCCTTATGGGCATACAGGACTGGAAGTTACTCTCCAGATTACTGTATCCTATTTCTTACTGGCTCCATTCCATGTAACCCATTAATTAAGTGCTTAATTGACATTATTGATGCTCTCCGTTGTTCCCTGCTTTCTCTCTTTTTCCCAGGGCAGGCTTTTCCAGAAACTCAATGATTTGGTGGCTAGAATATTTCCTCTGCTTTTATTTATGGCCACTTAATACACATTCATTCTTGTGCCAAAGCTTTCTCTGATTTACATTGATAAAGTTAATCTTTGATGTTTACTCCACTAATGGATTTATGCTGTATCCCCTCTGTGCCTTCATTTTAGGATGGAAAATAAAACCAAAACAACTCTCATATGATGATAGATAGTACGAAAGATGTAAGTTTCACAGCTGCAAAGATGAACAGATGAATGTATCTTTCATGCTAATGACTTGGTTTGAGGTAGCTGTGCTAGGGGTATAAATCAGTGCAACAACTTTGGCTTCAGTGGAGCTACATCAATTCACACCACAGGGATCAAGTGCAGGACCATGCATGCAGCAATGAGCTGGGTGTGCTGCTGAGTTACATCATGCTCAGGTCACTCTTTCTACATACAGTCATACCTTCTTGCTGTCTTTGGCACATTTTTGTAGACTGCCATTTTCTCCTTCCCCTCGTGACATTCACTGGTGCTTGCAGAAAGTTTTTACTCTTTGAAAGGACAGGAGTTTGAAAGGACAGGACTGTTAAATTAATGAGAAAGCAGAAAACTTGATGGAAGGCTGCAAAACAGCAGCTGCTGAAGGTAACCCAGTCCTAATATTCACCTACTGGGATGTGCCAGGAAGGGTCAGTTAGGGAAAATATAAGGCAAGATGCAGAATAATGGATTGATGGGGTTTGTGTCCAGTTTTCAGGTCTTTTATTGTGTTGTGGGTATTCTTTTAATACAATGCAGAAGTAAAAGGTTGTAAACATGTGGGACTGGAGTTTATTTTAATTATAATTCAGAAAAGGCTTGGGCATCTGTGTAGATAGAAACACTATCAACAGCTATTTGGGCTGATAGAAATGATAGAAGTTTTAAGGCCTTGATGAGAAACTAACAGACCTTTGTACATCACAGCCTAATTCTCCCTTTAACTCCTGACAGGAAAGAATAGCAAGTGGTTTCATAAATACCTTGTCACAAAACGGATTGGCAGATGCTGTCTGACCATATGCAGGGTTGGAAAAGCAAACCTGATGCTGGTCCCACTGGGACATACATCTGCTGCCCATGTGGTGTTTTTTTCTCCCCAGCTGGGGTTCATGCCAGCTTCCCAAACAGTCCACATCAAGGCAGCGGAGCTGGAAATGGAGTCCTTTCCTCAGAGAGATCCTTGTTCCAGCCTTCTGCTGTAGACCTTGCCATAGAGCTCTGTAGCCATTCCTGGTCTGACCCACCAGACAGAACAGCTCGTACAGGCGCCCTCTGATCTTAGTGTAAAAAGATGTCGTGGGACCCAAAGCAGGGGTGTCAGGTACCTGCCTGTTGCTGGGCTTGTTGTGATTCTTCTGGAGTTTCCACCTGTGGTGGCAGTCTGGCAGGGTAGGAGACACATAGTCTGATTCCTCACGCCAGTGCTTGGCTGTGATAGAGCTGTTAAAACAGAGAAAATCTCATGGAAAAAATACATATTTACTGGTAGTTTTCCTTAAAAAAAGAAATTAATCAGTGTTAATGCCTGATACTGAGCCTAGGCACCACAGCCTGTCAGTTTAATCACCTTTACAACATGTTGCTTGCAAGGCTTTTTTCATGCTTCTTCAGAAATAGCTGTATAGCGACTTAGTCTTATTTATGGGGAGGCAAGAAGCTTTGGCTAGCTTTGGCAGTCCTCTCATCAGCTTCATTGGCTCGTTACAGCCACTAGCTGTTAAACATTAACACGATTTTATCTGTCAGCTTGGGTACAAATATGTTCCCTGCTCACCCTGTTCCCTTTGTCTCCTGTATCATTGCTGGTATGGCAAAAGCACAAAGGAGAGAGAAATGCTGAAAAAATGCAATACTGAAATATTCTAAACCTAGAAAAGAAAATCTTTCTCACTGTTCTTTTAGAAGCAGTGAAGAGAATTGTTAATTGCTCTTCTTGGATGCAAGTCAAAGTGACAGACTGTTTCAAAAGGGTAGCTTTTGACCTTTTCATGGGTACAGGACTATTTATCTGACTCTCATTAGGGAGAGCTGTGGCATTGTCTATTTAATAATGTAGTGATGGCTTCTCAAAGCTATTTTCTTTCCAAAATTAGTTCTCATGTGTAATCTGTGTCCTTTGGTTCTTTTTTTACAGTGGATGTGTCAATGTTCTGTATTAAGCAATCTCAGCTTAAAATAGAAAGGTCTAAACATAACACTCCTTTCACATCAGTTTTGAGGGCACACAGCTGGATTGTTGGAGGGCAGGGAAAATGTAGGTCGAAAAAGCACGCATTTTATCTGCAAAATAGTTTGCATTGTGGAGAGCAAAGCCCATCTCCAAAGTCTTGCAGCTGCTTGTGCCTGCCTGGTCTTTATTTTGTGGAGGATCTGGCACAGATACCTGGCATGCTGCCTAAACCCAAACCACAAAATTCACAGCATCGCTGACCCTTTGCGTGGAGTTGGCTCTTCAATAAAAAGAAGTGATGTTCCTCTTATTCCTTTTGCATGGCAGCCTCATGGTTAAAGACAGACCTTGCGCCTGAAGCGGGTGGTATGGATTGCATGCTCAGGTTAGCCTGCAAAGCTGGGACACATAGGTCAGAGGGATCCCTTGCTGGAGTAATTCGCTGGTAGTGAGGCACTGACACAGGTTGCCCAGAGAAGCTGTCTGCCTATCCCTGACAATGTTCAAGGCCAGGTTGGACGAGGCTTGGAGCAACCTGGTCTAGTGGAAGGTGTCCCTGCTTGTGGCAGGGGTTGGAACTGGATGAGCTTTAAGGTCCCTTCCAACTCAAACCATCTATGATTTTATGAGTCAGGTTCACGTTCAGTGTACTTTATAACCAGCATGATTAAAAGACACAGAAGGGAGTGCTGTTGTGTTTATCTCGGGTTTGCACTTCAGCAAATACCTGCAATAAGTTGATGAGGTAAACTGTGTTCTCAGTTTTGTCAGAGTAGCCCCTACCAATTTGGCATCAAAGAGAGCAAACATATTGCTATATTTGGAGAAAAGCAGCCAGAATCTTCCAGGAATTAGTTTCTGAAAGATTTCATTTTTTCCTCTGGTGATGATGGTGCTCTGTTTTCTTAAGTGCTGACTCCAGTAAGCCTTTTCAGAAAGACAATTAATGCTTTGGAAAGCAGCCATCAGCCATCTGAGAAACAGGTTCTTACTAAGCTGCTTATGCACGGCAAGGGGGGATTCGCTTAGATTAAAGAGGACACTTGTTTAAAGTGAGGTTACTAAGGATGTATACATTAAATGGTAAATATATTGACAAAATCGTCCTGCAGGAAAGATACTCAGTAAATTGGATTATCTACATTCTAACAAGATTACCCACTTAAAGGCCTCTGGGATTTGCTGGTTGAATAAAAAGAGAGGGAAGATCTAAGCTGCGGCCTAGCTAAATATTTTTTAGTTCTCTTTCTCCAGTTAATGGCAAGAACACCCTCTCCTACTCCCAGTCACCACTCTGTGCAATCAGTGCCTTGTGCCACCTGTAGGTTTACTTCAATATGGAATGATTTGTCAAAGATGCTTTCCCCTTTATCTCATGCTGCTCAGTTGACACCAGTACAAATTGAACCTGAACACCTTGGGATTGCTGCAAAGATCAGGGCTATGGCATCACCTTTAATGTGGTTTTTCACACATGTGGTGAAAGCCCTGCTAACCAGGCTGTCATTTTGATGCACTGGGAGTAAGCTGCAACTGGGAGCACTGTTTGAATAGCATATGTTAGCATATCATCACCTTTCATTACTGCAACATGAGGACTGAGATTTTTCTCAAGAGAGGAAAGCTTCTCATGTCTTCACTGTCCTACAATAGCCACACACTACTTGGCAGCAGTTTGCTTCTTCATTTACCAACTAGAGAAAATGCTGTAATTCATATTTAACAAGGGGCTTGCATAGAGTTGCATTATTTTCTAGAATATGACTCATTTAAAATTAAAGGCAGCTTTCAACTAAAACCCTGTACGTCTCCCCTTCTTCAGAGAGTGTGCTTTAAAGTACCGTAAGGGAGGAAGTACAGGTTCTTCTATTGCCTCTAATTTTTTCAGCTAACTCCTTTTACAAAGTATAGGCACTTTTAAGTAATAAGGGCCTTGTGAAATCCCCCTGCTTCATTAATCATGCTTTCTATTTAACTATAAGTCATAGCTTTTCAAAGGCGTTTTTGTAGAGCTGTCTTGGTCACATGTGACAGCTGTTACTTTTAAGCTAATACAGTGTCAGACCACTCTGACTTCTGAGATGGAATAGCCATGACAGTTCAGCAACTTTCCCAAATTGGCTTCTTGAATATTTGCTCTGTTTAATTTTTCTCCTGCATACAACGTGCTACGTTTTGCTGTAAGATGAAACAGATAACACGGCGGCTTTTCAACATCTGAGGATCTCCAGATACCACCTCGGGGAGCTCAGAGCAGTACTTACCCAAGTGAATGATTGTTTTATGGACCTGTGTGTCACCCTGAGTGCCCAAATGTCGGATTTGGTTTGTCACATGGAGGTGTTCAGTTTCAGTTCAGATTATGAAACCTGAAAGTTTGCAGCACTCCTGAAATAATTGATGTTCGTAATAAACACCAAATGAATTCTGTTACTTTTTCCAGTCTCAAATATTGCTTTTCATCACCATTTATTCAGGGATAAATCCACACACACAAAAAAAAAGAAAACCCCCAAAAGACCCAAAAGGTCACATCCAGTAGTGAAAGAATATTGTTCTCTGTAAGTGCCAGGATAAAAAATACCTTCCATATACTACTAACGCATTCATTAAGGAACCAATATTCCCAGTGACAGTTTACCTTCTCTACCATCTCACATATTAAAAATACAGGGATACAACTGAACTTTGAAGAACCCAGGTTTTCTCTTTGTTTGGTGAGACATTTGGTGTTTGGTGAGATGAAATGAGGCATTTTGATGGCTGGGAAAAACTCCCAGCTGATCAGATCCCAGGCTGGTCCAGCTCCTCCTCCCTCTTGTGCTCATCCCTCCTTCCAGCCATCAGCAGCCACCAGGCATCTGCTGCTGCATGGGTATATCATGGTTGCCCAGCACTTGCTACTACTCCAGGTAACAAAATCTGTTCAGATTAGATGTGGTATAGCTCTGTGGATACCTGTGGCTGTGGGTGCAAGGTCCTCCTTCACAGTCAGTGTTTCTAGGATGGTGTTTCATGGACAGTGATGCTCAATGTGATAGGAGAGGAGAGGTAGATAAACACAGTGGCTCGAGCCCATTTTGAGTCACACAAACTGCTGAAGCAGTCCCATATGTTCAGTTCCCCGCTATTGGAGGTGCTGGGGTACAGAGAGTCCTAATTCTCTCTAATGAAATAATGTTATTCCCAATGGAATTACTATAGCCTCTAGATAGAAGGTTAAAATTGTGGTGAGTTGATACTTTCGTCTTAGAAAAGCTACTGTGAAAATAATTACCCTGTGTCAGTGCAGTTGATTTCTCAGAATATGGTTGGGAAATTAATACTGACAGTTCCCTGGGATCATCAGGAGGAACTGTGGAATTATCCAAGGTAAGGTTTCTCCCTTGACTTCAGTGGGGCAGAATTCAGTTTTGTGTTTTGCAGAAGAGCCTTTTTTACGTTACACTTTCAAGTTTCCTATGGACAACTCTCCTATTCGTGGCTAAACTGCTTTTTGGGCTGCCATTTTAAGTACAGTTTTCTTCCTTCTGTTTTAATTATTGCTCGTTCCTGGGGCAGAGTGAATAATCTTCATCTGTTCTGTCTCCAATAGGTTGATATCAAACACTGGCCTTCGGTTTTTACCTGCTGTCCATAAGGTGCACTCTTTCCATAAAGTTTTACTGTAAGTTTTAATGTGTGCTTTTCACTTTCAAAAGCTCCCTTTGAATGGTCTTTTGCTCCAACAAAATGTTTTAAGATATGATTCCTCTTTCAAGATGTGATTCGCTTTGTGTTTGCTTATTAGCTTCATGTGGTAGCATTTTGGATTGTAATTTTCTAGGACCGATGATGATGTGGCCCAAAAGGTCTCAGTTCCCTCTAGGTCTTCCTTCCACAAAGCATTATAACTTGCACCTTACAGACCACTCTGTGCTGTGAGTGTGTGCCTGGGTAGCCCAGAGGATGGGTAACAGCCTTTTACTCCCCTTTCACCAGCTGAAATCCAAACCAGGCTGGTGGCAGCAGAAATGTGTTGCCACCTGGTGACCGTTCTCTGGCTTGCATGGGAAGGGTTGATCTCAGAGCTGTGTCCTGAGGAGAGGTACCCACATCACAGAGTAAAAACCAAAATGAAAACACAGGGGAATATCTCTACCATGCCCTGTTCTTTCTTTGCAACTGGCAGTAAAACTGTCCAGAGAATGAAGTACTTTTCCTAGGGAAAAGTCCGGTGCCAGCAGGGTCTGTAAAACGTGTTGGTGTAAAGTTTTGTGTGAAGGGCTTTTTTCTTATGTAAAAGCATTGGGGGGGGTTGGGTAAAAAATGCAATCAGAAAAAGCTTGAGATTTTTTCACTGAAAAATACCTTGGCATAAGTTTTTTAATCAGTTCTTAGTATAATTGCAGGCAGAACACAAAGGAAATAAGCAACTATTTCTTCTCTTCCTTTGGCCAAGATATATTGTTAACGCACAGGCAAAGTTCTGCACATCCAAATCTGTGACTAGAAGATTTCAAGCTGCAGAAACTTTAATGCTGCAATTGCCTTAGTAATGGCCATGCATTGAAAACATAGAAGGGGGTGCCTGAGTATATGGTATACACATATATAAGTTAAAAAATATATTTATGTGATATACTTGACATGTAATTCTGAGAACTGTACTTCAGGGCTCCCCAAATCCATCAAGCAAATGCAACAGATTCCTCCTAGGAATGGATACGCCTATATATGTTTAACAACAGTGTTAACTAGACTTGAGTTATTGTGCCCTGCTGAGACAAAGGTTTGGGTTTTTTTCAGATGAAACACTTTGCTGTGCTGTAAGAAGGGGAAAAGGTTTTAAACTGACAGAGGAGAGGTTTAGATAAGACTTTAGGAAGAAATTCTTCCCTGTGAGGGTGCTGAGGCCCTGGCACAGGGTGTCCAGAGAAGCTGTGGCTGCCCCATCCCTGGCAGTGCTCAAGGCCAGGTTAGACAGGGCTTGGAGCAACCTGGACTAGTAGAAGGTGTCTCTGCCATGGCAGGGGGTTGGAACTGGATGAGCTTTAAGGTCCCTTCCAACTCAAACTATTCTATGACTTTAAGAATAAGAAGGACTTGATACTGCTTGAGTCCCAGACTAGACCTTGGTTCAAACTCTGGCCCCACTGAGGTCAATAAGAAAATTCCCATTGGCTTCAGTTGTGCCAATATTTTAAGTCCCAAAGATAGATCTTCATCGGTCACAGATGTTTATAAAGGGCTGGTGCAGATCTTTAACAAAGGAATAGACTTCACTGCATGGATGCCACACTCCCTCCCTACTCCTACCTCTGCTGACCTCAGTTTGTAGAATGAGGCCTCTGTGTAAGTATCACTTAATGCAGAGTTGTGGCCGTATTCAACTGTCAGCGTGAGATAATTTTGGAGCCACACTTAATTTCAAGCTTTCAGATAATTAATTTCATACTGTGCTTTCCAACAGAAACAGCATGAAAACAACCATATCCCAGTCTAAATTATGAGTAATCCCGTTTAACTTCTTTGAGGTCTATTTTGAGCAAGCAACAGAATGTATATATCAGTCAAAACTGCTGAAAGACTGACATGCCTACTTGTCAGTTCAACAAACTGCATTGACAGGGGTCCTGGGTCTTAAGTTCTTAAGCACGTACAAAGCATATAAGCAACCCTGTTGACATGGGGGGACACTGGGGGGAAATGATTCATGGGTTGGTAGGTCAGGACAAAAAGGCTAACGACTTTTCCTTCTTCTGGCTTGAGGCTGAGATAAGGGGCGGCCTCGCAGCCCCTCAGCTTGCATTTTCTGGGTAGTTTGTTTGCTGAAGGAACTAATCTCATCTCATCCACCTCATGAGTGGTTTTGAGACCTTATGAGGGTTATGAGACCAAAGCTTTTATGCATTTTAATGACTTCAGCCTATCCGGGAGGAAAGTTTGGGGGTACTGGAAACACTTTGCTCCAGCCTTTTTTACCAGCAAAACTCATCATTTGTGCTCGGCAGACAAAATATCTGAAAAACTTAACTTCGTCTGTAATACTTCCTCAAATTGTATACATGGAAAAATACTGTGGTGGAAATAGTGTACAGTATTGAAAGGCTCACAGAGGAACAAAACTATCTATTATTGTGTACGTGATACAATGGTTTCTATTGTATTTTATTCTTCAGGGATATTCAAGACAATATCAATATACGCACAATTGAAAGGAATTCCTTCATGGGCCTGAGTTCTGAAAATTTGATTCTGTGAGTAAGACTCAGAAAATTCATTGATATTCTTGTTGCCTCTTCTTTTTTCCTGAATAAGGTCAGGAAAATCAGGGGATGGGCACTCTTTCATAAGTTTCCAAATTCAATCTGAGGTTTTAGGCTTCTTCCCTATCCCAGAAATCCATGTATTCTGTTATCCTGCCATGAAAAATTAATGCCTTTGTGAGTTTTTGTTGTATTCTAATCCTCCTCTTTATATTTTAGAAGCACAGCATACAGCATATTTAGTAATTACTGATGCCAAGGTTAAACATATTCCACCTACAACAACAGTTCCATGTGATACAAATTGTGTTCTCATAAATATTTACACTCAGACACATCATTCAAAGGCATTTATTACTCAGGCAAAATATATGTAGATGTTGTGGAAATGCACACAATATTAATGCATTGATACAGGCCAGTTCACAACACAGTTTCAAGCTGCATGGTTAGATGGCTCTACATTTGACTTGAACAGTCGTGTATTTTAATGAACTGACTTCTTTGATTGCTTCTGTTGGTGTATCAAAACCTACTGTTTGCTTGCTAACAAGCTGTCTTCATTTCACCTAACCAGTGACCAGACTGGAAAGCTTTCCCACTCTGTGTGTGTGCAGTTTGCTTCACATCCTGAAGTAGACAAGCAAGATCTGATTGACTGAATGGGCTCACATTGATCTTTATGGGAGCAAGGTCAGACCATCAATATTGTCCCCATCAGGGAGTGTAGTGACAGGACAAGGGGTAATGGGTTCAAACAGGGGAGATTTAGGTTACATGT
This sequence comes from Amazona ochrocephala, assembly GCA_039720435.1. Lineage (NCBI taxonomy): Eukaryota > Metazoa > Chordata > Aves > Psittaciformes > Psittacidae > Amazona > Amazona ochrocephala. The sequence goes on along the minus strand of CM077878.1, from coordinate 117,811,557 downwards.
AAGGAAGAAATTCTTCCCTGTGAGGGTGGTGAGACCCTGGCACAGGTTGCCCAGGGAAGCCGTGGCTGCTTTGCCCTGCTTCCTGCAATGTGTGCAAGGAGACCTGGCCACCATCACCTGGTCACATGATGTCCTGACTCTGCTATAGTTCTTCCTTTGGATAGAGGCCCTGCCTGTGTGCTTTGACGGTCCCTGATTAGACTTTCCTTGTCCAAGCTCTGCATCTCTGCCTCCATTGTCACTTGTTGCTAATGTAGGAGTTAGTGGAGTTGGTAAGGCTGAAGGGGAGAGGAGAGTTTGTGTCAGCAGAAACTTGTCTGTATGTAGTATGATGAGGTCTTGGGATTTAGGTAAAATATTTTTTACTCTTTTCACTATTTGAATTCAATTAGCCAGGTGATGGGAGTGTATAGTCCACACTGTATGGCAACAGTGACTCTGGTTTTACGACCTTAGTATCTCATTTCATAGCATCATGTTCAGTGAAAGAATGCAGTAAATGCTAATCTGTGATTAAAAGCATATATATCAGCCTGACAGTTGTGAATGTGCAAGATCAATGTAATATAATAAATGTTTTAAATGCTATAAGCAGGGACATGTCTCTCCTCTGAGCCTGCTTAACTCCTGTCTAATAGTGCTTGCAAGTGAAGGGGACGGTGACAGTTCTCCTCATCTGACCTTACAGACATTATAGACACAGAGCTACGTACATCTGCCTGTCATGGTCAAAAGGGTAATCCTTTAAGCCAGACCCATAACTGGTTTTCATGCTGACCTTAGCTCACCACTTCAGACCTTATCTAAGTGGGTCACTCACATTCCCAGCTTCCAGTGTGAGTTAAAAACAAAACGTCCAGGTTTGCTGACAGTTTAATTAAATCAGGCCATTTTTGCCATCAATCAGACCTGTCACTGCCTGTTGGAGAGGGTGTGAGTTGCAAAGTGACATTTAAAGTGAGATGAAAGACTGCATCATAAAGATGATAAATATAACTGACCCAAATGTAAATTTTTAGGACAGTGAAGGGAAGAGAGGGAAGGACATTAAACCTTAATTAGTTAATGCACTTCAGTGACAAATTGGCAGAAAGCCCCAGGAGCTTTGATTCCCAGTTCATACCTCTGTCTCTTCTTGGGGGAGGAAGCCTGGGGAGGTGGGACTGGTGCAGCAGAGCAGACAGGGAGTGTAATTTCTCAAGGCAGCAGATGTAGGAGGAATCAGCCACTTCCTGGGAGGTTTGGCACCACCCTCCCCCCTCCCCCCCCCCCCCTTTGGTCCTGGCAAAGGTTAAGCTGTGGTCCCATGTTTAAAAAGCATCTTAAAAGAAGTAAAACTAAGTGGCACCAACAGCACTAGCAGGAAAGATCCTGGTCTCACCCATCCTGGGGTTAAGCTGGAACAGCCTCACTGATTCCGCTGCTGCTTCCAGTACCAGCAACTTCATCAGCTCTGCCCTTGCTCCAGCTGTCATCTCCGATGGTAGCACCTATCTGCCCTACTCATGTCTACTTTCCAAAGCCTTCCTCCAGCTCCTGGGGTACTACTCGTTAGAATTTATAGACATGTCACTGTTTGAATATGCATTTAATAATTTTATTTGTTTGAGATTCCTTTCCTGGATGTGACTTATATACATTTTAGTTATGAAGCATGAATAAGAAAGCTTTCTCTCTATTACAGATGGCTGAATAAAAATGGGATTCGAGAAATAGAGGATCATGCATTTAATGGAACCTTCCTGGATGAGCTGTAACAATTTCTGTTGTTTACTATTCTGAAAAGCAGTCATTAGAAGGTAGTAACTGCTACAAGGGCTATTTTAATCTCAGATTGTTTTAGCATGAATATTTTTGTGGTTTTTCAGAAATCTAAGTGATAATCACAACCTCGAAAGACTACCAAATGAGGTCTTCCAAGGAGCCAGTGGGCCTATTGTTTTGTAAGTAATATTCACAGTATTTTTCTCATTAACACCCGAGAAGAGAATAGAGAAGAACATACAAATGCCAGTCTGGATCTCAACATCTCATAGACATTGGAGTTCAAAATTGGAGGTATGTAGTAGAAGCTATAACTGAAATTTCAGTCTAGATCCATATTTTTACTTTGTCCTCAAGTTTTGGGGAGTATTTGGATCCAGGAATTTAGATCCAGATTCCTCTCCACAGCTGATTAAGCTCTGTAAGAGAATAGATCTGCTTTGGGTTTTTTTTTTTCCAGAGAAAAATGCTTAGTTTTTTGGTTGAGCAAGATCAAGAATAGGTGCTTAAATCTGAATTGCTTACCACTGAAGATCTGCCACTGCATCTCTAAGGCTTAATTCCGAAGATTCCCTAGCCTACAGGGAGAGCTAGGTATGAGATATATCTCATGCAGTTACAGGAAGGTGTCTTTGGTGAGTGGTAAGCTGGAAAGAAAGATCTTAGCAGTAGAGAATTCTGCAGTAAGAATGCTCATAGATCTCAGTCACCGTTACCCCAATGGTTTGTCTTGGGGTCTGAAAACACCTGTGAGTGTGCACAACTGCTTGTGTGCTCAGCACAAGGCACAACACAGAAGAGCTGCAGCAGAGACATGGGAGTCATATATTGTCTCACCAATTCATCAGAGCCCACATACCCTGGATGTCCAGAGAGGGCTAAGAGTTAACCAGAAAGGGTGAAAGGAAGTCACTGGAGCTGTTGGAAGATTTTACACAGAGATTAGAGTGGTTAGAAATCTGCAAAAGGAGAATAATGTCTTGAGTTCATATCAGAGCTCTTCTGAAGGCCTTATTTCCACATTGTGATGGTCACTGCGCCTGTGATACAAAGAGTTGAGTTATATGTGATATGGGTTACTGCATTCTGCTCCACTTCTATCACTCCCTCACAGTGTCTTTTCCTTCAGAAAAGACTGCTAGTGAAGCATCATTTGAGCATTAAGATCATAGATGTTCCTTTTGAAAAGCTTTTTTTCCTGTAGTGAAAAGTAAATGCATTTTCTTTGCAAGCTGTAGCTGATACAATCATATTCTGGAAGTTTATCAAATTGATTTGGCTGTAGTTCAGATTCCTTTGATAGTTCAATTGCTAACACTGAGATATTTGTGTAAGAAGTTTTCTGTTCCATTACCAATACATCCACTATTATATGGATGGGAAATTACCTTTTTATCCTGAGATCAGGATAAGAGCCTTCTTAGTTATCCATCACTATAGTGTACACCAGGAATGCACATACGGAAATGACTGACCCATAATCATATCTTTGCTGGGACAAATTGTGTTGCTGCAATCAGATCTGTGTTGCAGACTGCATTATTTTAGTAAAATGAATGTCAGGATGTTTTAACTCTTGATCTTCCTGAATCAGTTTTCTACAGTCAATTTATACCAACTTCTGTTTTATAATGCAGCATATTAAAATCGTGTGAAGAAACACAAACATGAATAGTAACATCAGAAAGCACCAATCTTAGCCCTCGTAAGGGTACACAGTTTCACACATCAGTAAATCAGTTCCTCTCAGGCTTACAGCTCTTGGCTGAATTAGAATATCATCATCTAGGAAGACATCAAGTTTTAAAGGATTTCAGTGCTGATGGTAGGCAGGGAAATCAAATAGCTAATTACTCCTACACCTATACATATTCATTCTGTAAAGAAACACACTGTATTTCCAACTTGGAATTTCATAGCTTCATTTTTTCAGCCATATTGTCTCATTTAATCATCTTCTGATGCTCCTAGAGCTGTAGTGGCTTACATCAGCTTTTACTGAAGTCCTTAGGAGTTCTTTGGCTGCATCCTCACTTGGGTGCAGGGCAAGGTATGGCTGTGGTCCATCCTGTCCTTGCAATTTGTCTTCAATAGGAAATCCACATATGGAGGCCACAGGAGAGCTCCAGTCGATCCCCAGCTCATCAGCTGAGTCCCCAGAGCACAGGGAAAATATTTCTCACCAGTCAGTCTGATTGGTGACTCACTGATCTCTGCTCCACCAGCCAATTCTTGCTGTTTCTTTATGTGCCTTTCAGACTTCACCAGTTGGTCATTAGTTTTGCTAATCCAACAGAGACTCCCAGTGGGAAGGAGAAGTGATTGGAAGAGAAGTCAGATTCATTTTGCTGTTCCTGAGCCGGCTGCTGTCAAGGCTGATGACTAGCAGCCAAGCAATAATAATACAAGCACATGTAGTCCAGTCACTGATGCTTTCTGGTTTGATTTCGTACTGCCACTTTATTGTCTTGTTCATCATGCTTATTTAATTTATTAAGCTTCTGACTAGAGTGCAGTGTCCCAGAGAACCTCTGCACTGAGGTCTGCGTGTAGTGACTCAGTTGAGTAAGTTACTAAACCACCTGCACAATGTCTGTGTTTGCTGTTTGAGGGCTTGTCAGTGGTGTATTGATAACTATCCCTAACAGACATACCAACAACAGCACTTTCCCTAGCTCACTCCAACTTCTGTGCAATAATGAGCATAAAAAGAATATTTTTTTAAAAACAAGAAAATAATGGAAAAATATTTAATATTTATAAAATTATTTAAAGAAGCCCAGAGATCCAGTGACATTTTAGCTATTTTTTAAGTCTAGGTGATACTCCTATTCACGGTTGGGACTCAGTAAAGATTTTTAACTAGCAAGACAAAGAAAACATTTTCCATGCTCTTGTTGAGAATTATGAGCCCTTATGAAGTTCCACAGGCTCTCAATGATGCCATGAGTGATGCTGTCAGTGGATTTAGGCAGAAAACTGCTGTTTAGTTGTAGACACATAAGTACATACATACATATTTCATTAGGCAGTGGCATATTAAGGGCAACAGCCAGTCCATGAAACAATCGTGGTTGCTTATTGAAACCTAATTACCTCTTCAAGCATCTAAGTCAGGTATCGATAGCCTAAAATTTCTTGTCAGCTGCTGCTTTTAGCTCCTGTGAGAAGCAGGTCAGGCCCAGAACAACCTCAGGACCACAGCGTGGCTGCTCTTAGCCTGACCTGCAGAAGTTCAGAGCACTTCTGGCTCCACTGGTCTGTCTTGCCCTGCCAGTAGAAGTCATGGCCCCAGATTAGGGTAGGGGAGTGCAGTCTTGCTCCTCTGCTGCCACAGGTCCAGTTGTTGAAGGTGGTATACCTGTTCAGAGCCTGGAGGGCACAGCATGGACACAAAGGTCATCTTTACCCATGGCTGATTTTACTGTCTGCTGTACTAGCTGCCTATGGATTTGTTAGACTTGGCCACCCTAGGCGAACTGTCACTAACTGTGAGTTCAAACAGAGCCATTTCCTGGTATTCATGTTGTTTCTTAGAACAGAGTTGCAAATGTGTGGATATGGTACATAGCAACTGTCTGAACTTTATTACATGCTGCTAAAACCTGGTCTCCCCCTCATATGATATTTTACTGCATTAAAATTATGATAATAAAAATCTAGCTGTTCTACAATTTTGTGTTGGGTTATAGAGATCAAACAATAGGTTATCCTGACTTCTTGTTGTTATTAATTGGATACTTAATTAGATTGACTGGATACTGTACCTTGGAGGGGTCATGGAGAAAATTACAAATATCATCAGTCCAATTCCTTGATTAAGGAAATTTCCTTTCTTTTGTTGGAGACTAAGCAGAGCAGCCTCAGCAAACACTGCATCCTGGATCAGTCTCGGGCCATAAGAGCACAGGGGCTAAGGGAGGACAGGGTGATTTTGTGCAGTTCATTTTATTGTTGCTCCTCAGAGAAAGGAGTGTGCTCTCCTGCTGTCACAAGCCAAGGGACACAGTTTGTGCCTTGGTGAGGGAAATGTGGGGATGTTTTGCCCCAGCTGTTACACCCTGGAGCCACTGGGGTGCATTCCCAAGTATTTCTTAGCCTAGAGATGGAGCACCCATGGTACTTCTTCCCTTTCCTGACCTTCAAGGCACTGGTCAAGATTTAGTGTTTGCACAATGGGTTTCCTTTTAAAAGCCCTAATGATCTCTTTAATACATGTGTAGCTGCTGCCTCCATCACTGCCTTTGATAACCTGTCCCACACAGTAATTGCCTTCCGTATAAATACATCTCTCCAAACCTCCTGTAATCTTGCCCCTTTCTCGACTTCAGTCTGTGCTGTCTTTATTTTTCAAACCTCTGGAAATGTTTTCTTATTTTTGTTCCTCACGGTTTGAACCAACTCACCCATGTCTCTCTTTGATCTCTTTCTCTTCCTAATGAGTACAAGACCTGATATCCCAACCTGTCCTCACATACATACCCCTACGTGAGTTCCTCTTTTTGTGTTTAGTGCTTTTTCCACAGCAGCCTTCCCCTGATGTGATGCTCATGTAGCAAACTTCTGTTGTGATTTTGTCAGCCTTTTTTATCCTGTAGCAGTACTGTGGGATGACTGTTGTATTTACTGGGTATTTACTAAAGCCAGTATCATATGGCACTAATGGTTTATGTCCCTGCTAATTCTAACACAGAGAATTTTTTCTGAGACCAGACTAACATAATTTGATTGTTGTTGGCAATGGATATTAGTTCAGGTTTCCTGGAGGAACACATAATTTATCCCAGGATCCTCTTTTCAGTGTACATTTCCAGCAGATCTCTTTCCAGTCACTACTCTGAGAATGAGTAGAACAGTCCAAAACACATATCCACTGCAGAGAAGAAGTAAATTTGCTTTTTACCGAGATTTTCTTATGTTTTCTTAAAGGGATATTTCAAGGACGAGAATCAGCTTCCTGCCAAGTCATGGATTAGAACTCATTAAGAAGCTAAGAGCAAGGTCTACATACAATTTAAAAAAGCTTCCTGATTTAAGCAAATTTAGAGCTTTGATTGAGGCAAACTTCACCTATCCCAGCCATTGCTGCGCATTTACAAACTGGAAAAGACAAAAGTAAGTGATTTCATTTGGTTTTCTTTCTGGTGCCTCTCAGCAGGTGCTCAGGACATAGGTATCATCTCCATGATGCCGCTTACGTTAGTGTTATGGTTAGGTGTAGGGCTAGGTTTAAAGGATTCACAGGTCCTACATATCCAAAGGCACTCAGGTTTCAAAAGAGATGCCAGGGGAGTATGGCACAGGACCAACATTACTCCTTCCATACCTTTCTCATCTGGGTCAGACATGGTGGTCGGGACGTAGGCCTCATCTCCATGATGCCGCTTACATTAGTGTTAGAGTTAGGGTTCACCAAAGGCTACAGCTCCAGGGACACTGGGGCTGCAAAAGGCATCCCAAGGGGAGCATTGCACAGCGCCAACATTGCTTCTTCCACACCTTTTTCGTCTGGGCCAGCCATTGTGCTAGGGGATGTAGACCTCTTCTCTATGGTGGTGGCTTAAATTAGGGATAGGCTTAAGGTTGACAATGATCTACAAAGCCTACAGCTCCAGGGACACTGGGGCTGCAAAAGACAATCAAATGGGAGCTTGGCACAGCAGCAACATTACTCCTTCCACACCATTTTTATCTGGGCCAGCCATGGTGCTGGGGATGTAGACCTCATCTCTGTGGTGGCAGCATGTATTAGGGTTAGGGTGCAGAGATCCTACAGCTCCAGGGATACTGGGGCTGTAAAAGGCATGCCAAGGGGAGCATTGCACAGTACCAACGTTACTCCTTCCACAACCTTCTTATCTGTGCCAGCCATGGTGCTCGGACTTAAGCCTCATCTCCATGATGCCATTTACGTTAGGGTTAGGGCCTAGATATTCACAAATTCTGTGGCTCCAGTGACACTTGGGCTGCAAAAGGCATGCAAAGGTGTGCACAGGACAGCACCAACATTACTCATTCCATACCTTTCTTATACGGGCCAGACGTGGTGCTTGTGACATAGGCCTCATCTCCATGATGCCGCTTACATTAAGGTTTGAGTTAGGGTTAGGGCTGAGATATTCACAAATCCTGTACTTAGGTGCGTGATCCCATTTAGATTCAGGGTAGGCTTAAAGTTCAGAGATCCACAGAGCCTTCAGCACCAAGAGAGATGCAGAAGACATGTCAAGGACTACATGGCACTGTACGAACATTACTCTTTGCATACCTTTTTCATCTCATGAAATGAACTTCCTTAAATTCTGGATGGAACAGGCCTCTTCAGTACAGCTAAGTAAATGGATAGAAATAAATATATATACAATAGATGCAGGTATATGCTACTCAGTGCACTGCCTCTCTACTACAGGGGAATAATAAATTTTGATAGGTGTGTTAGCATCAGCATTTTCCCCAGCTGTGACTCTAGCTCCCACTAGCTAAAGGTCCATCTGTCACTGTGACCTGCTATTCCAGATCAGCCTGGAGCCACGCTGAAGACATTCAAAGGAAAAGGTTGATAACTTACCAGGAGGTAGCTGGAGGGAAAGCTGTGTTCACACAGAAGCTGGTCAGTACTTGGCCATCAATTCAGGAGGGTGATAGGACCACTGCATGATCTCAAACTTGTCACTCAGGAAGCCACACTGATCTTGAAACAGCCACCAAGCGCCACAGATACAGTATCTGTCAAGTCTACATTCACGGCATTTTTGGACATGATTTATGAAGTGGTTAACCTAGAACAGACCTTTTGTACCCAAATCAACAGTCAGGACAGGGTGTCTTTTTAGATTCCCAAAGTAGTTTTCCATGCTTATTTTAACTTTCTATTAGCAAATTGCACAGAGACTTCAAGTGTCAATGATTCTCATTGAGTATTATCAGCTCAGATAGATAGACTTCAAATGTACAAGTTAACTAGTTAACTGGGATGTGACCCAACTTGCCACGCACCTTCACAGGATACAGTAATTTTCCTGTAGCCGTTTGGGTCTCAAAAACCATGCTGTTCGTTAGGGGATGTTTTATTTACTTCCAGGTAGTCCAGGCAGGATAAAAAGGATGCTTCATCACCCCCAGAAGAGCATTTCTAAGGATCACTGCAGCAATTGGTATTCATCTAGGGAATCTGGGAAGGAATTAAGACAGGGATGTGTGGCCCCTTTCTGCCTGCCCCATTTATGTTAGATTTCCCTCCCTGAGAATTCTGCAGCACTTCAGAACATTAGATAAAATAAGTTGCCATAGTGGATCATACTTGATCACCTGTTCCAAATCCATCTGTACTGATGAACAGGTACTGTTGTGATAATAGAAAGCTTAAACCTGTTACAGCTGCATTGCTTTCTAAATTTTGGAGCATGTTGCATGAAGCACAGCTCCTCCACACTGAGGCACAAATTAAACCAATTTTGATGCTTTTCCTTCCCTCCCCCCCACTCCAGTAGGGATTATATTACGGATTTATCACACTGGCCTAACAGAAGGTGAACTGCATTCTTAGGACAAGCCCAGTGCAGTTTTTTGAACTCCCCTCATGTTTTCCTGTGACTGGAAGATAATATCCTTGAAGTGCAGATAGGGCAGAGGCTGAATGTTAAAACCCTTAACTTGATATAGACCATTATGAACTTCAGCAAGCTTTTAGCTTTCTTTGACATAAAGATCACCATCTGCCTAAAAGAATGACATTGATATGACTCTGTCCTTACACTTAATCATTATTCTTTGGAGGAGCTGTCGCATAAAACCCTACTATTTTTTAAAGTGTGGCAGCATCATTAGTCACGTTTGGGCCTTGTCTCATGAGAACATGGTATCAGCTGCTCACAGCTCACTTGGTGCACCTTTTTGGTGAGGATGATCACTTTGGGGTAGGGCTTAATACAGAACCTAAGCTGGGACTATTTATTCTGCTGAGCATGTTCCTCAGCGCACGATATTCTGCTGTCACTGGATCCAAATGAAGCACATAAACTAATGACTTGCACAAAGGTAGTAATTTGTTTATTTTTGTCAGAGCACTCTACCAATTTTAACTTTATTCTTTAAGTTGTCCTTTCTCTATTTTCAGAGGGTTTGCTTGAGCAAAGCAATGTTAAACAGTAACAGAAGGTTACACAGAGACTGAACAAACAAACTGTGTTACAATACGCACCATCTCGTAAGAAAACAAGGACCCATCCCTTAACAAAATATGTTTTAACTTGTTGCTTTGAATCCACCACAGAATCCAAAGAGCAAATACTCAAGGGCAAAGAGCTGGTAAGCAGTCAGTACCAGAGCAGTTTGCAACTGCCCATCTTACCTGCTCACAGTTGACCAGGAAGAAGACTCCTCACCACCCATCCTCAGAGCAAAAAGAACAGCTAAACCTCTGTGGGACCCTGGACCACTCGCTGTAAAGTAACTCAAGAATTAATAGATTGTAATAATCAGAAATACCTAACTGGCATTACATAGCAGTCTTGTCAGGGGACAAATTGAGCTCCAGGCAGTGCCTCTGTAATTTGGGAAAAGGTTTATTTTTAACTCCTAGCTGAAAAATGACTGGATAAAAACATTTCCCTTAGTTTACTGCTGAAGCACCACCAACTGCAGTAGTTTTCAGTGCTCTCGAGTGCCTTTTTCACTCAAAACTGAGGGACTTTCTCTCCTTTCATTGCTCCTTGGGGGCATATATTCCCTTTCAGCTAGAGAACTGTTGATACATTGATCAATACACTGGACTCCTCACTCATCCTTATGCGAGCAGAACATAGGGGAGCAAAACGTAATGCCTTGTTATTGCTGTTGTGACCTTCATAGTACATATTTGACCTCACAGAAAATCAGGTTTTTGCCTCAGTTGACAGGCAAGATGAAAAATATTGATAATAGTAGAGGATGTTCAGAACCTCATAGGAAATGTCCCTCACCTTCTGATGCTGGGGCTTCATTAATTTTCCTTTCTTGCAGACCTTTTAAATTCAATTTTTGGAGGATGTAGAGAGTGCACAAAGTCAAAGGGTAAAAGTAGGTTACAAAAAAAAGTCTCCCTTTTAAGCTGCTACCAATTCTTTAAAATTTTCAACCTAAAACTTGCCTAGAAAGCTCTTTTCTCAGCTGCACCACAAGTCAGGGTGGAAGATAAGATGGGGTCCTCTAGAAATCACACACCTAAACCGATGTCTGGGTTGTAGATTAAAGTAGGCAGAGCTGAACCGCGTTGGTTTTGAAACACATAGTCAGCTGTTTTATTCCCTAAATCAGATTAGGCCTGGATCCATCTTATGCAAAACTATGGATGCACATGTCTGAGACAGCAAACTTCAGAGGCAGCCTAGAAGAAGCAGTTGTAAAATCTGACCCTTTGTTTCCTGTTGATACTTTTTGATGTTTGTTTCTGAGATTGATGAAGCTGATCATCCTTCTGTCATCTCAACCAAAGCATTTCTACCTATCTTCTGTTACTCTAGGCATGAAGAAGGGCATAGAATTAATACTCTAGAAAATAAAGCCAAACATAAAACTTATCAGTGACAGGTTATGTGAGAAATCTACTTGAAACAAGGGAGGCTTCTTACACAGTGCATTTATCCATGTGCAGAACTGCAGCACAAGTGTTTACTAAGGCAAACGTTAGGCTTTCCTTTCCCTTACATTTTATGATGTTTCCAAACCCTTTACACTTCCATGTAATATTTTTATAAATAGGGACCAGCCAGACTAGTGATTTCAAGCTCCAGGGTAGTCTATATTGTCAGCCAACCAGAAAAACTGAGCTGTTAATGGAAATGGGATGATTTTGTGTTTGTTGTATGTCATGTGCCGTCAGTTTCTAACTCTACTCTTCTTAAAATTTCAGCACTGAATTACATCCAATATGTAGTATATCATCTCAGAACAAGCAAGACCTTGATGAGCAACCTGGCAATAAGATACGTAGACAATCTGCAGCCGAAGATGATAGTTCCAGCTATGGCATAGGATTTGATCCAGCAGAGAATGAATTTGACTATGGTTTGTGCAATAAAGTAATTAATGTAGCTTGCTCACCTAAACCTGATGCTTTCAATCCATGTGAAGATATTATGGGCTATAACATTCTGAGAATTCTGATATGGTTTATCAGCATTTTAGCTATCACTGGGAACATTGTTGTCCTCATTATTTTAATAAGCAGCCAATACAAACTCACCGTACCTCGCTTTCTAATGTGCAATCTTGCATTTGCAGACCTCTGCACAGGTATCTACCTATTATTTATTGCATCTGTAGATATCCAGACCAAAAGCCAGTACTACAACTATGCCATAGACTGGCAAACTGGGGCAGGATGCAATGCTGCAGGATTTTTCACAGTGTTTGCAAGTGAACTCTCAGTCTACACACTGACTGTGATAACTCTGGAAAGGTGGCACACCATCACCTACGCCATGCAGCTGCACCGCAAGGTTCAACTTCGTCATGCTGTGATTGTAATGATTTTTGGCTGGATGTTTGCTTTCACGGTGGCACTTCTTCCCATAGTTGGAGTCAGCAGCTACATGAAGGTCAGCATCTGTTTGCCCATGGATATAGAAACACTGTTTTCTCAGGGTTATGTTGTATTTCTTTTAGTGTTGAATGTACTCGCATTTATGATTATATGTGCCTGCTATATCTGCATCTACTTTACTGTGAGAAACCCTAATGTGGTTTCTTCAAACAGTGACACCAAGATTGCCAAGCGCATGGCCATACTGATCTTCACAGATTTCCTCTGCATGGCACCAATATCTTTCTTTGCAATATCAGCCTCACTCAAGGTTCCTCTTATCACAGTCTCCAAATCCAAGATCCTTCTAGTGTTGTTTTACCCCATCAATTCCTGTGCAAACCCTTTCCTCTATGCCATTTTCACAAAGACTTTCCGCAGGGATTTCTTTATTTTGTTGAGCAAGTTTGGTTGCTGTGAAATGCAAGCCCAGATTTACAGAACAGAGACGACCTCATCTGCTCATAATTTCCACACGAGAAACGGCCATTGCCCTCCTGCATCAAAACGCAGTGATGGAACTACTTATACATTGGTTCCTCTGAATCACTTAAAGTGCTTGCGTGAATTCGTGTCTGAGGCAGTGTGATAATCAGTTTCAACTGTAAATTTGAATAATGACGTTAGCATAGCTTCTAAACTTCTTTTTTTTGTACGAGAAATAGAGTATTTCCACTTTCCTAGTTTAGTTCCATGAACAGCCTAACACATCACCTTCAACATCTTGGACAAAGAACAAAACCTCAGTATGTCCTGAAGTGTTCTTGTGGAATTGTTTCATGAAATGAGATTATAAACTGGTGTCTCCCACCATACAGGCAGAGACAACCCTTAATTCTAGGAATTTAGTGAGAATCAAGTACTGGTTATATAGAGTGAAAGATAATATGTAGAACTAGGGTTCTTTTTTGCCTGTGAAGCATGTTTTAACAATGACATAGAATTGGCTCTTTTCATTAATCATATCTCCTGAGGTTACAGGAGACAGAAGGCCAACTGAATGCCTTCCTTCAGCACAGGCTTAGTACAAATAAGAATAGTGTGTGTTTTGTGTTAATTTATTTCTGTTGACCACATCAGAGGGGCAGGAGACATCTCCAGCTGATGCTTGTATGCATGAACCTGCCTTTCTCTGCACCAAAGTGTCACTTTGGGTGGGATTTGTGTTGCTGTAGCTTGGCACACTCATCGAGAACCAAATTTCATCTGAGTTTGGAACAAAGATTTTTGGGTTGGGTTTGTTTTCAAGGTGAGCTAGAGCAGGGGAAACCCTTCTTGATAAAGGGGATGTTTTCTCAACTTGATCTCTCAAAGTTGGGTTGAAATCACTTTCGTGTGGCTGAGCCCCTTGGGTACGCAGGATGGGCCAACGGGCTGTTCTAACATGATACCTGAGGCAGATTTGCCATACAGCAATATTAGTGCATTACATTATCTGGGCTATGTAAATGATAACAGATCTAGATATGGCGTTTGAAAACCTGAAGGAAAGTTTTTGTGAAATTCTAAAAGTTCTCTTTCCCTTTTTAACAAACCCAAAAAAACTCCATTTGCACGTTCAGAGGGTGGTCCAGATCGAAAGACCTGAGGGAAACTGTACACTGCATATGTTGAAATAACAAAAATACCTCTTAATCAAGATTTCCTGATTGTATAAGGCTGTGAATAATACCTGAATGAACATATTGACTTCTTACATGATTTGAATATCAACCTTTTTGAGGGTTAATCATTCCAAATCACACCAACACTTGAGGGGTGGGTAGGGTTTTCTCATGCTGATTGTGTGGGTATATGGGCATAAAGAAAAAAATAGGCCAGGAGTCCAGGCTTCAATCACACCTCACAAACAGTTCAAGGTTTTGCCTCATGAGGTTATAAATCTGTGGAGCCTTTATGGTTAAATGTGATTTGCTTTGAATATTTCCTGCCCACAAGTCCTAAAATTTCAGTAGCAATTCCTGCTGCTTCTATCCATAGTTTCCCTTGTCATCAGCTTCACATTTCTGCATCTGACCTGATGTGAATAACTACAGCAAAGGATTATTCATTCAGTCCTAGACAGGGAAGGAAGTGCCAGCTCCCTAGTGCATAAAACAGGGGAGATCAAAGATAATGTGTTTTGAAGAGGGAAATTTCATGGCTCAACACAAGTAACACTCCCTCCAGGATCCAGGAGAAGGAAGAATGGAAAACAGGAAAGGCAGTTTTTCTATCTCTGGGAAGCTCTTCTAAGGAATCATTTCTTCACAAATGCTTTATGTCATATACAGTGTACTGGTGTGCAGCCATTAAACCCCATCCCAATAGTAGTGTCTGAATGATGATATTCCAAAATGACTAGTCGTGTATTAAAAAAAGACTCTTGAATCTATTTTTGGGCCAAAAATGAGGGGTGTTTCTTGGCAAACACTAGTCCATTTTTGTTGATAAATAGGCAAATTCTTATAGTGTGTCACTGGGCCCTGACCATTTGCAAAGGCAGTAGGATGAGACCTGGCAGTTCAGGAAAACACAGGCATAGTCCTCAAGCCAGTCATGTGAATTCTCCCACAGCTACATCAATCAGTCTGTAACATTAGCTTGGTACAGCTCATCTACTTCATGCAAAACCATTGCCCAGAATCAGGACTTGGTTGAATATGCTTTACAAATAAATCACTCCTGAACAGCAACCTTGCAGGGCTGTGTCTTGTAGCCAGAGTGAGAGCAGAACTCTTCCTCCAGAAGAGACAACGGATCATACTCAAAGAGAAAGTAGAACCTGCGTAATGGGACACCTTGCCTCATCCCTGGCAGAAAGACAGCACAGAAATGCTTGAGGCACATACCATCTTGCCCTGAGCTCTGAAGGTAGCTCAGGCTGTGGCACCAGCTCCAAAGCTGGGAGAGCCCTGACCGTGTGGTTGTCAAGACCATGGAATCATGGAATCAACCAGACTGGAAAACAACTTTAAAATTACTGAGTCCAACCACTTCCCCCAGCACTACCAAGGCCACCACTAAACCATGTCACTGAGGGCCTTGTCTATACAGTGTTTGAACACTTCCAGGGATAGTGGTTCCACCACCAAGATAAAAACCTCCTTCTTATAGTCCTTAGATCTCCTTGGCTTTCACTACTCTCTGGATTTTAAGCATCTTCTAAATTGTGAGGGGCATTGTAGGACCTATGTCTTGCCCTGTGGAAGATGTTGGTCTACTGATAGCTAATTTTTTAAGCAGTGTTTTTTCTATGAAGAAAGCAGTGTAAGGGGAAAAAGAAGCAAGATACATTTTATTCATGCCTGTAATGTCAAGAAAACCTGATGGTCTGGTGTGGATTTTCTCAGCTCTGAACAACATGTTTATGTGTGTTATCTTTCAACTATTTTACATTTCCCTTTCTGAAATCTCTTTTAATAAAACCAATATCAAAACAAAGTGCCTGGAGAACAAGTGTATGGCCAGAGATATGCTGACAAAGTATGCAATAAATGTTAGTGCTTGTCTGGAGAGCTCCATTTATATGGCACAGCCTCCACAGTCAGGTCACTGTGACCTACAGATGAAACTCAAATGATGAGACTCTGCAAAGAAAATTCTCCTGTAGCCTCCTGGAGAGTTAAAGCACAGAAAGGGATGTTTGAAACCTCTTAAATAGGTAACTTAGCAACACTGATCTTTGTTTTAACCAATCTCTTCTATTATTCATATTTCTTATGAAGTAAAATGTAAATCATTAACAGAACTTTGATAGGCATTTTTCTCTTTTTTTAACATATATAAATGGCTCTTTATATATGATGCGCTCTAATTTTCTTTCCATGTGTTTTCTAGCCAGGGCTTGGACCTCTGGTTTGAGTGTTCTGTTCAAACAAGTAAGTGTGTGTCCGTGTGTGCACATTGTGTGTGGGATAGAGAGGCCGCCCATAACAAGGAAACAGAGTCAAAGCCTAGCTCTGACTCACGACAAAAAAAATTGGAGTTGTTCTAAGTTGGAACCCATTGCTAGCGTGCTTCAAAGAGCATCTGAGAGTCAACAACATTGTAGAACCTGTCATCAAATCATAGAACAGTTTGAGTTGGAAAGGACCTTAAGGTAATCCAGTTCCAACCCCCTCACCATAGACAGGGACACCTTCCACTAGACCAGGTTGCTCAATTGTCCAGCCTGGCCTTGAAATACCTTCTGGTTTTCCTCCCTACCCTTATATGGCACTTGTATTTCAGCCTCCACAAGGCCCCAGAAAATGCCCATTTAAGGAGTTACAATTGTCTTTGCCTTCATGGTATTAGTAATAGAGTGACATAAAGAGACTGTGCTGGCAGTGAGGATACCATAAACAACTCCTTCATCTGCTTGATAGTAGCACCATTCTTTCAGCCATGCACCTGGTGGGGAACCCATACGTGACATCCCTGAGAAACACATATCTGGTGTTGTGATAGGAAGTGACAAATAGGGCCACTTTGGCTTGTCAGACTAAAGGTCATATCACAAAAATTGCCACCACAGGTAAAGGTAATAGGAGCAGCTGGTCAAAAGCATCAACAGAGCAAAAACTTGACCCAGTAGAGAAAGTAACCATGAGCCATTTTCTTTACAACATTGCTCTGGGGGTTGCACAGATATGCCAAGCAGGGTTTGCTCATTAGAAGGCAGGTCTACATTTGAGCTTGTTAAGAATGCAAGATGAGGCTTTGCATCCCATTTAGAAAGTCTTCAAATCATTTGACCACATTTCTTTCCTGTAGATTCCCTCCTAATCATTCCACTGAGGATACAGCAGATAACCTTACATTTAATTTATACAGCTTTGTTGTTAAGAAGAGTTAATATGAAATGATTCATCCTCGAGGAATAATTTAACCATTCTTCCCCCTCCCTGAATGAAAGAACAGAAAAGAAAGGTAGGTCTGGTTAAATAGTCAAGTAAGCACAGACAAGCCTCCTTACAGATTTGCATCTTTAATATATGGGCAGAGTGTAATCTCTCATTGTGTATGCAAATGCGAATGACACATACACACGTTCCTCCACAGTGAGCTTTTGGTCTAAGTACTTGGTTACACACATACATTAGAAAATCTGAGCCTTGTTGCTTTAAAATATTCAAGCCCAGGAGTAGGATTTTACAGCTGTCATTGGGATAATTAAACTGTTCATTAACAGTTGTTCTCAAACCAGTAGGTGACCTTTAATTAGGGATGAAAGTACTCAGGGATGGATTTCAAGCATTAAGAAACTGCAGAGGACCCTTTGCCCCTCAACCCCCCCACCCCTATGTCCGTTGAATACCATTTGTAAAGCACTGGTTTTCCAAGAGAAATTATGCTGCATGAAACAAGAATGTTTCCAGGTACATGGAAGCATTCCAGGTGAGTGCTTCACTTACCCTTGTTGTAATTAAAATGATGCATTTTCTTTCTTCTCTCTTGTGGCGAATTTGCCATGTGTTACCTGGATCTGTTTTACACCAACCTGAACACTGGCACAAAGTTGTATCCACACTAAAATGGAACAGGAACAATAGCACGATCACAATGAGAGCAGTGCACAGATGGGAACATGCTGTATTTATGAGTAGGTGGGAGACAGCAGGGCAGGACTGAGCAGTATGTGCTTTTTTGTTGAGTCATCCAAATATCCAGTGCTAAAATGCCGCATTATGTATTATTTATTCTGGCTGAAAGTGTTCAAGGGCAGGGGCTTGGAGCACCATCTTTCCAGTGGAAGGTGTCCCTGCCCGTGGCAGGGGGTTGGAACTGGAGAGTTTTAAGGTCTCTTACACTAAACATTCTAGAATTCTAATAGTTCCCAGGTAACAAGCAATAGAAATTTGAATGGGAAAATCCTACAGAGAAATAAAAGGAAGTTGAGGCCATGGGGTTTTATTTCATTGTTAAAGAATTGTGTTGAAGAAAAAAAGCAAAAGACTGATACAAATAGCATGTATATGCTGTCTCCAGAGAAGGGGCCATCCAGGAGCCATACTGCACCATCGCCAGACACCTTTGCATTGCAATTCTGTGTATTGCTTGTGAGCTACGGGTGCCAAATTAGCTTTAAATGCTCCAGTTTCTTCTTCTTTTCCTGCCTATGTTATCAGGACAAACATGTGCCCCTTGGACGTCTGGACACCTACCTCCTCATTGCCTCAGCTTTACAAGTTTGGTCTTTTCCATGACAATGTTTCATGCTGTCTATACTTATAAGTGCTCTGCTTTTACCTGCAGCCAGGTATGAATAGAATTCATGTCCCTTAGAAACACTCCTTCAGAAATTCAGAATCTGCTCATTGCTCTCTGTGTACTGGGGTGCACACGTCTCCTTACACTACCTTCCAGTTTATCTCCCATCTTGGTTGTTTGAGTGGCTACTGTGAGGATAAATGACCCTTTCCCAAGTTTAAAACATTCTGCTTTGAAATAGTGACTCTTTGAGCAGGCTGATTTCAATAAATCAGAGTGAAACAAACAGACCCCTCACCTCATTCTGCCCCTGCACACTCCCTGGACTTTGCTGAGGGAAAGATACCCTGTTTTTATATAGGTGACTCTGAGTTTTCTTTCCCTACATTGCCAGCTGTATCTTTGCCTTGTCCCACAGATGTCATAAAGCATCCCTAAGTGCTCTGGGGGAGGGAGGAAACAATCTGGATAAAGTGGGGCCATCAAAAGTTAGAAAAGCAAAGCCAAATTATGGCAGCCTTTAAATGATCCCCACAAGCTCCTGGACCCGTATCAAGGATTCTATGATTCACTCCACTGTGGGGTCTCTGCTTATGTCTACATGACATGAGGCAGCGCCAAGATACCAAGTTAGCAAGGACACCCAAAACAGGGTATTTTCCCATTGCACTACCCCGGGGTACTGTGTTACTGTGCTACAGAAGCACTGTTTCTTAGGAGAGCTAACTTGTCTGGACTAGGCAAAAAATGGGTGGAACTACACTTTATTATAGAGGTGGCCTATCCATGGCAGTGCTTTTTCTGCCACAACAAGTTAACCAAGGTTTGGCTTGTTTCCCCAGCAACTTCCACGTCTCCTGCTACCCAACATTACTTTTCTCCTGGACTACTTTTCTCTCTCCCTTCATTGACCGCTGCTTCCCACACCACCACTATTAGCATCAGGTTTCCTCCCTCCCATGGACGGTGGCACCTTTTCGCATGACTCCACCAGAGTCACACTGACTCATTAAAGCTTTCAAGGTGTCTGTATTCTATCTTTTAACACAAAGGTGGTGTTTACCTCATGGCAAAGCTCTGCCTACAGAATATTTTCCCAGGCATTTAACACCATCCTATTTAGTGCTCAGCTTCAGTGCCTGTCCTACACCATACTGTTAATGAAGGCACCAGCTCATTAGTGCCTTTGGTCCTCATCTCACTGTCCCTCATGCTAACCAGACAAGCTTCTTCATTCTCAGATCCTCAAAAGAGATCTCCCATTTTTACTGCCCTATTGTAGGTGCTAGTCCTTTTGGGATGTTCATCAGTGTCTTCAGAAGAGATCTGCTTCTGTCTGTGAGGAGGATCATCTGTGGAAGTCATATGAAATTAGAGAGAAACAGGCAACCTGCACTCAAAACAGCCTCCTCACTGCTCAAAGACCTCAAAGGGCACTTGAATGGCAGCCAAATCACAACATACATGATCACAATTTGGCCTCTCTCCTTGTTGCTATAGGTAAACCTCCATGTATCGCATAGCATCACGGGGCAGCATTGCCTTCATTGCTAATCGTCTTAGCAATCATCTTCATTGCTAAGAACTCAAGGCGCTGGAGCTGCATTCTGTAAAGCATTTGTCACCATGAGCTAAAAAAGGTCGGTAACAGTTAACTAGTTAGGTAATCAGACAATTAATTATGCAGCTAATTAGATCTGACCTAATCCCTGGGAGACAGCCTTATAGGAATCCTTTACTTTGATTCCTCTTTAGGAATAATTCATTATCAAATGCACCTATTTCCTTTCAGTGAAGGTCCCGTGTGAGTCACAGCCCAAGTGGCTCCTGGTTACACCTTTCATAATTAAAGATCCTTTGTTGCTTTTTCAAAAGGTGAGAGACACCACCAGTGCTCTGTCTGCCTTCCTCTTCCTGGCAGACACAGATGGTGATGCCTGAGGCTGTGAGCGAGCTGAGGCTCTTTCACTTCCTTTGCTCATCAAGTTACTGCAATCTCCACACTTCCCTCACTCCTGCAAAGCCCCATTTAACAGCTGCTTGTAGACAATAGCAAAGAACATGGGCAGAGATCTTCAGAGGAACCTAATGATTGAGGTACCCAGGATTCATGGACATGCAGGGGGAGACCTTCTTTGAAAGCTTGAGGTTTTAGCATCCCTTTAGACTCAGAAAACTGTCTGGGGGAAGGAGTTATGGGTTTGTGAGAGACAATATCATCACATGCCCTATTTTAATCAATTCTTGGCAAAGGTCAGTTCCCAGCAATGCGCCCTTGCCCCTTTCAACAGAGTATAAGAATAAAAGGTCTTTTGAGGGGTAAGCCTGGAGAAGCACTTGCTGCTAGAGGTGTGAGGAGAATCACAAATCAGAGTGGGAGGGAGTGGGGATAGTGTCCAGGAAAACAAGATGCACTTACCAGAAGCTTTTGCCATATGAAAGAAATAGAATGATTTTCTCAAGGCTGCACCCAGAAACCAGATGGCACTGGGGCAAAACCTTCCATGTCCTGAGTTCTTCAGTCAGCCAAGGAGGTATCATCCATCTGTGGAGAGAATCCTAGTGGGACTTTCAAAGGATTTATCCCTTTCTTAGTGTTGGCAAACTGGAGAAACAGTGTTAAGGAAGGAGGGAGGAGGAAGAGAGGGAGAATGAAATTTCTCTTACTTAAAATAAAACTATACGAGTAATTCTTACGAGGGGAGTGACAAGATTTGCACTGAGGAGGCTCATAAAGAAACCCAGTGTTTAATTTTTCTAAGCTGGGCCTCCTGCAAGCAATGCTCTGCATAAACTCCAATATTCATCCCTGCGCAGAGAACCATCACAAGGACTATTTCCACAACAAACGACCTTTAAAGTGGGGCTGACATGATGTGTATGTTTTACGTTGGCCCTCTGCACTGCAGCAGATTGCATGTTGAGCAAGGAATGCTTGTCTTTCATCTATAAAAATCACCCAAGCCTGCCCCATCACCCCCAGCCACTCCTAACACACATTTGTTTATGTGCCCTTTTGGCTCTGATGCTCTGCATCACAAAATAGCACCAGAGCAGCATGCTGCTTTAAAGAATAAATGCTGGTAAAACTCTTCCCTGAAAGACAGGTGGCCTCTGCCTATTACCTGGGATTGGGACAGGCTATTTTGAATTGAAAGTCCCAAAATGGAAGCAAACAGGCTACAGGAGCAGCTGAGCTCCTGTCTCCTCTAGCTACATGCAGAAAACAGAGGGAGGAAAGCCTGGGCAAAGGGAAGGGCTGGGGTGGGTGTCTCAGCCTGTCTCCATAGCAGAGCCGCTCCAGCCCTCGCAGCATCTTTGTGGCCTCCTCTGGACTCGCTCCAGCAGCTCCACATCCCTCTTGTGTTGTTGGGCACAGGACTGCAAGGGGGGGTTCTCACCAGAGCACAGCAGAGGGAGAGAATGCCCTCCCTCGAGCTGCTGGGCACACTCTGGGGATGCAGCCCAGCACCTCCTGGGTGTATCTCTGCATTCCAGTTTTCATGAAACCGATCCCTTTCTAACCAAGTCCTTCCCACCTCCAGAAAGCCCGTCTGTACTGAACATCCCCTTTGCCACTCTCTCAGTCTTCCCCTGCCTGCGGGGGGGTCTCCACCAGCAGCAGAGAAACACTCTTCGCACCTCGTGTCTGCACAGCAACAGGCATGCCAGGGCCCCATCCTGCTCCCTGGAAATGCCAAAATCAACAATCCAGGCAGTGTTCGTGGAATGACTCGAGCCTCTTCTTCACCCTGTGGTTGTCATTGGAGCTGCACAGCCTGACAGAACCACACGTGTGTATGCGAGGCATGCTTTAACCAAGCAGCGCGCTGGGCGCTGCAAAATGAAAGCAAGCTCTCAGTGCTTCTCTTGATCAGAGTGAGTTGCAGAGAAAAGCACATGAAATAATTGGGCATATATTGTTCCAGCTACCGTGCAGGCATTAAAGCAAAGCAGACAGTGATGGCTACATGGAGGAAAGCAAACAGTGGGTTGGGGAACCACAGGGTCACAGAATCATTAGGGTTGGAAGGGACCTCTGGAGATCATCTATTCTAACCACTCTGCCAAGGCAAAGCCACCTACAGCATGTTACACAGGGATGCATGGAGGCAGGTTTTGAATGCCTCCAAAGAAACCCCACGACACCCCTGGGCAGCCCATTCCAGTGCTCTGCCACCTTCGATGTAAAGAAGTTCTTCCTCATGTTAAGGTGAAACTTACTGTGATTTAGTTTATGGCCTGTCACTAGGCACCACTGAAAAGAGGCTGACACCATCTGCCTTTGAGATACTGAGTCTCTGCCCTCCCCTTGCTTTTACACAAGTCTTTGTTCCAGTGCAGAAGCTTTTTGTGCAAGTATGTATGATGAGCAAGGGAGCAGGAATGGAGCTGGGGAAATAAAGGTGCTGTGCTTTGCTATTACATTGTTCTGGATAGTTGTTAAGAGCCAGGACAGAAAATTAAGATGATGCTAGAACACCATTAACTACACAACAGCATGATCTGCAAGGTCCATGGGAGCAAGCTGAGCCTGACAGTTATTCAAGGGCTGGCCCTAGCTTTCTGGGGGTCAAAGAGCTACAGCCTCTGCTTCTCCCCTAAGCCTACATATTCTGTGTTAACCGTTTTACAAGCTGAAGTATCCACTTGTTCAGAGCAGGGGAAAGCACCCAGTCCAGCCAGTTATGAGGATCAGGCGCTTGCAGTGCCCATGGTTACAGCTCCTTCTTGTCACACCTCCTTCCTTATTCCCCAAGCTACGCCATGTTTCTCTTCTGTAATCCACTTCCATGTTTTCCTCCACCACCTCCCAGGGCAGGCTCTTTTCAATAAAGTGTTTTTCTGTGTCTGTCCTTTCCCCCCTCCCGTTACGTTTCTTTGCCCCAACCAAGGTGCTTCACTTCTCACGGGAATGCCCTGCACTCCTCCAGCAGGGGAGATGTGAGGGGCTCAAGGCAGGAAGCCTGAGCTTGGTCAGGAGGCTGATGGTGGGAAATATTTTCTTGAGAGATTCAGAAGAGAAGGAGAAGCCTTGGCCAAGCCCAAAGGACCCCTGAGAGTGAACCTGGGGTGGACCTTTGCAACCAAAGGCTAAGCCCTTCGTAAGAGCCAGGTTCAGATAGAGATGGAAAGGCAGAGATGTCAGCGATGATGAGAACTGTCACCTTATTTACACGACATTGGCTGGCATTTAGTAAGAGCAATGCAGAGTAAAGAAAGCTGCTGCGCTTTAAAAGCCCTGTCAGAAAACAAAGCCACCACTAAACAGCCTCTGGCCACAGAGTCAGGCTGATGGATGCGTGTGCCCCGTGCTCTGTAGACAGCACAGCCAAGCTTCCAGCACGGAGCAGCCACTCCGGGAAGCAGAAATGCCAATTGCTGGCAATTGCCATGGACATGCGTTTTCCCTCTCTTCACATGCCCTAGCTCTTGGCACATTTTTTCTCCACCCAGTTAGCCCTGCAGGCGAAGAGCAACGGCTAAGCATCCGCAGCAGGGGCTGGGTTGGCAGGCTGTCCCTGCTGACTGCTGGCTCTTGCCAGCGGGGTTTGGTGCTGCCAGAGAACAGGGCAAGCTTGCCCATAGGTATGCTGTTTCCAGCCCATGTCTTGCGCACCTCAGGCTTGCACAGAGGTGGAACGGGGAGCTGTGATGCACCTCCTTCATCCTCGGGAAATGTCCGAAATGCCCCACAGAGGGACAGCAGCTCCCTCCTGCTGCAGCTGCTGGCCCAGGAGCCAAAGGCAAGAGGAATGAGCCATGTGAGATAAGGCATCGCAGGGAGCCAGGGCCGTGATGCTCAGCTCTGTCTCAGCTCATAGCACTATTTGGGGAGAGGCTTTGCCTGGATCAGCTATCGCTCCCAGATGGCAAACAGCAGGCAAAGCAGCCTCCAGCAGGGCACTCTCCTTTGGCTGCTTCCCCCATCCAAGGTCAGCCCAGTGCCAGGGAGTTTCCTCCTCAGCGCTGCTGCGCCTGGAAAATGAGTTACCCCAGGACTGACATTGCAGTGTGCTCCCACTCGCAGCTGCACAGTGAGTTATCTAACTGCACAGATATTATGAGCTATTGACTGCAATGCCTGTTTCCTTCCCGAACTGAAAAAAGGAACATTACATCACACCTATATCAAGAAACACTCCTTCCCTAAGGACAACGCAGAAAGTTCATCTCAAAAAGTATGGTTCAAATGCAACAGTGCTGGCAGGTAGAGGCCCGCTCCTTTCACCCCAGCACCTGTGACCTTGCCCATGTTATTTCTCTGCTACCCACCCATGGGATGTAACTCGTTAGAGAGGATGGGGTGTGCAAGGGAAGTTTTGTGGTCCCACCTGTGTAACTGCACCAAGATGCTCAGCATCTCCTGGGGGGCTGAGCAGGAGGACAAAGGACTATGAGGCTCCCATTCAAGTCTGACGTGGAAGGGTGAAAAGGGAACTCGGGGCATACTCACATGGCCCTAACCCACAGCCAGCCCTGCTAACCCATTGGAGGGACCTCAGCACAGACAGGTGATATTGAATTTATCCCATCTGCAAGTGCTCAGCATCTGCTGCCTCCTGCATGTCAACAGCATCTGAAACGTGCACAGGAAAGAAACTAGCTGTAACCAGGCTGAGTCAGATCACTGACTGTGACTCAGGCTGTAGCTGCTCTTCTGCTACGTAAAAGATGCCCAGATTTCATTTCTACTGCCCAATACAGTTGAAGCTGACAGAGTTAGGATGCATTTAATACCAGGTGAGAAGTTGCAGACAGTGCTGCACACATGAGCAAACCCTTACAGGAGTCTGACAGGAGAGATTCGCTCACCACAAAAAGGCAGGCATTCATCTTGATATATCTTCTGTCACACACTGCTGCAGATATGCCATTTTGTTGCTCTTTCTCCTCCCTCTCAAAGCAGCGTTTCACCTAGAGGGAAATGCAGAAAAATAGATGAGTTTATTTCCAGCCCTGTAATAGATGCACATTCACTTTGGGATTTCTCTCTGTGCGTGCTGGTAAAGACTGACACTATGCTTTCAAGGGTTTTTTAAAGGCATTTCCAGGTTTTTCCATTTATACGACAAAAGACTAATTACATCAATAAAAAGAAAATGTGCTCTGGGAGTCAAGCCTGCTGAAGTGAGTTTCCAACTCCTGTAGAGGGGCCGCATGCTAGGGAGGAAGAGCCTCAGAGGTACTTTGGGAAGACCAAGGAAATGAGCATTTCCCATGTCCTTGGACAAAAGCTGATGCCCAGGTTCCACATTTTTAATAGAGACAGTTTGGAAAGGGCTGCAGTGAGATGGTACTCACTGTAGATTTACCCTTCATGGCCTTAGTGATATCAGATACTGGTGATTACACTGAGAAACCGGTATTAAATCCTCTTTAATAAGAAAACCTATACTGAAGTTTCCTGAACTGCCAGCTGTAGCACTAGTAAAATACCAGGAATTTAAGTGTCACGCATTGACCTAACACGTTCACTCTTTATTCATGGGTGGTAAAGGATACAGGAGATGCTTTCTTTTAAAAACTTGAGAAAAGTCTGCAAATTGAACCAGCAGCAGCAAAACCCCCACAAAAGACGACTTTAAAACACCACCATGTTCCCAGGGCTATTCTTGGAAAGGCTGTCATATTAGTGTGAAATCTCAGGGAGGGAATGTATGCAAGCATTCTGCTCAGCACGATCCCCGAACACCCACCACGCTGCTAGATTAAATGTAATAATATGTTCCCAAAGGGAGATACACTGCGAAGCAAATTACACAACCCTTCAGTGTGTTTTGACACCCAGAACGGAAAGGTGCCAGGGGAAGGGTTGGGGTTTCTTTTCCACAGACACACCAGATCCACAATAATGAACCATGAGGTCCAAGAAAACCACGCAGCCAGACTGCTGCAGCAGCAAAATATGACCACAGGGGGGAGAAATCAGTCTCTGAGGAGAAAGGGGCTCTCCATGGGTTGGTTGCTCGCATCGGAGCCACTGATAATCATCTCCACAACCATAAAGGCAGAGCTTTGCCCTGGGAAATATTTATTTCTCCTTAGAAGCAGTGTTATTGAGTATACACGTTTGCTGAGGAATTAACATATGTTTTTGTTTAATAGGAAAACCTGCCTGCAAAATGGAACTACTGCAGTTTGCTGCCTTTCCTATAAAGGACCGGAAACTCATTCCAATGGGATTGCCTGAATTGCATTAAATAATGAGCAACGGAATATCTGTAACACAAAGTGTGCTTTGTTCGTGCACTCTTAGCCTACATGGATTTATTCCTTAATATTTCCTTCCTGTCACTGAACTTGTAAATTAATGAAGTCTTGAAAACAGAGGCCATCCTACTTCGCATCCTCCATCACTAGAGCTTTCACAGGGACACAGACAAAAATCAGCCTTTTTTTTCCCAATATTGCTACACATTACATTATTGCTTTCCTTCTGGAATCCAAAGTGGCTGACCTGTCTCTATTGGAACAGACGCTCTATGGCATCAAACCTTGTGTTAATTAATTAACTCCCTCCAATTAATCAGTGTGCCCATTCCTGTAGGCAGGTTGGGGAACTGTGGGTTTCCAGAACTAGGCAGCTTCCTACATTCAGCTTACTGGGGGCCTAAAAATCACAAGGAAATAAAGAATCTGGTGCATACCAAATATCTAACAGGGCTGGCATCAAGACTATGTCTATCAGCTCTCGCTTGTGAGCTCATACAAACGAAGGCCCAGAATCCTTGCTGTGTGGCTTTCATAAGTGATCTTAAAACAAATCAATGAGATTCTGACACCGGGGATTTTTGTTGCTCTGGAGGCAGTTAAATTCTTGCATTTGCAATTTCTGCTGAAGCTCTGTGGTCTCTGATATATCTCAAAGAGAACCCTGCTGGAGCTAGTCAGGACCCAGAAATCAGTTGAGTATCACACAACTTTTGACTGTGATGGAAAATCACAGCTGGGTAGAAGGGAGTTACTACATTTAATCATTTCAAGCTGCAACCATAAGAAGGAAAAGTTTCAGCAATGTTTGTCTTTGCTTCACAACAGAGAAAGAAAGAAGAAAAAAAGAAGACTGCTTCATTTGGGACTATTTTCAAACTGCTCCAAAAGGTTTCATTAATGTTGTTAACTGAGCCCACGTCAGTATAAAGAGGGATGCTTTAAGCACGCAAACATTCCACACATCTGCATATGAGACCTGGTTGTTTATGGTGACTGCTCCCTAAGGACAGGCACTCGCCTGAGCCAGGGCTTCATTAAGCTGCAAACCCTCCTCCCAGAGGCTGCACGTCTCATGGTCTCAAGCAGAGATGCTCTGCAGAGAAGCTCTGCCAGCTCAGAGACAAAGCCAGACACATTAATGATGTATTGGTGTGCCAAAGACCACTGTTCAAGGATTCAAAGCTGCGCTCCAGTGATGTAGTGTAAGCACAGGAGCCTTGTGCTGAATATTGAGGTTACGTGAGGATTTCTGTTTGAGAAGCAATCTCACTCTCAGTTTATTTTGCTTGTTTTCAGTGTTTGGTTGGCTAGTTTGGGAAATAACAGATTCCTCCCTCTCCCCCCGCTTTCATGATTAATCTGAAAACTTCAGAGAAATTTCATCTGATCGGAACATCTACAATTTCACCTGAAAAATTCCAAAGAAAAACTCTAGAGAATGCACATTCAGGATGAAGTAAAAAAATGCCATATTTGACCTAAAAATCCAATGCTTTGGATCTAGCTTTCTGTTATATAATCAGGTCTTACATTTTTAACTCAGTTTACATCAACACAAAATTTGTATGAAGTTTAAATGAAAAATAACTCGCCTTGTGGGCATGTTAAAAAAGTAATGTAAAAGATCAAAACAAAACCTTTCATTGCGGAAAGCAGTTAATAAATTAAAACCAAACATTTAATTGGTTTTAGCTCTTCAAAATGCTTCAGTAAGTTAATTGTCAGTACATTTGTTTAATTCCTTAGCTTGGCTGCTAATTAACAGCAACAGGAAGTTTCTGGTGCCACAAAAAGGAAGAGGTTATAAAACTGCTGTGATCACTGCTGTAAGCACACAGCACAAGTCACTTGTAAGTTGAATGATCTCAAGAAAAAACACAAGTTAATCCCGTCTTACAGATGTCAAATATGTGCACAGATCTTTGGAATCACCTACTGTGGTCATGCAGGACATCTAAGACTTATCAGGTAGCACAGCCCAGGGGGAGTGGAGCCGTAGGGAGGGATGTGTGAAGATTAGAGGTCCACAACATTCGTGTGCGATTCACAACACCCACATGGATAAGTCCTTGCTATGCATTCATTTCTAGCCTGGTCCCATAGAGCTGAACTCACATTCACAGACACAATGCATACAGTGCACGTCTCTAATTTGCCCTGAAAAGCCCATGTGGTCCGAGGCTTCCCCACAGTGGGAAGCAAAAGTAGAATGAGAAGGGATGGGCAGAAAATGCATGTCAAAACACACTCTAGTTCTGCTCAAAAATGCTAATGCAGATACTACACTGAGTGTACTAAGAGAGTCCAGGTCTCTGAAATGCTAATTCTGGCCCCATTTATATCATCTTCTCACTTAGAACTTGCAAGAGATCTGTTATGAGATGGTTTGAGTGTTTCAGCAGTACCAGCCAAAAAATGTGCATTCCAGAAGCAGTCACAATCACAGTCAGTCAACAGTTACTGTTCATTGCCAGAAGATGTGGGCTGTCCCAGTTCCATTTTTCAAACATACAGTTTTCTTGGTGACATCACCATTATCATGCCTATTTATAAATGGATTTGAAAGCACATACCAAGGAAAGAATTAGGAACAGGAATTAGGAATAATACTGATACAAAATCAAAGAGGCATAATGAGTGAATCAAGAACAAATTCAGAATGGAAATCGGAAAACTGGTTCTGATTAACAAAACAAGTTAAAAAATGATACTGTGAAGGAGTCTACATAGAATTGTCAGATCAGATGATGGTTTGGGTTAGAATGACCTTAAGATCATCCAGTTCCAACCCCCTGCCACGGGCAGGGACACCTTCCACTACAGCAGGTTGCCCCAAGCCCCATCCAACCTGGCCTTGAACACTGCTGGGGATAGGGCAGCCACAGCTTCTCTGGGCACCCTGTGCCAGGGCCTCACCACCCTCATCATTTGTCTGAGACTGGTAGTGAAGATACACGTGTCCACGCAGTCCCACCTTCCAGCATGACAGCACTGATTTACCACGTGCTATTTCAGGCTAAGTAAGCAGTAAGGGTAAGAGCCTAAGGAGATTCTGG
The DNA here is from genome assembly GCA_039720435.1 of Amazona ochrocephala. Taxonomy (NCBI): domain Eukaryota; kingdom Metazoa; phylum Chordata; class Aves; order Psittaciformes; family Psittacidae; genus Amazona; species Amazona ochrocephala. The sequence continues at coordinate 117,781,785 of CM077878.1, read as the reverse complement.
GACAACTACTTGTAACTTCAAACTTGCCTTTATGCCTGTGGTGAGTGGAGACGAAACCCAAGGTCCAACCAGCACTGAACTCCAGCCAAAACCAGCATCTGACAGCAGATTTGTGATAAAGTGCAGATTTTTTAATTCCTAGTTACACCTATGGTTTATTCTTTGTGCACCTCTACACGGCACATTGCTCCTGAAAGATACTTGTACATTTTGAAGGCAAAGCCAATGAGGAGTGCTGACTACGACTAACATTACAGTTATGTTACCCAAGCGAGAGGGACTCTCTTTACATTTCTCACAGATTCTGCCAGTGGTGGGCAATGTCAAAGCATCACCGAGCTCCTCGTGCACATGCATTATGCAAGACATGCACTTTTTTTGTGATAACTTGTACAGGGGGGAAGCAGGGAGTGGTGAGAGGTACTATGCAAACAATATGTGGAAAAATCTTCAGTATGTACACAGTGATAATATTAGGCAATAAAGGTGCTACCAAAATTGATTGATATGCCTTAATAATGCCTTTCCACTTTCCTAAGGGAGGAAGAACAAAACAGAACTGAGACTCTTCTGCGTTGGAGATGGGATTTTGTGAGTTCATATTTCTTTTCAATCACATTCTAGGAAAGGATTTTGTACCCAGAGTGTAATATTCTCTTAAAGAACTCTCCTAGTGTGCTTCCCTTTATGAACTGGCATTAACTGTTATTAAAATACATATTTATTTACATGGACTTGAAAACAATCTTGTTTCATTTGGCTTCTACAAATATACGGTAACAGTAAATGCATTGGGTCACTGCGCTCTTCGCACATGGTATTATGGTATTATCTCCTTTTAGACTCTGCTTTCAATATAGGAATAGATTAGAGCAAAATATAATTTAATACATAGCAAAACAGAAAGTACTTAGAAATAAAATCGTTCTTTTCCAACTGCCTTTTTAACGAGTTTTTCCTAAGGGTTGATTTCATAAACGCTAGAGGGGTGTTCTGCAGTTTCTGCTATCTAGAGACTTTTATTGCAGGGATGGAGACTGTAAAGGTGGTTTGAGATTTCCAGGCTGAGCACTTGTGTTCATAAGAAAGAACCGCTTTCCCATAATGTCAAAGTTAAATCTGTACAGGAACATTAAAATTCTGGAGGAGAAACAAAACAATTAATGTGTAAACAGCACTACAAATGAACTGCTTTGTCAGAAGAGCAACTTCACTGCATGGACACCCTCACCTGCCCTTAAACCCAAGTCTTCAGCAGATTCCCACTGTTTTCCCAACTGAGCTCACCCAACTCTCCAGGCTGAAGCCTCTGCTCATTTAAACCAGTCAGACTTTCCTCACTTCTAGGATTTTTAAGGCTAGGAAGGCAATTCTGACAGTGGTGTCTGCACAGCACAGGCAGTCTCACCCATCATCATCTGCAGCAAACTTACAGCTTTGCTGCACATGTGCCAAGTCCCCTGGAAAGGTAACGGCATGGTTAGAAGCCTAAGTGGAGAAGTGACCCCAACATGACCATGTCTACATGGGTGATTATTTCTCTGTTTAAGAATAAAAGATAAATAAAGGGGGGAAAAGCACGCAATTATATATTCATACCCATCCTGAGTATCTCTCCCATCTCTGTTCTTACTCTCTGCTGCATTACAGAGATGGCTTTCACCAGCACTATCTTCTGCTCTAGATAAACATATACAATGAAGAGCTCTCCTCTTCACCCTGGTGTCATGGTTTAAGCCCCTCATGCAGTTCGCTCACTCACTCACTCCCCCCTCTTTCTTTCTTTCCCCCCGCTCCCGGGGGGATGGGGAGGAGAACTGAAAGAATGTAACTCCCACAGGTTGAGATAAGAACAGTCCAGAAACTGAGGTATAACACAAACCACTGCTGCTACCACCAATAATAATAACTGTAAGGGAAATACAAGGGAAGAGAATACAACCGCTCACCACCCGATACCAAGCCCGACCCAGCAGTGCACACTCCTCTTCTGGGTCCCTGCCCCCAGTTTATATAGTGGGCATGACGTGCTGTGGTGTGGAATACCTCTTTGGTCAGTTTGGGTCAGGTGTCCTGTCTCTGCTCCCTCTCTGCTTCCCCTCCTCCCTGGCAGAGCATGAGGCTCAGAAAGTCCTTGGTCAGAGTAAACGTTCTAAGCAGTAACTAAAACCATCGGTGTTATCAGCGCTGTTCCCAGGCCAAAAGCCAAAACCACATCGCTGCACCAGCTACCAAGGAGGAGAAAAATGACTGCTACTGCTGAACCCAGGACACATGGATAAATTAGGCACACACTGATAAAAGTGAAATAAAATAAAAATACTTAAAAAAAGTAAGAAGAAACCCAACAACTTTAATCTTCCTTTTAGGAAAAAGTCCAACGGCAGCTAAAGTTGTCTGCACAGTGAACGATTGGACCCTTTTGATTAGAAGCTCACTTGCACTGTGGCTTTACTATGCTCAGGGTATGTTTCCACACTTGCACGTCATCTCTTTTCTGAACCCTAAGCTGCTGAAGTGCTAAACCAGTCCTGGAATGAGTTCTTGCAGAGAGCCAACAGACATACCCTCCTCTGGATAGCAGTTTTCCATTCACAGTTACATTTTGCAATTCAGTGGATTAATTGGCATACGATCCACCTCGTAAGGGCCCACCATGATATTTGCAGGTTGCCAATATTTGCAGCAAGAGGGCAGGTTTCACTTTGCAGAAATCAAAATCTATCGAGTTGACATGATTAAACTGAGCAAACTGATTCATAAACCTACAGCAATACTTCTGCTATTATTTTTAATGAATTAAAAACTACTTATGGATCCTCTTCTATTTCAACATGATGTCTCCTCCAGAGAGTTGCTAGATTAATTGGTCTGTAATTTGCTGTGTCATTCAATTTACGCTTTTAAACTGTGGCATAATATTAGCTCTGGCATCTCTCAGCCCTCATGCTCCAAGACTTGCTAGAAACCAGTGCAAACAGTTCATGAAACTCCTAAGGCAAGTCTTTCAATGCTTCTGGATACAAGCACCATAGTCCTGAGACTGAAAAATGTTTAACTTCAGTAGCTGCTATTTAACATCCTCCCTAATTAAGAACAGAAGACAAACTGGTTTTTACTGCGCTGAGACACGGAACCATTATTCTGCTGCTTTCTGACCACAGAACAAACAATTACTGAACAATTCTGAGGCAAAGCTTTCAGGGAGAGGTAACATCTTTATTAGACTTAGACTAAGGAATTGTTTTGATCATGCTGATAACAAGTCCAATAAAAGATTTTATCACTTCCTGTGAATGTGCTTTACCTCTATCTTTAAACTATCATGACTCCAACAGCACCACCATGAGAAAAATTCTAGTTGTTTCGTATCAAGACTGAAAACTTTATTTATCATCCTCATCTATGGCTCTCTATGTGCCAATGCTAAGGTTCCATTTGATCCTCGGATGCAGCAATTAAGGTACCCATTTAAAACAAAGAGGTTTAGGGTGCTTAGCACTGTCTTTAGCCTCTTTCATCAATTTTCTGAATTTTCTATTAAATTTAAGATCCTTACATTCCAGTTTGATCTATGGGAATGCCCATGAACACGCATACATGTATTTGGTTTCACATACAATTGCTGCTCTCTCTTTTAATTTGCAGGAGGTTGTAGCCTGGTTTTCCTGACTACTGAATTGCAGGGGCATGAAATATTTCATGAGGAGATTTCTACCACTGTTTGTATTCTGGTGTTTCAATTTTCCTTATTATGATCTTCTTTTGAGAATTATCCCTTCCAGAAAGGAAGCAAGGGAGAGAGATTCCTGGACATACCTATTTCAGTTAGGATCAGGACATGGAATTGGGTTTGATCATTCACATTTCAGCAATGCTTTGTACTGTCTTCTGAAGTAACCAAGTGGCCTTATCCAACAGAATAATATCTAATGCAGGTTTTTCTTCATGATATGTAAACCAGATTTTTCTCTTGTTCTTAGAGAACTACCTCCCTCTTTCTAGAAAGTCCACAATTATGGTGTGAGTGGAAGAATCCACATGTGTTCCAAAACTTGAATTATTCCCTGCTTATATCCTCTGCCTAAAAGATATAAGGGGGATGCATCCTTAAATTATAAGGGAATGCTCTTGGTGACCTACAAAGGTCTTTTGCTTTTGCTCTTTCTGCTCCATTCAGCCACTGCCTCCCAGCCCTTCTGCATGTATCCCTGTGACCATCAGCAGAAAAGAGATCTTAGCTTTTTAGAAATACACCATTCTGAGGTATTAATGGTATCTTTGATGAAAAGAGCTCCTCCCGGCCTATCGCAAGCACCCAAAATACACACCCCAACTGCCCAATTTAATGTTCCTGCAGAGGCTATGGCCAGTATCTGAGCACTCCAGCTACCTTAGCCCTCCAACCTCACTGCTCCTGATGATATCCAATTTCTTTGCACAAATGGGAACGTGTAGTTCCTCTTGTTTATTGCCTGAACTTCTCGTGCTGGTAGAAAGGCTGTTAAAGAGTTGCTTTTCTTTAAATGCCTCAGTGCTTTGGTTCTTTACATTGCTGTAACCTTGAGTTTAAGTAATATGACTAGAGCAAATGTGCACTGTCAATGCCTCTTAATTCACTCTCATTTGCATGCTGGTTTTAAATCTTTGGAGTCACTTCATCAGCTAACTCCTCAGAAGACTGGCAGCTGTCTCAGACCCAAGGCAACTCACATGCATATAAGCCCTTCCACTGTACACACTCTCTGCCACCACCGCAGTGTGCTGATACCCACAGGTATAAATCGATCCTTTTCTCACTTAAGAGACACTTAAAATTAATGACGTGAACCGTCCTTAAACATACTTCCTCCTGTATCTTCATGTCTCTAGTCTACATCCCATGATGCTTAAGCCCAGAGGTGCCCACCTTCTCCCAAGGACGTTCACTGCAGAAAGCTCTTCTGTACGTCCACATAGCGCGGTGACATGTACCTGATACACCAAAATTATTAACCATGCTGGTTTTGCTGACTACAGTTCATGCAATTCAGCTGTAACACAGAAGAAGTGCCTCCAGCCCCATCTGTTCAACATCTTTGTCAACAACATGGACAGGATCAACTGCACCCTTAGCAAGTTTGCCAGCGACACCAAGCTGTGTGGTGTGGTCAACATGCTGGAGGGAAAGAGGGAAAGGAAGGGATCCAGAGGAACCTGGACAAGCTGGAGGGGTGGGACTGTGCGAACCTCAGGGAGCTCGACAAGGCCAAGTATAAGGTCTTGCACATGGGCTGGGAATCAAGTACAGGCTGGGCAGAGAACAGGTTGAGATCAGCCCTGAGGAGAAGGACTTAGGGGTGTTGGGTGACAAGAGGCTCCCCATGACGCAGCAGTGTGTGCTTGAGCCCAGAAACCAGCCATGTCCAGGGCTGCACCCCCAGCAGCGTGACCAGTAGGTTGAGGGAGGGGATTCTCCGCCTCTGCTCTGGTGAGACCCCCCCACGCAGTCCTGTGTCCAGCTCTGGAGGCAACAACACAAGAAGGATGTGGAGCCGTTGGAGCAAGTCCAGAGCAGGCCATGGAGATGCCCTGAGGGCTGGAACACTTCTGCTCTGGAGACAGGCTGAGAGAGCTGGGCTGGTTCAGCCTGGAGAAGAGAAGGCTCCTTAAAGGGAGACCTTAGAGCAGCTTCCAGTGCCTAAAGAGGTTGAAAAGAAAGCTCAAGAGGGGCTTTTGACAAGGGCCTGTAGGGACAGGACAAGGGGGAATGGGTTTAAACTGACAGAGGGGAGATTGAGATGAGACATTAGGAAGAAATTCTTCCCTGCGAGTGCAGTGAGGCCCTGGCACAGGGTGCCCAGAGAAGCTGTGGCTGCCCAATCCCTGGCAGTGCTCAAGGCCAGGCTGCATGGGGCTTGGAGCCTGTGGCAGGGGGCTGGAACTTGATGAGCTTTAAGGACTAACACAAACCAATCTGGGATTCTATGATTATTCACAGGATATCCCTAGGATGTTAGGCATTATGACCACCAGGATTTGACCTGCTGCACCTCTAATATCTGGAAGCTTTGGGCAAGCCACATTAGCACGATGCAAAATTGCTGCATCAGAGACCTGAAAGACTAAATATTCATTCAGGTATGAATATTATAAGAACCCACAGAGAGAGTTTTACCCTCCCCCAAGCACTGTTCCTCCAGGTCTCGCTGCTGATACAAATAAACTGCGTGCTGGCTATTTTGCTTTCACAAACTGGTGTCCTTCAGGTGGTTCTGCACCGCCTTGGGATGAGCTGTAGAGATTAGCTCTGGGTGTGCAGCCTCAGGGATGGACTGGCGTCAACTTTTCTCCCCCCCTTTTTTTTCAAGGGGGAGGAGATTTGACAGGGGCTGATAACAAAGCCAATGTGCGCAGTCAAGTGAGAGTGGTGCCAGTTGCTGTGTTGTGTCCCCCTCTATTCCCCTGGCACTTATGAATCTATTTAAATTCTTTCCTGTGTCCATAGGCCAAGTGTGGTACATGTCATGCCTGCACAACCCAGCCTCTTTGTCTTCACATGGTAAGACGTGAGCAAGTCACTATTAGGTGGGCTAGAGAGTGCAGCTTTCTGGCTGAGGAGAATAGCATCTTGCATGTTTGAGCAGAGCCACATAGAAAAAGTATTTGCATTTTAAGGCAGCAGTGGGATAAATCATCTCCTGGCTCTCCACAGCAAACAAACATCTTCAGCAGAGCAGATCTGCAGATAATCAGTTCAGTGTGAGTTCTTAGTATAGAACTGTGGCTCTGGACAAATAGAGTCATTAGGTGCATAATTAAAGAGCATTGACAGAAGCAGGGAGCTTAGATTTTCTCTGCATACCAGGCTTACTCATCTGCGATGGAAATGCTGCATCTGTCACTCAAAAAAACCTTTGAACACTTCAAAATATTCCAAGAAATTCCCAAGAATGACTGAGGGATTTGAAAGCACATTTAACAAGCAATTGCAGGGGCTCAAGCTGTTTATCCCATCAGGTCTGAGGGGTTACTTGGACAGCTCCTATTCTTTTCTGAGGAGAAAGAATTGAAGCAGATCTCAGGTACCCTGCAGTCAAACGTATCAAAGATCAAATGGCTATAACCTGAAGCTAGAAAAAATTAGACCCTAAACCCAGCACCGTTTTTAAACAATGTTTGCACTTAATCACTGGACCAATTCACCAACAGTTTGCTTTTCAGTCTGTTGCTTTCCTGTTCCTGACCTGCGGAAGAGGCAGAGCTCCTGCCATGGCCAGCACAGGTCCTTCCATGGGAAACCTGAGCAGGCACAAAAAGGGATTGTCTGCAGCCACAGCATCCCCTTCTTCTGCCACTGCAGGCAGTGGAGCCACTCAAGATCATCACACACAAGTCTATTCATGCCTTCATTCCCTTTTATTTCCTTTCCTTCAATACACAGTGCTCAGCCACTTCTGAACTTACATCTCTGTGGGGCTCAGCTGCTTCTACACTTTCTCAAGCTGCCATATTTTTTCTTGAAGTGGGTAATACAGCCCTTTTGTCACTCAGCATCCCTGCCTAGAGCAGCAGCCTCAAGCTTATGGCTTCAGTGAGAAAACTTTGCAACATAACAAGGCAGAAAAAGTGCTTTTCAGCTCTCACATGACTTTTCCTGGGGTAACCCTACATGGCTGAAGCCCCTCATAGGGGCCTATTTACACACAGACATGCTCAGGAAAGTCAAGGCAGACCTGCTGCAGGGAGGAGGCAACACACATAATTCAAAGCACATTCCGTCTGCAAGAAGATGCTAAGATGGCTTCAGGGCCCTAACACACGGGCTCTGCAAGATTAAGCTGGCGTGACAGAGGATACTGCCTTTTCCACCTGCCTGTCTTCCCTGGTTATTCCTATCGCCAAAGCAAGAGTGCAGGAGACATGGAAGGTCTAATTCCTGGTGGCACAGTTCATCGACTGGAGAGTTAATCCAAACTGCAATTGATTGTGCAAGCAATTAATAAGACAGAGTGATAACCAGAGCACTGCAGAGAGGCTGAATGCAGGCCAAGTTATGACCCTGTTGGAAGAAGTCTCCACAGCTAGAGGAGGGAACAGATTGCTAATCTGTTAAATCTTCCCAACATGAATCACCTGAGTTTGTGCAGCAGAGTCTTTAATTCAACTATAATTTAACTCTCCAAGGCATAAACTACAAAGATCTACAGCCACTTAAAACTCCTGAGTGAGAGCATCCAGGCATGCCATGAATTTTCCTTTGTCTTCACACCTTCAGTTCAATTTCCATCTCTTATACAGATATACACCAACAGCCGTATAACTCATGGAAACTCCTAAGGAGAGGTCTGACCCCACAGGGTCTCAATGCTTTGACCAGAAATGGGGTTTTTGAAAGGCTGCATATGCAACTCCTGACCTGCTTTGCTGATCACTTTCACCATTCCTCTGCTGTGAGAGGGGCATTTTCCACAAAACACTGGGGTTTGTTGTGAGGAGTAAAGTGCTTACTGGTCTCATTCGGACTTGTTACTGTCTTCTGCAGGGGGTTTTATGCTCAGTGTCAGTATACAGCAGAGCCCCAGCTGACATAAAAACTCCTTGCATCTGGGAAGCGTATCAATTTTGAATGCACAATGTCTTAAAAACTGAGTGCACTTAATGAGCTATGGGTCATCAGCACTTCTGCTTTTTCTCTGTATCACTAAAAACTACTGTGAGGATTAAGGCAGCGAGGTTCAGAAATGTATTTTAATCATTATGGGCAGTTTATGTAAGAACTGTTATTTTAGACGCATACTGCTGAATACATACCCATAGCTGGGCTTTAGGAATAGCATGTCATTTGATTTGCCTTTTATTCAAAGCCAACTGATATTTATATTTTGTAGAAAGCTAAAACTAAGCTTTAATATCAATTAAATACTTTATATTTAAATCTATAACTGCTAAAATTGCCCTTACTTTGTCCCAGAATGTTGCTTCTTTTAAACTGAAAGGATGGTGCTTCCCTATACACTCATTTACAGAGAGATGGCAAGGAAATGTTGAATTCCAATAGAATTTCATCAAGCTTATGAAAGTTACTATGCTTTTATATTTCCTTCAGAGGTTTGGATTGGGTATTGGGTTGTTTAAGAAAGAGTTGGGTTTTTTCATACATCACCAATACATCACTCTGAGTTTGTCAAAATTACTACAGCTCAAAAAGGAGCTGCTCTGTACCAGTCAGGAATTTACTCTTCTGTATGTAAACCAGCTCCTGCATTAATGTAATGAGCAATTCTGCATTGGCAGAATCCCTTGCAGAAGAGGAAGCTTTGAAAGCTAAGCAGGAATATCATATAAGAAATGCCAGATGCAACTGGAAGGCAATCAGCAGGCCAGGTTAATCAACTGTTGCCAAATTCCTTCAACTGACGCCTTTTCTGCAAGATTTTAGTGGTGGCCTCCCAGAAGAGGAAACCAATTTGTCCCATAATCCCCACCACAGATGATGAGCCTCGATGCTCCAACACTTTGTAGTAGCTTTGCTGGCCCCTCAGCTTCCACCTCTTCCTTAGCAAACCTGCAACACAGCTGGCCAAGCCACTGCTAATGAGCTAGAGAGATCTGTACCACATCAGCACTTCTGCAGTATCCACCCCCACCATACTTTTACCACTTGCTTCCCCACAGCTGAGGGCCCACTACCTCACATTTTCTATAGGATGCACACGCAGTGCAGCAGTTGCTAAGTACAAGCTAAAGCAGCATCAGCTTACCCTTCCTCTCCTTGCATTTACCTAGTCCTGCTGTTGATGACCCTTTGTAATTCAAAAATCAAACATCTTTGGAAACAAAGACTTAGACTTCGTCCTGATTTCACTCCAGCTCCCTGCTGACAGATACTGTGAACAGGCTCTTACAACTTGTCTCACTTTTCTGATTAAAAGCATTATCTTTATGTAAAGCTAGAATTTAAGGCATCAGATTAGACTCCAGCCGTAGCTAAGTGATAGTGTTTGCTAGATAAGCATCCTGAAAGCAGAGGTTTTGCTCTTCTGAAACAAACTGTAATGATACCATAAATAAAGTAGCACACAAGAGGGCTCAAATTGGATTTCAGCCTTAGTCGAGTGATAAAAGGGCAGCACCTTTTAACTAGGGTACAAAAAAACCATTCTGTTAGGGGTCCTCCAGAAATTAAATCCAATAAACACACACAATTAAAAGAGAGAGAGAAAAGCAAAGGGTCATGCAAGGACAGTCAGTTTTCCCAGGTAAAGTGAGGACAATAAGAGAATATGCAAAGCACCCAGTCATAAGAAAATACATATGAGCACATCAATCACTTTAAACCATAATCCTCAAGCAAATGCTAGCCTTTTTCTTACCTCTAAAAATAGAACCGGATCTTTAACTGTGTCAGAGGAGTAGATAATAACCATCAGGAACCCACAGAGACTCGACTACCAGCATGAAGATTTTCCTCTCCATGAGAAACAGCACAATTTTAGCTTTCCAAACATAAATGGGAAACGGCATAGGGGAAATCACAGTCTGCTAAGGGGAATATTTTTCCAGGCAGGGTAATAACATTTTTTTCAGCCTAAGCCACCTACATAATAGGTTCCCCTTTTTCATTAACGAATTTCTATCTCTGGCTTTAAACTGAACTACACCTAATGAAAAATAATATACATTACATTAGTAAAATCACTCATTTGTACGGACGTATGGGAGAGGAGCTCTTACTTCCACAGATGGATGACTGAATGAGAAATAATATACGCTACATTAGTAAAATCATCCATCTGAATGGATGTGTGAGAGAGGAGAAGCAGATCTGTGGAAGTAAGAGCTCCTCTCCCATACGTCCGTACAAATGAGTGATTTTACTAATGTAAAGAGAGGTCTACCACTGTTAAGCCTTGTCTATGAGATCTCAGACAGGGCCCTGCTGTCTGCTCCTTAAAGTATATTATTTTTTGTTAGATCACCTTTGCTCATAACATGGCCATTGAAAATTTAATGTCCTTACATATATCACTGCCAGACTTTATTGCACATTCACGAAGGAAAGTAATTTCATCAAATGATAGACTATGAACGGTACTAAATACAGATTTATTGGAAATTCCTGTTGAAAGTAAGTGAATCCTTTCTGCCAGCTGGAATAGAGAGCTACAGTCAAGCTATTTTCTTACCTGTCTATCATTCTCAGTGTAGAGAAAATAATGACTGCTGAGTTCTAAAATCAGATTAGCACTGCAGTGCCTATAAGCTTATTTTTCAGTACCAGTGTTTGTCTTACCTCCGGACAGAAAACCATTTCAGTCTCTAGACTAAATATTTGGCCAGAATCTACTGATTAAAACAATCATTAGGAAGAAAAGATCCCCTTTGCAATGAAGTTTAGTTCCTACTTCTTCTATTCAGCACATAGTTCCCAAGCCCAAACTCAAGTGCTGCTAATCAGCAGGTGATGGAGGGCATGTGAAGATCACCATAGTTCTGCACAACCAGAAGACAGGCAAGAAAAGCTCCCTACCAGTGGAGTCACCTCAAAATATAACAAAACACAGTTACATATGCTGCACTGTAACCAGTGGCACATCTGTGACTCCCAGGGCCAGGAGAAGGTGTGAATGAAGAAGCCAAGTGTTTTATAGTGCTCTAACAAAGAGTTAAGTAACCCAAAAGCACAGCATCACATGCTTCTTCCTCTCTATCTGACCACAGAACTGACACTACACCATTGCTGACAGAGCCAGGGCTGATCAGGGCACAGCACATCCCAACCCAGGACTAGGGCTGTTGATGGTGAAAGTATGTCTTGCAAGTGATCAGCAAAAACAAGCAGAAGAAAATGAAGTCTAGATGTTTGGAATCAGATTATTGTGCTATTCATTTTGCTTTTTCCTTCTCTATTATTTCTTTGTGGGCAGAATTGTCTCTCTGGTCTGACAAGACCCGCAAGGCTCAGCCATCCATGTGAAACTTTGCCTGTATGTTTGTGGCTGAAAATGCTTGTGCAAATTCCCAGGAGATCAGAACTTGAGAGCCCCTTTCTGCCACTGAGGAGAAGTAATGTGATTCACCAAGAGCTAAGGTCCCCTCCAGTGCAGAGAGTGCCCTTGCTTGAGCACTCTTGAGAGAACAGCTCTGTTGCCGGCTCGCAGCTAGGCCTGACCAGAGGGCTGTCCAGCTTATTACCTCTGACACTGGCCAAGAGCAGATGCTTACAGGAGAACACAGAAATAGAAGCAGGCATGTCCAGGGATATCCTGGGAGAGATTTCTGAGCTGCCTTCCTCCCAGCCACTCTGACATCTCCATCCCGCCAGCATAGCTGGTTGACTGACCAGAAAGAAAAGGAGGATCCCATGCTCCTTTATAGACCCCTGTTTCCCTGAGACCCTCACACAGAGGAGAAGAGGGACGTGATAACTGATGCTCATTAGTGTCCTGTGGAGAAGATAGAGCATCATGAAGGAAGAAATGTGCAGTGGAAAGCAGCAAGTGACCTAGAAACAATCTACAGAGGATGAAGTTAGTGAAATGTGAAAAATCCAGGTTGGATGGAGTTGGAGCAACCTGGTCTAATGGAAGGTGTCCCTGACACGGCAGGGGGTTGGAACCAGATGAGCTTTAAGGGCCCTCCCAACCCAAACCAGTCTATGATTCTATGAAATAGTATATGCAATAACCAAAGAAGAGCCATAAATCAAGGAAAAGAAGAAGAGCAAGAGAACGAAGAACAAGTAAAAAGGCATAAGGGGAGAAGGGTGATAAAGAGAAGAAAAAATAAATCAGTGCAAAAGAACTGGTTAAAATAATAAAAACATGAGCCCAAGATGGAGAAAGAGGGCAATGAAAGAGGAAGAACTGGGAACAGAACTGACAAAACTGCTATCCTTAAACCATCTGAACACAAGCTACAGGTACCAGTTTCCTCACGCTGAGTTTGGAAGGAGCCAAAGGTCCTTCTTTTCCTCACGATAAAACTAGCCAATATGACAATTTGATGACATGGCTTAAGCCAAAGCTGAATACATCCAGACAGCAGAAGAAAGAGTCACCGTCAGCAATACCACACTCATATACCCTGGTCTCAAAGTTGTGTTCAATCATCCCCCTTTCATTGACAATTACTCAGATCAAGATCATGAAACTGAGGTTATAAACTAACACCTATAAATGGGGAGTTAACTTTAGAGCATTTAATTTTGCTCAGGAATATGACTCTTTGTTTCTCCCATCTTGCACCTCAGTTCTGCACATCCCTTGTGTGCCAATAGGTTTGATAAAGTAACTTCCTACTTTTGACACACAGAGAGGGAGATTTTGGCCTACTATTTTGGGTTTTATTTATGACATTCATTATCAAGTCCCCTGCCCCATAGCTCTTATTTTGTGCTATTATCTAGTTTGAAGAAGCTATAAAGTAGGATTTATTTTGCTTAACTTTTAAGAACTAAAATAATTTTTTTATTTCATTCCATTTTCATGAGCAGTCAGGAATATTGTTTGAGTGCACCTACTTCAGATTTTATCACTTGAGTTAATTGGCTTAATTTGAACAAACTTAACACATTGCTAAAGGGCTAGGTTTAATCTCTAAGTACTCTTTCCAGACCAGTAAAGCTAGCAGTTTATCCTAAGGCTCTGTCTTGAGCAACAGATGTCCCCTCCTAACAGCACCATTCAAAGAACAAACTCTACTGCCACTGGAGTTGGCTCCAGATACCCCTTGATGAGTCAGTGTTACCTGTCCATTTCAGTCCATTCCACCAATTTCAGCTCTATCACAAGCTGTTGTCTTTCCATGGGGATAGCAAATCCATACCAAAGTAGGTGTCTTTATTTGAACCACGGCCACTACAGCAAAAGGATCTCCAAAAGCTCACAAGTCCTCACATGGCTCACCAACTAAGCCTAACTGGTACCACCACAGCAAAACACCAGTTACAAGAAATAGGCAAGACGCATTTAAGAGGAACAATTTCTTCTGTTTAAAAGTCAGCATTCAGAGTGCTCAGGTGTTAATTCAGTTTACCTGGGGGCTGCACAAAGAAGGTTTTGAAATCCATATGGCGACATTAGAGCACAGCTGAAAGGAGTGACAGGTTGACAGACCACCACACTGCCCTTCAATACTGAGTCTCAAATAGGTTGTGATAATGTCCAAAGTGGACTGGTTATATAGGGCCATCCTTTAATCTCAACTCTAAGTAGGCCAAAGAATAATATTTAAGCATACAAGAATAGATAGACACAGGTATAAATGCAGATGGTTCAGATACCATGTAACTTTCCTAGGCAGAACAGAATAGGATAAGGAAAAAAGTCAGTTTAGAACACCATAACACAGCAGTCAGGCTGTGTCAGGGTAACATTAGACAAGCTAATTGGAGTTTGAATGCCCAGGAAATGCTAGAAAATCCAAGCAGAGATGAACTGGGGGTTTTAGGCCAGCAAATAAGAAAGAAGACTGTCTTTCGAGTAGTAACAAACAGAAATCATTTTTACCTTATTTAGAATTATTTAAAATGGGAAGATTGTGCTTGATTAAGTTTTTTTTGTAGTAGCAATCAAGAAACTTAAGGAAGGGCCAGGCAACAGCATTTACCTACCCTCAGGCCAGTATTTGTCCAGAAGTTTCTATGTGAAGAGGCCCAAATTCTTCTCAAAATATAATTGCTGCATTTGATAACATTTCCACCATACCAGGTGAATATTAGTGCTCTTCAGGATAATTTTTCCTATGGATTTTAAGTATTTATCCCCTTTACATTTATTTTACTTCTCATTTAGTATCCTCTCACTTTCTGTGGATGCTTTCCATCACAGCAGCATGGGATGCTGCCACGTTTTGCAGCGTGGCACTGCTCATTTCTTGCTGTATGATTAGGTGGCCAGACACCATCCTCTCCATCTGTTATCATGACAGCCCAGTCATCTTGGGGAGGCCTCCTGGAGCTTCCTTGCACTTCACACACAATGGCGTCAAACAACAATTACATCAGTTAATGGTATCTACAACACACCATTTCCAACAGCACCCAGTGAAGACTCTGCAATGCAGAGGATAAAGATAGAGCCTAATGCTCATAGACCAAACAAATCACATGGTGTAATGCGTAGGCCAAGTAGCTGAAAGGCTGTCTAGCCTGCCAGATTTCACATCCACTGGATAGCTTAGGGGGACATGCAGCAGCCACCAAATCTGACCTACACCCAGTAAGTGTCAGCTAGGATTGGAGAGCAGGCAGGAGCCGGGAAAAGAAAAATGAATGTTGCTGCTGCCTGACTTTGTCAAAAGGGGTTTTATTATAGAGTTTTTCTCTTGGAGAGATGTGATCTTAGAAGAACAGAAGATGCTTAGAAGTATTTTCAAAGAGAAAGCAACAGACACATGCAAAGACTGTCAAGGGAGGGACTAGGGAAGGGGAAATGAGATGGGTTCAGGGAGGAAATGGGATATGTGAAAGGTAGAAAAGATCAGAGGACTCACATAAAGGACAGAGGTGCAGATCAGGGCAATAAGAGGTTAAAAACAATGTGAGGGTAGGTAGCCAAGAAAGGCAGGCAGAATAACAGCATAGCAATGTTCATGCTCTATTTTCCTCTAATAGGTGAGCTGAGAATGGGGTTTTCTTGCACCATCTGGGACCTCAGTGTCCTTGAATCCCAGGAGGTTTCTGTTCCCTTTTGCAAGCAGCGCTTGGAAAAGCACAGCCATGTGATGTTGCCTTTTCCTGTACTCTGTATGTGCGCTGAACATGATGTATCCCCACCCTTGGAAGGTCCCTGAGCCCCATCCTTGCAGCCCTACAGACTTAGATCTGGTAAAGCTCTGTGTGCAGGAGCTGAGCTGCACTGAAGCCTCCACCAACCCCAGCAGCCTGAGGCAAATGTAGAGACACCCAAGTGTCACAACAGTCACAGCCCCCGCAGTGGTTAGAGGGGAAGGAAGCTGTGAGAGGGGCTCAGAGACCCCCTGGGATGAAGGGGTTGGGGGGTTTCTTATTGCTTGCAGCAGTTATATCAGATGGCATGGGCTCTTCGCTACATTGCATGGAGTCAAATGTGGCACACCAGTACCTCCAAAAAATCCCTTTCTGTTCAAAGGGCAGATACTGCACACCACAAGGGGCAGAGTTTATCCAACACTGGAGCTGTTGAAAGCAGAAGTGGACAGAGTACAGCCCCTACCCACACTCCTCCAAGAAAAAATACTTTCTTCCTGGACACATGATCAACCAAACCACATTTCCAATTAGAGTCTTAATCACCCAGAATTTATCCTAGCTATTGCACATCTGTTTGGAAGGAAAGCACCAGCTGAACTCCTCTAGCCTGGGATGAATCAGCTCTCAAGGGCAGGGCAGGGGGAACGAGATGGAGCTGTATCAAGTAGTCAGAGTTACCATTACCTCCTTATAGTAAAATAGACAGGACTTTCTAACAGTGTGCTGGAGAAACTGGTCTGTGGGTGATTGTAGCATCCGTTTCACCACCAGTAGTGTATAAAGAGAAGAGGGTGGAAAACCACTCTGAAATTACATGGATCTTTCATCCATGCCACAACATGAACTGAAACTATGGATGGCAACAACAGCTCCCCCTATAATCCTTACTCTTACAAATGATGTTTTCATTCCTGCCAGACAGAAGGAGGGACTGAAATGCAAAGTGAAGAGCTAAGGTTGGTTGATGGGACTTTCCAATTCAGGAAAATCTGAAACTGGCAAACGAATGCAAATCCGCATAAAACTTTGATTCCATTCTGTCTGAAGGATGCCTCTGCATTCCCTTACAACTTCATTGTGACTCTGCTTTTGAAGTGAACTGATCATGAGCCAAAATTAGTCCTGTAGACTACCACTTTCTGCACAGACAGAGCAGTGCAGCTGCTAAGCTGTATAGCCCTCAGCCCCTCTGAGAGCCCTGCAGCATTTAGCAGCAAAGGCTACTTGCTGCTGCACTTCCCCTCACTGTAATTACACTGGCAGCCCCTGATCACCTCCCACCAAACTGCTGGCAGTCCCCTGGCCAGAAAAGCAGTGCTGTGGCCTTCTATTGACACAATAGAAGTGGTGAAATCTGAAAAGGTACACCAGTTCTCTTCATGAATACTCTGACATCTTTATTCACCCAAGAGTCGGGCAAAGAGCTGTGGCTTTCCCAGATCAGTTCAAATGGGACCGCTCCAAAGTATCTACTCACTATGCAATGCAACTGCCTCTAATGCTGCAAATGCAGCTGGTGTGCTTGTCTCTGCCAGGTTCAGGGATGCCAAATCATATTTGCATGTCTATGTGCCTTAATGCTTTGCTACTGGGCTTACAGAAAGGTAGTATTTGCAGGAATGAACCTTCTGAGCATACCCAAGCTCACTGAAACATTGGGCAGTGTCAGCAAAGTTGCTAACTGTTCGATCTAATTTGAAACCTGCTGTAAAAGAGCATAGTGAAAAGTTTTATTCGCACACTAAGCTTGTGAGTTTGTAGCCTGTGTAGGACCTAATATATGGAGGGAATAGAGTAGAGAAGGGAAGAGCAAGATAAATGACAATGAGGTCTGAAATGCAGTTAGATATTTCATACACAAAGAAGGCAGTTGTGCCAAATTACCTCTCTTGGAACAGTCTTTCCCTGACACAGCACATGTGGCTCCCATCACCTGGAGAGAAGGCTAAGATTTATATTATTTCTAAATCAAATTAGGAAGAATAGTTTAAGTACAATTTACATTTGTATTGCAGAAGAAATGGCTGGAGGCGTGTTTCCATCTGAAAGCCATATGAACCGGGGTTGACAATTGCTGCTCTTGCGAAGTGCTCTGCTTATAATGCACCAGAAGTTGCCACCCTGGCAGAGGGTGTCGATGTGCTTCCACAAGGCAAGGGATTCCATCACTGAAGATCCCACTGTCCCAAGCATCATCCATGGCGGAAGATGGTAGCAGTGGTAGTTTTTACATTAGAAGCACAGCACCAATTTCCCGAGCGAATAGTTGGGAATCAGAACCAAATGCCTCCATCCTGAGATTTTGTGAATAAAGACTCCTCTTTCCTTATAAACCCTTTAAGAAGTATTTCTATCCCCATGATCACCCCTTTCTCTGTTCAGATGCACTGTGTGATGTTCTGTGTTGTGACTCACAGTGCTGGGCACTGCGTGTCAGGTCACGTTAAGCTAAAGGAGTGGCCTGCAGCAGAAAGGCTCAGTGCGATTCCCAATAAATCGTCAGCAGAGTGGAAAACAACAGTTGCCCATAATTTGAATTTCATGCCAGCTCATCATGGAAAATCTTATGTGACAGTTTGATGTGCCCAAGAGCTTGCTCAGATAGATGCCTGCATCCTTAGAAATTCAGTTCACTGGTCTGTGTTGCCCACACAGCTTGCTGGACACTCATTGCACGGCATAACATTGCTTTATGAGCATCACAAATGCTCAAAACCAAAGCTTTGTCAGTAGTTTAGAGGGCTCAGACCCTAATTGTAGCATCTGTAGAGAATGGAAAGCTGGAAACCACTAAAATTGAGTTTTAACTTGGCAAGAGAAAACACAAATATAGACGCTTTTGTCCTGGCTCAACCAAGACATACACATGCCATTCTTCTGGGCTGCCACTCTATTTTAGGCTCTCATGCTGCCCAGGAGAGCTTCCTCCAGCCTCTTCGTGAGGCAAGTACTTCTGCAGTGCCTCCCCAAGGCCTGCAGGAGCTCTTGCCCAGCCCTGACAACATCAAAATTCCACCCTTTACACAGGAGAAGAAATGAAGGCAATAAAAATCTGTATCACCTGATGGCAAAAAACGCTGAGGCGCTCTCAGTCATTCAGAGAAGCAGCTGTCTCTACACCCAGTGGTCTGTTACCAAGGGGTTTCTTGTGGGTATCATAGCCTAGGAGAGTTCTATAAGGGATTTGAGAGATGATAATGAGGAGGATTGTGAATTTTTACATTAAGTTTATTCAAGCATGAAAGGCAGCATGGGAGAAGACAGGGAAGTATTTGCAGTGTTAATAAGGCAAAGATATCGGAGGCTACTGCCTCGGGCAGGAAAGAAACAGGAGCAACATCTTAATGAGAGATAATACATAAGGGTAAGATGTGTCACTTGTGAAAGTGAGGATGAATAACAAGTATATTTACTGCTCAACAGAAGAGAGAGTGCTGTGGAGAAGCACAAGATGAGACACACAGTCGAGGGGATTGGCTAGGAAAATTCTCCCTGCAAAAGCATTCAGGACTGATACATGAAAGTCATAAAAAACGGTAGTGCTTGTTTATCTCACATACTGTGCATGGATGTGAATGAAACTGAGAATCTTTCACTCAGAAAACTCCAAGAGGAATTCTACCCTTCCCATAGCATTTCACAGGACAGGCAGAAAACCTCCAGAACACTGATTTGTTCCCCAGACCTTTAGAGCAGTGTCTGTCTGTTGAAGATTTTAATTCTAGCATTAGCAAATTCTATAGGTTTGCTGCAAGAACACTTGCTAGAAAGGAGGTTGTAATGGCTCCTTCCAGCCAACATTTGTACCATTAGGGTATCCAGTCCAGCCTGAACTCCTCCTTTGGCCACCAGTTGATCGGCTATTTGAAAGAGAAAACAAATCTCTCAAAACCCAAGAACTCATGCTCAAAACACTCACAGATCCTTTAAGCTTTGTTTGAACACCACCATAAATTTAATGCAGAAGCCAAGGCAAATAATGAAGAACTACCTAACCTCAGCTGGCACCTTTCCTGAAGTTCTATTTACAGAAAAATCCAGCAGCCTCACGTACAGAGCTGAGGCTGGGCTTCCAGGCACAAACACAGCACTGCTTTTATCACTGTGATGATTGCTTCTACAGCTAATTGTTCATAAAAAATGAGACATCACATGCATCTAAGGGTGAGAGTGCATCTGAAATAAATGGCAATCTCTGATCTCTACTGTTAATACAAGGCAGAAAGTACGTGCCAGCTCTTTGCTTAGGATAATAAGCAGAGGGCAAGTAGCCCCTTCACATTTTGCCAGGGAATACAGGTGTTTTTTTCTCTTGTTGACAACGAACAGGTTGAATCTGTTTATAATGGCTGGTAGAAGGCAGGTGGTATCTGCTCAAGGTGCCAAGGAACAGGTAAGTGGCATCTGCTCATCATGCCACCCAATTGTGAGTCAATTAGCATTAGGGTTGATGTTTAAAATGCTTTAAAAAGGTGAAATCAAAAGCTACATTTTTATCCCAAGTTGTTTTCTCTAACAGGTTGGAGACCATCTCTGACTCTCCTCAACTTTTTGCAGGTAACTCCCTGAACCAAACTCCATCCCCTAGGGTCACTTCCTGCAAAGTTTTGTTCACACAATTGCACTGATCCAGTCAAGAAACTGAACAACAGAGTAGTAGCTGTGGAAGCAAAATACCAAAGGACTTGCACAGGGTAAGACAGCACCCAATTTTTGAGCCCCTAGAACTGCCACCCAGGAGGAATACTTATTACAGTGAAAATAAACTCCTGTGGACTCTTTCATTACTATATCAATGTGATTAAAAACTAGAAGCAGTCTACTGATTTGAGGCCTGTATAAATCCTCAACTTTATAATTACATGACCTAGGTGTGAGCAAAACCAGTTATTGCAGAAGATGGTTAAAGCCCTGACTTGTAACTTCAGTTCAAGTTACCATCTTTTTAGCTCTGTAAGTACAGGCAAAAAGGATAGACTGCTTAAATTTGATAAAACCTAAAAATAACTTAATTTAACCTAAACCTTCAGGTTCTGAGACAGCTTCCTGCCTGACCTGTTCTCATATCTCTGCCTCAAGCCAAACCAAATCTACATTTAATAAGGGAAGAAAGGTTAAATTATACAGGTACAGTTCGCTGTCCATTATGAGATAGACATTTCATATAAGGCAGAATAGAGATGACAAAATCAAGTAGATCTACCATTAGCTCATCCTTTTCATGAAACATCAGTATGCACAAGCTACAGTAGCCTGTGATTTACAGTGCAGCTGAACACTACCTGTATTTGACAAACATGCACCCAAGGCCATCAGCTCAAATGAATTTCAATGCCTTCAGAGGAACAACTCCATTTATTCTTCTTTTAATCTTTGAATATACATGCTTTCCTAAAGAGAACTACACCAAGTGCTCTTGAATATGCTGTTTCCTCATGATTGCATAGCAATAATTATTGCTATGGAGTGAAATAATTTCTGGAAGATGCTTTGATATTCTAAGGTGCCGATTATAATTACATATTCCCCCAGCTAGAAAACGGGTACTTCAGCCTGCCATCGTCTCCCTTTGCCTCCTGCTCCCAGCCCAAATTCTCTAAGCACACACAGACACACTCAAATAAGCAGGAAACAAACCTTATTATGCTAGCAGGAGGTCTAGGGGGTTCTGATTTTTAGAGCTCTAAGATGCTATTTAGCTACTGAAGTGATATGTGAAGAGAATTGCAAGCTGGAGTAGCAGCAAAAGTTCCCAAAGGCTTTTAAAGTCCCTTTTACAGGATAACAGGCTCTTTGAGCAAGGGCAGCATATTGATCCCCTTTTGGAGGTTTGCTAGTTTGTTTTAGTGTAGGTTTGCTGTACATTCCAGTGGAGTGCAACCCAGGCTCTTCCCCAGAGCTGTCACTGTCTCCCTTCAGTGGAGCTGCTGGTAGCATTACTGGGATCACAGGCTACAAGAAAGTCCTTGGCCTCCCTACCCTGTTCATACGATATCCTTTTTGCTTTGTGCCTTTTCCAGGGACGAGTGGAGAGAACAGGATATCAGAGGCTGTGCCACAGTTCAAGCTCTGTGGCAGAAATCACGGTGTGAGTCAAGCGCTCCCACCATTCCCAGAATTATATCCCTGCTGATAAAGATACGGCCAATAATGTGTTTCCACATCTCCCACATATAAGAAAAATATACTCAAGGAATCCAAAGCTAAACAGAAATAAAATTCAGGCTTTGTGCACACACTGAATTATTAATAAAAATATCATTCTTTGAGGGCTGCTGCTGCATTCAGCTTGAAATCCAGATAACCCAAGGATTATTAAGCACACTTATTTATATTCCTAACAGCTATTCATTGCAGCCATGTTGATTTCCCACGATGTTTAGTACTGGCTGCAACAAAGTTTAGTCTGTGCAGATTTATTCAAAAGGACTGCTCTTCATCCAGGCATCTGTTTATCCCCACAAGAAAACCTCAGCCTGCAACAGGAGTATATGTGATTAATTATTTAGCAAATGCTGTCTCACGTTTAAGAATTTTAAATTACCCAACCAGCAGCCGGGAACAACACTGTTTAAGGAAGTTATGCTGTTACACAAAGTTAACAGGCAAAAATGAGGCTGAACAGTCTGAAATCAACACAAAATCTAAAGGCAGTTAACTCACATTGACAAACACGTATAATTGAAGAACACGCTCACAGAAAAGCTTCTCTCTTCAGCAGTGCCATGGCTGCAAAACTTCAGGGATGCTAATGCCATATAATTCGTTCCAACGATCCAGGCACAACACACTTTTCAGCAAGTCTGGATGACAGGATTGTCACCCAGACATTTCCCCACCTATCTCTACCCCAAGGTACCACATCTCACGTTTTCATGCATATCCCCTGGCACTGACTATGGCTTCAAATGCACATGGAGCCACCTGACAAGCCCATCTGGAGCAGCAGACACCGATTTACTCAACATGAAGGTGGTCTGGAACAACACAAGAACCACATCTCCACTCCCATCTCCTTGAGCTGCCACCTGAGCAGTTGTTGAGGAAAATTCTTTTAAGCAACTGAATCTAGAACAAAATATATCGCTAATACAATCCTAATTTTCTTCACTTTTATTCCCTAATACAACATTCAAAGCTTTGTCTAAGCTCTCGTGCAAATTTGCATGAAACTTGAAAAAACGGACCTTGTGTTTAACAAGTTTTATTATACTGAGTCTTGACCAGCCAGCCTGATGGGGAGGTTTCTTCCATAGGTATATCAACCCTGGGAGGATCCAGCCTCCAGATTTTCTGCAGCCCATGGTCCTGTAATAGCCATGCTACCCTTTCTTTATGATTCCAGCCACATTTGGCTGCTGATTTTTGCAGTGGTTTTAGGGAGCTAGCCATCAGGACACACTCGCTGAGCACCTCACACAGGATGACAAGCAGACACTTCGCAGGGAGTGCTCTTTTCCTTCCAACACGCTGCTTTAAAAGAGCTGATCTATGAGCAAGACATGACTAATTACAGAAACTATTTTCACCGTCTCCAAGGTCGCATGCAGGTACTGTGATCCATGGCATACTAAATGCAGGCACTCCATGGGCTTGATATATTAATTTCAGTTCCTCTTAAACATTTTAAGATTATCCCAACTTTACATGGAGCTGGGCTGTGGCTACACAGTACTGCAACGTGAGGGCACCAAAGTAATGAGGGTCTCCACAGACAGTTAAATCCCTCATTCTCCTGCAGAAGGGATGGAAGCTGTGAGATTATCTCCACCTACGTATTTCAGCTATAGCTGCCTGCAGATGCATGGCATTTACACCTGCATCCCTCAGCACAACCGAAAGCTACAAAGATGGAATTCTCTCCATGCTCATAGGATGGTTGTACAGACACAACAGGATTGCTGGCATGGATCCTCATCACAGCCCAGTCCCTCACAAGTGCTCAAACCATTTTTGAACTTGTGTCCTACTTAGTGTATTCAAAACCACGAATCACATCCTACCATCCAAATAGCTAAGACAGCCAATTATTAATTAACAGCTCTTTTTATACCCAGAGGGTGCAACCTTGCTGCTTCTGTGCATCTGTGAGTCTTCAGGAAAATCACAACTAGTTGTCTATGTTAATTGAGTTAGTCTGAAGAGCTTCAAGGCAGTGCACTGACTGTGTGCTATGCCAAGCAATGCTGCCCCTTGTTAAAGAGCTGGGCTACCTTTGGATAGTGCCAGAAACTGTGAATCACGGCAGAAGTCATGGCCAGACAAAACAAGCTCAAGGCAACTCAACACCCAATTGAATCTAGAGTCTCCTTGCCCCTGAAAAGCTACAGTCCCTCCCCACCTCTGCCAGAGTATTTCAGCAGGGCTGGCAATGTGGGCGCTGCCATGTGCATAGCAAGGCACAGGAGTCATGCTGATGGAAGGCTAGAGCTTGTGCAGCTCTCCCTGAAAGCATGTAAGGGACAAACCTGTGTGTACTGAAAATAACACCCTCTATCTGGGTTATGCAGACCAGGATGTTTTTAACCTCTATCCCCATTTCATAGCTCCTGGTCAGTAGAAGAGAGCTAATACATGCCCAGGTGAACAGTACAAAAATGAGTGCATTAATATTTGTGAAGCATTTATGTACTGCAACAATGAACATCAAAGGAGAGCCCAGGAGGAAATCCAAGTAAGACTTGAATGATGTGTGCAAATAATTCATGGGGCTGCAGTATGAACAATGAGGAAAAAGAGACTGCTGAATGTCTGCTCATTCTTTGAGGACTCCTGTGCATTGAAGATGCGGAGAACCCGGGGAAAAATAATATAGAGGCATGTACATACTGCACAGAAAGGTGATTCACTAGGTTTGGACAGGCAATCTAATGCTCTAACTTTTCCTTTTGTAGGAAGTGAACTTAAAAATAAATAAGCAGGTGAAAAGGAAGAAATTATATTAGACACATGATTCTATCACACTTAAAACTGTTTGTGCCCATTCAAACCACACATCTGGCTTTGCAGCACTGCAGTCTCCAATGCTACAGAACTATGTTTGCTTCAGGACAAGTTTTCTCATACAGCTGAAAATTATTTAAACCTCAAACCAGCAGAAATGAGGAAGAAAACAGAATTGATTCTAAAAAGACATGTGCCAGGTTCTCTGCTGCTGAAGGATGCTAGTCAGGGTCCAAAGGCTTCAGGTAGAGTAATTTACACTGAGAAGAAACGGTTCAATACACACCAAGATTTTTTTCACTGCCTTTCTAACTGGGCCCAGCATCTATCTGTACAATGTGTTTGATACTTTGAAGTGCCAACTTCTCGTATTTACTGGTGAAATACTATGATTCTGTTAATCTAGGAATTCTTAATTTAAGTCATTTCATTGAAAAGTGTTTGATTTACTCAAATATTTTACTACCAAGCAGCTAACATGTGCAGTAGAAGGATATCCAAATGAGAGATTAGTGCAGGAGACAGACCTGATGGAACAGGTGCTCATGGCCTGCTCTGATTCATTAAAACCAGTGGAAGTGCTGGGACTGATTTCAACAGGAGCAGGCATGCGCATTCTTAGGGGAGGGATGGCTATGCGCAAAAGGGACTTGTAGGCCTGGTCTGTTTTTAGTCTTGACACAGAATCTCATTGCAATCCTGATTTAAGTCAATCCGTTGAGCAGTGATATTAACATTGTGCTTTCAAAGCTCACCTGGCTCCTGCACAAATTGCTGTAAGTGCTTTTATAGGACCTAACTTGTTTCTGGCTTTCAGTGATCATACTCAAATCCACAGGCCACGAAAAAAGAGAAAACATGTAAAAGCTCAAATTCCAGCTGGCACAAGGAAATAAGCATACTGCAGGAAGAAATGCCAACTGCAAATGCCTATCAAGAGATGCACTCAATTTTCCTTCTTTAGGACCTCTCTGCCTCCAAACTTGCCCCCTTTCTTGCAGCACATCCTTTCCTGTGCAATTCCTGCTGGCCCAAGTCAAAGACAGCATTCACCAAGTCTGACCTCTTACCCACTGTATCGCTGTGGAACAAGGCAATAGCACAGCCCCAAGAGCATGATGTAAGAAAAAACATTCTCTGTGTGTGCATAACAGCTTGAGAAGTCCAACCTTCAACCAGATTCACTGCCTGCAAAGTTGTTATTGATATTAATACTAGGAACATGTAATACTGAATTCTCATTCAACATCCAAAGCCACACCTCCTCTCCATTTAGGTTTTCTAAACACCACTTGATTTTACTGCATTCATTCACTGTTCCTTTTGCATGCTAGGTCCTGGCCATGTAACACTAATTCAGATATGATTCGACCCACCACAGGTCAAAGTATTTCCACAAAAGTCACTGCTGAAAAATAATCCCACCCTTTCATTCTTAGCATCAGAAGCTGTGTAGTTGTACTAGCATGACACTTGGTCTGCATCTTACTTTATAGACATAACATGAAATCATTCCTTCCAAGACACTCCAAAGTCTCTCATATTCCTGTACTCTTCTACCTTACAGCTCTCAATTACCCAAATATTACTTTATTAGGAATGTAAACCTGTCTGCTGGTTGCTACCCATTGCACAACACACAATTCCTGGATTTTACTGGTAGGTTCACAGCCTCAAGACTCACTATCCCACACACTCTCAGACGCACTTCTTTGATGAAGTCAGCGAGGCACATCCAATTTCCACCAAAAGAAATGGTTCCTAAGCTGTATTTATTTGTTGTTCTGTTTATGAAGAGTTTGATTTTAAGCATTTTGCTAGCTAGGCAGTGGATATAGAATCTATTATTCTCTGTGCAGTGAAATTATAAAGGCCTTATTTTAAACTTATAATGATGGTGGTTGTGCTAAAGAGAAGTAGATTATTAAATGAAGGCAACAATAAATCTGTCAGAATGAACTGTAGAAACCATGGCCATAGGGTGGTAAAATGGCTGTACATGGACTTGTTTTACTATAACAGCTACCATTAAACTGCAGTTTTATCACCACCACTATTGATTTATTTTGCTGAACTTCCAGAATACAGCCCTGTTAAAAGCTTAATTCAAAGTGTATTCCTGTTTTGTTAGCACTGAAAGAAAAAGAATAGCAGGGCTTCCCCCTTAGATCAGAGGTAACTGTGTCAACCACACTGGGCTGTAAAGAGCCCACCAACATAATACTTGAGCTTTCACCTGGAGGCGAAGCACTGGGCAGGAATTAACCCTTCAGTTGACACAGAAAACGAGAAGAATGTGTTTGGGCTGAGCAGGATTTAGCCCATTTGAATGGCTTTGGCAATAAGCAGGGAACGGGCTGTGACTCCAAAGGAGCTCAGTCACCACAGATGACCTGGCTGAGGACACCTTTCGGCCAAGCTGGCCAGAAACCTGACAACACTAGCCATAATGATCCCTACCCAGGGCACCTGGATTTGTCCAAAGGTGCAATAAGAAATATCCAGTAACTCTTCCAGCAAAGCCTTCTAAAAGACTTGACACCCTGGGGCAGTCTTGAAGGTTTTCTAGATTTAACTAGTCAGGCTGGAAAAGGATGTTGAGCTCCCAAGGTCAAGAGATGGTTAATTTTGGCTCTGGATTCCTAAGGCCTCATACACCTAAGCCTTGCATAGCTGTAGTCAGCAGCAATTAAAATCAAAGCAGAGAAGATAGAAAATTACCCAAATCTATCATAAGCCTCACTTTTCTATTAACAGAGGGAGATGGGAGGAGTCTTGCTCTATTCATCCATGAGCACCTTACAAAAATCCATCTCATTAAAACCACCCTAAATTTTCTATTAGTAATGGCAAGGCCAACAGTGTACCTTCATAAACAGAAATATTAATGAGCAAAAAGAACTAGCAACAGGGTCATCAGGCGATAGATCTCTGACACTGCTGTAAAAGCAAAAAAGGCAGCTAGCTAGGTAGGGCAGAAAATTGCTTTCTCTTTCCTACTCTTTCCATTGCAGTGCCCTTTATATATGCAGGCTGAGAGTGGAATGCATCATAAAAGGTGACATTTTATAACAGCAGTTTGTAAATTTTACAGAAGCTTACTGCCTGTAAATCACACAGCTTATTCCCTCACTGACTTTATTACTGCAAGTCCAGCCATGGATAAACTCCATGCCAGTTTACTTGAAATTTATCTCTTTTATTCAGACTGAACTGAAGTCTTTTAATATTCCTTTTCTTCTAATGATAAAGCCATCCTTCATGATAATCTTATTTCCTTTACAGACATTTTGAAGGACTCTAAAAGCAATTCCTGTTTTGGTAGTTCCTATCTTAACACATACTTCTGCTGTCAAAAGATGAGCTTTTCCTCTTTATTTCAATTACACGTATTTATTTTTATTCCAAATACTCCACAGGCACCCAACTCTTAGATCTAAACTATTTCCCTTTGACTTGCCTTACTGAGCTTTGACTTGCTTCACAGCCAGACATCACAGACTGATTTTTACAGGATCTGTGCACAAACCTGTTCTTTATTTGGTAACATCCACATTTATTTCACAGCAGAGATACACAGTTTATTCTCCCATCTGTGCAGAGCATATTTTCATGGCCAGTCTCCACAGGCATTAATGGAAACTGAGGGCACAAATTCCTCCTGAGTTTTGTGAACAAGGTGGTTAGTCAATTAACTTCTTTCCCCAAAGAGCTTCAGGAAGCACAGTGCCCCAGGTAATGAGTTTTCCCTCTGTTTTCAGCTTATGGCCTCTGCTTATGGCCCTGCTCATACTTCATTTTCAACTCTAATAGAAAGTAAGCCTAGATTCTGCTCAAAACTCTATTTCAAGGGTAGAGAAGACCAAACTGTTTGGAAAGCAATGTGGAAAGCTATTTCTTCAGAGCATCTCTTGATGCAAGTGTTGGAAAGTTCAGCCTTATTTTCCTTGGCAAGCCAAGCAGGATTTGTAGTCAGGTTAGACTTAGTTCAAAGCACTCACATCTGGAGCTCAGAAAGGTGTTAGCTATGTGAAGGTGTTGATTGCAGTGGAAATCTGCCAACATGGAGCAGGATATGACAAGGCCCTTCTTCAAACTCCACTGCTGGCTTCATGCCTGCGTGAAGTTCACATCATTTTTAACAAGGATGACATGAAGCTTTACTGATGTGCCCTGATGTACATCGACAGCTTGGCACCAGAAGCTGGCCAGTGTTCAGAGCCCCTCAAGACTCCAAAGTAAAGCTCATAGTCCAAGCCCTTTCTGGGGTCCTGAAATACGTTACTCCTTAGCTACAGAACATCTACAGTGCTGGTGAATATGATGTTTTACTGCATGGATGAAACAATCACCTCTTATGGCTGTTCTAGACAGTGATCTCAGACTAAAAATTAAATTCTGCAATGCCTGATTGTCTTCTCACTCATGAACTGGGGGACAGCTTGACCAAAATAAATACTGAGTCATATTATCTCCAAGAGAGCAATCAGCTTCAGCACACTGTGCTTTGCAGCTCCACAGCACAGTAGAAACGCGGCTGCAAGCCTGCCCTGACAAGAACAGTCATTTGTTTAAATATTTGAGATATTTGCTGCAACTTTGGGGTATAATGAATTAAAGATACCTTAAAGTGAGATTTAGGTATTACAGATAAAAGGAAATGGTTACTGGGGAGTTTTTAAACCTTAGGAGTCAGGTTTTTCATATATTAATAGGTCGCTGAGATACGCAGATGGTTTGCTAGGTTAGTGTGGGAGTGACCTTTTGCTCTATCATCACCTTTGGTTGGCCAATAACCTCAATATCTTGAGATGTTATCCAGCAAACACAACAGGTCCAAATTTTAGTCCATCCATTGGGACTGAACAGCCTCTATGCACATACAGGACTCCAGACATACATACACAGCCATCGCTACAGTAGCCTTAAGCTGTTGTGGAAATCATGAAGGTGGTCAACTAATATTTACTATTGATGCTGAAAAGGAGATTTTATTTCCTGGAAGATGTCCTCAAAGTATCCACAAGCAAAAATCATTTACTTCGTCTTTGGCCCTCAGAGATGCATCAACATATAAAGGCATTTAATTGCCTCATTTTAAATGCTCTGCTCAGAGATTAAATATTGCATAGAAAAATGGATTCAATAAAACAGAGCACAAATCATTACAACTTTAAAACATAAATATTTGTTACTTAGCATTACTGCTGCTCTTGCTGCTAATTGCTAGCATGTTTTATTTGAGCTCTTTTTTGTCTGTTTTTCTTTTAAAGCATGGATGTAGAAAAGGGATTGGAAAACACAGGGGGAAGGGGAGGGTACTTTTTCAGCTGACCACAGTGAGACAGGTTGGGCAGAGGAGAGATTCAGAGCAGTCCTGCGAAGGACTTGGGGGTACTGGTGGATGAGAAACTTAACAAGAGCCAGCAGTGTGCGCTTGCAGCCCAGAAAGCCAACCGTATCCTGGGCTGCATCAAAAGGAGTGCGACCAGCAGGTCGAGGGAGGTGATCCTGCCCCTCTACTCTGCTCTTGTGAGACCTCACTTGGAGTATTGTGTGCAGTTCTGGGGTCCTCAACATAAAAAGGACATGGAACTGTTGGAACAAGTCCAGAGGAGGGCCACGAAAATGATCAGGGGACTGGAGCACCTCCCATATGAAGACAAGATGAGAAAGTTGGGGCTGTTCAGCCTGCAGAAGGTTGCGTGGAGACCTCATAGCAGCCTTCCAATATCTGAAGGGGACCTATAGGGATGCTGGGGAGGGACTCTTCATTAGGGACTGTAGTGAGAGGACAAGGGGTAACGGGTTCAAACTTAAACAGGGAAAGTTTAGATTGGACTGAAGGAGGAAGTTCTTTACTGTGAGGGTGGTGAGGCACTGGAATGGGTTGCCCAGGGAAGTTATGAATGCTCCATCCCTGGCAGGTTCAAAGCCAGTTTGGACAGAGCCTTGGGTGACACGGTTTAGTGGGAGGTGTCCCTGCCAATGGCAGGGGGGTTGGAACTTGATGATCTTAAGGTTCTTTCCAACCCTGACTATTCTATGATTCTCAGGAATATGCTTGCTTTATAAAACCAGATTTTTGCAGGGTCCCAGTTCCATATGGGAAATAGTAGGGGTTGGATCATTTGGAAAGGAGTTACTAAAGGCATTACAAAAGAATGAACTCTTGAGATTATCCATTCCATGTGCCCAGGACATCTTTTCTTTTTTTCTTTCTTTTTTTTTTTAATGTGTAATTTAATCAGCATTGTGTAATGACATTACATTTTATCTTGCAAATTACATATTGTAATTACCTAATTACACATTGTAAATAGGTGATTACATGATTTTGCACCAAAATTCATAATTACACTTAATTACACTAATTGCATCAATCTAAACTAATCAACTACAAAATACAAGGAAAAGTCAAGCAAACAAAGCCTACAGAAAATTTTGAGAACAAGCCCACATTCCCAGAGTACCCAGAAACACAGCACTGCCTTACACCTGGAATACAAGCCATAAACAGAGCTGTTGGGAAACAAGTTCTGAGCTATAGGTGTTTTTATGCTCTCAGAAATCTGCTTCTCCTCTGCAAACACACGTCCATACCTTACACAGTTTTTGGAAGGTTGATTTGGTCTTTTTCCTTTCTGCATAAATATGCAGGAGGCTTCTCACCCACTGTAGCGTGCCAGTTAGTTGTACAACATTGCAGGACAGGAAAGAGGAGGAGGAAAACAAACCCCAGATCACCCGTGCAGATCAAAAGCTCCCCTGAGATACTAGGAGACTGAAATCTTGGTCTGAAATACAACAGAGCAGCCACTTAATGCAGAGCTTATTATATCAGTGAGTCTGCAGTGCTGACCATGTCACCTGCCAAGTGTCTTCTTTGCTGAAGATCCTACATCTGCTCCCAGAGAAGGATGTGGCTTCAGTGAATTGTCAGTTTCCACCAGAAGAGCGGATGCATTGGATGGCAGCTTCACTAAGAGCAGCAGGTGCTTCACATTCCTTAAAGCCCAGCCCTAAATCTTCCACTGCAGCAATAAGGTAGGATTTATCTCCACTCTGCTGAGGCAATGGTCTGAGGAGCTGATTGAGCTCTGGAGCACAGCCTTGGTCATCTGAGGTTCATCCTGCAGCCCCCAGTCCTTTTTTGCTAAAAGGATACCAGCACTTTAACTCAATTAGAGTGGATATTGCCATGCGTAATTATAAGTCACTTTCTTTACTAATTAATGGCCTATTTTATGTCAGATGCTTATCATGACTCCAGAAAAGGTTTTGATGATGGAAATATATAGTGTGTTTGATGCACTTTCATTAATTAACTCTCATCTTACATATTTATATATGTTTCCTTCCTTTGGGTAGCAATTCTGAGGAAACTGATGGAAGTGCTGCTGATCAGAGAGAAAGACAGGCAATTATGGAGTATCCCTTTCTTTCCTTCCCTTTTATCATTGCTATATCAGTAATTAAAACTGTTGTACTGTAAATAAGGCTTTACACATCTCAAATGAAAAGGAGCCGTTGCCAATAAAGCACAGTGTGCACAGACATGTGTCATCATGAAGGAAACTAACAGAGATGCAGTGTATTTCCCCATGGATGCACTCTTGTAAGTCCCATTAATACTCGTAATTTAATGATAGGGTGGGTGAGAGCAGACTATTTCAAGGCATTTAGAAGTGACACAACTCAACTGGGACATAGTAGATGTGCTTTAAAATACTGCCTCCCTTCTCTAGCACTCTGCTTCCCAGGAAAATCTCTGGCAGGTTTTCTTATTTGCCTAATATATTTAAAGAGAAGAGCCTTTCCTCTGCTTGTAGCCAGAGGTCAACATGCATCCCTTGTCATGAGTGTCCTTCTTGAAAGGCCCCCTTCTTCTGAACCAAGACAGTGTAGCTGGAAGGGTCCCAGCTGGGGGACTGGGAGGTGCTGGGAAACAGCCTTTCAGTCTAAAGGAAAGAAAACCTCACATTCCCATACCCAATATATACTGCTATGTTTAAAGGCCTTTGTAAGACTTTTAAAATGCAGGGCGTTGTACTTAGTGATATAATAGTACTCTCACATTTAATGAAAACATGAGGGAATAGCGTGATGTTTGTTGTTCAACCAGAAGATCCTACCCCAAAAAGACTCAACTCATGCAAAGTGATTACAATAAATATTGCTTATGTTCAAACCCAGCAACTTCTGTTTATCTACTGCCTTCTAGAACAGCAATCACACAAAATATTTTCAATACAGCTGAAATTTCTGTTAATGTTCCTATTCAAGCACATCAAAGCAAAGCAGTCCTGCAGTTAAATTTGCCCATGTAATCTCAGTTCTTGCTGTGTGTAACGTAGTCTTTAAGCACCCAGTTATGCATTATATTTTCCACTGGATTAACCCCCTTGGAGACCTTCCGGAGGGTATTACATCTTGCATCTTACATCTAGATCTGCAAAACGACTTAGTCTCACAGAGTGCAAAACCATGATTCCTCCAAAACCCCCTCACTGATTCCTCCTCACCTGGGGGATGACTCAGGTTCCCAGGATTTAATTATTCCATGTCAGTCAGTAAGTATCCTTAAGAGCTCAAGGCACCCTCTGATGGATATATGTCCTGATAACATTGAGCAGCTTTGCATCTTGTTCATTCCCAGATCCCACTGGGAGGGGCAAACTCACCACTCCCCTGCCTGCTTTCCCTGAAGACAGCTACAGCACATCTATGAAGTCAATCTCCTCACAAAAGACAAGCAGAAGAGGGGGCTATTTCCCCATTTACGCAACAGCTCAGGACTCGGGTCTCACTCAAGGTACACAAGATCCACATGCAGCTCTCCTCTCTCAACTCAGACTTTCAAAGCAGATGACACCAGGATGACCACCAGTCAAAGCTGCAGCTGGGTTTGCTTACCCTGCTCTACTGAACCTCTTCCACTGTGCAGTGGATATGTTGGATAGTCTAATCAAACATACGCTGAAGCAGATGCAACCAACACCAAGTTTCAGCCTGTCTTGCAGTGACACCTCCAAACAGGAACAGCAACACCAGGCTGGTGTTCCCTGGCTCTAGGCTCTTGCATTTACAACCAGCTGAATTTTCCCACTGCTTAAATGGAGTGCAAGAATGTTATTTCATTTTACAGCGATGGGCAGCGAGTCATGGAGATGAAATTCTCCAAAGTGCCAATCAAATTCAGGCGCCTGGTTTGCTCCTCGCTAAGTGTTGCTCTCTTAAGTCCAACTTAGGTTAATTATTTTAGGTCTACTCAAAACAGCTAGAATTACCCTCGAGTTATCAGAGGAAAAGAATTAAACATGTCTAAAGGTGATGTACCCTGGTTACCCTGGGATTCTCTTTGCCTGACCCACACACAATGCACCAGCGTGAACTTTCCAATATTGCTGGTAGTGGCTTTGCACAGAAGTGAAAATGTGATCTTTGCCTTCCCTTTACCCAACACTTTGTACAGTGCTAGCTGAAAAATCACCTTAGCTCTGCCCCACAGCTCTATTTCATGAGGTCAGCAGTGAAACTGGTGACTATATTGCCAAAGAAATGGTTTCTGCAGTGTTCTGCCCCCACAGCATCACATTAAAAGCTGGGTAAATACAAATCGATTTTCATTTTAATGTCTGTTCCTGAAGGGAGCATATTTATATAAGCAGTCAAATGAAAACTCTCACTGTGATTTTAAGCTAGCAAAAACACTTTTAACACAAAATTAAACTCTTTTTTTCTAAACAAATACCTATTTTATATTGAGAAATGGATACACTTCTGCTGTTTTCGTAGGCTGATAAAAAATAATGAGCAAAATGTAAAACTATTTCTCAGGCAAAAAAAATATCCATACAGAAATGTCTTTAACCACACTGCTAATTGCAGTGAACCTTCGGGCAGGTTTACAGTGCCTGTCATCCTCAGGCCTGGGAGGGATAGTCTCAGATGCTCATTCACTTCGCACTCTGGCCAGTCCATGCGCTTTAGTCTTCCTGACAAAAGCACTGATAGAAGATTAAGTACTCAGAAAATCTCAGCAGCCATTTCTGTGTACAATGCTGTACTGGGCTGCTAATATTGTTATAAGATCTGAAGTTACGCACACAGAGAAAACACCACCAGGGATACATGCAAAATGACAGGATATTAGCTAATTCTACTTAGGGCTGTTGTGCATTGTTCTCTGAAAACATCAATTTTGTTGTCAGCAGGAATCAAAAATGCAGGTATAATATTTGGAAAGAAAATGAGAAGAAAAAAATCCCAGCATTATGGAAAACCATACTGCTTCACAGTGTGCCTGTATCCCGGACATCACACAGTTCTGCTAGCCTCTTCTCTCCCCAAAGGAGGAAATATTCGAACAAAAAGCTCATGGCTGTGCCCAACAGGGAATGGCCCCACAAAGGTGAGAAGAAAGAGGCCAGGCTTCTGCCTGGAAAAGGATGGCAGATGGAGCATGTATGGGAAGTTAAGCTTGGCAATCACCTTTGGGTATAGGGAACCCAACCTGGAAAGATTGACAACTATTTCTCATAATCCAGAAATGAGAAAGCACCTAATAAAATTATCAGACAGTGGGTTTAAAACACAGAGACGGAAGCATCGGCTTTACATAACGTATAATTGAAGCACAGACCTCATTGCCACAGGATATTGAAATAGCTGAAGGTATAAATGGATCTGACCAGACAAATCCATGGCAGAAAGCTTATCCAAGGCTATTAAATCCAAGGATTGTGAGGCTGCCTGTATCTCTGACCGGCTGGCTGCTGACATTGGGGTAGGTATACACTTTATTTTTTTCCCCAAACGTTTTCTTCTCTGTCACAGTCACTATCTAGAAAAGGCACTGGACTGAACATGTCCCAAAAGGGACATGTGGGGTGAGAGGCGGCAATAGAATCAGGGCGCACCCAGCACAGCAAGGGTTATGTTAATGGAGATGGCATATCTCTGCTAATGCCAAGAGTATACCATAGAGGTTGTGAGCTACGGCATGGTTGAAGACTGTCTGAGAGCCCTATGGCTCCATGAGAAGGCAGCCTGCTTGCACACACTTATATCTCCAGCCCACCATACACGTCCCCAGAGCCTGGTAAAGTTCCAGCCTCAGGGAGCTCTTATTACTACAGAAAAGCTCACTCATTTTCTTTGTCACAACAAAGGCAGACAACTTGATTTGCATCCAGGTGTAATAAACAATATGCCTGTCAGAAGAGCCAGGAAAAGCAGCACCTTAATTCTTCCTGGCATGGGCTGAAAATCCTGGACCAAGGATGAAAGTTGCAGGAACCACAAAGCATTCTCAGAACTTCATCCTATTAAACAGAGACATACATGCACACTGCTCACTGGAACAAGCAGCAAAGAATGCTTTGCCTGCTAGTTAATGGGAGTGCACATGGCTTAACCATAAAAGAGGCAACAGCAGCTGCTTTGTTTGAATAGATTCCTCACAATCACAGCTGGGCAATTAGCCATCAACTGAATGCAGGAGTCTAAGTTAGGAAGCTGGGGAAGAAGGCACAAGGATTATTTTGGGGCAGGAGGCACATTTACTACAGGGTATTTGGGTTAAGCCAATGCTTGCTATGTTCTTTTTAAAT
The DNA here is from genome assembly GCA_039720435.1 of Amazona ochrocephala. Classification (NCBI taxonomy): domain Eukaryota; kingdom Metazoa; phylum Chordata; class Aves; order Psittaciformes; family Psittacidae; genus Amazona; species Amazona ochrocephala. The sequence goes on along the minus strand of CM077878.1, from coordinate 117,745,512 downwards.
TGCATCAAGCCACATTTCTAAATTGCATGCTTAAATAAGTGTTACAAATTACTTTTAACCCCTCTAACAAATGCTTTCCTGCTACTTCTTTTGCCCAGCAAACTTCACTATATGCATGAATAGTTTCAGTCACTCTAGAACAGTGGGTTTGGATTAATAGATTATTCTTCCTATTTTTTTCACCTGAATTTTCTCTAAACCTCTTCATTCTCACTATTCCAGCGTAGCTAGGTTGGGAAGAACATGTCCACACTCTGACTTTTTGCATTAATAAGTAAAATTGAATATAAATTCTTTTTAACCTACTAAAAAAATCATGCCTTTGCACAATGGCTGCAATCCAAAGCTAAGTGAAACAACAGGAATCTTTCCCTGGACTTTAACGGGTTGGGGACTTGGTCCTTATGCTTTTGCTGAGGGATAAGCAGTGTGAGATAATAGTTTCTTTTCTTGTGGTGCCCCAGAACACCAAGCCAAAAAAGCCAAGCACACATCTCGCTCAGCATAGCTCAAGAGACATCTTAGAAAGGCCATTGCCAGGGCTTTCTCCGATCAAAGCAACACAAATGAGACAAGTGACATTATTATACTGAGCTACTCCAGGTTATAAATACATATTCATGCTTGAAAAAAGTCTGGGGGGGTTGCAAGATAGTGTTGGTTTAAATACAGAAAGCAGCACATAAATCATGGAGCTGTCACCAGCCACACAATAGAGGCAGAAATGGGTTTGGGGGCTACTGGGGAGTGAGTAGTATGAGGGAGCACAGCAGGTTCATCATGGCTGAGGACTGGGAGGATGATGCCAGAGATGCACATCATGGGTGATGAATGAATCTCTTGGAGACATTCAAGGCCAGGCTGTGTGTGGTTCTGGGCAACCTGATCTAGTTAAGGATGCTCCTGCTCATTGCAGGAGGGTTGGATGACCTTTGACAGTCCCTTCCAACCCAAGCTACTCCACGATTCTACTCTGTGATCCTAAGCCAAAAGGTTGGAACACAAAAACTTGCACTGGAGCAGACAGTAGGTGCCGATTCAGCAGCTGGCACACACAAGCCAGACATGGAGTCCATTTTACAACTTCAGTTTGGTTTTCTTATTTACACAGCTCATGGGTTTAAAGAGGCTGAGAACAGCAGGGAGACTTTGGTCCACATTGGCAGCAAAGTATTCCCATAGGCAGGAAAAGGAAAAGAACATGTCAGTGAAACATGAAGGGGGGGGGGGGGGGGGGGGGGCAAAGAATTAAAACCTCACTTCCTCACTTCAGAAAAAAATAAAAAAATACAAATGTTTTCTGCAACAAACCCCTCATTATGAATATGAATGTTTTTTATGAGGAAATGTACTGCTGTGTGACTGTGTGTTTCTGCTGCCTGCTGCTCACATAAGGATCTAGGGAGGTTTGATTTCTTCCATTGGAGAATATTGGTTGTAGGTACTACACAGAAACCAGGGGTTGTACATCTGGGGTAAAATGTCAGTGAATCACACCCCTCTGGAAGTGTCCCACTAGAGTGGGGCATAATATTATTTGCCAAAAGAAATGCTCTAAATCAGTATAAACGTTACCTTTAGAGAAATGAGTTTAAATGAAGCTTGTAAATGGGATGGTGAAAAGTAAATATGAAAGGCCTGATCTGGCTCCAGTGATGATTTCACTTCTCCCCAGGAAATTACCAGGAATTGTTATTGTGCGTCAGAGGAAAGGTAGGAGAACTGCACATCTAGGATGTGGTCTTTAATGAAGGGACCAAACAGAAATGAAATCATATTTAAGCTTTTCAGCTCAGCTTTTTACAAGTTCTTTGACTCGAAAATTCTCCACAGGTAGGTTTCTTAGTGTTGGTCATAGTACAGCAGGGCAGCTAGGAAATCGAAGAAATCGGTGCTTTGGTATGCTAGAGACCCTTCCTCGTAATATTTTATGAGAGAATAGATAAAAATCTGCAGGTATGTATATAAAAAGTACATATAAGCAGATTTTCTTCATTAATAGACATGTCCATGTACTTGCTATGATAAGACCTTAAATACGCTGAGATTTGCCATCAGACCATGTGATATAGAGGGTTTGGCGAGATCACAAGCATCATTTTTCCAGAAGACTTCCACATCTTCTGGGTTTAAGGTAAGCAGGGTATTTTCCAGTTTCAGAAGTTCCTGTTCCCCTTCCCACCTCCTCCTTCAGACAGAGCCTTCCTTAAGGGAAAATAATTGCAACAGCTTGTAGTCATACATTAGGAAGACTAGCTAAGGGTGCACCGGTAAATAACTGATGAAAATATAGCTCAATGTTTGAGGTAGATAAATAACTCTGACTATATAAATCATTAGGAAAGAATAGAATCAAAACCAGAATTATGCCATTTTAGAAGTATTTGGTCACCCTATACCTTGAATACTATGTGCATTTCTAGGCCACCTGTGCGGAAAAGTCCATGGAAACCCTCAGAGAAGGGGAAGAAGGCTGACCACAGCCTTGGTTCCCTGGCACAAACCAAAGGCATTACAGTAGTGCCATTAGTCTGGAAAAGAGAAGAGTGAGAAGGGATATGGGAGGAGTTCATTTAATCATAAATGGCACAGGAGATTGTAGAGGGGGAATGAGGCCCAAATGGACATCAGTCAAACCTTCTATCTATAAAACCCAATGCAAAACGCTGACACAAGGAAAATGTTCCTCAAATGGTACAAATTAGGGGATGGCACATACAGCATGCCTCATTGTAAGCCTGTAAATTAATGTTAAACATGGATTTTGAATGCACTTATTCTGCCCTAGTCACAGAATATACCTGAAAAGGCTAACTGGCCTATGTCAGCTCTCATTACTGAGGACCTCTGTCACCAGCTTACAAATTCAGGGCTCCACTTAGGTGCTTAAAACTGACTTGGGGGAGATAAAAAAGGAAAGAAAGAAAGAAAAGCTTAAAAATTCTACTCTTGGCCTCGCATAGGGCTCGCAACTAAACAGAGCACTTGCACAACTTGAGGAATGCGGGCCAGGAAGAATAAGCAGGAAAAGACTGCAGATTGCAGGACAAATCCTGCGCTGTCACACTCAAGAGGGACTGCATTGACATTGATGGGATGGTATTGGTGAAACCACAGGGAGAAAAGCCAACCTGACATCTCTACAAAATACTTCCTTGCAAAATACCAAGATACCCATGCTTAGGGATGAGGAATAAACACGCAAACATAATACTGCAACCATTTTTTTCACTGTTAAACCAGAAGTGCTTTATTCAGTATTCAATGTCTTCTCATGTAGCAGATTAAAACTCAACTTGGGGGGGGGGGGGGGGAAATGCAGGCATCATCATTGTTCATTTCAATTAGGCCGAAAGATCACCTGTAATGTCTGCGAAAGGGCTGCTGTGGAATATCCTGATCCTTAACTCCACCCAGCAATAGCCCTGCAGAGATTGCTCTGAAGTGCTTCCTATGGAGATCGGGAGGTTTTACAGACGATAAATACAGTTTGGCAAATAGATTTGAAAGGACCGATTTACTCAGATTTCCATGTTTACTGGTTTGCCACTGCTATAATTTGTACTTGTTGTCATATCTCATCTGGCCACATTCCGCACATTTTGTCGGAGCAGGTCTGGGAGGATTCATCTTTTGTAACTTTAGCACCACCACATGGTTTGCTGTGTTTAAAACTCCTGCTAAGTAACTGATTTTTTTATCCTCTTTTCCCTCTCTTCCCTCCCCTCCATCTTTTTTTTGTCTTCTCAGTATTTTTCACAGGTCTTAAAATAAACACCTGAAACCATTTCCTACTTGGAGCAGGTGCAAGATGCAATAGAGCAATTCCTCAGCAATCAAAATCTGAATTCCTTCTAAGTTTCTATAGTTCCCATTATTCCCTTCAAAGCCCCTACAAGCAAATGCCATTCTGTGCTTAAACGTACTGGCCAAAACCACTTGCAGTCTGACAGCAGGAACGCTCAGCTCCCTACTGCTTTGCATATTTCTCACAGAGCATTTTCCAAAAAAACCCAGGCTAATACTGTAATAAATAACTTCCCACTTCTAAAGAAAAGAAGAAAGAAGGTGTCCATGCTTCTGGCAGCAGTCGATGCCACAGGGAAAAGATACAGAGCTCGTATCTCTAAACGTGTTGAAGAATTACCTCCCCTCCCAGGTGCATGTGCGCATGGTGAGACACTAAACACCCAGATTTTCCTAACATGGACATGGATAATAGAGAGGTTTAGGGTTTTTTCTTCAGTGTTAGTGTTGATGAGGCTATTTAACTGCTACATTATTTTTCTAGATACATACCTGCAGCAGTGGAAAGTGTCTATGTTCCTCTCCTTGTTTGTTACATGAACAGACTGATCAATCTGCTCTGAGTTAGCTGATAAGAAAACATCTCAATGTAGCTGAATTCTGTTGCATCTCAAACATCTAAAACATTTTCAAAAGGAATAAAAATAAAGAAAATAATAAAAAGAAGGTGGAAATCAGAGAAGCTATTCCAGGGAAATATTAGTATAGTGGTCACAGGAAAACTTACAGAGCAGATCTGCTTTAGGGCAAGAAACAAAGATAGATGTAATTTACATTCTGCCTCTTCTGAATAATTAAGAGTCATCTCAAACTTCAGAGTAAATGCAGATGGCAAAGCCAATGTACCACTTATCTCCAGAGTTTATTCCTTATTGGAGTTATCATTCCCAAGGATTTTTTAATCAGTCTTTAAAGGCAGAATGGGCAGTTGTGAAGAACCAACCCTACACTGTAAGGGGCATTAACAGCTGCTAAGTAGCAATGGGATGCTACAAGTGTGCCAAGTTGCCATGCTGTACAGACATGAAGTGAAGTGGCCTTGTGGGTTAAGTAGAGCTACACCCTCAAAAGAAAAGAGGGCAATTGGAGTCTCCAGTCTGAAATCACCTGTGAAGTTTAATTTACCACCTTGGTTTATTTATTTCTGTGACACGATCCAAAAATAACACATCAATGTCTGCAATGACCCGACAAAGACCAGCAAAACTGGGACCAAGAATTACACAAGAATGAAATGGATGAAAAAGGTCAAATCAAATATATCATTTGAGGTTGGGGGGTGGGGGTGTGGAAGAAGGCTATCAAGATATATGAAAAGCTACTAGGTCAGTGTTTGGTAGGAATCTAAATCCCCAGCTGGACTGGTACATCCAGAACCACAAAGTGCTATTGAAATCAAAGGTGTTCCAAACTGACAGAAAGGTCTGCCTAGAGGGATTTGAATTAAAGATCAAGACCTAGTATTTTAAGCTGACATCTCTCAGGGGAAAACTCCTTTTACTGAGGACCATAATGACTAACAGTGGTGTGTAGACCATGTTTTAGCGTATCAGGTTAGCACAGGAGGTCATGTCCGCTGTTTCACAACCTGTACTACTTTTATTGGAGTATTTTCCCCCTCTATTCCTGTCAGAGCAGACATGAGAGGCAATTTATGTTATATTCCACACTGTAATATGACAAGACTTAACCAAAATCCTGTTGTCTTTACTCTTTCTGCCAGCACAATTTGGACAAGTAAGACAGCTTTGATTGACCCCCCCCACTTGACATCAACATTCCTTCAGGTTTCATTTTCTTTCTCTTGTGCGTTTAATTTAGCATGGATCCATCCAGCTCCACCAAGGCACCTGAAAAGAGGCACTGTGGTCCAGCAGACACAGGACCAGCTCCCACAAGAAGATGTGCCCCCAGCTGAGACAAGAGGTCTGAAGAAGCAACAGGTCCCACAACACTACAAATTACCAGTTGCTTGGAGCCTGTTTCTAGTCCTTCTGATTTCAGACTCTACGAAACAGCCTGGAGAAGGCTCAGGGGAGATCTTATAACAGTCTTACAATACCTAACAGCCGCCTAAAAGAAACCTGGAGAGGAGCTCTTGGCAAGGGCAGGTAGGGACAGGACAAAGTGGAACGGCTTTAAACTGGCAGAGAGTGGATTGAGATTAGACATTAGGAAGAAATTCTTCTGTGTGAGGGTGCTGAGGCTCTGGCACAGGGTGCCCAGAGAAGCTGTGGCTGCCCCATGCCTGGCAGTGCTCAAGGCCAGGCTGGACAGGGCTTGGAGCGACCTGGTCTAGTGAAAGGTGTCCCTGCCCGTGGCAGGGGGTTGGAACTGGATAAGCTTTAAGGTCCCTTCCAACACAAACCAGTCTGAGATTCTATGGAACACTATAAACCCAGGTTTTTTACCCAGGGTAAGTCACTTCAGTGTTTCCACATCCAGTTCTTGACATGATGCTGCATTAATTTATGAAAAAACAACAACAAAGACATCATCCCAAGCATTTACTGTGCTGGAGAATAGGGCGTACCCGATATCTGTGTTCTAGCAAATACTGAATCAGTACAGTGCTGAAGTAAACACACTTTTACTTCTTTTTGACTTAATATGCTGAATTTTTATTATTTATTTCTTCAAATGTGCCATAATTTTCTGCTAAAAGCAGAAATTATGGTTAGAAATTAGAGCACCTGGATAAGTTCATCCAGCATTTATTCCGAAGATTTTGCTAATATCTAATGAAGAGTGCAGGATTGAGTTCATGTTTCAAGGAGGAAGGTGTTATCACTATAAAAATGAGCATGCCTACAAGTCTGGCATTTGTTTGGCTTGAGTGTTCAGAAGTAAACAAGAACCTTTCACATTTGATTTCTTGAATGCTCAGATGGAAATAGAATAAAGAGCTTTGCTCCTCAGAGAGTGGGTGATACAACACATGTCAAACACATTGCACCTTTTACACATCTCTTCATCCACACTCCAAAAATCAGCTCCTGCCCCTTCAAAAGCTTGGGCACTGTGTCTCAATCACCACAATTCCCAGTTATTGCATCTCTGCCTTTAGATCTCAACTGTGGTGCTGATGTTTATGCCTACACTGTCTGCTTTAGTGGTCTGCGTAAGGGAGCCCTGCAGTTCCCTGACCTTCCAGCATACAAAGAGGAGCTGCCCATCCCAGCCTGCAGCTATCTAATCCATCCCAGAGGCTGAGAAATATTCTAACTTCCCTGTGATTTTCCACAAAGCCTCCCAAGAAGCTGTAGTTTACCCTATAAACCCACTATAATAGAGGAGATCCCTAGCTATAGGTTGCATGTTGAAGCACGTAAATACCACCCCTACAACACGTAGTAAATGAGTCCACCTGGAAACAGGCTATGGAAAGTTGGCAGCTGTCACCCATAGGAAAACCAGAGAGAACAGCAGGAAAGTGATGGACCAACTATAAAAAGTGAGGAAAGAATAAATTCCCAGTACTTCAACGTGTGGTTTGGTTCATTTCAAGGAGAGAACTAAAAACAAGAAAACCAACACCCCAAAAAAGCCCTAACTGGTTTACCCCTTTCCACTAAATAGCACAGTGATTTAAATAAAACTCTATAACCCATTACTGAAACTATTATTTCACTGCAAAGCTGCATCGTGCCATGGGCCTAAGAGCCATCTGCTTGATTTCCCTTTCAGATCATTATCAAAAGACATTTTTAATGTTCTAGCCTAACTAGTAAAGACTTTTGAGTTTCAGCCAGTAATAAAGTGTCAGTGTCGTGCATAATCCTTCCTCATGCAAAAACAACCCCGCTTTTAAAGTTAATAGTGGCTGAAAATAGAGCCAGGAAATGAAAGTTTGGAAATTAAACCCTCGGGGCATCCCAGCAGTAGCACAGCTGATCCAGACATACCTCTCTACCTGTACAGGAGGCATAGGTTGGATAATGCTCATCTTATTGCCATCAACATCTGTACACTGAGGTCCGCTCTCAGCAGGCTATGCAGATGAGGCAAAACCCAATTCTTTCCATTTAAGACTTCCATGGAAGTATACAAGCACACATTATATGCCTTCTGTTCCAATCAGAGAAGAAATAATTAAATTCAAGTAGCATACAGAATATCTCACAGATATTTTCTTGTTAAGCATTACTACAGAAAAGCTAATGGAGGGAAAGATTTCAGGAGCTGAAATTCTGTATTTTGCAGCCCACAGACACCAAAGTTGCTGGACATTAGTGTGTGCTGTTTGGCTGTTTAACAAGCACCTGCATGGTCTTTTAATTAAATGGAACAGAGTTTGAGTCCTCAAATGATTAATGTAATCATACCAGGACATGATATTGTGAATCGGCAGGATTAACATGCAGCTCTTCTGAACCACTTTCCATGAGAGCCTTTCAAAGCACACACAAACATTTAATTATATGCCCACACAAAGTAAATAGGTATAATTAAACCAATGCCAAGCTTCATACTGGAACCCAGATGCAAAGGGCACGGCCCAATGTTTTCTCCTGAAGATCCCGCTCGTCCACTGACGAGCATCTTTCTGTGGCCAAAGCATCCAGCTGGTGTGAGCAGGAATGACACCTCTCACCATTCACACTGTATGGAGACCAAGCCTCACCATATCTATGTTGAGTATAAAACATCGACCCCATATCCAATAAATGGTGGAAAGAGACTACATTTTACGTGGGCAAACTTCCCAGTGGTTGCATTTCTCTGATGACAAGTGAAATGTCCATGACCAGGCTAACGCTGCACATCTATCAGTTGATTCCATTTAGTTAAATGGAAAGAAAGGTGCACCAGCCAGATCAGCTTTATTCACTGTAACTAATCCCATTTTACACTCAAATAGGGCCTTAAATCCCAAGCAGTTCCAAAGAATTTAGCAAACTTCACAAATTGTGGAACAGGCCAAACTGGCAGTTTCCATAACCTGGCAAATCAAGAGTGACACTGGCAGACCCAGAACAGCTTATGCCAAATTTATGTACACTTTATACATCTATAGGTGCATGCATATGTATGGACTTCATTCATCTGCTGCTTAGCAAGACACTGGAACATGCAGTCACAGTTTAAAACAAGAAGAACTGAAAAACCCCCATCCCTACCCACTGATTTCAGGACACAACTCAAGAAGGAATCTGGCTGCCATGCCTGGATCTCTTCTGCTCCTCAGAACAGACACACTCAAAACCTCAGCTTTATCCATCACCAGCACTTTTGAAGGACACCCTGGGTGCAACTGTTCAGTTCCCACCTTGAAAATAAAGCTTCTGAGATAAAATATTTTCTAATAAATAAATGAAATCACACCTCTTCCTCAGTGCCAGGGAATGACAAGCCAAAACACCCTGTGATGTTTTTTGTTTAGCATGGGATTACCAAGATTTCTCACTGAGCAGAGGCTGGCTGAATTCTAAAACCTCTGGGACAATTCAGCCATCCAAGGACTTTGGCACTGCGATTTTGTTTTCCAGTCTGGTTGATTACCACTTAGCATAAATGCTGGAGACTGCATCATGTCAAGTCAAAAAAAACCCCAACCAGATAGGTGGTTGCTTGAAGCTGTAATTTCAGCCTTCAAGGATGCCTTGGTGTACCCTTGCAGTATTGCAGGGATCCTAGTGTCCAAGGAAGATTAACTCTGCTTTCTCTGACCTGACAATTACCTTTGAAGAAAGCTACCCCCCATCACAAACTAAGAAAGAGCCAAGAGATGATGGGAGGGAACCTTTGAAGCCAATGGCCTCCTGGTAAGGAAATGCATATTATTCCTAGATGACAGGTATAAGGCGGCAGCACAGGGTTTATATGCTGCTTGAGTCAAGGTAATGCATTTTATGACTGGATAAAATGCAAACCATTTCTCTCATTCATCATTTACCTTTAGAGAGGGGAACATTTGTGCCTGTTCAATTAAAAAGAAATAAAAACCCATAGTTTGATTAGAGTATGTGCAGCCCTGCCACAGTGAGTCTTGCAGTCATTTTGTACATCAAATAACATATCAGCCTTTTATTAAGTCCATTACATTTCCTAATTTGTTTTAGGCTGTGTTTTCTTCCTTGTTATTGTTTTAAATTCACAAGGGATGATTTTAAACTAATTTTCTCATCTTTTTCAGCAAACCCTCATCAATAAGCACTGAAAGGATGATTAAAATATCACTCCATGTAGAACAAACTAAGCCAAAATTACTGTGGGGAGTAAATTACCCTAACAGAGCTATAAAGTCAATGCCTTAATGTTATGAAAGATTTATTATTAAAAGAAACTACTCCTAGCCCTGTAAGCAGGTCTTTGCCCAAATAGCTTTTTAAACAGACAAATTGCGTGCTTTGGTCTAATATTTCTTCATCTACAGTGAAGGAATAACTCAGTGGAGAAAAATGGTAACAGCCTTATCAACATACTAGATATATAGGTACAAGTGTCCTTAACACCTCTATTTGTCTGCCCTCGCCAGCCATGCCCTCCTGGCATCCACAGGGGCTAGATAACCTTCTGCTTGCTGCTCACCTTTGACTACCACTTTAAGACATGAAGCTGCAGCACTGTCTCTGAATCAAAAAGCTCTGGTGACTGAGATATGGGTGGAAACCCTCCACCACCAGAGCTGCAGTAGGGTGCAGACAGGTCCAAGGCAACCCGAGCACTCACTGAGGCTGAAGATTACTATCTCAGTGCGACAAACCAGAGAAGCACTACCAGGACTAGTTGCAGCTGCTTTTCATGGCCCTGCAGCCAGACCTGTTGCCCTTATTGGCTGCAGAAGTGAACTGCAGGTGCAGAGCTTCATGTGGGGCTTGGCTCCACTTGACTTTCAAAGTCATAATTCAAGCATATAAATGGACACGGCTTATCACCTGACTGAATTGGAGCCCCAGGTCACAAGCTTTCCCCTAAATTAACAAGCACTTTAGTTACTACATAGGCTTTTGCTTTGAGCAACCTGCTCTAGCGGAAGGTGTCCCTGCCTGTGGCAGGGGGTTGGAACTTGGTGAGCTTTAAGGCCTCTTCCAACTCTAACCATTCTATTCACTAGCTCTTTTTACTGTTTGCCATGTTTTTTGGGGGGTTGGATGAATTATAAGAACTGGGGTGTCAGCAGCTGAATTAAATACAAAGCAACTAATAAACTGCAAGGGAGACTGCTTTTCTTCTTGAGTTCATTTCTACCCAAAGTTGGGTTACAGTGCCTTTAGTGACTATACAAGCTACAATTGCAAAAATTAGGCTAAAATCAGCACTCACATTTAGAATTGCCTGCTTGAGAAAAGCACAAAGCTTTTAACGTGGCAGTAAAAGGTGATCACACCAGGCTTGTAGTTATGTACTCAAATCCAGCCTGCAGTGATGTGGTCGTACTGGCTCCCTTCATCCTTTCATCTCTCATCAAGTGCTTTGCCACCTCCAGAGCTGATGTCTTTGCCTAGGAGCATCCCCACAGTTAGCCAAGCTTCCAGGTTGGCTTGCAAGTCAAACTCCTCACATTATTTTAACACAGGTTAAAAAAAAAAGGAAGGGTAATGTGGTCCTAAAACATTCTGGCAACAAGATTTTAAAGCTAAATGGTTCCTGGGCTCGTCTTCCACTAACATCCTTGCACTGTGTTTTCCCTTCAGTTACAAGCAGAAGCCTGCAAGGCTTGGATTTTTCCTTTTCTGTTTGGTTGTTTGGAGGGGTTTTTCCCCTCTTTTTCATTTTTCTTTTCATTCCCTCCCAACATTTATTCTCTTGAAACACTTCCAGAATTGCCCGCCTAGTTATTTACGTTTGATTTACATGGAATCAGAGATACTCAGTTTGTATGCTTGTCAAATTAAGTCTTGGAATCTGCTACATTAACCTATGAGCTTTAGGGATATTTTTAATTCTTTAATCTAGATATGAACACTTGAATTCTGCAGCTATTCCAGCATAACGTCCTTAGCTGAATTCTTTAAAGATGCCTCATGTTTTCACATTTCTGTCTGGTTCTAACTAGGTGGCAAAAAAGGATCAGTTTTAGCAGTCCCTGATTGACACAAAACGACACCTTGAAGTTTAGTATTACAGCCTCTTGGAACTACATTGCTTTACCCATTCAGCTCTAATGCATCCTTCTTTATTCTGCTGCACTTGACGTGTATTCATAACAAGAGAAATCCAAATTACCAATACATTTCCAAATCCTGCCAGCCACTGTGCTCGTAAACTGACCAAGTGCTAATTTAGCCCATTAAAGCAATTCCCAGCAGACCTTTCTTTTGCTATGATACATTCAAACAGGTTCCTGTGATGGACAGTTGATAGCCACCTAGGGCTGGACCGACTCAAACATTGTTGAATACCTATTGCGGCAAATCATTCTACAGGATAAAGGCAAAAGGTATGGCTACCGAAAAACAATTTGTTGTTAAATTCCTTGCCCTTTCAGTTACTCTTGCAGTGCAGGAATGATAGCTAATCTGGCAGTTTCTTGGTGGTGATTAGGGACCTTAATCCTGCAGAAGCAGAACAGTTCCCCATGCTGTTTCTGCCTCCTACCAAACCACTAGGCGAAAAGAACAAACCTTGTCCCAGGAGACCACCACCACCCTGGCTAAAATGCAAAAAGAGAAGCAGACCAGTTACATATTGCAGAGCATATCCACAGGAGAACCAGAAAGAGAGCCACAGTGTCCAGTGCTTGTGCCACGGTGGTGGGTTTACTCCTGTTCTCCCCTCTTTGCTCCACATACATGCCCCTTTCCCTGCCCCAAGAACACTGTTTCAAATATGTTGAATTTCTCCCACTCTCCTCTGTGGAAACAGTCACAATTCGTTTATTTATTCAACAAAGTCTGCTGCTTCTGTTATAAAATTACCCTTTCCATCTTGCAGAATCCCCATTGCCTCATTCACTTCTTATTCTTTATCCACTTGAAGACTCTTATTTTTACCTCTTCTCCAATCTCCATTTTACCCTCTATCACTGCCACTCTTATCCCTCCTTTAACATATTCGTTTATTCTGTAATCCTTTCAGATCCCCTTTGAGTTTGATCTTTCATAATTCACATGTCCTTTGCTGCCCCTCTTCCCACTTGAAAGTCCCTGTTAGTTATTTTTACAGCAAAGTCCTGCTCTCATCCCAGTACAATGGCAAAACTCCTATTGATTTCAGTGCAAATGGGGCTCTTGGAGTATTTATGGCTTTGCACAATACATAAGCCCTGGGTGGAGGGAGACAACGTAATTAAGCAATACAGCACGACAGACTGTGTCACACTGCTGACTAATGGATGCACAGTGTGTGTAATAAACGTGAGCCTCCAGCACACCCGAGGTGCACATTAATCAGCCCTATTGTACAACCTGAAAACTCTGATCATTATGGAACAGGTATTTAAAACATTAAAATGCCTTTCTTTTAAGAGGTAGAAATCATTAATCAGAGTGGAGATCTAGTCTCATGTCCACAACTATCAGGCTGCAGTCACTTTCCATCACTGCATGTTGCAGAAATAAAGACAGGATACTGCATTTAATTCAAGTGGACAATCTGTCTATTTACCTTATGCCTTTGTCACCATGTGGGGGACTAATATGGTGGGGATATGGTCATGATGGGGATCAGGTAACATCTCTAGATGGTTCTATGATCCTATGTACACCAATGGTGGCACATCCTTGTGCCACCACCTTCTTTGGCGACAAGTATCACAAGTGAGGGAGTAGATGCAGCATCCCTGGAGACATTCAAGGCCAGGCTGGATGTGGTTCTGGGTACCCTGATTGAGTTGAAGATGTCCCTGCTCATTGTAGGGGGTCGGACTAGATGAGCTTTGAAGGTCCCTTTCAACCCAAACTATTCTGTTATTCAAAGAAGCCTCCACAGCCAGCATGCTCTAAGTTCTGAGAAACACCACACAGCAATAGTCCCCACAACACCTGCCTGTAGTCCACCCTCCACCTGACAGGAAATATAACAGGACCTTGCTCTTATGGCAGTGCTGTCAAGGGGGTCTGTACGTGTGGCATCTTGGGTGGCTCCTATCAGAAGACAGTAACCTTCCCACTGGTTGCAATACCAAGCAAATAAGGCCCATCTGCTCTCCTATTTTGCTTCTCCTGATAATCTTAGTCATACCTCCACTACAAGAAACAGATAATGTACAAACGGCTCACCCACCTCACCTGAGAAGAGGCCTGTCTGAAGCTAGGGTGAGCTCATTCATTCAAGTAGCAACCACTGAGAGCTACAACAGCTCTTGCCCCATGCCACCAGTCAAAGCAAACATGTCACATCACACTTATAAGGTGCTCCGGTCATGGTGGGGTGCACTCAGGAAGGTGCACTGAGCATGACCACGCTCCAAAACCAGGCACTGCCTGCACTGGATTTTTGCACAGGGCAGAATTGATAGCTACTTTCAGAGTCAATCACCATAGGCCTTAAATTTATAAAGCTGGAAATGACAAGCCTGCTGAAACAGTAGCAACATATTTTGCACTAAGGATTATGTGGGGTACCTCATCCCATTTGCAAACCCCAGCACTGTGCGCTCCTGCTGACTCCCTGCTCTTCCCACACATAGCCTTTGGTGCATTTCTGAGCAGATGTCTTCAGATTCCCAATTTAATACCATTTTCCTGTAGCCTTAGCCTCCCAGATGCCTGCAGAGCACCAGACCTCCTACCATCCGCATGCTCCCCTGCGGCAACCTGAGGAGGGGGTGACGAGGAGGGAATCCAGTAACAGGTAATGGTGAGACTGCAGGCACAGCATCTGCCATAGCAGCTCCCCAGTCCTGGCTGCACTCCAGGATACTTCACAACAAACCCACCTTCCTTCCACCTCCCACCAGACAGGCTGCGCTCAGACGGTAAGAGAAGTTGAGACCCGCACCCCATCACGGAGGGCAGCATTGCACTCACTGATGTCCCAGATTGTTCTGCCTTAAGTTGCCAGACCTCCTGCTGCGAATCAGCTTTTTGAGTACTGAACAAGATAAATAAGAAACAAGTGATAACTGTAACATCAGAAAGAAGTCAAGAAGCAGATCCCACTCAACAGACACTGAAGTTATCTGCCGTCCAGTACTCTTCCCCAACACAGAGCGATGCAGAAGACCCAGTTCTCCAAATTCCCCACTTTACTAAACAGCTTTTTTCTCTCTGTTTTCATTGAGAAGGGCAGCTCGGTGCTATGTTTGTTTTCAATTCAGGTCCCACGCCAACATGTTCCAAAAGTGTTGGCATTTTCATTTTGTTCAACTTAATGGAGGGTGACTCAAACCTTAAGCTGTTTGATTTTGGAAAGCAAATCAAATATGCAGTGCAGCAGAGGGTGAGGCACGCTGCAGCTCTCTACCAGATATCTATTTGAAAGCAAATTTCTGCTCCCTTTCCAGAACAATCCAGTCTCTGTTCAACTGTGTTTTATCTGCCCCTTTCCTTCCTGAAGAGACCCACCACAAACCCCAGACACCCAATAGCTTCACGCACCTGCCTTCTTTTCTTCCAGTCACAGCTAGGTTCTTCAAACTCCCTCAAAGCCAAACTGGCACAAGTCTCTAAGTACTTTCTAGGACTGCCCTGTAAGCATTGACAGAACAGCCACAGAGCACAGTGAGAGGTCCAAGGCTCTCACCCAGAGGTGTTCTTCCTTGCGCTGCAAAAGGAGCAGAAAACCTCACTTGGGCCCCAAGACCTTTTGCATGCACAGCGGGTTGTCTGCAAGTTAGGTGCTGCTGGACCCCCACTCCATCAGCCCCTTTGCTGCCACATTATAGGGCTGCAGGTGGTGGTGATTTCTCATTTTGATATTAATTGGCTGTGGAAATCTATAGCACATTTCACTATCCCAACACAGATTTTTGGCTTTATCTCCCCCACACACACACACCATGTGCAAACTACAATATTCTGGGGAAGCAGTGGAACATCAGAGACAAGTGCCAGACATTTTGTATCTAAATCAAAGCTCTCCTCTTCCATCAGGAGGAGGAATATTCTAGAAGAAGAGTATGTACTGCAAGCAGATGCAAGAACCTAAGTATTTGGTTGTTAGAGCTGCATTTAACAATATAAGAGAAAAAACAGAGTATTTCATACAAAACACAAACTGAAAAAGAGGGTTTCTAGGACCCAGCAGAATTGTACAATTCCTAAATCACATAACCAGCTGGTAGCTCTGTAGTTGTTCAATACCAGGAGGAGTAAAATTCACCACAATGCCTAGAGGCAGCACAATATTGAAACCTTCTTTGGAGACCCTGCTCTTGGCGCAAAGGGAGCTGCGCACCCTGGGCACAACCATGGGTGCTGGGAAAAATCAGCGATAACTTCAGAGATAACTCACAAAACCACTGTGACAGAATGAATGTAAATCATCAGAGGTCTGTAATTTAAGTGGCAGCACAGGCTGAGGCAAGCGACTTCAGCTAGAATTAGATCGGGGGAGGATTAAATGAGAAGCTTCACTGAACAAGACAAATTCTGAGCGTCCCTTTGTTCCGCTTTTACCCATCTAATCTGAAATTCTCAAACCTTTTCAAAGCATTCAATTTTGATTTGGGGTTTTGTTTTGAGGCTTTTTTAAACGTAAGTAAATCACTCTTTTGGCTGTGACTCCCTGATCTCCAGCTAGCAAGAGAATTTCAGAAGTTTCTGTAGTAAATAGCTTCCAGCAGAGAATGATTAGCATGAAAATTGATTGTGTGATGCTATAGTATATGGTAAATGTTTTCTGCAACTAAGTAAGAAGAGCATGATCTTACTCTGTAGGAGGGCTGGTTAACTGCTCAGAACACACCAGGGAGGAAAAAAAAACCTGATGCTGTTAACAAATTGTAAAGTACTAAACAGCTTTTTCTCTTTGCACTGCAGGTCAGAATGACCTAACACTGCTGCAGTAATGTTTTTAACCTGGACAGTGATAATTACAGGTACAATAAGGAGAAGTTCCTCCCGATGAGGACGGCGAGGCACCAGCACAGGTTGTCAAGAGAAGCTGTGGCTGCCCTGTCCCTGTCAGTGTTCAAGGACAGGTTGGATGGGTCTTGGAGCAACCTGGTCTAGTGGAAGGTGTTCCTGCCTGTGACAAGGGGTTGGAACTAAATCTCCAAGGTCCCTTCCTACCTAAACCATTCTATGAGTCTATGAATACATTTCCATCTTTAATAGTGAGAGAAAATACCCTATATTAACTACACCTTCAGGACCTAACAGTCACACATAGCCATTAGTGACCTTCAGCCATGCATGGGACCAGTGGATGGGGCACAGTGTCTCCACCTGACCTGCTTCAGCAATTTTTCTGAGCTCTCGCCCCCTTAGAGTGGGGTTGTGCTTCCATGTTCAGAGAGGTTTATCTTGTAAAAATGTAGATATCCTCAAATGCACAATAAACTGTTAATTACCTCCCAGACCATACTCCTCACTCCCACATCCTTTCACCAAATTGATAACAAGCCTGCCTTCTGCTTACCAAATACACAATTAGAAACCCACATCGTACATCTGCTCAGTCTGCTTCAATAAAGACAACATTTTAGAGGAACAGCTCCCATATTATCATTCAGAACAAATACGCAAAATTAGCAGCATACTCCAAGATCTTTGCAGACATGATTCCATTTTCTGTGATGGAAAGAGCCAATTTCAGAGGAAAGCAAGCAGGGCACTTGCCTGGGACCCCAGGGAAATGTGCAAACTCTCCAGAGCGCCTCTGATAGAAGAAAACCCATCTGTCGCGGGTCTCCAGTTCTCACAGTGCACAAATAACATGATTTCAGGGGAGGGGAGAGTGGATACCCTTATTTCCTTACACATGGTGCAGGCACTGAGGAGGGGGAGAGAAGGGTAAAAGGGTCAGAGGGCAGACTGACTAACTCACATTTTCTTTTCAAGGTGGGACTGATGAACTCAGCAGCACATCTTTTGGGTTGGCCATGCAAAACTTCAGCTCATTTTGGTATGCTGTAACATACGCAGTAGGGACAAGATTCTTGGCAAGCAGACGAGAAGAAATAGTGCTTGCTGACAAAACTTCGGCACACACAAATCATTGCATACAGCTATATATGCCCTTAAACACATTACTAAACTGCACTTACAGAGGGATAAACTTTAAATAGTAAGCTGTAGTAATGCAATGCAAAGCTTACTGTAATGCAGTAAGCTTTAAATACTCAGCTGTAGAGGTGTGTTTCCTCAGAATGGGGTTATCTGAGCAAAAGTCCCCATCTCAGGGTCTGCATACAAAAAGAAAGAGTACCATTTACTTACTGCATAGGCAATCATTTACCTAGAAAGGTCACAAAAGCTCCAATTTAATTAGCAAAAGCCAAACTGGAAGGATTAGACTCCAGAACACTTTGATCGTGACTTTGGTCCCACTGACTTTCAGACAGATTATCCACACACACTCAAAAAAAACCCAATGAAAAAGAAAAATCATAATCAGTGTTCCAGAGACCCAGTGGGAAATCCTGGGCATGATTTCCCTGCCTAGTTTTTCATTTCACTTACCCTTCTATAGCTGGTGGTATCTATTCACTACCATTATTCTTTCTGCTTTAATTTGAGCTTGGAGCCTTCTTAAACTGATTTTATGCTTACTTAAGAAACTGTGTTCCTTCCAGCAACAGATAGCTTTAACTGGGAGCATTTCCCCCAATGATTTTTTAATCTTCCTACCCTTGACCTTTCAGTTCAAAATATTAAACAAATCACAAGCTATAACTCGTATTTATTAGACCATTAAAAGCCAAATGCACCTTGTCCCAGAAGCTAGGTAGGAAAAGGGGAGCCCAAAGCAAGAAGGACTAGATAATTACAATGTAAAATACCAAACACAAGTGAATCATTCTTGTGACATTTTCCATTCTTGTTACAATCTTTGTGAATATAAAAAGAGACGTTGGAAACTCCATTCCTCATACCCAAACTTCGTGTGATTTCAGTTATATGCTACATTACTTTGAGGTTTTTCAATATTTGCAAGCTAGAGCAGCTAGCCATTTCCCTAAATTTCTGACTGCAGACTCAACAACCCATGGGAAACAAACAGAAAGCCCAACTAATGGATGCATATTTCTTAAGAAGAGCTGATGTGATACCTGGCTGCTGAGGAAAGCATTTTAAGACCAAAGTCCAAGTCCCCAGCCTTTATAAATGCAAAGGTATGGAAAAACTCACACCGTAGCTCTTCTGCACACCATGCCCATTAAAAGGCAGCACACAGAAACCCAACACATCAATTATCTAGGAAAAAAGCTCACAAACTTCCAAGAGCAAGAGGTGTAAGAACTGCACCACAACTGCAAGACTTGGCAGCATTGATGGTATTTTACATGAAGAAGCTACTAGAAGAACAGGACAGTTTCTGGTGATAGATACAACAGTGGTTTCCTTCCATTTCTTCCAGTGACTATGTTTCAGATAAGAAAACCCACACATTAATTTACCTTTCCATCATCTATTTTTAAGTTCGAGTGGGCTGTGGAGAGTTTGAAAGGGCCTCATGTATCAGTGTGCCAGAGATACTTCCATGTTCAACACCGCTGAATAGCACCATCCATTCACACGCTTCTGCTCAACCACATTCCTATATGAGGGGCTGCATCACACTGACATGAAAAGCTAAATTTTGAGCTGTTGTCCTAAAGGCAAAGAGCACATATTGGTGAGGAAGAAGATGACAATGTTCAAGTACAAGTCAAATATATTTAAGTGTAACTTATGAGTACAGAATCAGAAAGTGAGAATAAAAAGTATTTAAGGAAGGCCTTTACTAGTTATTTTTCTTTGCAGTGGAAGAACCACAAACTTTCTCAGAACTCATGCAACAGCCAAGGTGATGAAGAGCAGATGCACAGGCAGTGGCTGAGTATTTCACCCTTGTCTGGCAGAGAAAGGTCAGCTAACATCCTGGTACGGCCTACATTACAGCAGGAAAGTGAAAACTCTTCTTTTGGCATGTTTCTTAGCCGAAGAAAGTTTCATGAGGTTTACTGTTATTGCTTGTGTTATTACTACTGGTACCTTGACAAAGGCATTAAAAGACAGTGAAAGGGCTCATAGGCAGGGAGCTTCCAAGCAACATTTTCAGTTGACCCTTCACTGCATGAAACCCATTCTTCTTAGGAGACCTTTTGGCATTCCAAGGTTACCAAGTTTTACAGCCGATCCCCTGTAATAAGGTGAAGACAACAAACAATTTGCTTCTAAAACAGCAAACTCAATATTACTTTCACACCACACCATTAAACACACATTGCAGCACTGCCTTGGTCTCTGCTAACAGTCATAAAGAGATCTCAGATATTTCCTAAGAATCAGGTTACAAAAATGTAGTTGAGGCACATGCAAGGACATAAAAATTCCAGTGAGATAAAAGCATCCCTGTTTACATTGCAATTCTGCTTCATTAGACTCAATGTCGTTTCATTATATTCAATGCCATTTAGTTTTGATGTTCATTTCAAGGCTGCTTATTTATACCAAATAAATAAGCAGACTGGGGGAAACAACAAAAACTGTTTTGAATGCAATGTTGAAATGGGGTTTAATATGGAATGAAATATATATCTATTGTTCTAGTTAAGAAAGTATCACTGTTCGCTTACATATCTACCATACAAACTCTATCCTAAAACCAAATTTGGCTTCAGATATCTGACATTAAATCCAGCACGCAGAGAGACTCTTGGCTGACGCTGCTCAGAGGCTATTCAGAATAGAGACATTTTTTCCCCTATTTGCACACACTTTCTGCTAGGTGAGATTCACTCCTGTTTAGGGCTTTAAAGAAATTGGGGTGTTGCCCCCCCCAAGATCAATTTCACTTACTAGAATTAACAAATACAACCATTTGATGGCAAAAAAAGCCAGGGGACATGGGCTGGTACCTTTGAGGCAGAACAGACTCCGCGCTACACTGTAAAACAGCCTACTTTCTTGAAATGCTTTTCATCAAATTTCTTATACACAGCAGCACAACCCCGCTAAGGGTTTACTTTTTCATTTTATTGTAAGCTATTTAGCACATCTTGCTATAGGGTTTCTCTGAAAGTGCATAAACTTATTTTAATTGTTCCCAGTGCTGACACCCATTTAATTAAATGATAGTACTATTGCAAGATTTATTATACAGAACCAGAGACTTTTCAAAAGCAGCAATGAAACATATAATAGATGTGTCACATTTTAAAAGCCTAATTAAATCTATTGTTTCTCTATGTCCTCAGCATGTCTCTCAAGTGTAAGATACAATTTTAAATGGCTGAGATGTTTATTTCAATAATCATATGAGCCACATCCACATTTAAGTTGGTTGCTCCTGGCAAAGTGAAAAGAGTATTCAGTGTGTACGTGGTGGGGCACCGAATATAACTCAAATAAAAAGACTGAAAATAAGAAGTTGTGTTTTGCTTTTTGTTGCTCTCATCTGATGTCCTTGGATGGGAAAGAGAGCTGAACCAGGCTTAGGGAGGCAGGTGGAAATCTAGTCCCTTTCCCTCCCAGTGGATACAGCTTTTCAGGATTTTTCTCCCAAAACCTGAGCCTGATCACCACAGATATGAACAGGGGGGAGCTGGAGAACCAGAGAGCCTTCCAAGGCAGCAAATCAGTGAGGACAGCAGTGGGTGCAACATCACTGGCATTAGCAAGGGAGCAAGAGCAGGCACACTAATGCTTTCTTTCAGGGATGCCTCCTGGGGCAAGATGCTCTGCAGTGCCCCTTCCTCCAGGATGTACCTCATAAATAAAAGCCCTTTGTCTGGAGCTGGCTGGGACAGCAAGGGGAGTTGGCGTTTTGGGTTTGGTTTTTTTTAACCACCACGTGCCTTAGCTTTCAGATGCCAAGAAGAAAAATATTTCAGTGATTATTAGAACAGAGCCAGGTAGGATTTTCCAAAGTGCCCAGTATTAAGCAGACTCTGCTCTCAAAGACAGAAGCTCCCAGTACTTGCAGGGGTAATTAGGCTCCAGTCTGCCATTCCTAGAGAAATTCCCCTTCGTCCTTAATCTCGAAACAGAAGATATGTGAAACATACCAAAAGACAAGCTGAACTCCAACCAAGATGAAGTATTTCAGCCCATGAGACCAAACTCCTTTGCCCCAGCAGCATTTTAGCAGCAGAGCAGACTGCCAGGCTTATTTCAGAGTTGTTACTGCCATGATCAGAATCCCTGCATTTCATCCCTTCTGCATCATTACCACAATCACAGCTGAGTTTTAAGGGCAATCAAATATTGCAAGTCTCTAAAAACGAGAACAATAAGAGGCACCAAGAGAGGTAAATTCCCTTAGAGATCATTGGAGATAATCTTAAAGAAGAAAATTCAGTATAAGCTAGATACCAAATGTAATAACTCATGCAAAATACCCTCTGAGGGAGCATTAGAGCACAGTGGTTATTTAGTCTTTGGCATCTATAACTTTTTACAGTAAAGAATATATTATAATTATTTAGTCTTAAATAAGTAATCACTTTTTTCCTGCTTTAATATTCTGAAAACAATTATATTACTTAAGGTTCATTAACTGTTTCCAGCAGAATAACCAGCTTTATTTAATTAGCTAGATGAAGCTTTTTAGTTACTTTCTTTCTTTCCATCACTGATTAAACATTAGTTTCAGAAGATTAGCAGCTATTTTCTTCCAGTCAATATGCTCCCTAGCTTGTAATCTTTTGAGGAGGAAAAAGACCATGGTAAATCAAACTGAAATGCTATGATTACTTAGAGAAAACATCAATGAGAAATGGGGTTTGCTGACCTCCTTCATTCACTATCCTGCCCTTAGCAGTAGAAATAATGAAATGCTCAAAAGCAAAGTGAAAACTACTTGTAAGTGAACAGGTTCTTTTGCCATACCTTCTGTTATTGAGCAAGAACTGTGCTCTGGCTAGCCTCAGAGAGACACTGGCATGAAATAAGTATAAACCTATTGTAATATATCAGCTGTGTATTCCACTCACCTAGCTTTGCTGGCAAAGCACATCATTTCACAGGTTGAAATATGAGCTCTCCCCATCAAATTCCAGCATGGGGAAATTACCATCACATTATGGGTATTGAATATTCAGGATTTATTCTTTTCCTTAAAACTAACTTCAGGCAACTTCTGCAGCAGTGAATGCTCCATGTTTTCTGTACAAGTGGCAAGGAAACCTTGCCCCTGTATGCTTCAGCTGCTCAAAAAGGACAGAACATAAAAGTTCTGTACATGTGAGTAGAACATTTTGAAAAACACAGTTCCATTTCAAGCTCTCTTTCAAACTTAAACAGGGGAGATTTAGGTTGGGTATAAGGAAGAAATTCTTTACTGTGAGGGTGGCGAGGCCCTGGCACAGGTTGCCCAGAGAAACTGCGGCTGCCCTATGCCTGGCACTCTTCAAGGCCAGGCTGGACAGGGCATGGAGCAACCTGGTCTAGTGGAAGGTGTCCCTTGCCCACAGCAGGGGGCTGGAACTGGCTGATTTTTCAAGGTCCCTTCCAACTCAAACCATTCTGTGTTTCTATTCTACACGATACACTGTAAGAAAAGGGTGGTGAATAGGAAGCAAATGGCAAAAGCAAGGAAGAAAGCACCTTGGAAACGGGTGCTCTCTGCGTCTTTACCAAAACCACCACCTAGGAATATTTTTTATCAATAGTTTCCAGTCCTATTGACCAGTTGCTGCAGCCATTAGCCACTTTCGCCTTGCTGAAAGCCATCTAACCTCCACAGTGCCAAAGATCTGGACTATGAAAAACCAAACCACCCTGGGATGCCAACAAAACTTCTACTGCATTAAGAAAATCAACACCTTCATAGAAACAAGGTCCAACCACGCCAGCTCTCAACTACCATCTCATCTTAGATTTTAGCAAGAAAAAAAAAGACCTCCACGTTTACAAAGCCTAAAAACAAGCATGAAATTTTACATTATTTCTTTCCCTACTGAAAGGAGCAGTGTCTCAGCTTCTTTTGTCTGTTAAGTTTTGTGCCCTTCACAAATCGCATTTGCCTGAAGCAGCAAAACCAGAACTTTCATCTGTCCTTGCAGCACATTCCCTTGGAAGCAAGCATAGCCAAGAGAATGCACATGCCTACTGCAGACTTCAGAACACTGCACTGTTTTGATGTGCCGCAAGTTTCAGGTAGTGGGTTAACAGGGGATTCGTGACTGGTATATAGGGTTTTGGTGAGAGCATAAATCTATTTCATTATGAATAATAAACATCTGAACTGAAAACCCAAATGATTTTAACTGAAAATCACACATTTCTATAGATTGCAATTTTTAACTATTATTCGTTGTTACCTATTCTGTGCTCAAGGCTTTTTTTTCTGCTTATATTGTAGAAACACAGATCTAAACTGTCAATTTCATCAAAGATCTCTTTACATTCCACAACATAAAATGACTTTACTGCAAACTACATCTACACTTCTTATGAGGTCTTTTATGACTTGGGTATAAAGAAACAAGCTTTAAGGCAGACCCTCTGCCTGTCCCCATTTTGATGATAATACGCTTGACTTGCAAAAAGCTGCAGATGTGCCAAACAGCCAAAATCAAATCGGAGAGTAAAATTCTAATCGCTATTATTTCTGCTTACCAGTTGTTACCATGCTATTTTTTGCTTGTTTCATGAGCTACCAGCTACCATGAAGGCCATCTCTGACCTGCTCTGGTGCATAGATGGATGAGGGCAAGCCCTGCTCATAGCATTCAAGTCAAGCATCTCGGTAACAGAGAACCAGTTCTATATGAAGATACATATACATAAGAAAGATAAATGTAATAGGAATGTCTAATCCAAATTCCTACATGGCACATGCAATGAATGTTCACATAATTGTTCAGGTTTTGGAAAGCGCCTTGCTTATTTACAGTCAATACCCAACCAGCTGACAGCTAGGATTCAGACACCATTTAACACAGCTGTCAGTATAGTTGTTTACATGATCTCTCTGAGCATTATATACATTATCACAGTGGGCAAAATCTGCCTAGAACTCAACAAAACATGCCCACCTATTGTCTGGGTATTGTAAGAAGGATGAAAGAGACATCAAATCATTTTTCTTTTTTAGGCAAGTGATGGGGTCACAAAGCAAGAAAAGATTTCAGCCTCTCCTTTCCTCCCTGCATAAGCAGTTACAAAGTTAGAGACAAGCCTTTACAAAGGAAGGATGCGATGTGGGCTTCTAAAGAATGAGGGAAAACTGTTAGCAGGTGGCACTTCAGTTCCTGTATTCCAAAAGCAAAATCAAAGCTGGAAGGTAACTTAAATTCTGCCTTTGAAGCAAAGTTTCTCCTTTAAACATTATACATCTAGGCAGGTTCTTGCCATTCCCTCCAAGAACAATGCTATTGGGGTGCCTTCAGTTTTATTAAGCAAAATGGTAGAGCCACAGATTCTTCAAGATTAAAGCAAAGAGATTGGGGCTTGGTTTTTTCTTTTAACCTGACTGACAGTATTAAGCAGGTTGTTCCATTTCCCTGTCCCTCAAAACCTGCTTGGCAACAAAACTGGAGGATGAAGCTGATAGCTCCAAGTCGGATATAGCACTGATATTAGACACCAACTTCATTGACTCTGGCAAGTTGGTCCTGCCTCCCACAAGAAACTTGCACCAAGAGCAAGCTCACTGCTGCAGTTTGGCCAGTCTGTATGAAGAGCTCCTCATTAAGCAAATGGGCCCCTAACTAAGGGGTACAACTAAGATATTGAGTCAGCATTAACTGGCAAATAACAGTCTGTTACTGACTCTAACCCCCTGCAGACTTCCAAAAATCTCTTTCAAAACCTGTGGGTTTGACAGCCATTTCACAGACGCTACTTCCTTCCAGCTCCAAGCCTCTCTGCTGGCTCTGTCCTGCTTTTCTGTACTTTGTGGGCATATCAGAGCTGAAAAAGCACTTGCTCTAAATTTCCTAATCCATGCCCATTGCCAGTGACTTTTTTTGTTCCTTTTCAGCACTGTCTTCCCGATTGACTAAATGACAGATCTTTCAACAGCTGATGTGTTTTTTGACTTGCCATTTACAAAATAAGCCTCTAGTCCTTACGGTCACAGAGGGGAGTTGGGAGAGCAGGGACAAAGCAAACCCTAAAAGCTGAAGAGTAGAAAACAAACTAAAAAAATCCTGACATGTGATTTGCATGAAAGCTTCATGTGATTTTTAACTGACTGGGACTCTCAATCTCCTCAGTCTGCAGACTCATGTCAGGTTTTGGCAATACAAAACATTATTACAGTCGTTGTCCTCCCCACCCCATTCACTGTCCAGCCAAGCACAACCACACTGGCTTTCTAAGCTGACCCACCGGAGACAGGCAGCCTTGAAGGCTGTTTTAAAACTTGTATCCAAGTCCAGTTTTCACCTTCTCTTTTAATTAATCAATTAAAATTGCTTTCCAAGACATTTGTATAGCATCCTGCAATAGGCTTTCATTACATTTTGAGGATTTAGGATTTTCTTTCCCTGATATCTGTAGTTCTGGACTTTTTTTAATCTGTTCCATCTGTAAAGTGCAATGAATTTCTGTTAGGCTTTATAGTGACTGTCCTCCCAGTTTAAATCTTCCCAGAAAACCTGTTTACCTGTGCTTACTATCCATGTTGTGCTGTAATAAGTCACTTAAATGGACTTACAATTTGGCTGTAAAACATCAAGAGATGCTGACCAAGATGACTATTATA
Organism: Amazona ochrocephala; assembly: GCA_039720435.1. NCBI lineage: Eukaryota > Metazoa > Chordata > Aves > Psittaciformes > Psittacidae > Amazona > Amazona ochrocephala. The sequence continues at coordinate 117,719,019 of CM077878.1, read as the reverse complement.
AGCAGGAAGCTCTCAAGTTATAAACATTGTCCTCTTGTATTAAATACATTATAAGGTTAGATGTCTTATGCAGTCAGAGGCAATAAAGGAGGTTCTTCCTATAATCATCAGTATACAAAGTTATCCTGAATATGACAATATTTTGAACCCGGCAGTGGGCCTGATTCTGAGTTAAAGACCTCATTATGGTTCCTCCTGTTTTCTATCGAAACAAGTGAAAGCTGAGTACGCCTTGGGAGCTGAATACACGTGGGTTATATATTGCAAAAGCTTTGGATAATATTATGGATATGATATCTTTCCATAGAGTGGAGTTACCACATGTGGCACCCCTCTTCCCCCAGCCTCTAGAATATCCAAGCATAGGCCAGGGCATTATCATAGTAGCTACTTTCAAAACCATGACATAAAACTCTTGAAATGGATGGCACAAAAGAAATAGTATTACCTCTAGTTCATCTACAGGCTGATTGAGCCTCCAGACAACAGAATAAGAATAGGTACTTTATTAGGTGCCTCTCTATCCCATCAAATGTTAACTGCTTGTCTCTGCTTTCAATGCCATTTGCTTCCTGTGCCAAGGTTATTTATCTACTGCCTCTTTAAGGTTACTGACCAGCAAGCTCTGCACCCTTACAGGTCAGCAATACCACGTCTTAGCAGCACAACCACCTAAAGCATACACTTCCGTGCTTTCTCCAGTAGAGACCTCATCTCAAACGGGGAGTCTCCAAAAGTCACTATGCGGTTCTCCCTGCAATTCCATCCCAAAACTTTGCTACAGGACTTGCAGAACTAAGCAAAAAAATGTCCCAGCTACAGTTAAGCTGCTGGAGAACCAAGGTCCCTGCAGTCTGTGCACACAGGCACTGACCCACAAACCATTTCCTCTGCCTGATGTCTCTACCCATTAGTTCCTATCCACACTCCCATGAGCTCAGAGAGATCTGTTTGTACAGCACTTGAGTACGTCAGGTCTGTGGCCCATACTGGCTGTTCCCAGGCACAAGTGTAACACAGATTGTAAAGAAATCATTAGCAAATCAAAGGGAAATAGAAAAAAAAACCCCAGCTTTTCACCCGAAGACAAGAGCTTTCCCCACACTTCTTAACTTCTACTTGTACAATTACCACCCCTTGATTTCATTTCATCATCATGGGGCATTTTCCTATTTGAAATTGTTTATTAACCTGAACCAATTTTTTACCATGTATTTACATTTAATCATCTAGCAAGCCTGATTATCTTGAGCACTAATAATAATCAACACATTACTAACATCACTTTACTTTTAAGCCATGTGACTAAACATTGCAAATTAATTCCAAGTTAATCAGTTTCATTAGCTATGCAAATATTTCTTTCGCTTAAAGCATTCAATCAGATTTAATGTGCTAAGAAAATATTCATTGGGTGTTTATGCAAACCATTCTTGCTTTCCATTAATTGAGGCATGTTACTCTGTGGGGTCTTCATGCAAAATCAAAAACCTGAGAAGAAACTGTTAAACTTGTGCCTTCATTTGCAACTTTCATATTATGAGAAGATTTGAAGGCAAAAGGAAAAAAGAATTCAAGTCAAGAAATCACAACTTCCCCCTTAACACAATTTAGAATGGATTTAAATGCACTTATATATAGATACATCATAAATGTTGTCTCACAAGATCACTGTGGGGGTTTTTTTACTGCTAGAGTAGTAACACTACATCATAGTGTAGCGTACAAGCATGATCTCACTCACGCCTTAACTCCAAAGTATTTCAGTTTAAAGTGTGAAGCAAACTTACTTAAGAGAGCTGAGGATGCTAAGGTGCAGAACTATTCCTTACAGAATATATAGATGTGCAGTCAGAAGACAGTTTGCAAGAAATTATTACCCTAGACTAGTTGACCACTCCTTTAAGCTTATTTGGGCACACATTTCCTTTGCACCAGTGGATGTTTTGCCTATGGAAAAACACAAGTATCAATGTCACTGAGTAGGAATTTCAGAATCTGGCCTACTGGGCAAAGGGATCAGGTAATAAAAGTTGGATTTGACTGCTTTATCTGGAGAGATGGAAGATGAGAAATACACCCACCTCATGTGGCAGCTTCAACAAGTATTTACTTCTTCAGTAGAACTTTGCAAGACAGGAGCTGTTACTCCATGGACCCACAAACACACAAGTAGCTAATATTTACACCATTCATCTCCTTAAACTCAGTGGGATTAATACACACAACTAACTTCAGTCCTGTGAGCACACTCAACTTGGTTTTCATGAGACTGCTCACATCCATGCAATTCCAATAACTGAAAGACATTCCGGACATCAGGGATGAATTAAAAAAGAAAAAGGCAATCACTTCCTATCATCACAGTATTCCTCTGAGCAAATACTCAAACTCAAATAGTTTAGAATTGAAATAATTCCACTCCTTCAGTTTTTATCCATCACAAATTGAAGTATTCACATTTCTTTTTTATACTGAGCCCCTTACTTTAGCAGAACACAAATCCATACAAAGGGCTCATGGGTGTATAAACAGTATCAAATTCTTCCTTCTTCTTTTAGGATTTGATCAAACAGATAATTATTTATTTAATAAAGATCAGAGCAACAAAGCTTTTTGTTTTTTCCTTTTAAGAGACCAGTCACTACTTTCTCCAGTTTCTCAGTTACTCATCTAAAAACCATGCAACTCAAAAATAATGAGGAAGGGTGTGAAAAGGAAAAGGGACTATCTTGACCTCTATGTTTTTCACAAACAAGAGATGTGTTGAATGAATTTCATCTGTGGGGCTACAGCACTTACATAAGAACTCACAAGCAGTGCATCCTGTTCCTGTTTAGTTTAACCCAAAGCTGCCAAAGTATAGGCTTAAAGCAACCAACATCCTATACATATCACTATATTCAGCAGCCACACCAAGAAATACCCTCATGAGAGCAAAGACAGATCAGGATCCTGCGGCCAGCATGCCCTTGGGAAGGGACATAACACACCTGAGAAAGCAAAGAGAAAAAGGAAAGTATGGGAAGCTCCATGAAATGTCTTTCGGGTATTTCTCTCATTTATATTCTTCTTCTTTATTTATTAACTTGAAAACACTCTCCTCTCTAGCAGCCACATGTACAGTCCATAACTAACTCTGAGCCAAAGGGAATGAGGGGGAGACAGGAAAGTTGAGCCAAAGGGTGCTTGCTGTGTGATCTGGGCACACAGCAACTGCTGGCTGGCAAAGCCAGAGTGCTTCCAGGTTTCCCTTCATACATGCCTCATCTGTGCAAGGGTGAGCCAGCAACAGGCACAGCAGAACTGCATCAGACCTACAGCTGAGGCTGCTTTTGGCCTCCTGAGCTTGCATGTGAAGGTAGAGGAAGGCAGGGTGAGTACAGGCAAAGGAAACTGAAAGGAGTAAGAAAGGAGACTGTGCACGGGCTGGAAATAGTGAGAAAAAACACCTATAGACGCCAGGGATGTGGGGTAGCAGTGCCCATTTGCAGTGGCCAGGCAGCAAGTGCACTGAGAGAGCTCCACTAACCTCAGAGACCTTCTCTTCTGAGCATCTTAGGCTGGCAGGGCCAGGGAAAGAGCAACAGAACTGGATCAAGCTGAAGCACGCCAAGGCAAGCTTTCCTGGTACAAATGCAAGGGTTGCTTTTTTTTGTTTGGGGGAGGAGGGGAAGGGGGTTGAGGGAACAGTAACCTCTCACAACTCAGAGGAGACCAAGGGACAGGATCTGGGGCACATCAGAGAAGGCACACCTGAGAGGCTGTACATAGGAGAAGAGAGATCAAGAAGGGCAATTGGATAATCCAAATTAATGTACAGAAGTAGACAGTCCCAATCCAAGCAGATAAATAAATAAACAGAAATGCTGCACCAAGATGTCATCTGCAGCCCTTCCCCACATCAGTGGGCTTCGGTGAGGTGGGCCATTACCCAAGGACTCACTTTAATCCTCTTTTGGCTGGTATTCAAAGAAAACTCCGGCCCTGATAACCCTGAAAAAAAACCCAAACCTTCTTTTCATCCACAATAATCTGAATTTAGTAGAAGAACAAGTGAGAGCGTAGCCTGATAAGAAAATGAGTAGTCAAGCTCCGTATGATCACATGGCATCTGCTGGGCCTGGGAGTGGGACAGTGCCTCCCATAGCCCCTCAAGTGACACCCAGCACCCTCCTAGCCCAGCACTCACTGACACTTCCTTAAACATCAACATCAAGCAGTTTGCCCTAACTTTCTGAAAGATAAACACAAATGCTTCGTGTACCACGAAGAGCGAATTAAGGAGCTGTTACCATGTTACTCTACAGCCATAGCAAGCTTGTGCCAGGAAAGTTTTGCCATTGCCTTCCACAAGGGAGAGAATCCCTTTGGATGCTCACACAGCACCTACCTAGCATTCCATCTCACTGCTAAACAGGGGAAGTAATTATGCAAGGGTCACTCAAGAAATAGCAGTAGAGTAAGTGATCAAGCCCTCATTTGGCACTAACCCAAAAGAAAATAAAATCCATACAAGAAGTCCTGACTTTCAAGTGTGCAATCTGAGAAAGCAAAGGAAACAGTGAAGTAAGCTGGGAAGAAAGTGCAGGGATTATGGAAACTTCTTTTATCTTTAAATCAACAAATACCTAAAATTCCCCTTTCAGCTGAACAAGAAAACTTGCAGAGAAGTGTCCCAGACATAACTGGCAGAATACACAACTTAGAAGAATATTAGCAACAATAAACAAAGGGAATGGCAGTAACACCACATCAGCAAAGACGCTTCAACTAATCTGAGCCAAAAATCATAGAGAAAAATAAAAGCAGGCAAAAGTGACAGTAACCTAAAGCACATGAGAAAAATACCTCTTACCTTCCTTTCTGCAAAACAGCAGCTTCCAGGAGCTCAAGCTCTGCTTGAACCAAGAGCTGCATTACTCTCCCAGAAGCTGAGAAACACAAATCCAAACTCCTCTTAGCACAGAAAAGAGGCCCAACCCCACCTCCCTTCCCCTTACAGGCAGCAGCAGTTATTCACCATGTGAAAACTCTTTACAATCAAGAACAAGTCTGCAAGTGTTTCTTCCTCACAGGTGATAGGTATAAGGGTAATCAGCTGTGGATCCTGAGTGGGTGAAGCTGTTTGCTTCTAGGAACTCCACCCTAGCATGAGCTGGGCTTTATCTTCATGCCTCTGCCAGAGCTCTCTGGCTTGCTCTGGATGGCCCTTCATACAACCTGCATCATTTGGGATTGCTTTTTTGGAGGTGTTTAATTTCTTCCATGAGCTGTGCAAGAAGCTTACAGACCAAACTTTAGAGACAGATGCTGCTATGCAGAGAAGTTTGGTATTGGCTCCAACTCTTCAACCTCAGGTGATACTAATAGCTTTTGCAAAAACACATCACAGCTGAGTGCAGGTAAGACATGGAAGAATTGGGGTCAGTCACCTCCTGGGCCTGTTCCCAAGCATTACGCTAACTCCTTATCAACACCAGTGAAGCACTACTCAAAGAAAAACAGAGGAGTAAGAGGTTAATCACAAATAAACTGGAAATGCTTGTCATTTAGAACTTGATTCTGATCTCAGTTTTGGTGCAACTCAAAGTGTCTTTCATTTTTCTTGTATTTCTGCCAGCAATCATTAGAGGGTTTTACAGAACAATCTTTCTTTAAAGCTACTAGGCACTGAATATGCAGGGAGAGAGTCTGGTTGCAAAGATAATTGAAAACATTCATCTTTCTGGATTTTGGCCTCACAATGTAACACACACACACATCTCCTCCATAAACATAATGTCTGTTCTAGCTCATTGCCTAAACAGCTGACAAACTCCATTAATCTGACGCTGAGTTGGGGTGGGAAGGGAGAAAAGAAGCTGTATATTTTGTAAGTTGTATAAGGACAAGCAGAAAAAGTTCCTACATGCTTTATCAGGATTAATGCATTTTTCTGACCGATGGCCAATTACACAACGTCCTGAACCCTTGAAGAGAATCACCCTTGGAAATATTGACATTGAAATAATGTAACCTTAGTGGATGTCAGTGGAAAAGGAAGCAAAGTGAACAAGCTAAGGATGGATAACACTTTCTTTTTGGAACGAACACTAAGATTTGTCTTATTTGCCCTTATAAGTCTACACTCTGATTCAAGAACTTCAACTTTCATGAGCTCCCAAAAAAATACATTAACAATCAACTTCATAACATTTAAGTAGTTTTTAATCAATAGAGTATGGGCAGTTCTGATTTTATAACAATAGATTGTGAGCTGTTGTTTTTACATAGGAACTTGTATTAACTATTAAACCAATATTTCATTATTGAAATTACTGCAGTCTTTTTAGACTCTCTCCTATCCATCTCTGCATTGTCAGAATCACACAAGCAGGCCTGTGTCATGTAGCAAGTGAAACTTGATGTAATTGCAGCCCTTTTGAACCTGAAAGGCCATGAAATACCTGAACCACAATCTCAGGATCTAGGCAGCATGCCATTATTTTTTCATGCAGTATTCAAATATCATGGGAATGGCAAAGTGTACAAACCCCAGTGGAATTTTACCAATCTGACTGCATCCAGCATTAAAATAAAAAATATCCAATCTCACTAGGACCATTGAAAAGAGATCAAGTATGCCATAGGTACCTTTTTTCCAGGGTGATGTGCCAAGGCAGAGTCAGTAAGAGCATACACACAGATAAAAAGAACAAGGTCGGGTGCAAAACTGCTTCTTCCCTTATGAACTTCTGAAGTCACATTTTTATCTCATTTGCAGTGATGTTAAGCCAGAGTTCAATCAAATTCAAATTTATGCTGTTATAAATGAGAGCAGAAGTTGGCTCTTAAATTATAGCAGCTAAGCACAACAGATTTTGTTTCCCTTGGAGTGTTTTTAAGTTCCTGATAAAGAGACAGCTTTTATGTCTGTAATAATCCCCTCTTCCTGAATTCAATGAGGTAAGCATCAAACACACACTCCGAAGTGCAGGGCTTCCTTCATTTCTCATGGTGGCTTTAATGTATTTTAAAATAGTTTCTAAATCAGCACATAATACATGCTAAAAGTGACAGAGGAATCAGGCTCAGACCCGATTGTGAATGGATGTACCACCCTCTTTTGACATTTCAAGACAACAGACGAAAGATAAATAAGAATGTGAAAGAAAGTCTTTGGAAGAGGGGCTGAAAAACTACACTGTACTTAATTATTGGATTTGTGATACAACTGACATAGCGATTACTGGATCAAAGACCATGGGTTTTGCCATCTAGAGAAAAAAAGCTTGCAACTCATCCTACTTCAAACCTTATCCAGCCTTAAGGCTTTTGCTGTGCATCGTGTACATGTATAAAGTCACAGCCTGCCTTTTCAGCTCAGTGTCCCTTCCAGGCACTCAGACCTTCTTGCAGACAAGGAGCCTCACCAGTCTCATTTAACACCCGCAAGTGTATAATTATATATGGTTACAAATAAGTAAGACTCAACTGGTGCATCAGAGTACTAAGACTATGGCCCAAGTGAGAAAAATCCTACCTCCTCTAATGCACTTCTACCCTCCACAGTAGCTCTGGTCCCACCACTGGGACCCCAGGGTTAAACCCTCATTGCACTCATGGCCTCCACATAAAAACACATAGTGCTCACAAGACGGTCACAGTCCTCTAATTCATAAAGACATATGTACTAACCGTATGACATCATATTAATGAAGAACAAACAAACAGCTCCAGCAGTACATCAAAGGCATGCCCACTAAAGCAGAGTTACACTCACAAACACCCAGCCAGAGCCAGACTCTTTTCCAGCTGCTGGTGGAGCAGCCACGGGCCTTTTTCTCTCTCAGCATCCTTCCTCTAGGCTCTACTGGAGGTAAATCACAGGTTTATATGCTCTGGCCAAGGCCCTTCCAAATAATTTAACAATTCTTTTTATTTTGTCAGGAGCTGCCACAGACCATAGCACAAGGCTGGCAACGAACTGGCAAGAGAGAATTAATTATTAAGTAACAGGCTAAACAACAGAGACCTGCTTTGTATAGCAAGCTCTCCTATTAATCAGTATTTAGGAGTATGGATGTTGTCCAAAGTTAGTTACTACTTACTGTTTTGTGACTATAGTGACATATTTTTTACTAATGTCTTTACAAACACATATCTTTTTGGAGTTCTGGGCCTGGTTAAGGCAAAAGACAGCAAAACATTAAATATGTGATAAAAAATGAAGTAATTGAAAGGAACAGAAGGTTTGTGTTCAATTTGAAGCAGTATTTGACTAAGCTGTCTCAATCTTTGTCAGCTCTAATTCAGCTGTAAGTACCATAGTTCAGCATGTTGAGCAGTATATTAGCAGGGCTACAACTATTCTGGGATGTTTTGGGCAAGGCAAAGTTAATCTACAGAATAGAAAATAATAAGGCATTTTGGGTTTAGTTCACTGAACAGTGCACAGAAGAGCACTTCGGCTTTCCAATACCACAGGGAAAAAACCCACAAACCAGACAGAAAGCAGCAGTTCCTCTGTTTTATATGGTAATTCAGTGAACAGTGTGAAGCACCTCAGAGCTGGGCACAAATTCATGTGATGCCATACTGCCTATTACATTGTTCTTGGTACAACACCTACCCTTAGGATGAAGTATGCATTCAGGAACAATGGGATATGAATTATTGTTGCATTGTTATAAGTCTGTCTGCATGAAGGATCTGAAGACAAGAAAGCATAATTCATCATGACAGATGTGTGCAGCATCAGACGTTTCTAAAAGAGTTTGGGTGGAAGAAATAGTGGAGCATCTGCAGGCTGCTCTGCTCTTCAAGCAGAAAGCACAATCCACGGCAGCATACATGCCCACTGTTATCTTCTGGAAACTAGGAAAGCATATGCTACAGCAGATGCTGCACTGTGATTCTCTCCCCCCGCCTTGGACTCTGTTAAGGGTATTCAGCTAATTGTAACCCTGTAATTAGTTGTGTTCTGTGTCTCAAAAGCAATTTTTTCTACACATGAGCATTCCATTGGCACCGATTCTCCAAGGAACTGTAAAAGGCATGTAACAAATGGAGGAGAGCAAAAGGTGGTAAATTAGAATAACTGGCCTAAACTGAGTCTACAATGACTGCAAGTTCTGGGTCGCTCCCCATGAAAGCGGGCTGACAGGTTGCAGCCCTGCTCTCACATGTCAGGGTGAAAAACCTTGTACCAGCTCCTGCAAGCCAGATCTCTCAGTCCTTGCCCCATCAACCCCATGTTTCAGATCAGTGGGAAATCTGATGGAGGAAGGACTCACAGGGTCTTCTTGTTTATACTTTTCGCATGTGCAGAACAAACCTACAACCTGCAGCTGCAGCCCTGGCAGCTGTTACCACTCCTGTGACTCCTGAGTGTGGAAGGGCTCATGTACACTTCTGACCAGCAGCCTTGAGGCAAGGATTCAGGAAAGCATTCCAACATGTGTAAAGCAATCCCTCTGTCTGACAGCGCTCGAGCTGCACTGAGATGTGTGTTGTAGTTGGAGCTGGCTAGCTCGTGTATGAGCTGCAGTTTCATCTTCGGCAGTAATGCAAACATACTACAGGCTGTACAGGCATTTCTCTTTCCTTACCTGCTTGGCTTTTGCCTTCAGTGTTCTGACCTCTAAGTCACGTGCCAGTGGCCGTGAGGCATTTTGTGACTTAAGGCTCATTGAGGGTTGGATCTGTGCTGGTAACAAGAAAGATCAGAGAATTATAGAATGGTTTGGATTGGAAGGGACTTTTAAGTCCACCCAGCTCCAAAGCCCTGTCAGGGGCAGGGACACCTTCCACTAGACCAGATTGCTCCAAGCCCCATCCAACCTGGCCTTGAACACTGCCAGGGATGGGGCAGCCACAGCTTCTCTGAGCAACCTGTGCCAGTGCTTCCCCACCCTAACAAGGAAGAATTTCTTCCTAATGTCCAATCTAAATCTCCCCTTTGCCAGTTTAAAGCCATTCCACTTTGTCCTGTCCCTACCTGCCCTTGTAGAAAGTCCCGCTCCAGATCTCCTGTAGGCCCCCTGTAGGTATTGGAAAACTGCTTTGAAGACTCCATCAGTTAAAGCAGAGTGGATGATGCTGAAGGAAGAAGGCTGAGTCAATGGTAGCACTCTCGAGGACAGAGAAGCAGGGCTTTCCCACCTTACCTCCCTTGGCAAGATTTGGTTCCACTTTCTGATCTGGGTGGACACAGGTCACAGTGTTGAGGCCACTCCAGGTGAGCTGCTTAGCAACTGCTCACTATCTCCATCTCCCAGCTGCCGCGGAGAACACAGGGCTGCCCCTGGACCCCACACGTCTCACACTTTAGTCCTAAACACCAAACCCTGTAAAAGGTTTTATTATTTAATGCCATGATTTTAAAGCAAAAACTGTAAAAAATCATTTCAGGCAAACCCCACATTGTGCTGAGTCATTCCCTCCTTCACTCTTGGGATTCTTTCCTAGATTCACTCAAAGGCAGAGGTAGCTTTTGATAACATGTCCACACCCTTCTACTTAGCTTGCAAATACTACTCTGGGAAGCAATCATCTTTTTTGGTGGTTTGCTCCATCACTCATTATAAATAGGGTAACTGATTTCTAACTGCATCTTCTAGAAGCTATTGTTGTACTAATAAATAATAATAACAGCAACAGCAATAATGATAGTTAGGTGCAAAACAGTCTCCTACAAGATGAATGGACCTTTGGGAAGATAAGTAGTCCTGAAAACATGATTAGTACTTCCACGCAAAGGGTATAATTGATCATAAAGTAACGAGACATGCGCCCCGAAATGCTTCTCTTTGATGACTCTGGAGGCAAATTTTAATCCTTCATTAGCCATACAGAAGCTGTGCATAGAGCCATAAGAGTGCATCTGACAGGGTCATTTGTATCCCAAACATTCCCATACACTAACGAGGCTGCCATATCTGCACAATGAGCATTTATTGCATTAAGGCAAAACCAACGTATTTTCCCCCAGACACAACCTCTCAATAACACCAGACAAATGGGAGTTTCCATGGCCCACACCTCCACCAGCTCAGCTTTCACACAGCACAGTCTGATGCTGAGCTGAGCATGGTCTTTTCACCAATAATACTGGCCATAGAACCCCCTCTGAGAACGGAGAGCATCACTTGGAATCATAAAACGAATCATAATCTAAATCTGCCCGTCAGGTTAAAGCCATTCCCCCATGTCCTGTCACTACAGGCCCTTGCAAAAGTCCCTCTCCAGCTTTCTGTTCAGCCCCTTTAGGTATTGGAAGACTGTTCTAAGGTCTTCTCGGAGCCTTCTCCAGGCTGAACAAGCCCAGCTCTCAGCCTGTGTCAACAGCAGAGGTGCTGCAGCCCTCGAAGCATCTCCATGGCCTCCTCAGGATTCACTCCAACAGCACCACATCCCTCTTGTGTTATTGCTTCCAGAGCTGGACACGAGACAGCAGGGGGGGGTCTCACCAGAGCAGAACAGAGGGGTAGAATCCCCTCTTTCAACCTGTCTTCACATGTGTGCTCCCAATCCTTCTACCAGGGCACTCCAGCGACGGAGGTGGTTAAGGGACTCATGAAAATCAAACGAGAGGGCTTCTGCTTGCCAACTGTAGGCTTTGCACCCAACTTCACCACCAGCAGCACGCTGAGGAAGCACGGCCCCCGGGAAGCCGGGGGGGAGGGTGGGGACCAGGATTCGGCGGAGGGCGGCGAGCCCGCCCCGGGGCGGGGGCAGGAGGAGCCGGGGGCGCCGGCCGCGTCCCGCGGTGTGCGGGGGGCACAGCCGAGGGTGGATGCGCCCCAGCCATGGTCCCTGCGCTGCTGCCGCTCCTGCTGCTGCAGCCGCTGCTGCCCGCCGGGGCTGGGGGCCGCTGCCCGCCCCGTTGCGCCTGCACCCAGCGCGCCCTACGCTGCCCACCGCCGAGGCAGGGGGCGCCCCCAGCGCCGGCCCGCGCGTAAGTACAGCGGGGAAAGGGGACTGGGACGGGCGGATACAGGCGGACAGCGGGAGGGGTTTAAGCATCACTGACCCCGCGGAGGGGAGGAGAAGTGGTGGGGCGCTTGGGGCTGCGGTTTTCTTGGGCTCGGAATGCTGCCGGGGAGTTGAAAGCCCAGGCGCGGAGTTTTCTCCCCGGCAAGAAGATGCGCGTCTTTCGGGATGTTTTCTCGATGGGCAAAATGTGGTGCTCTCAGAACCGCGTGGCACCAGTCCCGGTGGCAGAGTGAAGCTGTCAGAACTTTCAGTCTTCTCCCGCAGAGGCAGGAGGCACAAGCTTTCCTGTTCCAAAACCAGCACCTTGTAGTGGCATAGTCAACTTCAAACAAACCCGATTGAAAGGTTGACATCTGGTCTTAAAGCTTCTGCCATTTTGGGGGGTTCTTTGCTTTTTCTTTCACAAATCCATCAGACTTCTTGCAAGTTCTTCTCCAAAAGCTTGTGCCGTTTAATGCCCCCGATATTAAAGCATCAGAATCCTCCGAGCAGGGCTTGTTGCCTCTTTCTGAGTTCCAACTCATTGACAAGTGAGTGGCCAATCTTTTTTCCCTCTCTAGTAACAAAAAAGCTGCTGTAAGTTTTGACTGGCTGTCTGGATTTCTGTAGGGTGATCCATCATATCTTTCTGCCCAATGCACCTCTGGGAATTCGGGTTAATTATAACAACAGGGAATCACAGGCATTCCCTTATCCCACTCCCACACCACACTCCAAGCTCAGGATCTAGTAGACCAGACCAAATACTTGATATAGGTAAGTATTCAAGTGTTGTTGGGTTGCTCATGGGCTCAATTACAGCACTGATCTAAGCAATCCTGGCATCAAAATACAAGATTAGGTGACCTACAGATAGCATAGCTATTGTTTCTAGGATCCCTCAGTTATCTGTGCATGACTTGAGAATGACATGAGTATGACTTACGCCCCTTTTGGTAACAAAGCCCGCGTTTTCCAATTTTCATCTGATTTGTTTGCAAATTTAACATGCTTTTGAAATGCCCCAGAGATGACACTAACCCTGATCTCCTCTTCCCTTTCTCCTTGGCTTGAGAATTGATAGGAGAAAGAAGCACTAATTTGTATTACTCTAGAGCTATGTGAATCATTCCTCCAAAGTCAGTTCTTAGAAAACTCTTTGTCCTGGTTTCTTTCTCATTTGATAGAATCACAGAATGGTTTGGGTTGGACAGTACCTTAAAATTCATCTAGCTCCAACCCCCTGCTATGGGCAGAGACACCTTCCACTAGACTAGATTGCTCCAAGCCCTGTCCAGCCTGGCCTTGAACACTGCCAGGGATGGGGCATTCCACGTTTTCCTGCGTTACCTTAGTGACAGAGAAAGCAGAGCCCATGGATGCTGGAGAGACTCTCCACAGTTATTGCAACAAGCATGTTTCTTCCCTGGTGTTTGTAACACAGGCAGAGCAGGCAGCGCATCAGTCACATCAAGGATCCCTGCAGTAGCAGAAACAAATGGGGGCTTAGTTTTTGCAGTGATTTGGCATGTTTATTAGGATGATGCACATCACAGCCCAGAGAGGCTACCAAAAGCTCTGAACTGACCTTCTTCTTTCCTTTTTTTGGTTTACTCTTTTATTTTTCCTTTTCTATCACCACAAGAATAAGTGACATCCTATCCTCAGTGGTCAGGTTAAGACAGATAATGGGCTTATGGCTGCTGCCAGTTACACTTCACTCAGATCAATGGGGTTAGATTACGGGTAAAAGTAAGAGAAGAATTTTTCCCTTCAAGCTTTAATAGAATATTTAATCTTTCTGATTGTGCACAAAGTCTGGCTATAGAAACCAACTTTACAATCGGAAAAGAGTTCAATCAAGATTCTGCTCAATACTCCTACAGAGAAAATATTTACACTCAGATATCAAAAAAATCCCTATTTCAGTCTGACTTTGCAGACATGTCCAGCTCCTTCATCTTCCCTCTCTCTTACTTATATGGCTTTTCCAGCTTTTTTAGTACTGATTCCCTCTCCTTCCATACTTTACCAGTCCTTTTAGCTCTCTTCTCCCACTGCCCAGCTCTGTGTATGAGAGGCAAAGCAAGAGAAAGTTACTTTTGTTCCTGCATAGCCACATCTGTACCTGTGGGCACCAGGGGAACTGCAGAATAGTGCTTGCTGAAGTCCTTATTACTACTATGGTCAGTCAAGAAAATAAACACCAATATGTAACTCCAGCTATACCTGAGTAATTCATGCCCTGATTCTGTAAGGAGCCATGCTTCCAAATGTACTTCTGATAATTTTTTACATCCCCAGTGTATACCCTGTAGGGAAATTTCAGCCATTTTTCTTCACCCAAGTTATTCTTGCCATGTCATATTATTGCTGGAAGAGTTTTCAAAATCATTAGAGTTCCGACAGGTTGCAGAATGATGTGTTTTATACAGTCCTGAATGGACCATATTTTTTCTCAGGCTCCTGTTTTTAATTTGGACATTACACAAACCCTATAGAAACTCCATTATCCAGACACCTTTTATGCCATTTTGGCTAGAGCAGCTATGCATCTCCTAGTCTCAGCAGAAAAATAATCTTTCACACACCATTATATTTTGAAACAAAACAAGGGTTTCCTTCTTTTGAAGTCTCGTATGTACTTTTGGGTTTGTTTTTTTTAGTGAAGTCTAAATGGATAGGCATCCAACTCCAGCTGTACAGTAATGGGCATTGGATACCTAATACCCTTCTGCCCCTTACAAAACCTCATTTCACAGTGAGGTTCACTTTGCTGTGCCTGAGTGTGTGCCCCTGTACGCAGGGCTTCTGTGGTAGGGTGAGTGGCACATCATTAAGCACCAAATTACCAGGTACCAAATCCAAAGGTCTGTGGCAAGAGCCTGAAGAAGTAGACAGTTCTACCGTATCTTCATTGGGAGCACATTTGGCTCTTTGGGGTTGACAGAGGAATTCTGTTTCAGGGCCAAACTGTCTTTCATAGGAGATAATGGATCAACCATCATCATCTAGGGGAAAGTACTCTTTAGCTGCTTGTGTAATATATCCAGCATCATATTTCGCATTTCAGGTAGATAATGCCTGATACACAGGGCATAAAAATAAATGTAAAGTGCCAACACTTTACAATGCCCCCACCCCAGAAGCTGATAAAAATCCTAGGTGGATGATGGGGTTTCAATGTTAATTTCTATCAGCATTCCCAATCCTTCCGAGTTAAGTCCAAGGGCACCACAGAATAAAAGTTTGCCACTCCCAGCAGGAGCCTGCCTTATGGATTCACTTTTTGGGCATTAGAAAGATGAGTAATCCTATAAAACAGAGAAATTAAAATATAACAGCCTTCTACAGCAGGATGACAGCATTGGTGGAGAAGGCTTTAAACTGAAAGAGGGGAGATTGAGATTAGACATTAGGAAGAAATTCTTTACTATGAGAGTGCTGAGGCCCTGGCACAGGATGCCCAGAGAAGCTGTGGCTGCCACATCCCTGGCAGTGTTCAAGGCCAGGTTGGACGGGGCTTGGAGCAATCTCATCTAGTGGAAGGTGTCCCTGCCCATGGCAGGGGACTGGAACTGGATGAGCTTTAAGGTCCCTTCCAACCCAAACCAGTCTATGACACCTATAATTCCTGATAGCACCTGCTTGAGTTTCGTTGTGAACTACCAAAGTCATGTTCAATAGCAAGGACATCACATGAGATAAGGCCTCCCTTTACTTGGCACTCCGTAAAGAATTAAGCCTGCAACAGGCACTTCTAAACTCTATCAACCTAAATGCTTATACATGTACACAGGCTGGATTGTGCTTAACAAGCTAGAGGATCTTCTTCAAAACGATGTAAGTATAGAGACATTCAAATTAAAACATTTCCCTTTAACACAGGCAGGTTTTCAGGTAAAAACTATGAAGGTAAAGTGGACAAGTACAGGGATGGAAACAATCACATTTTTGGTGAATTTAAGATATCTTTATCGATATGGAAGCATCTGTGTTTGCTACACCAGTACTCTGAGGATTAAGAGAGAAGGCTGATTATTAACTGCCTTTTTCCTTTGTTCTTGCTGTTTTGTGAGATGCTTAATGGGACAATGTAATGTTAATGCAGAGGAGTTCACAGTTCCAGCTATCAAGGTGAACTCACAAGAATGAAAAGCCAAAACCCAATGAAATTGAAATACAGAATGGATTGAGTGCCATGATGCAGTTTAGCTACAGTACGTGTTAAATGTTCTGGGTCATCCCACTTAAATTTAATCACATAGCTAAGATGCCAAAGCTCAGAGCACCATTGCCAAAGGCTTTCTGCAAGCAGCGAGTGGGTCACTCCAAGACATATGCTATGGGAATTTTACAGCTGCCACACTGCTCACAGGCACATTGCAGGGAGGTAGGAGGCTTTTCGGATTAATATTTTGATGTAATTAAAACCCAAGACCTGGTTTTAATTTTTGCACTTTCAGTTACATTTCTATTTCTTGTGTAAATGATAATACTTTTTTTGGCAGACAATTCCACAACAGGCATGTTTTGTTTTCCAAGGAACCCCAGCTGATGGTGCAGATGTGAGAAGCTGCTGCTGCCAGGGTTACAGAGCATTATATGTGAGGTTATTGCTCAGCTTCTACTTTTTACTTCTCCTTGAAGTTCTTTTCCTTTTGGCTGAGAACACTGAGTGCTATTGCAGGTTATCTCTACCTGTCTGTCCTCTCAAGGACAAATATATTTTTCCAGGCATTTAGTTTCATTTTTGATTTAACCAAACCTCACACACAATAAAACATGCCAGTGTCCATCTAGACGCAGTGGCATGAAAAACATATCCTTACAACACTCCTATTAGGTAGGGAAGGGTTGTTATTCCCAGTTTACTGACAGAAAATCAAGGTGCAAGGAAACTAAATGATTTGCCCTAAATCATACAGACTGTTCGGAACTTAGCTAGGAATTGACTGCCAGGTTCCTTAGCACATCTAGATTTGTAACTCCAAGACATACATATGTTTTGCAGCCTGCCACTATATTGTGTGGGCATGACACATGTATATAAAATACATATATATATTAAAAAGTTGATAAACATTTTTAATTGTCTTCATATAAAAGATTATGACAACAAAGGGGAGAAAAAAACATGTTATATGAATAGCATGAAAACATTTCAGTCAAAAACCTTGAGGGGTGGTTTTAGGGATGGAAATCAAATGTCTCTGACTAATTATAAAGCAAAATGGAGCAATTATCTGTCTGCATAGAGCTAACATCTTGAAATATGTTAAATATTTTCCTCTGGCCAGTATCAGGGAGAGTATGGCCATGGGTAGGTATATTGGCTGGTAAAAGTACTGTGATTCAGACATGGAGTAGAATGGTAAAATGCAGATCTGTCTCCCACACCATTATTAATTTCTCAGTTTGAGTAACTAAAAAATTAAGGACAACATATGCTTGCTTTTAATCAGCTAACCAGACTGATGCAACTCATTTTAAAACAGAACGATAAAGCCCACTGTATCAGGACTGATTTGGATTTCTTCTACACTTGTACACAGCCATACCACTGACACTGAATGCAGGGTGCCATGGTGCAACACTACAGGGATGCTGCTGGAGGAAGCAATGGTCCAGCAAATGCAAAGATACTGTTTTATAAAGAAAACTTTACATGGCAGCCACTCTTTCTGAGGAACTAACTTTAAAAAGCCTATAGCTTCCTTTGTGAATGTAGCTGCTCACTTCCATCAGGCTATTAAGTTTACTTACTACATTATGATTATTATTGATTTGATGGTGATTAGTCTCAAATTTATGCTGT
Source organism: Amazona ochrocephala (assembly GCA_039720435.1). Taxonomy (NCBI): domain Eukaryota; kingdom Metazoa; phylum Chordata; class Aves; order Psittaciformes; family Psittacidae; genus Amazona; species Amazona ochrocephala. The sequence continues at coordinate 117,701,243 of CM077878.1, read as the reverse complement.
TGAGGATCTGCCCCAGTATCCTTTGAATTCCATTTAGCTGAGATCAATGGTAAATGGATCAGGCCCCAGAGGTGCAAGGAACTGCAGGCAAAATAAAGTGGCAGTATCGTAGAATGGTTTGGGTTGGAAGGGAATTATGCTTTATTGGTGTTCTCCCTACCATAATGGTAAAATGGCTAAACAAAGAAACCCCATGCCTTACAATCCTTTCCTCCCTCTCTTCTTTTTCAGATCATTTACTCATCTCCCTGTAAAAGTAATCCCATCACACGCATTTGAAGGACTTAGAGATGCCTTCATCATGTAAGTTGACAACATTTTCTACATGCTTTTCCTTAATTTCTCACTAGAAATTCTATCATAAACCTCCATCCCAAACAACATCTTTCCCCAGTAATGTGAAAATGTGTTGCTAAAACGTATCATAGGTGGAAAAAAAAAAAAAAAAAACAAAAAACCCACTGGGAAAGGATAAATATAGCATTTCTTTTCTTACAAGCAGTATATAAAAGATCCTTTGAAAAGGTGTGATTTTTATCAGATATTTAACAGACCACATAATGAAACACTAATCATGTCAGAGAGAACTGGGAACAGCTTAATAGCTGATGATACGAGCTTTTGATTGGCAGAGGAGATAGATTTTTATCATCCATCATTATTACCACTGCAATGATAGCTATGCATTCTGTGATTATACATTTACATAATACCCAAATGAGATATTTCTTTGGTGTTTTGCACCAAGAGATAAGCTTGGCAGGGGGATCAGCAGGACTGAACCCATTTCTTGGATCTTTTGGTTTATGTATGCTGTAATTTTAGACACTGGGTCTGCAATGCTTCTCCTCCCTTGGCTCTGTACCTATTTTATGTTGAGGACTCAGACCACAAAGCTCGCCGGACCACTCTCGCCACTATTGAAACAGAACACTATTTCTGCTGTTGTTCCAACTGAAAGATGGCAGGCTGGAGTCTCCATTATGTATTATTTTTTTACTTCATCTGAGTGGCGTCTAAAGGACAAAGCTGGTGACACACCAGAGCAGTGCAAAACCTAAGCAGGAGCACCAATGATGCCACTTTCTTTTCAAGGAGCAGTTTTTATAACTTCTCTTCACCTATGAAAAGCACATAGGGCATCAGATATTAAAATATGTATTGGATGTTACATAATTTACTTTCAAGTAAACAAAAAAAGAAAGTAGAAGACTTTTTTGTGGTGCCTTCTTGAAGGCAAAGACTTAAAGGATGAGGATAATGCAAGATGCCTGAATAGGCTCAACTGGACTATTTCAGCTTTTAGTGCTCTTTGGTTAAACAATATTTGCCAAGTTATAAATTTATGTGTTACCGTAGCTCTAGAAAGTAGAAAATAAGCTGAACTCTGCTGCATGTATTCCACTGCAATAAAGTATGACTGTAAAACCCAAGTGCGCTGTATGCTTGCACTGACTGCATCTGAATGATTAATGGGAACTTAACCATTTTCAGATAGGAGACCAACTTAAACCTATGAAGTTTTCCTACCTGGATGACTTGAGGCTAAGCTTGCTTATTACTTTGTGTCCTTTTAATGGATCTCTCCAAATTAACAGCATAAAAATTGATGTATTTGTCTGAAGCAAATCTATAGAACACTTCATAATTATATTGAGATTTAGTGTTACTTTGAAGAATGCATATTTTAAAATCTTTTTTAGTTTAATCTCTAAATCATCTATTTGGCAACTGATCACCATCTGCAAATCAAATGATAAATTATTCTCACTACCACTAGTCATTCCAACACATGTAAATGGTAAACCAGTGGCAGACAGGAGGGATCCCATGGAAGGAGCATGTTTCAGGCCCCAGACCTGAAAGACTCTTCAAGTTTTGCCAGCAGGCACTGACCTCACCCAGCCCCTGAGTCTCTAAGGATCAGATGCCCAGCAGGCCACCTGCCCTACATCTATCTTTCATTTATGAGTAACTAGTGCAATACCAAAAATAACACAGGTTACTGATAAAATGGAAATTTGCTGTTACAGAGCTACCTACTCCAAAGTGTTGGCATTCCATTTTACCACGACAGCAACAGGCTGCTGGTCTCTCTCAATTCCAGCTGGCACAGGCTCTCAAGTAGTCTGGGCTGAGGCATGGACACTGCTGCCAAACAGAACTGGTGGGGAGCTTGAACAACTCTGCATAAAAGGAGGAAATACAAAGTGGAAAGCTGATTTCTGGTATCTTTTCTGCTAATATATTGCTTTGTGTCCGCCTTTTTCATTACAGTGAAATCTCTCAGAGCGACTCCCTGGAGAGAATTGAAGCAAGCGCATTTGACAGCCTTCCCACTTTGTCTGAAATGTAAGCATCAGTTAAAAAAAAAAAGCATCCATGTCATGATTTAGGATCATCAAGGAATAAGCAGTCTGCAGAGAACCATTCTTGGACCAAATCTTTCTCCGTTACTTCGCCTGGCTTTGTATTAGATCTATGATAAGAAACATTTCTCTCCAAAGTACAATATGAAATAGTGAGCACGGGGTAAGGTCTAGCCTTGGAGAGCTAAATCATGCAAAGACATCCATGCGTAGAGAGTACTACTGCTTGCAGTGAGCTCAATGGCAGGAGCAGAGCTCTGTCTAATTCTGCTGGCACTGTCAAGCTTTCTAAGCAGGGAAATAATTCAAGATGACAACTGATGAGAAAAATCTTCCTTTATGAAGATGCAGTTCTCAAAGCCCTACAGTACTTAAGTACAGATGCTTAGTATGCATAGCTCTTCTTTCAAGCGCTAAAATATTACTCAAACAGAACATGTACTGATTTTAAACTTGACCCACATAGCACAGGCATCTGAGTGAGTTAAAGGCAATGACTAGGAGAATGTTCTGAAACATTTAGTGAAACTGGAAACTGTAAATTCGATTCCGTAACTCATTACTGCCTTTTTCACATAGCATGATCAGTGAATGCCTTAAAAATGGTGGAACTGAGTGAGAAAAATTCCACCTCTTTTTTTTTTCCTTACATATGAAATCCATTAAAGTCAGTTACTCACATAAGCAATAGATACAGATTTATCCAGCTCTGACTGGGTCCAACTTCCACTAGAATCAATGGTGGGTTTAGGAAAGGAATAAAAGATTTGACCCCACGCATTTGCCTACATTTTATGGATAGTTTGTCATTTACCTTTCCTCCAAAACCAAAAGCTAAGCAAGACCAGTAAGGAGCTACAGGAGGCTAGAAAGTAAACCTTTTTGGACTCTGAATGCTCCACACCTGCCTCACATTGCCAGGGCCTGATGTTCCAATCTAATGGATGATCGAGGTAAGTAGGTTCAATGGCATTCCTGAATTTCAACTCTTATTGCAATTTCACATGCTAAAACCTTTGAATTTTGTAAATTATGCATAGGGAGGGAGCTGGGCTACAGCTATTGTGCTTTTATGCAAACATATAGTTTTACCAGATAATACAGCTGCAAAAAATGTTCCTTGATCAAGAGGTGCTGCCCATTTTTTGAGCGACCAGTAGGAAACACTACTTCTCACACACTTATCTCCATCTCTTGCTTTCTGCAGATCTAAGTAGGCATCTACTGTTATTAGCCACTCCTCTAAGGGAGTCCATGGTACTCTAAAAGGTAAAACCCTCTCAGGAACTGCCTTTCCTGGCTAGGCAGGGCATCAGTTGTATAATGGAAACAAGGGATGATGCAGCTGTTATCTTTTGTCAGCTACCTAACAATTGCAGGCCACTTTTATTACCAACAATGCTTCAAAATGCACTCATGGTGTATTTGTAGAAGGTTAGTTCACAGCAAGAGAACCTTCTGCCATATTCTGCAGTTGGCTCTTTTCTGACAAAGGAAAAAATTCAGGACCCTCCCAAACGTATAACAATTATAATCCTGACATATTTTCCCTTCATTACAGATTAATCCTGAACATGAAAAATCTGTTGCACATCGAGGACGGAGCGTTCAGAAACCTTCCAAGGCTAAAATATTTGTAAGGAAGAAAGAAAGAGTTCAGTTTCTTTTCCGGTTTTCCTCCCTCTATAGGAATAGATAAACAAAGGCATATAGGGCAAAAAAGGTTTTCATGCATTACAGTACACCAGAAATACATACATAATTTACTGTGCAGTTAACCAATAGTGAGGTCTGTCAATAGACAACAAAATAATGTAACCCAGGACAGTAATGGACAAAAAAGTAGGAAAGCCTGAAAATTAGTTCTGCTAAGTGCTTATTTCTAGAATAAAGCTTTCAGATTGACACGGTACTATGCAAAAAGGGTAACTAAAATCTCCTCCTTGTGCTTATTGTAGAGAACAGAGACTGCTTCTCCAGAACACTGCTTGAGGATGCTACAAAACTTAATATTTACAGGTCTTACAAACACAACTGGAGCTTACTTAAAAATTGTTATATTTGTCACCTTTTAATGCATTGTTTAATGCATGTTAAACTTGTAACTACTGAGTTGGCTTTTTGTTGCATCCACTGTGGGAATCTTTCCTCCTGTAAACAGGAATTATGCCTTTCTCTAGGAGCATCTGTAACACTGGAATAAGACAATTTCCAGACCTGACACAGATCTTCTCATTAGAAGCTTATTTTATTTTGTAAGTAGAGACCCAACCTACCACAGCTGTGAGGCTTTGCCATCTTCTTCCTCCTGGATCACTTGACAAAAATACCTTTGCTTTTTGATTTATTTTTCTTCCCAAAGGGAGCTCTGTGATAACTTGCGTATGACAACTATCCCGCAGAATGCTTTCCGGGGGATGAACAATGAATCACTGACACTGTGAGTAAAATAATCCTTGCTCCAGTTCCTTCTGCAACGATAACACTTCTGCTTGAGGAAAGCTTTATAAAGCTTGAGGTTGGCTACATAAAAATCTGAAAATTAAGCCCCATGCAATATGTGTCTGTATTGTGAGTTAAATTGGAAATTCTTAGGAAACAGAGGGATGTTCTTCAAGCTGAAGAGATGGGTTTTATCCAGAAGCTAACTTCACTTAGGAAAGGAAACAGGAGGAGGAATCCAAATCCTCATCTTCCATACAGTGTTGTTTTTAAATCTACCATCAACAGGACATGAACACTGCAAGCTGGAGGTCAAAATCTCTCTTCTCCCCACAAGGATATGGTTTCTTGAAATAGTGCTTTCAGGGACCAACCAGGCTGAAAATGCTGACCTAACAGTGCTAAGCTTCAGCTGCACAGGGTCCTTCCAAAGGAGAGGAAAGGAGAGAAGAAATTGGTACAAAGTACCAATGTTTGTTGTTACCCTGATTTCTTTTGACATTGATTCCTGTAAGTCTCCACACCCAAGACTTTCCTTTTAGCAAACTGTGGATTCATTGCTACAGCCACCTGTGAGATGGTTTGATGCTAGGTGAGATGCCCCACCTGAGGAATGCAAAAAGCAGCAGAAAGCCAAAGTGTCATCAGCCAGCACAGCAAGAACCACATGTGGATTTCACAGCACCCTTGTCCCCACAAAAACTTCCACAAAGAAGTACTGAAATAGGGAAAAAAAATAAAATCACAGACTAAGCCTCTCTGCAGGATGTGCCCAAAATTCAGGTCTCCTGAGGCAACAGAAGCAGCAAGAACTGCAGTTAATAACATTTAGCCCTTCATCAGGCTGATGTGTGGGCATGACAGCAGTTTTGACACAGAATTTATGTATTGACCAATACCTTGTGAAACCATTAGAGGAACTGAGCATAAATGTGACTGAAGACTACTACTATGCAACGTTAAAGAGAAGCAATTGCTTAGATTAGGGCATTGTTTCCTCTTATGAACCTCTTTTCCTACCAACAAGCTCTACTAAAGAAATTCAGCAAAATGATGATTCTGTTAATGGTGCAAGAAAATGAACATAAAAGAGATGGAGAAAGGTGCTTAAATTTTTTACTGTAATCCTAAAGTGTATTAAGTGGGAGGAAGTCTAAGTCAGGGAAGACCCAATGATCAATTTTTCCTTTTGTGATAAGGAGCTCACCACTAGAAGAAAGGGATTATCTTATCAACAGCTTCCTAACTGTACAGCTACATCCTAACTCCACCCCATGTGCTTAACTGTAATTAGCTGAAGTAATTCCTGTTGTTACAGCATAGTCTGGTGAAACACAAGTAATCTATGATGATACAGAGTAATAGCTGTTTCTACAAATAGCTATTTTATTTTTTTCTACAGTTTGTGTTTCATGTGTGTTTCTCTTCTCCAGGCTGAACAAGCCCAGCTCTCTCAGCCTGTCTCCATAGCAGAGGTGCTCCAGCACTCTGAGCATCTTCAGGGCCTCCTCTGAACACACTTGAGCAGGTTCATACCACAAATGGATTTTTCTCAGTGAAATCAGACCCATAGGCTAGAGGTCCTAATAAAGGAAAAGTGCTGGACTCCAGGTGCAGCAGAGCCCAGCCTTTAGGTATCTCGCCCCAGGGTGGGGAATCAAGAACCCAGGGTAGCACCAAGTGTCCCTGTGCAGCACAGGAGACAGCAGGTTTTCCACAGCAAAACTCAAGTCTGGCAGCAGTACTCTGGAGGAGCTGACAGCTCACTCCTGCCTCTCTGCAAAGCTGTCTCTTGGGCTGCTGGAAGATTTCTCTGTAGGGGATCTACAACGCAGCAGCATCCTCCAGGCTTTACAGGTGCTTTCTATCTGACACTTCTCTAGCCCTTGCAGTCTTTCATTTACACTTGCTGACACAAAATCCAGGTCTTCCGCCTCCAGGTTGGTATTGTGTGCCAGGCACTTTCCTGGACTAACATCTTGTTTCAGGATCCCAGCCCAAGATAGGTACATGTGAGACCCTCAGAGAGGGGAGGATCTGTTCATGAGCAGTTCTCTTCTACAGCTAAACAGAAAGGTGCTTAGGGTATTTAAGCTCTGCCTTCTTAATTTTAGAGTTAACTTGAGTCACGCAATAGTTGCCCTTGTTCTTTATAAGCAGACCCTCTAATCATTAAAATGAATGCAGCATTAAGATTTTAAACCTGTAATACATAACATAACCTCATCTTTTCCAAATCATTTTCCCTTATGTTTTTTTAATCCCCAGCAAATTATATAAAAACGGATTTGAAGATATCCACAGTCATGCCTTCAATGGGACAAAGCTGAATCAATTGTGAGTATGTTTCCCCTCTTCAGTATTTCTTTTTGATCAGTAAATAATAGTTCTAATATAGTAAAGGCACTTCCTTCAGCCTAAGTGACTGCATTTCCTGATATCCATTGCAAAACTGATGTTTCAGTGTCACTGAGACTCAGTTGTTAATCCTGTAGCACTCAATGCTTTTCCTGAAACACCATCCCTCAGAGAACACTGCGGGTTTTGTGAGAAAAGCTCATTATTTTTAATTAAATTTCATCAATTTCTAAACTTAGCAGCAATAGTAGAAGGCTTGAAACTGCAGCCCAAACTGAGGAACCTACATTTCATATCTGGAAACATCAATCATTTCTAAATCACCCTCACATGCTCGGGGACTGGCCTCCTGGTTTGGGCAAAACTTCTGCTGCATTTTTGGACACTGCTACTGCCACAAAGGAACCAGACTGGTTGTTCTTGGTTGTAAGTCAGAAGAAATCAGAAATTATCAGAATTAAGTGTAGATGATAATGGTCTGATGGCATCAGCGCAGGGAAAGGTCACATGAGAAATACAAGCACTCCCAGGCTAGATATTGCAACAACTGCTGTGGCGAGAGAAAGGATTGAGAGAGAAGACAAATCATAGAATGGTTCGGGCTGGAAGGGATCTTAAAGCTCATCCAGTTCCAACCCCCTGCCACAGGCAGAAACACCTTACACTAGAGCAGGTTGCTCAAAGCCCCATCAAAATACAGATGTAAAGAGAGTTCATGTTTGATTCCACAGAATCCTGAAGGACAATAAGAACCTGAGGCGGATACACAACAATGCCCTGAGAGGGGCCACAGGGCCAGATGTCCTGTAAGTATCCATTTCTCCACTGTCTATGTTTATAGGTGTCCCACGGGAAAGGTGCTGTGCCACGTGGGCTTTGTCATATCAGCAAATACGGGCTTTGAGTCTGGAAGGAGGCTTGATCTCTCACCCTCTAGTTGTAAAATGGAAACATGTCAATGAGATGCATGAAATTACAGGGTGGAAGGCTGTTTGCACCATGACAAATGCAGACCAGCCAGTTCTAGCGCTGGCATTGACCTCCACCTCTTAGATATTTCAGCCTTTGCTTTATTTGTGTCAGATTCTCCTGATCTTATTCCTATGCCTTATATTCTGACACTGCAAACTAACTTGTCTTTTGGTAGGGTAAGTATGTTTTTACAATGTATTATTTCAGAATTTGGTTATAAAAGTGAATGCTGAATGCATGCTATAAGCCTGTGCTGAATTAAACACATTATCCTCCTCATGATTTATCAATCAATTACTGGAGGGGTGCACTGGCTGTAACACCATGTGATAAAACACAATGGGTGGTTATGTAAGTAGCTCTCAGTGCCGCACGTGCCGTTTTGTTCCTTTTATTGGTGCTTTACAGTACACGGCACTACTAACATCACTTTCACAGTTGTAGCCTTTTCTCCCCTGACACTGAAAATCCTTAGTCGTGTTGATAGCCTTTCCTCACACAAACAGCCCTCTGAAGTTACCCTAAGCCAAGCTGCTTAAGTTGATCCTGGCAAGACTGACAGATTCTTTTATGTGTTTTAATTAATAACTATTTTATTAAAACACCTAGAACAGCCCTTCAGAGCCAAGCAGAGAGCCAAGAGGGTGTTTTACCTGTTAGCTGGCTGGAGAGTCACATTCACCTCTTCCTTCTTCCCTTCTCTGGCCTAAACAGCCATCCCTCACTCTGCATGGTGGCTTTCAGAGAGATCAGGGCACAGCCTTTGGAGCAGTGGGTTTTGATTTCCCCAGGAAAAAATGAGCACCTTGCCTCACTGGGGCTCCTGCAGTTTCACAGGCCACGTTTCTGAGCTGGGTATCAGGTGCTGAAGTAGCTTTGCAGACTTAGACCTTGTGAAAAACCAAGCTGCTGTTACCTACTGTCATGTTTTGATGGTGTCCTTTTTTTATACATACGAAAAGAGAATGCTCTCTATTTCACAGGGATATTTCTTCAACAGCCCTGGAGTCCCTGCCTAGCTATGGGCTTGAGGCCATTCAAGTCCTAAATGCAACGTCATCATACTCATTAAAGAGACTGCCACCGCTGGATAAATTCAGCAGCCTTGTGGAAGCTGTTCTAACGTATCCCAGCCACTGCTGTGCTTTTCGAAATCTGAGGACAGAAAAGTAAGTTCAAGTAGCTCATTATTGTATTGCAGTACTTCAGTAGCTCAAAAATGGCAATTTTTCTTTATTCAGCTCACAAGGTTTGATTATTCTCATTCCAGTTACAAGGAAGCTTGTACGTGGTACAGAGCAAGGCCTCATACGAAACAACAGATCCCTGCTAAAGCCAGGAAAATTATTCCCATTTATTTTAGAACTGAAATGGATCCCATCCTGTGGCCAGGATCTGCCAGCAGGAATATTATTTTAAGTTTGCTTAAAGCTTCTATTCCAATTTAAAAGCCCACTGGCGCATGGAAGATAGATCTCCATCAACAGCATGTTGCCCTAAAAAAAAGATCCCCCTGTAGCCTTCAGCTATGTAGCTTATTTAATTCAGGCGATATGATGACCTAGTAGAAAAGGCAGCTTTCAGCTACCCCTTGAAATTAGGACCTGACATATGCCTACAGAAAGAGGTTACTCGGTGTAGTTCCAGTCATTTCAGATAACTGACAGTATTGTTCTTCCCGCAGTTGGAAACTGGCACAGAGAGCTTTGCATCTGCCAATTCAGGCAGTCAGTGAGACAACTGGAGCTAATTTTTCAGCATTTTTGTTTCAAAAAAAATCAATCCTCAGTAGGCTTTAGGCAGCCAAAGCAGCTCCAAATTAGTTTAAGCTACGAGGATGTCTCAATTCTCATCTGTCTCAAATGAAGGCTACAGAAAAGACCTACTGAGCAGTCATTTGTGAGAAGCCTGATCTGTGTGACTTGCATGTCATTCCATCAGGACTATGTTGCAAAGGCAGGAGTAGAATCCAATTCTTTCAGGTAAAATTAGCGGTGATGGTATGACTTCTCTGCCTACCTTATTTTACTAAGTGGCTCCTGTTTCTGCAAGAATAGAGCAAAGATTCTACAGTCAAGGTTTTTCCATTGCTTCCAAACTGATTCAGTCCCAGATGAAGTCTCTGAGTATATTAAATGCAGAAGCAACAGAGAGGAGGGAAAATATTAATTATTCAGATGAAGATAACCAGGTTTCTGATATTAACTTTCAAGTGCTTGACTTTGCAATGTGATCATGCTCTACGAAACCAGGGGTACTTTAATAAGTCACTTTATTTATATTATTAACTATTTCCGTAGTAAACTGGGGAAAAAAAATCCTTGCAAATCAAGAAACTGAACTGCGCTCCAAATGGGGCATGAGCAGGGTTCAGAGCAGCGCTAATGCATCAGCTATCTGCACAGCCCTAGCTACTGGAAAAGCCTGTACAAGCAATGGGCTGTTATGCTCTATATGGCCAGCTACTACAAAAGAATGAGAAGCAGATCTCTGGCTGCTTTTCTTGTCACCTACTGATGACAGCAGAAGACCACAGAGACAGGCTTCCCAAGACCTTCCCAGCTTACACAGGGAAGAGACTTTGTGTGGTTATGCATTCTCATGTTCACATGCCTGCAGCCTGTTTCTGTCTCATTCTACCCCCTTCTCTACCCTGTACTCTACATAGTCATCTCACCCAGTTTTTACTGTTCCTGCTCCATGTCCTGCTACTCCTTAGCACCTATAGATTTCACTCTCTGTTTAGTGAAATGTGGTGACATAGTCATACATACATCTGACTGGGGAAGGAGGTTCACTTAAGACAGCATCACAGACATTAGGGAAATAAAATCCTCATACCAAATATTCTTGAGATTTCTGGGGTACAGTTGTGGTGTGCTCATTCCCTGAGGCATGTCAGTAGAACGCAGCATTCGGTCCCTTTCTTCCATTGGCCTGAATGAGGGGAAAAAAGAAGAAGGCAGGTATATATACCACAACTTAAAAAAAATTATGAGGAAAAAAAACCAGCTTCTGTTGCCATCTTATTATTGGTAAGTATCATATAGGGGTTGGTATCTTATTTCTCTCATTTTACATAAAACTTTCTATAAGCTTCCAGATGTCTGATTTTCTTACGAGTACACAAAACGAACTTAGTGGTTTTGCTGGCTCCTTCTAGTGTTGCAGGAATGAGGTCAGACAAAGCCATTTCCATTCACACTGGTAGAGTACCTGGCCCATGCTTCCAACACCTCAAAACCAGAGATTTTACCAAATAGATCATCTTTCAACTTGTACTTTTCAAATTGCTTTACTTCCACCATGTGAAGTCTACCTCCAGATCTCAAACAGTTGTTAAAAATAGAGAACCAGGCCAGCTTCCCAGCATTTGTTAACATGCACTTCTCTAAAAAGCGGCGTAACTGCTATCATTCATGTGGAGAATCCAGCCCACTTCAATGCAGTATTTCTTAAGGCAAAACACAGCTTTTCATTTCAGTTCAAATTATTTTGCTATAAAAAAATGGATCATAAATAAAAACCAAGCTGAAAGACCATCCTTAAGTTCCCCATGAGGTACTGCTTACTGTCACAGTATTTGAAGCCTTCTCCCCGTTTTCAGAGGTCTAATTGAACATTCACACTGCTGTGAAGCCAACTCTAGCTTACCTTACATACCTGTGAAGATCACTTGCAGAGGTGAGAATTTGGCCAAAATCCAGGCTGCAGCCCAACTTTCTTTTCATTCTTCTTTCAGACAAAATTCCTTGCTTTCCATTTTTGACAAGTTCTCCAAGGAGTGTGAAAGCACCATGAGGAAACCAACTAATGAAATGTTGTAAGTACCTCTCTGCATGCAGATGCTAGAAGTAACAAATACTGCCTTCCCCCTCCTCCTGTTTGTTTTTTCTAGAACAGCAGCTCTTTGGCTGCCGGTTCCATGACCCTTATAAGTTGCACAGTGGCAATTTTACTATCATTAAACCAAGATTTGTGATTTTGATGGTCAAAAGGGGAAAAAAAAGGTAATTTCATGAGCTTTACTTATTCTAGCTTTTCTTCTGAATTCTTGAAAGACTTTCAAAACAGGGATTAAGGAAGTTAACAGCCTACATGGAGACTTTTCATGCCCTGAGATAATTGCAGTTGTTTGCATGATTTAAAGAAGAGCTGCTACTGTTAATATTTTTTTGCCTATAAAAGAGGGGGGTTGTAATTAGATGATCTTAAGGTCCTTTCCAGCCCTAACTATTCTATGATTCTATGAATTACAATTCAGTATATCAGTAGTTTCCCTTGGCAGAAATAGAGTCCCTGAGTTAGAAGTGTGATAACCCCATGCAGTTGTTTTACTGCTTCTAAAAGCATCTTTCCGAGTCATCACAGTTCTGTATGACAGTGTTCAGTGGGACAGTCAGAAAGGCTAGCATCAAAACTGTTGTGTTGGCCATGCTGGTTGACACAGGCTCTAAACCAGTATGTAACAGAGAAATTTAAGGAGTTGCTACTATTTATCCCTCTGCAGCTAAATGGGAGACCTTAGGATTTCTCAGCAGCCCTGACATGGGGTTGGAGCATTGTAAAGTCTAGAAAAAACAAGGTTACAGTCACAAAATTCCAACAGCTAAATACAGCTGAAGTGTGATCGATTCACTGGGGCACTGGCTTCCTTGGACATTATCTTGTTTGCTGGTCACCTGCAAACAAGAACTCCTACGCTTGCCATTTGGTTTTATTCAACCTGTTGTAAAGCAACAGCTGCCTTGATTTTCCTGTCACTGCTTCTCATTTGCTGTATGCCTGCATCTCCTCTGCATGCCCATCTCAATCAGTCCTGTCCACTCCACTCCTAACTACAAAACAGAAGTGCTCCAGGACAACAGAAAGGCAAAGCCCAGGCAGCCAATGGGACCAAGAATATATTGCCTCTATCAGGGGTGGCTTTGGAGAGAAGCAAGGTGAGGCAAGAAGGTAAACACAGAGCATTAGACCATGTTATAAAGGTGAGTGAAGTGACACCACAGTGAGGATTGTGATCACACAAATCAGCACTGCCTATGCCAGAGAAATCCCCCTGCTTCAGATTAGCATCTGTTGCATTCCCACTGTGCAGTAAATAGTGTGCCCAGTGTACTGGCTCCTGAAGATTTTGCTTTGCTAAGTCCCGACCCCAGCAATTCACTGAGCAGACATCAAATTAAGCAGATGGAAGTAAGGTCATGATTCATGAGCAGAACTGGCTGCAAGTTGCAAAGTTTGGAAAACCACAGCAGAAATCAGCTGAAAGTCCCAAGCTCTCATTAGAAAAAAACAAAACCAACCAGCTTGCACATGGCAGCATGTTTACATGGCCTCTCACAAATCAAAATTATTTTATATTCATAAATAGAAACAAATATATTCCCTGCTCTTCCAGTTTAAGCCAGGCAAGCAAAAGCAAAACACTGGGCAGTTTTTCATGCAAGGAGAGAAGAGGTAGGATAACAAGATTGGGAAGTTATTTGCCCAGCAGGAATAGCTGAAAAGCAGCTCAGCTTCATTTGCCAGTTAAGACCCTGCTCCAGAAAAAGAGTTTAAGTACATGCTTCAGTAGATGTGGAAGTTTAAGCATGTATTTAAGTTATCCCAAAGCTACCAGTTTTCTGAAGAGTTGTCCTCAGTAGAGATACTTTCCATGTTTCACACTGCAGATTGTCTGCCCACCAAACACTCTGTCAGGATAATTGGGTAGTTGTGAAATAGGTACCTGTGCTGGTAGGGAATCAGAAGAGACAGTGTTTGCTTTTAAAATGTTTCTTCTTTGGCAGGCTTAACCCCACACTATTGGTGACCTGGAGATTACAGAGGTCTATTTCAAACACCTAAAACATTTATAGTTAGGCATAAGGTCCAGTCTAAACTTAATATATTCCTAGCTATCTGGTTAACTGTCTGATAAACCTATACACATGAAACCCATAATCCATCAATGCAAGTGTTACTGTAGTTTGAACTGCAGTCTACTGGCAGCATGAGAACAACGGCTCACTTACAAAGCAATCAAGGTAAAGTACTTCCAAATAAATAAGTTGTACAAGAAAGCATTCCTGTGGATGTGATTGTGACCTTTGCTGCTCTCCAAGGCTGCTACCCATAAAAAGGCCTCCTTACAAGGCTTCATTATATGTAAACACCCTGTAGAAACACAAGTAGTAACTGATTTAAAACAAGACTAATCTGTTGTATTTTACAAAAGAGTGCAAGCAGCATGTAACGAACAGCTCACTTCCATTTGTGGGGCTTTGTTTTTTTAATAGTTATAGAGATGGCTCTTACAACACATCGCTGTGGTCAGCAGAAAAGAGCATGTACCCATTTGCAACAGATGAAGAAACCTCTCCTTACAGTTACTCAGCCATTTTCAATGACGGCGAAATGACTGGATTCGACTTTGAGTATGACTTTTGTCAGCCTAAAATACTCACGTGCACTCCAGAACCAGATGCATTTAATCCCTGTGAAGACATCCTGGGATACAGCTTTCTCCGAGTCTTGATCTGGTTCATAAACATCCTTGCCATTGCTGGCAATTTCACTGTACTCCTCGTTCTCATCACCAGCCATTACAAGCTCACTGTTCCTCGCTTCCTCATGTGCAACCTCTCCTTTGCAGATTTTTGCATGGGGCTTTATCTGCTGCTCATTGCCTCTGTTGATGCCCAGACCAGCGGTCAGTACTACAACCACGCCATAGACTGGCAAACCGGGAGCGGCTGCAGCGCCGCCGGCTTTTTCACTGTGTTTGCAAGCGAGCTCTCAGTGTACACGCTGACAGTAATCACTATAGAGAGGTGGCACACCATCACCTACGCGATGCAGCTAGACCGAAAGCTGCGGCTGAGGCATGCTGTGCCCATCATGCTCGGTGGCTGGATATTCTCCATTTTAATAGCAGTGCTGCCCCTCTTAGGGATCAGCAGTTACATGAAGGTCAGCATTTGTTTACCCATGGATATTGAAACGGGTCTTTCCCAGGCTTATATACTGCTGATCTTAGTGCTGAATGTTGTTGCCTTCATTGTCATTTGTGCTTGCTACATTAAGATTTACATAGCTGTTCAGAATCCAGAGCTGGTAGCTGCCAATAAAGATACCAAGGTTGCTAAGAGAATGGCAATACTGATCTTCACAGATTTTACCTGCATGGCCCCCATCTCCTTTTTTGCCATATCTGCTGCCTTTAAGGTACCTCTCATCACAGTGACAAACTCCAAGATCTTGCTGGTTCTATTTTACCCCGTCAACTCCTGTGCAAACCCATTTCTCTACGCAATTTTCACCAAAGCATTTCGAAGGGATTTCTTTCTACTGATGAGCAAGCTTGGTTGCTGTAAGAGCAAAGCAGAGCTTTACAGGATGAATTATTTCTCTGCCTGTACCTCCAACTGCAAGAACGGCAGCTCAGCCACAGCCCCCAGCAAAGTCTCACAAGCACTGCTGCTCTTGTCGGCATTAGAGAAGCCGTATCCTGCAGCAGGGGAGAAGATGTCTTACAACAAAAATTAAACCAGAGCCAGCAGATGCAGCACTTTGCAAGGCCAGTTGTAATTATTCTAGTGACTAGAGATTATTTTGTAATAGCTTGAACACTTCACAATAAATAAAAATGTTGATTGAGAATTCTTATGCAATGCAACTGTTCTGATGTTCACAGTGATTTTTTTCCCTTTCCTTCTTTTGTAATGATAGGCATGGAAGGTAACTATCAGGCAAAACTCTTCTTTGGGGGAACCAGTGGAGCCCAGGAGGAGTCAAGGTGCTCTTGAAGTTAACAGGTACTGCAGCATTTGCAGTCTAGCTCTTTTCTCTAGCTCTGCTTGTCTAGAGTAGTTAAAGCCTGTCTGCTGCCTTTCAAGCCTTCTTTTTCCATTGCTGACAGCTGTGCCAGCATTGTTGGGTTAAAGAAAGGGCACTAAACTAGATGCCTCCTTTCATTCCATCAGCAGAAATTTACAATTACACAGCCACCTACATCCATCTAAAGAAAAATGTTCAAAGACAGGTTGGATGGGTCCTTGAGCAACCTGGTCTAGTGGAAGGTGTCCCTGCCTATTTCAGGGGATTTGTAACTAGATCTTTAAGGTTGCTTCCAATGCAAACCATTCTATGATTCTTATGCTTCTATGAAGCAGTAGTTGCAAAGACGTCAGCAAGCAGAAAAGTTGATCTGCTGAACCTTTGCTACTAGCAATTTTGCAGTTTACATTTGATTTCAGTCTGAGCTGGCAGGTAATTTACTTTAAAGAAATAACCCATACAGAGTCATGTATGATCTGGAAATCACAAAAGATGCACATAGGGCTGTATTTCATGTATCCTACATGCACACACACAAACCATGTAAGCTGTCAAAGGTTCCTCTCAGCAGCAGGATAGCTGCTTCCTGCACAGGCAAGTACATGCTGCCTTGTTTACTCTCCAGAAACAGTCTCATGAATTATTTTCATCTGCCCACTCTCCAGCATTGCCAGTGCCAGTGGCATGTGGGATGCACCAGGGACTCCTCAGCACTCATAGTCCAACTCAATTCCCAGATGATGAAACAGAGTAGTTACTTTTTAGTGACTTTGTTTTCCCTTTAAAATCTATCTTTTCTTTCACCATGCATTTCCTGATGCTAAGGAGATCCAGATTTGTGCCTGCATTCCTAATTTAAGTGAGAATTTTGAGCATTCCTTTGTTACTGCAGCATACTCTGTCCGCAGCAAATAAGCTGTCACCTTCATGCAGTTCACTTGCCGTAAGCCAACACCACACTGCATTGAAGTTGGAGATTCAGATGTGTAAGCACTCACCTGGATTGTATGGACCAAACAGTATGTACTGGGTGAACAGCTGCAGACTGCATTGAACGCCAGGCAGGATCCCTGTGGGAATCTGCTCCAGGCACATCCTAAGGAGGCTCCATTCTGCAATGCCTTAGTTGCTGGAAAGATCAGAGTCCTGTGGGCAAAAACAGATGCAAAAGCACATGAAGCCTTCTCTTAGGTTGCTTATCTTTGACAGGTTGGTTACATTGCCTCTAATGGGAGGAACACAAGTGCTTACCAAACCAGTATAGTAGCATGAGACCTACATGTGACAGCTTATGGTCCACAGAAAGTAAAGCAAATGCATTTTATTTGGGCTTGTATATAAAGTTTCAGCATCTCAGATCACATTCAGTAGATGATACTCATGGTTATCTGAAGACAGACCCTCAGCTGGTGTAACACATCTCTCCCTTGTACACAGCTCTAAGATCTCTGCTTACTCCAGAACAGTCACAGCCAAACAGTTCCAAACCAAAAGCACAGACTCTGATACATAAGAAAATGGTATTTTTGCAACAACTTTAAACCTTTTCCGTTCTCCTTCTGAACTGAGTCCTTTCAAGTCCGTGACAGCAATAGAATAAAAATCTGCATTCCAAAGCACACCTCTTGATGCCAAAACACTGCACTGCAAATTATATTTGCTTCCAATCAGTATACAAGCTCTGTGTGCAAGCACAGCTGTACTCACCAGCAGTTCACACACGTGGGGAACAAAGCAAGATCAAGATCAGAGGAGACTTAAAACTACTGTTTAGCAATCAATATGAATTCCATAGGATGCACCCCTTTGTGTGCACCAGCTCCTAGCTTAGCAGATAAGCAAACGGGACTAGCATAGGATATTTAACTATAATAGAAACTACAGACACTGGTGAAGAAAAGTCTACCTGGCCTAAGGCTTCTCTGTCACCTATCTCAAAACCAATTTTCAAAACTAGTTTATTCAGACACTATCTGGAAGAATCCTGCACACAATTTAGGACATGTTGTGATAATGGGCAATAACTGGTTTACTTACCTTATTTTTCAGTAGGAGAAGAGTTCGCCAGCCCACCCTTCCTGTCCACCTGCCACACAACATTAGCAGGCAACTACATGCAAGAGAAATGAGTTTGAAATAGCAACAACTGAGAGTACCTGTTTTACAATGCTCCTTAGGTAACAGCAAAGAAGTATGAGATTTTCTTTCATATTCTTCGTTTTCTTTTTTTTTCTTTTTGCATTTTTCTTTTTGTACCTCCTGTAAGTTAAATGAAATTTACCACTCAGCAAATAATTGCTAGTTAAAAAACAGAAACAAAACAAAAAAAAAACAGAAAACAAACAAAAATCACAAAACACACACAACAAAAGTTATATACTTCGTATTTTTCTACACACAAAAACGAGCAAGTAAGTTAAAGCAACACTTTAGTGATGACTTGGATTCAGTCTAAAGCTTCTCATAAAAGTTACACTTGTTATTCTATCCGATTTTCTTTTGTAGACTTACCTTCTTTCTAGTGTGAAGTTTCACGCAGCCATTTACTGGAGGATCTTTGATGACCGCAACTTGTATTATACACCTCTTCCCATCACATCTACAGCAATGTGTCTGCTAAACTGTTAGGGGCTATCAAAAACATTAATATGTAAACTATTCAGATCAAAAGCACTCTGATCTGATTACTCCTCAATTCACAGGCTATAGTAATTAGTTAACTGAGCATACATTTTAATAAGAAACATCTTTTTCCCGTATAAAATTCCTGACTTCCAGTATATTTTGTTGTGTCTATTCAAAGCTCTTAAGTCTTTGGCAATGTCCGTTCAAGATCACTGGAAGCAAAATACAGGGCAATTTTTGTATGCTTAGATGGACGATGAAAGTCAGTCCTACTGCAGGAGGCCAAACAGAAAGTCCATAGCTCTCCACTGAGAAAACCACTGCAAGCACTCCCAAGGAATATATGCAGCATAGTTTGGAGGGAGCCAGAAGATGTGCAGTGCTATGAATTCAGGAGCCATTTCCTCAAATAGTGGAAGGGTTGAGATAGCAAGAGCAAAACCCCACTCTAATCCCTAAAGCTTCTACCATTGATAGCTCAGAAATGCACTGGATAGAGCCCACATTAAGGGTCCTTCATGTCAAGAAGATGCTGCATTAGAAAATGCAACTAAATGAAAACCCAGTAGATGCTTGCTAGTGTAGCTAAGCTATCTTCAGCAACATCTTTTGATGCAGGTCAGCTTTAGCCAGGAGCAACAGCCAGCTATGCATACAGTTATCAAAGCTCCAGGGAGACAGATGGCAAACCATCCTTTTGGATTTGGATTGCTGATATTACAGGAGTACTGAAAAAGCAAAAGAGAATGAAAAATACCACTAACGCCCAATCTGTAAAACTTACAAGAAGTTTGAGAATTAAGAGATCAGCATTAAAAATACTTCCAATACCAGATGTGCAGTCTACAGAGTCAGTATCATACTCAAACTGCACAGGGGGCTGCAGCAAGTTGTCGTAAAAAATTAACCTGCAAAACTCTCAAGTATAGGAAGTGTTTCAGAATGGAATAAAAAGGCAGAAGAGGCTAACAGGTAGGAGGTATGTAAATAAGTATGAACTGGTAAAGCCTAAGAGATGGGCAGGAACTCCTGCTCTATTTAACTCCAATATATCTCAGCATCCATTCACAGAGGAACAAGGTATGAAAAGGGACAGGGAGAGAGGGCATGAGCAGTTATAAGGATGCTGAGAGCATCATTACAATCACATGGAGGAAGCCTTAACATCACAAGCAGAAAGATTCCACAAAGAGAAAAAAGCTGACTATCTTCAAAACTAGCCCAAAATTAGGTACGCTTCAGCCACTTCAATTTATAGTGACTAACAAGACCAGGTTCTGTTTCCAGAAGCAACATTCAGAGACTGTGTGGTACTTAGTGAAAGGTGCCATGGATTCATGCCCCATAGATTCCTGCGCTGCAGTACCTCTGCTTCCAGTCTTTTCAGAAGCATCACTAGCTGCCCAAATTGAAGGTGGTCCCACAGTTCATAATGTACACGTTTACAGAGCATGAACACCTTGGAGCCTGTGAGAGTGTTGAAATCTAAAAGCATCCATCATATAGTAACAGCTACATTTCCTGTACATTTATGAGTCTGAAGCATAGCACCAGTGCGGCTGCAAGTCAGCTGAATGGGGAAAAAAGAAATCACACATGGTAATATTTTAACTGTCTCCAAATACACAATTCTTCACATGCCATCAGCAGTATATATAAAAGACAAAAGAAATGCCACAGTCAGGGCAGGCCCTGTAGTTCTGTGTCCTGTCTCTGGTACTGGAAAGCAGCAGATATGTATAAAAACAAAACAAAAGCATGCAAGAACTCAATAGTCGTTCAAAACATACCACACAAGGGAAACATCTCAATTGCTTATGCCATCAGCACAAATGGCTTTTTTCCTTCCCCCATTTCTTCTAAATATTCCTTCTCTTCAAGGCCACCCCATCCTCCAAGGGAGCAGAGAAAAACTAAATGTCTCATGATGTCTTCTTGCAGCAGATGCAAAAGAATCAGCCAGGAGGGGTGCCATGTGCTTGCTTGTAGTGCTGTCCAACACAAGAGGGACAGGGACCTGCACAAGCGAATCCAGGGGAGGCCACTAAGATGCTCCAAGGGCTGAAGCACCTCTACTACAGAGACAGGCTGAGGGAGCTGGGCTTGTTCAGCCTGAGGAAAACAAAGCTCACTGGAGACCTTGTAACAGTCTTCCAATACCTAAAGGGGGCCTACAAGAAAGCTGGAGAGACTTTTTACAAGGCCATGTAGTGACAAGAAAAAAGGAATGGCTATAAACTGACAGAGGGGATATTTACATTAGACACTAGGAAGAAATTCTTTACTATGAGAGTGCTGAGGCCCTGGCACAGGGTGCCCAGAGAAGCTGTGGCTGCCCCATCCCTGGCAGTGTTCAAGGACAGGCTAGACAGGGCTTGGAGCAATCTGATCTAGTGGAAGGTGTCCCTGCCCATGGCAGGGGGTTGGAACTGGATGAGCTTTAAGGTCCTTTTTAACTCAAACCATTCTATGATTCTAGCAGGATTATTCCACTGTAAGTCAGCCTTGCTGAGGATTTACCATTTAGTTTCCAATATTGCCCTACAAGGAACCAGCACTAGCCAAGAAGAAAACTGTAGCTCTGAAGGGTTATGGCCCAGACTCATGGGCACAGAACGTTTTCCTCTATTTCTAGAGGAACAAACAAAATACTAATGACCTCTAGGGAATGCAGTTCTCATGGCACGATGAGCTACTGTCACACGTATGGCTTCTACACACTTCTCTAAGCAAAGTTTTATTTAGGGAACACAAACCCAACTCTCTGCTAGAAACATGTATGAGATTACATTTTATTATCATACACAATTTGTATCATTCACAGCTTGCTGGTCTGTAGTTCCAGAATGTGGTGAATATGTACAGAAGCAAACTTGAACGATTTTCCATTGACAGTGAAAATAAATCACATTTTAATGTTACATCTCACTGCTCATTGCATCTCAGTAGACAGAAGGTATAGAATAAACAATAATGATTCTCATATATTGAGAGCTCAAGGGTCTTCCACCCACATTTCCTGACTTCAATCTTATGCACCTGTATTTAAGATGAAGTCAAAAAACCACAAAGCAACAACAAAATAAGCAAGGGAAGAAGGAAGGGGGAGAGAAAAGTATACAGCTGAAACAGCCACAGGTTTCAAACTTGCAGAGATGCTGCTCTTATTCTTTTTTAACTCAGCAGCCTTTGAAAAGAAATGCATAGTATAACCAGCTGTGAAGTTTTATATTTCTTTACATTTCAACTCAAACTTTAGCTCCTTTTTTAAATATGTGGAAAGAAAACCAACAGAACAAATACTTACTTACATTTAGCCACTTACTATTGCACTACCTTCTTGAATTACAAACAGATTCAGCATTCCGGTCCTTAAAGATAACTTATTCCAATGACATTTCTTGTGCAGAAAAGTAATGAAACAATCAGAAAAGAATAGTGAAGATAACTGAGTAGCTAAGAATAATGTGGTTTAGTTTGCACGTATTAACAACACTTTTTGCATATTTTTATCACGGTGTTATGGTTTTGTTGGTTTGATTCTTTTATGGCAAAACAATACAAGTTGTTTCACAGAAGGTCTGTAAGGGAATAGTGCCACAGCCTTAAAGTATGTACTTCAGTGAGGTTTCACCACTCCGCATCTCCAATGGCTTTTGAAAAAATGTGGTCTTTACCCTCAAAGGACATCACTCCATCTCTTAAGTAGAACTTCCATTTGTTCTTGCTTCGATGTATCTGACGGAAAGAAACAAATCAATACCCCACCCCAAATATGTATCTTAGACCATCCATTAAAAAGGGTGTTTTAAGCACAACTTGTTTTACAAACCTTGATTTTCTTTTAAAATCCTGATAGCCCAAAACATGTGAAGCACTGTCACTGAACACACAGGGGAACAACCTCCTGAATCTTAGCATCTCCCCAGCTCTGAAGCAAAGGGAGCTGTGTGACAGGAAACAAGACAATAACGGAGCAATTTCCTGAGCGTATCAGTCCCAAAATATACTGCACCCTGCAAACAAGTATGGCTGAATTAAACTGCAGTGGTTTTCTTCTCCAGTACACACTGCAAAGCAATACTGTGTGCATACAGACATTAGGATGAGGCCAAAGGAGGAAAAAAAATACTTAAAAGCAAATACTGCCATGCAAACCCAAAAGAAAGTGTTTGCATATTCTGTTTCTTTTTAAGGCCTGCAAACCAACCTATACTGAAGAAAATATTTAATACTAAAAGAAGGAATTTTAAACATCTCTAGAAATTTTCTTGGATTCTAATCATCAGTCTATTTTCAAGTCCAGAAGGAAAAAGGAGGGATAAAAATAAATGAGACAATAATTTTCCCAAAAGCATTCTTTACATACCGAGTTAAGAAGATTCAAAACTTTGCATACTTTTTCAATGCAACACAAGCATTGAGGCTTCATTTCAGGTGCATCTTCTAAACATCTCTCTAACCATGTTTTCCCAAATTACTCATTTCAGTAACACTTTAATAATTTTCTTAGCATCTCACTATTTCCTAAAACACAGACACTGTTAAGGGAGGCCTAGCTGAACACACATCAAAATAATATCACTAGTCAGTTTTCAAAGAATAAAAGCCAAAAGTTCTTAAGCAAACTATAGACATATCTGTCCATATTTGATTCAAAATAAAATATGGACTTTGTTTTGTCAGCTTTTAAACTACTGACGAAGAAGTGTTCAAAGCCAAATTAAATACTCCTAACTCGGATATGATCTTCAAGAGTTCAAAATAAGATTGAATTTTAAACATTAAAATGAAGGAAGGTAAAATGGCCCTTAACTTCTTTGTTTTTCAAACAACAGAATTCTGGTAGGAAAAACTCTCAGCAAGCACTTCAAAGAAAGTACATGCACTCCTCTTTCTGTTACCCATTTTGAAAGTCTTAATCCATGCCTGAAAATGCATTCTTTCATCCATGGTACTGTTGATATTACTTAAAAGTTAAGGAAATGCATAAGCTTCTGCTGCTTTCTAGATCTTTGTTTTGCAAGGTTTGGTCCCCTTTCCTTTAATAGGCCATTTATGAACCCCTTGATTATCCTCATTTCAGAAAACAGCAGGTAAGCCTTCAGCTTACTGTCAGCTGATCATCTAATTTAAACACTCAGTTATTACAGCATCATGTTTCCTTTAAATGGCACTGACAGTAGACCATGGACTTGCTGAAGATATTATTTAGAATAATTAAGGATCAAAGATAAAACTATATACCCTACCTTGTCATACTGACAAACTATCAGATTGTCGGTGTCAAACAAGTCTGGAATGTCCTGTTCACTGACATCATCACCAGAATTTAAGGGATCCTAGAGATTAAAATTGTATTTTATATATTCTTTCAGAATAGCGCCGAGTGTACTTGACATTAAACACATCTAGAACAATGAAGGTTACCACTGGAAAAAATAAAGACCTAGAAGCTATGAAGACCATGTATAGAGCTCATTTATAAGCATCTTCACATGCTTACATTCTCAAAAACACTCTAAACAAAAAACATAGGTCAAAAAGCAAGACTGCTAACTAACAAAGCTGACCCCAGTAACTGGAACACTACTAATCAACTAGCATTCATTTTAAGCCCAGATGCTAGGAGCTGGTTCTCTGGTGACACTCCAGAATACAAAATTGCACATCTTCAAAGAAACCCTTTTCCTAGGAAATGTTATGTACTTGTATCACATTGTTCTCTTCTCTATCTAATCCGCTGGGTCTTTCAGAAGGAAAAGAAACCTAGATTTGTATCCGGGTCTTACTTACTTAAAAAGCAGAACTCCATTCCACTGAGGCCAGCATTTTACTATTGAACGTTAATTCTGGGGATTAAGTATTTTAATTCATCCAATCGACAAATGACTTCTCAACATCTCTTTCATTTGTCCACATTCCTCAGAATGAGCTCAAATATTTCTCAGCAGCACCTTCTATCTCAAGAGGTATCTAACTTAACTATGCATTCTCTGCATTACATATACCAGGAATCTGGCTGGGCCAAATAATTCAACAGTCAAGACAGATATACTATCATAATGTGCATTACAAGGCTTAAAAGTAAATTACCTCCTCAACTATATCTATTTGAGGCTCTTCATTATCACCACCACTGCTGCTAGACTCGGTGTCCAAAGTACTGCAACATTCTTCATCATGCTCATCATCCAGAACTTTTAGATCCTCTGATTCAACGACACCAATTAATTCATTCTCCTCCTTATCTTTTGTATGTGGTATTTCTTTCTTGGGAGAAGCATCACCAGCACCATCTAGCTGAGTTACGCCTTCAATGTCACTGCAGATATTCTTCTCTGATTGTAAATTAGATTCCATCTGCACAGTGGGTTCCATCTGACAGGAAGAAAACAGATCAGAGACAGCTTGTGAATTAACACCACATAGCTTTAATTGTTTAAATGCCTCAAAGCCTGAGATTTTTGTTTACTAAAGTAACAAAATTGGGACAATGAGAGTTTCATGTCCTGGCCTTCTTGTAAACCCTGAGTACATTTGCAAGTCTTGCTCTTACACTTAAGCTTAAATGGAATCCATGTCATATATTCCTCAGCAATACAGAAAGACATTTTTCTCGACTTTTCTTTAAACACTATTCCACTCAAACAACTTCATAAGCTGATAGAGCAGGCCTTCAGAATTTCTATTGCAAAGAAAACTCCAAAAAGAAGCCCAAAAACTGAAATAACCTACTTTTCCACCCCAAAAATAGCATTTTCATTTTTGAAATACAAGTCAATATGAACTCATCCCTCTTCCTCAACTCAATCAAAATGCTTTCTCTAAATAAGAGGTAAGAAGCTGAGAGAGACAGTATTTCAGTACTTCAAGTTACTGTTCATAAAAGTGTTGGAATTCCTAAACAGAGCATTCACAGGAGCATAAAATGGCCTTCAGCTTTCAGCCATCTTCAGTTTCTCATTAATTTTTTATCGTAGCACTTAATTCTCCTCCACATACACTGTCTAGTTCAAGAAAAATCACACTTTGTTTTGACCTTCCATTCTTACTACAGACAGTCTTCATCATCCTGCCATTAAAGTTGAGAAACAGAACATGCTTTCAATTTACAGCCATTTGTCATTACTGTTATTAAATTTGCATTTAATAAATTTGCTTCAATCACATCTGAGCACTACAACTCAAAGTTAGCAAACCAGCCTGAACTTCAAACATCTGCAAATAATTTATGGAACAAAAATCAGATGAGGTCAAGAAAGTGGCTTATTAATTAAAATCATTCAATTTTTTCTCACAGCTTGAGCTGAATTCTGGTTTATTCCGGATTTTTCCCTGCCCAAGGAAATACATTTCCTTCCAGCAGACTTTCACTTATCAAATATGACTTTTCATACATAATGTGCATTCTCAATGCTTTTCACACATTACAAGTTAAAACTAACCCCAGGTAAAACTGCAAAGCAATTCGCCCCCAACTGGGTAGTATTCATATGCAGATTCAGTGTTAGAATGACACAAGAGTTCTCAAAGGGTCATTCATGTCTGCCCAGTCACAAAAAAACAAAGAAAACTTTAATCCCCCAAAATAGTCAGTAAGTCTAAGAATACATTATATCAATCCACTCCACTTATAGCATCTAGATTGACATTCTTGTCAATCCCAGTATTTCAGCAATATTTGTGACCAATTCTTAGACTAAAACTAAACAGTCAGCTACTGCTATTCAAAACAAGCTCAAGAACTTTAAAAAGGTAATAATTTGTATGAGTATAATTTAAAGGTGCTACTTGTCACTTGCAGATGTATTTGATCACATAGAAAGAATGATTAGGGTTGCAAGGGACCATACAGATCATCTAATTCCAACCCCTCTGCCACATCTCTCACGATACTTCAACCAACCATCTCCAGCAGATGTATTTTCACCAGCTGAGAAATACAAGGTCTTACCTTGTCAGAGGAAGCAATTCTGTCCTGATCTTTCAGAACAGTGCCATCATCCAAACTGTTGCCCATGATAATCAGGTCAATGATATCATCAGACACCTGCGGGTGCACTGACTCCTGAAGCTGAATGTCTAACTGCTCCTCCACATCCAACAGCACACTGCTCGAGTTTTTTGCCAGGGATTCAGCACGAGAAAATCCTTTGGAGGATTCTGGAGTAAACACAGCTGTGTGAAGACTCCCATGCTGGGATTTTTCAGTTGAGTCTGCACACTGATTTAATGCTGCATCAGTTGGAAGCTGCTGCTGACTCACAGAGGGATGCTGGACCAAAGATGTACTGGCAGAGTTCTCCAGGTTGGCTTTTTCCATGGCATTTGGTTGAACAACCATCGTGTGTTGGACAGCAGTGTCCTGGGGCTGCAATATTTCAGCAGAAGATGGCGTGCATTTTTCACAGGTGACATCACTCACCTGTGCAACACTGGCAACATTGGCTTGCAGAACTGAAGGTTGCCCAAGGGGCTGATACATCTGCTGAACAGGATGATGGAGAATACTCATGTCTCCTGTGGTTTGCGTGACCACAACAGGCACATTTACCTTATAAAGTTGCCCTACAAACAGAAGAGTTACAAACTGCTTCAGCCGGTTAAACTACAGGTTCATCCAGGTCACTGCCCTGTTACCACTAATTACCAATAACAAACATGAAGGCAAATCATGAGAAACAGGATACCTACAAAGCAATACTTCCCCCAGATTTAATCCTTAGAGTTATTCTTATCAGTGTTAGAACGGATATGCCAGAGCTAAGTTCCCAATTTCATTTAATTATTCTTTTCCCCATGCACATGCTTACATACAGAGTCACTTATATCAGCCTATAGGTCTCAAAACCTTAGTGATTATACCTGAAATAGGTATCTAGTGACAAAAGTTCCCATCAAAGAACAGCTGTTGGAGAGGAGTCAATCTATGACAGAAATAAGCCTTCCACTCATCACACCCTAAGCAGTACAAGCACATTTTTGTACAAACACTACAGGCAGTTTTATGAACAAAAGAATGTAAGCAAAAAGGTTAATAATGGCTGGATTTTATTTGAATAAGAAATCAATTTGATTCCAAAGCACCAGAAGGAAAGATTGTCCCTCATATAGGAGGAGATACCTGTGCCCAGACTGAAAAAGAAACACATTTGCGAGCAGCTGTAAAACAAAATAACCTGGCAGCCCATGTTAACTAACCCGCAAGTGTGCACAACTGAGACACTAATTAACCAACGTTATTACTTCCCTATGCAGCAATCACAAACACAAATGATAAAAAAAGTGGAGGATAAATGGCTCCACCCACCTATCCTTTACTTCCTATGTATCTACTGTTCTCAGAACCATCTTTCACTACCCACACACAGTCCACACGCTGTAACATTTTACATCTCCTCTTTAATCTTACCAGATGCTGTCTGTAGCATCACTCCAGCTGGTACATGTACAGGATAAGCAATACCCGAAGGGTGAGTAAGAGCTGCACCTGCTCGTGAAGCACCCTAGACACACAAGAGCTTTATTAAGAAATAGTGCATACTTTATCTCCTAGGGCCCTAGATGTCACACATAACATATCCAGATGAAATATCAATGAGGGCATTTTTGTGATCATCTTTACTGAAGAGTTGCTTCAGACTTTTGAAATTTAGACATGTAAAGAGCATTCTATATTGATAGGGTAATAACTTGTCCCAAGTATCTCCTATTTTCCAATTACCACATTTCCTTTTTGTTAACAGAGCACTTTCCTCTACCCCTTCAATGTACACACCATCCAGAAAAGTATTTTTCCACTCAGAGCCACTTTATCCTAAGCTTATGCATTACTTCAGACAGCACAGGCTCCTTGCCTAGGCCTGTGAAGTCACTTCACATTCACTTTTTCTCCTGGAAAGTGGAGCTGGATATATGTCTCCCTTTCAAACTAGCTGTTCCAGGGAATTCCAGCTTTTAAATCGGGAAACTTGCATGTTACACAAACATCTTCTCTGTATTATATTTCAGCCTGGCAAGCTAGTTAGCTTGAGGCTCAGGAGGCACTCAGTAAATTCATCAAGCTCTGACAGTTAATAGCCTCTCCCCAAAGAAATTTTGCCATGCCCAGAGTTTAGAACCCGTCAACTCCAAAAACACCCATTGTCTTCTGGGTGATTTCTATACCTCACGGATAATGCTACTCACAGCTTCACTAGTGCTAGGATATCCCAACCATGAATTATTGTAACACCCAGAAATTAAAAAAAAGGATCTGTAGATGTATATTTCCACTACTACACTTCCATCCTATGGGTTAAATACACACAGCCACATCTTCCAACACACTTCCGGCTGCACTGCTTGCAAAACCAACTGGTGGATTTTCCATCCCTTTTCACTGTTCAAATAGAAGCAGCAAAGTTACAGCTCTCTCTCTGCAGACTCTTAATTTTTGCATGGTTTTCACAAAAAATAAGTAACTAAAAGGATCAGAAGCAACAACGAGTTTCCTTAGCTGTTTATTCCCTCTCAGTAGGACTCCTGCTCTCTTGCCTGCTATACCATATTGAACAGGTGAAATCATGAGAAATGCTACTTTTTCAGACCCTAAATGCTGTTCTGAAGACCTATACATGGAAAATACTTAATATTTGCCTCCCCTTAAGCCTATTAACAACTGACAATCATTTAGAATTCAGAATAATCAAAATTGAAACAAAACATCACTACAGCTACATACCGGGTCTACTGCTGTGAAATGCTGAAAACCTCTGCCAGTTGGGATGACAAAAGAAGCTATAAAACCAAAAAATATAAAAATGTTAATTTTTCAGACACAGTTGATCTTTCAGTAATTTACAGCAAGGACTGCTGAAACTAAAGCAATCTGATTTCAGTTCACACTCATTAGATCAACAAACAAGCACATCAAGGTAAGACTCTTAAACATACTTCCCCTTATGCTGCTTCAAGCTTACACCGTACTTGAGGGAGGAAAAGATTATACCCTGAATTTACAAAACTTATATTTTGGTAAAAGCTGGTCTTGGAGATTTGTTTGTTTGTGTTACAAATATTTATTACAACTATTTGATCTGTTTAAGCTGCACTGTAAAAATTAAGCATGCCATTTCCACATGCCATCAATTACATGGACAGATGTGCAATACCACCATGTTAACATGACCGAGAATGTATATGTAAAATGTATTGCCTTGTAAACAAGGAGAAAGTATACGAGTATTTTTCTGCACTATAGCAAATCCAATAGTGCCAATAGTAGGAACACTAGGGTGGGATTTTCAAAAGCACTCAATACTGACTTCAGTGAAGATAAATCAAAGGGAAAACTTTCCCAGGCTTCAAGAAGCAAGCAAGGTAATCCTAACTACTTTGAAAATCCCTAGCCATGGAACAATTCAAATTCCATTAAAAAAAAAAAAACAACAAAAACACAACACACACAAAAAAAACCCACAAAAACACAAACAAAAAACAAACAACAGCAAATAAAAAGTTCACTGGTTTCAACAGATTGTTTTGCCTTAGTATTGCTATTGCAAAACTAGGAGCAACAAAGTAAAGCTCATTAAATGTAAAGCCTCCAATAGCAAACAAACTCAAAAGTATATTCCTTTTAACCAGATGGAACAAGTAAAACATCTGTCTTCAAAACCAGCCCATTCAACTATAAAGACTGTAAAACAAAAACAAACCCCACATGAAGAGTCCCTGCCTAACCCTGAAGTGCACTACAACACAGGTTTTAATTAAATCATCTCATGATTCTGTGTTTATTTGTCCTTACTGGGAGAGGAGCTAATGGCTCCTCACTGGGAGAAATCTCAGCTAAGCATTACACTCTATCACAACATTACTACAGTGGTCAGCTGGATTTAATTGAGACTAATAATCCCTGATGTAAGGGGCTGTGTGAAAATCAAGGACTTCTGTGCAAGGGGAATACTGCTTTTAGGAAAACTAACTGAAAGGCCAACAAAAAACACTCACACTTTTCTGTTTGAGCAACGGATTACATTTAAACAAATGCAGAACATTATTAAACTCCAACACAACATCAGAGCGGCATGGTACAAACATGCCATACAACCTCTGCACACATCATGCCATACATCAAAAGGGGAAGTGAAAGTTTAACCCTACTGGTACATTGACAATTGAAGGGTTACACTTCTGGACTGGAGAAGAAGTGGCTAAAACGCTCTTCAAATTTTGCTACTGGAAATAAACAGTAGATTACAAGCATGCAGACAGAACTGCAATAGTTTACCGAAGTTTAACTTGTCCTTTATTGGTCAAATTCTGCTTTCAAATAATTACCGTTCCCCATCATGCTAGATGGGGATACCTAAGCATCACAAACCAAGATTATTCCAGAACTTTCAAGCCTTCCAAAAAGACTTCTGAATCACTAAGTGACTCTTAAATTGCATCTGTTGTAATCAGCAACATCTGACCTGTTGAAGCCTGCAGAACACAGTGAAGATTCTGTGGCAACTGCAGGGTAAATCGTTGAGAATGCTGGCTATTCTTGAAGAAGCCTTCTGTTGCTTTAGACTGCACCACCTTGGTTTCCCAACGCTGCAGAAAGATTATTATTAAGGTCAACAGACATCACCTTTCAAAACAAACCACAGCTAAAATTATCATCACATATTCATGGTTTTTCCAAGAGTAAATCGACTGATTCTATCCAACAAACATGGTGACAATCACCACTGAATTCTGACTTCCAGCAGCCCAACACATCATTCACAGGATATTTGTTAATTTTAAATTAGGACAAAATATGCATGTCTTAGAGGGCAAAGAAAAGGTCAAATGCATCATCCCAAAAGAAAAAAAATTAAATACACAACTTCTTTTAATGCAGGGGAACCAAACAAACCTGCTTCAAGTCTTGGAGAACCTCCTCCTCTAAACCCTCCTCTGCAAAGAGCTCCCGCACACCTTCAATCACATCTTCAATAACAGACTTGTATAGTTTGGCCTATGTTTAATAAAAATATATTTGAGTTAAGATGAACATTAAGTCACTTGAAATGACAGCACCAATCTAATCTTGCTGTAAAAACTACTGTTACAAACTGAAGAGCATGAACAGAGCAGCGTAATAAACTGAATACTCCCAAGTGCAAAAGTCTGCGAGACCACTCATTCTTTTAAATCAGACATCACTGGAAAAATATTGGATTCCAGCCTCAAATTATTGGCTTCTGTATGCTACAGTAATGTTTAAGAAAATCCTAGAAATATTACAAAAACACTTGCTGTGCCGTATTTTTTTAGAACAAAAAAAGCACATCTAAAATGCCAGTTTAAAACCATATCATTCTAGTGCCATCGCACCTAACTTAAAGACCAACCAACACAAACTACTAAAACTGAGATGTGCCAATTCTAGGAGAAGCACAACGTAAGCAACCTGCAAAAAAGCAGAGATAGCTTACTTTTTTCTTTGTGGCAACAGTCTGATGCTGTATAGTAATTTAGCTATGGAAATTTTAATGCTCCGGTTATCAATACATATCATTCATCTTATAATAGAACAGGAGCCCAATTCATGTCAGTGATTAAATCCTGATCCTCTAGTCAGACCTGGACAACAGGTCTAGACATGAGTAGAGGACTGACCTGCTCAGATGCAAATGTAAAATAAGCTTTTAGCACTTTAAACTGCAAAAGCTTAAACTGACTATCGCAACCACCAGAACAGCCTACACAAGGTGAAAGATGAAGCTGAGATTTTCAGGACACCTCAGAAGTTAAGATTCCAGGACATTCATTCATATTTTCCTAACGACATCAAATTAATATTTTACTGCTCTAAAGCTGCGCTAAACTGAAGATGATAAACAACTTGTTAAAAAAAAACAACAAAACAAACCCACCCCACCAAAAAAAACCCAAAACCAAAAACTAGAAGTTATTAAGAAGTAACAAGTTACACTGTTCACAAAAAGCTACCAGCATAGCACAGCACTACTTTAAAATAACCATACTCATGCATGTTTTCTTACGGGAGCCTAGAGATCACCAATTCTCCCACATTTCAAGATACTAGGAAGATAAGGAGAAAAAAATAATTACTCTTGTACCACTCCACTAAAAGACGCTGACTAGCCTGAATGTCAAATGCTTTGCCTTCATTACTAACCCAGAAGAGAAACTGAGTTTAAACCTTTCAACAGGCCCATTCCTCTCCTCAGGATGGCCAAGCTACAGTAAGAACATCCACTGCGCTCTATGAAAACTGTCCGTAGCAATTGTACAATTCAAACACTACACGTTTCCAAATGAGAGGAACAGTCACAGTGCAGATGTTACTGTACTCCAGCTTTCACACACACAGTCTTTTTGCCAGAACCAGGTCATCCACATTAGAACTGCCAGCACCACTGGCAAACAAACTCCAGTGGGATGGCAGGGAAAACAAATGACAAAAGCAAGTCTTAAAGCGAAGCCTCCAAGGTTTCCCTGGGATTACTGTCATCTGAAGCACCCTCTCAAGTCCCCACTAAGAAGAAGGCAGCAGAAGATGAAGCCCGGAAGGGGACAAAAGCCATCACCTCTAAGCTTGCACAGCATCCCTCCATGCCTGGAGCTACCTAGCACCCCACACCAACCCCTGCCACGATGCTTTTGCCTATAAACCCCCTTTTTTTAAACAACCACAGCCTAAAATATAACGCCGTGCAAAGGGAAAAGCCGGAGGCTCCTCCTGGGCACCACAGTCTCCAGGGAGCAGGAGGCCACGGCCGCGGCCCTGGCCCCAACCCCAACCCCAACCTCTCCCTCCCGCACGGAGGGGCAGCCAGACCCCGCCGAGCCGTTCACAGCCCCGGACAGACGCCGCGACATCGGAACGGGACCCGACAGAGCCCAGCCTCGCCACCGCTCACCACAAGGCTAGCATGAGCCATGGCGCCGGCCGGCCAACTGCCCTCTACCCGCCCTCTCGCCTTAAGGCACCACTGCCATGCGGACGCGGCCCCGCCCACCCCTCTGTCGGGCTTCATTCCTTCTCGTTGGTGGGCTCCCTGTTCTCTCTGCCCTGAAACACTAGACAGTATCCGGGTGATGGTTACTAAACCCTGGTTTCTTCTGTCAGAGACTGAAGAGAGGGACCTGCCGCTGCACAAAGCTTAAGGCTGCTAAGGGGCCCGGTTTGTCGTTCAGGCCCTGGGCAATAGCCTGGAGCTTCAGCTTATGAGCACAGAGGAAAGGAGGCTTTGTCTGGAGAACCAGTTAGCCGTAGTGCTAAAACACAACTAGGAAAGCTGGCTACAAAAGCATCTTATTTTGCTTTAATAAACTCTGAAGTCATTATTACTCCATAAACAGGGAGATAGCTGAAGCTACCAGTTAAGTAGCAGCAATCTGGTACAACTACACAAATTATTGCTTACATTTGCAGCAATCTGTTCGTATGTTAATACAGAGATCTACCAATTTAGCAGTTGCTCATCTGGAAAAATATTCATTAATCTCATATACGTAGGAAAATATACACTTTGGTCTTTATACACCTTCTGTACATGGACTGGTGTTCCCATTGTGATTCTGAGAACCTAGAAACACCATCTTTTCTTTTTCCTTTCTTTTCCCCTTCTTTTTCCTTTCAACTTTTAGATAGCTATGTTGGTACAGTGCTATTTGGCACGTGGCGACTCACACATTAAGCTTTAATTTTTAAGGCTGACTTACACATCCTAAAAAATGAAAAGACTGTAATGAAAATACTGACAGACCCTTAATTATATAACTAGGCTAACACCTACAACAACAACAACAACGAAGCAACATCCATAATAATATTGTAAGCTGCATTTTCGCGAATGAGACAAATGCAATTTGCTATTGAAGTAATTTTGCTCTCCAACAAAATTTGTTTAATGACACTGTCTGGGTCTTGAATTAAACAGCAGTTGCATATTCAGCTGTTCTGTATGCCCTGCATCGTCATGAGGAAAAGGGAAGCCTTTCCTCATGTTGCTTTGCTTACAGAATAATTTAAGTAATAAAGCATTTCTTTTTTAAAGCACGGTGCTTATTTGAACCTGCCTGGGATGGTGCATACCACGAGCATCGTTATTCTTCTCCTGTCTGGTGAGTCCTGTCATGTTAGCAGAGATGACTGCAGCCTTGAGGATCCCGCTGGGCCCTGGAGGTTGCAGATGGTGATCCTGCAACTGGCTGTGACTTATGCATCAGGCAGATAAACCTGATGCTGAGCCATCTATCTGCCAGCACACTGCACAGCAGCTTTAGAAAGGTGGATGTGCAGAAAGAACATTTTATAAATCAGTTCCCTGCTTTCTACCGCCCTTTGTTTATCTCAAGATTACAAAGTGCCCAGAAATCAGTGCAATTTCTATGCCTAACTTCAAAAAGAAAGAGAGGTTGGGGAGCTTGATAACAGAGGACGTTTCAGCTGTCTCAGATAATGGTTGGATTACTTTGGTTATGTCCACATTAAAACTTGCAGAGCAAAGCAAATGGTATTCACCTGCATTTCAGGTTGACTGCATGTCTCTGTATCCGCACATACCTAACACATCCCACCAGCACAAGGCACTGTGGATATATCCCATCTGTTGTAAATGATATCCTTTGTATCGCCAGTGAATACCAAAACTCTTGTCACCAAGCTCAGCGTGTCAGCTCACTTCATGCAAGGGGCAACAGACTAAGCCTACTGATAGTACACAGCTATCACTGCAGAGAAAGCAAAAACTGGGAGTGGGAATGCAACTCCCCAAAGTGCACAGGGAGGGTGCAGAGTGTGGTTCGTGCTATACCAAGGCACATCTACTTTCATCTGAGGTCTAGCACCATGCTTTATATGATTTCTTTTACGAATTCATAGAGAAGGTGTCTTTTCATCCGTGCATTGTAAGTGGTGTCAGCTGAACAGCATGAGGAAGCCTTGTGTATACTGAAAAAATCAATCTTCTCTGAATGAGAAAAAAATATTCAAGCATAGTACCATAGAATGGTAGGGACCTTAAAGCTCATCCAGTTCCAACCCACTGCCATGGGCAGGGATATCTTCCACTAGACCAAGTTGCTCCAAGCCCCATCCAACTTGGCCTTGACCACTTCCAGGGAGGGAGCAGCCACAATTGTCTGTCTGTGAATAGCATTAATCATACTGACTGGCCAGCTTTGATACTGGTGACCTTAACCCAGTATCAGTGTCCTGCAGTACAAAGTGCAGCCCTATCGTGATTTTCGTGCATATGGTTTCTGTTAAATTTAACCTCACTTTTAAGAGAGGAAACTGAGGCACAGACACACCAAATCTTTTGCCCAAGCTCATAAATGCCAGTTGGGAGCAGCATCCGGGTTTCATTAGACTTGGTTCTAATGAAAGTCCAGTCCAGCTCTCCCTATTGCAGTCTCTTTAACAGCTCACAAGAGTTTTCAAAGTCGAACTATGGAGAAGATTAGCATGCTGTTCAAACCCTCCTGATTTTTAGGGGGTTTGTCAGCATTTGGGATAGTGCTGCTTAAGGGCACCTCAAACATTCATTTACTAGGCAGGTTTTAATTTGTAAGTATTTATACTCCTCTCGGTACATGATGTCTAGAGAAGATTTATTTTTGGATGATGAACCTTTATTAATCATTAAAAAAATATATATAATAATTTACCGGTTTCAAATGCCTTCCCTCCAGAAACGGAGCCCGCAGCAAACTCAGATGCTTGGTAACGAATGCCCTCTTCTGCTTAAATGCAGCATCGCTGCTGTAGAGGAGCTCGGCTACTCAACCGCAGGACCGCAGAATTCTTGTCAGGCATGCTTTACAAATACCATCTTGCCCTTCTTTCCAAGTAAACGCAATCGTTCTTAGGAGGAATCGGTTGCGGAATCCTGGCAGTCCTCATGGAAATGCCTTGACAAGGGCGGAACTGTAAGTTCATTTTAAAGGTATGCTCTAACATGCTCCTTTCGTTTTCAGCTGTTGACTCATACAGCACACTAGTCTCATAACCGATTTCATTAACAGCATGATTTTCTTATAAGCCCCATGATTTCTGTGGGGTTCAGAGACTGATAAGACAGGGACCAGTGATTTGTTCCTCTTTCATTGTTCATGTGTAACTCCTGTTTCTTCAAGGGCCTCTCCTTTTTTAAACCATTTAAACCACTTTATCAGAGAGACTGTAGAAAGGCCTGTCCCCTAATTCAATTTAATGACAGATTTTCAGGACACTGGATGGAATAAGTAAAGCTTTTACCTCTACAAACTGCTATATAAAAATGGCAGTTCTGATGGGTTGAATATACCGAATAGCACTGTATATCTCATCGGCTCCTTGATAAGCCCAGGGACTTGTATAGTATGAGTAAGCCTAATTAAGGAAGAAATAAGGCTTGCCTTTCCTAAATACTCACCCTGATACAAATACCATATGTGGAGAGAAAGCCTCGTTGGGAAACAGCAGCCACCAGCCACTTCACTGTCCCTGCTTTCTGCCATACTCATGCTGGTGCCCAGCTCAGCGCTCATCTCCTGCTCCCTCACTTCCTTTGCTGCCTGCTGTGTTTACCTATGACATACAGATGCTTATAGCACCCTCTTTCCCAGAGAGACCCCAATCTCCTGCCCTGTGTCCCCAAGAAAAGGCCCAGACGAGCTTCCTCCTCTTTCATCAACTGCTTTTGCCTTCATTGCCTTTTAATTCTTTTCCCTGCCATCTTGCCCCCTCCATCAATGGTTGAAATCCCCTTCCCTTCTCGCTGCTGGAAGTTCATAGTCAAGCAGATGATTGCAGAAGTCCAGCAGTTTTAGTGCAAAGTTAAATAAGAGCAGAGCAGCATGTTTTGGTCAAGGCCAATTTGCTCTGACTGACTTGATTCCTCTCCAAATTAACCAAATGCAAAGCTGAGCCCCTTTCACCAGCAGTGGGTTTTGCAGCACCAACCATACCACTAAAATAATCCAGCAGGTGACTTTGAGAGTCAGGTTGAAGCACAGTTTAGCAATCAGGTTCTCCTTTTGACTGCCTAATTGATATCAATTTAACACTACTAAAGAATAACTCAGGTGTAAGGAGACTAACCTGTGTCAGGTCTTGGAAGCATTGGTGTGAGGACCCCAATATTTGCTCAAGGTCATCTTTCTAAGCAAACATGGTTGGGCTCCCCCTGTCCTAATACTTGACCTTTTCATGCTTTTTTTCTTTCTTTCTTTTTTTCCTCCAACTCTCCTTTTGTGTAGATCTACCTGAAGTACATGTTCTGCACACCCTTTTTGACATTATAATCACATAATGAGTAGCAAAGATACTCAGTAATGGCTTTCCATGAAGGGGCTGAAACAGCCTGTCACCTTTTCTCTCCAGGCAGTGGATGGCTTCCTCCATTTCAGATGAACTGTCATCTAAATCCTGGTGTCAGTACTTACATTTAGACAGTAAAATCTACTCAACATTACAAATCTCTTAATGGGTGAAGGTCCCTTCCTACAGAGCAGTCCATCAAGGTTACAGTAGTAGCTTACCTCTGGGTATCATCAGGCTAATGACCAGGTTCTTGCTTTAAATCCTCCTTGTTCCACTGCTGGGTTTTGGTATTTTCATTGCATCTCCTCTAGCATGACCATGTCATTGGTCCCTTGCACAAGCAAGATCTTCCTGTCCAGGAAGATTAGGTTTCCATTACTGACAGCTATACAGATGTGATGTAGGGATGCTCAAGACTGAGCAAGTTCTTCTGCTTGGCATGTAATGGCAGCACACACTAAATGAGGGCAGAGCCAGCTGCCCTGGGCTGTGCCACACCACAAGCAGGCATCAGCTCATCCTATTGGGTAAGGCACCTCTCCCTGTGCCCTATCAGTCCCACAGCCACCTCGCTGTGTCTCCTGTCACTCTGCCCATATTCTCCCTTCTTCAGCATCTCCCAACTCCGACTCATCCCAGCCCCATGAGAGCGAGCATTCAGTTCAGTTTCCATTTGCAGATACTCACAACTTTGTTTTCAATACCTTCCCTCGAAGGTGCTGCATGAGTTCCTCACCACCTTTTTATTTCAGTCCCATTTATAGGTAGACTTTTCACCTTCACTTACAGAGGCAACAGTTCTCTTTAGCCCTTCCAGACAAGCTCTGCCTGCTGCCCTTTCCTTCTGCCAACTCCCTGCTCCCTCCTTGTCTCCTCCCTCTTACCTCCACTGCTTCCACTCATGATTGGTCTCTTCTGCTCCCAGTACGTCCATCCCACTTCTGATTTTCTCTCCTCAGATTTTTATTGTTGAATATGGAAATGGAGGTGAAAGTTATTTTATATTAAACCAAAAAGGCCCTCACAACACAATGTAGTGCTAGACTATACCTGTCCACACACAGAAATACCTAATCACATGGGTTTTGTGGGATGGCAAAACAGAATTTGAGCCAGTGCTTTTTCTTTTATTTCTATCAGTAAGGCTTCAGCAGGGAACTTGAACATCACTTAAAATGTGTTATGAGTGTTACTGTAAAAAATTACAGATTGTTTCTGCTAAGGAAAGAATGGGGCTACAAAATAGCACATCCTGTGCCTAGCACGTACAAGGAAACTGTCCAAAAATAAATGTTTTCCTGTTTTTACTTGTATTCTAGCAATTTACCATCTCACTTCTCATGTACCTAAATCATATTGTTCACTGATACTTTTAAACACTGCAGACTGTTTAAGCTCTGGAAGGGGACTATGCTTCTGCTAGATGCCTTCTGCTAGAGCTTTCCCTTTCCTCACTGAAGGATAAAACACCAACAAAGTGAAAATTATTATTAACTGTATTTCCCAGTCTTTCCTAGAATAGCTGACTGGTTTGCTACAGAGACAGCAGCACAGGACACGTGGTATGGTTATTCTATACTTTAAGCTCATTCTTTGAATGTTGCTACACAAATCTCTCTGCTTTATTCCACTATTTCCCTAGTAACAGCTTATTTCAAGAACAGACTTTGAAAATTGTGAAAGTCTTAAAACAGTTGTTGCTACATTATATTCAAATATCCCAGAAAGATCAGAGGAAGTATACAACAGGAAAAAAACAGAGTATTCTTTGGGCTACTACTGTTACACAAGTAAGGCAGGAAAAGGGCCTGCCATAAATGATCATTAATGGAATATAGTGCAGTAAGATGTCCAGCTTTCTGCACCTAGCTTTACCTAAGACGAGGAGCGATGTCCCCCACTCAAACGCAGATGAGAACCACTCTTTATGATAAACTGCAACACCTGATGACACGAGACAACCAGTTAATTACCGCAAATGTAAACCAAACTTGATAAATTTCTAGTGAGGGGCAAAAAACTGCTAGTTTGAACCACAACTTTATTATTTTAATCAATATGCAATCTACAAAATGTTATTACAAGATTATCAACATGACCTGTTTATACTTATACTGACAGAAGACCCAAATAAAATTATATTTTCCATTAAGAATAACAGCACTGCTTCAGAGTTATCAAAATTATACCTAAGAACTCCTAACTGCAGCAGTTAGTTACTCTGTTTAGTCAACAAAGAGAAATTGATGTAAAATAGAGGTGTGGGCACCAATAAGAAGTCTGTCAAGTAAAACAGATGCAACTAAAAGCAACACATGAAAACACACTTTCAAGTGTAAAGTACTCTTGGACAACTTACATGGAATCTGGAGGGGAAAAAAAAGGCAAGAAGCATGAGGGTGAGAGCAGCTTGGCACCATGTTCAATGGAGTGCACCATCATCCTCCCTACTCGAGAGCTGCCATGCAGGGGCAGCCAGACCATCGTTTCCAGTCACTGCAAAGCTTCAGCTTTGACACCCAGTAACATTTCTTTTTTGCTCTCTTCTGGTTGGAATAAATGAGCATTGCAGGTTGCTTACTTACTAGCATCAAGAATCTTCTGTGGGGTTTTTTGCACATTACCACTATTCCTTTCTTCCTTTTTTTTTTTGCCTCTTCTTTATTCTTAGGAACTTCAATGCAGATTCCATTTTGTCAGTTAAAAGACTTCCATTGACTTCAATGGGTGTTTGAATCCAAAATTAAATCAAGTACCATTTACCTACAGTAGTAATACAATCATATGAGAAAGATGAACGCAAAGATAAAGTTTGTTGGATTCAGCAAATAGGACACTTGTAAAATAAGGCAAACACACTATAAAAATAGGTGTTCTCATTGATTTCTGTTTAAAATAGAAAATACCCCAAACCCTGCTGGTCCTTTGTTAAGGAAACACAGATAATATCTACATACTGCCCTGTAGTAAATGTGAGAGAAGATGTCAGCATCTTAAGCGATCCAAACAGTTGGAATCATTTCAGTGGCTGCAGGTGGTAGCTGTGGGAAGCAGAGATCAGATACGTGTGAAACCTGGTTCCTCGCATGATGCCAATGTACCTCATGGGTTATTTAAAGCTCTGATCCTTCTGCTAGCTGGACACTGAGCATCACAACAGCTTGTAGCAACTGTTCATCATCTCCATTCCCCTCCCAAAACTAGACTACTTATATCCCTGATTTCTAAAGAATCAGAGCATTTACTCACTGTCACCTGCCATAGTGTTAATAGAAAATGTTAGCAAATGAGTCTTAAACATTGAGAACAGTTGTCCAGTAGGTTATATCTAGGACATCAGACAATGCAGAAGGCAGGGGAAGCCAGTGTATTTCTGCTTTGGCAGGTTGCAATAGCATAGAAAGTCAGAATTTGAGAGTGGATGGAGGGAGATGTCAGACAACCCTAACGTTCATGAAACTGCATTCTATTTCTAAATATTCTGACAGCAAGGCATACAAGCATCAGTTTGAGACTGAGCAGAGTCATTACTCAACCTCAGGCTGCACTAATTGTCAGGTTTAAACTGAAAGCTGTATATTAAACAGAGTAACTTTCCTTCAGTGTGGCAGTATTTCTGTGGAATTACTTCTCTGTGATCCTGATCCAATTCCAATTAAAGTAAATGGTGAGTCTTGCAGGCCTCAAATAGAAATCCAGAAGTCTGCAACACAGGTAAAGCTGTAGCTTGACCCTTTTATGTCAAAAAGGCTGAATGATCATTTGCACATTACCATATATAATGCACACTCACTGGCAGGAAAGATGACTCTTAATGCGGCTGTTCATCACTTAGGCCATTCAAAACAATAGCTCGTATCTTGCAGGGTCAATGCTATGTGGGCTTCCAAACACTAAATGGTCTAGTGGAAGGTGTCCCTGCTGCTGGCAGGGGGTTGGAACTGGATGAGCTTTAAGGTCCCTTCAAACCCAAACCATTCTATGATTCTATGATACAGCAGACACTGACAGAAGAAAAGCAGATGTTGCTTCTGCAAGACCCATAACACAACCAGGTATTAAATGCCCAGGGCATGAATGCTGCAAATGGTGATCCTAAGGTGAAAGAGCCCCAGATCAGCCTGCATGTCCCTCCTTTTGAAAAACAGGAAAATAGGGGCCAGCTGGGCAAGACAGGCTTTAGACAATGACTGCTAGCAGATTTACTCAATTAGCTGTATTAATGCAAATCAAAACAAGTCAGCCTCAGACTAAGGTTAGTGCAGGTGTCGGCAACATGCATTTTGTGTCCTCTACCTTACCAAACAAAGAGGTAAATAGATATTGTAACTCCAGGATAACCGTGGACTCCAGTGATCTGCAGAGCTCCGCTGTGACGCTATGAACTAATGCCTTGACTGATGCTATGAACACCTTGCCTTGGCACCCACTGTGCCTCTCAGTTCAGCTGAGAAGTATACAAACTGAAAATTAATATGAATAAAAGAAAGCAAACATGACTTGAAGGTGCTAATGGCTTGTCAAGTCAAAACACGATGGAGGATGTGACAGCTGAGACACACTTGGATCACTACTGCACTCAAATGCTTGCTTAGATTTATAATAATATGATCTGCTAATAAAAAGAGATATATAGAGAAGTCAAAATACCATAATAGTCTATTTGGGGCTTTGCCAATGCAATACCCATAAAAAAACTTGCCCTCAGGACGTACTGTAGAATTTATTAGCCATTTTATTCCCAGCTTCCAAATAGGGGGGAAAAGTTTATTGTGATGAACTAGGTTCATATTACGGCCTTCTGTTTCCTCAGACTGGTAATTTTCCTCAGTGCATATCCTACATATTTCTACTTTTGGGGAATCACACTGATCTGTATTTTTACACGGTGTTCATATGGACAGTTACAAGCTGTATAAAATATAAAATGAGATTTAGTGCATTACTGTGTTTTTCTTCTCCACTAATTTCAGTTTGAAGGAAGGATAATTTTAGGAAAAATACAGGAAAAAAAAGAAAAAAAGGTATTGAGGGCATTTTTTAAATTTATCAGATTTTTTCCAACCTGGAATTACAGCCTGCAGAGAATGACACAGGGCAGAATGGCTGAGGGGAGGCATTAAAACCTTTCCCTCAATGCCTGCTGTT
Organism: Amazona ochrocephala; assembly: GCA_039720435.1. Classification (NCBI taxonomy): domain Eukaryota; kingdom Metazoa; phylum Chordata; class Aves; order Psittaciformes; family Psittacidae; genus Amazona; species Amazona ochrocephala. The sequence continues at coordinate 117,658,208 of CM077878.1, read as the reverse complement.
TGTTGAAAACACAGTTAACACACTGATATGGGATTAGTAGCTCAAACTGCCTGCTCAAGTGTCACCGCAGGGAAAGGCTGTCTTAAAAGTTACTCAAAGCAGCAGCTCCTGCAGTTTCCAAACCAACCTCTGGAACTTGCATCCTAAAGGATACCCAGAGCAAACAGCAGCAACCAGCCATCACTTTAGTTTGTGGGAAAACTCTCCTCCGGAGTACATTCTCAAAGCCTCATCATACGAAATGGGCCTGGACTGATGCACGCTTCCTGGGGATCCACCCCTTGCCTCACTTACTGCAGCAGAGAAAAAGATTTGTCTAATGCCTGAACACAAATTTCAATCACATTTGCCATATGGCTTTTTGCCCAAGAGATTACTTTGACTGAAGCCATAAAGTGCTGGGGAGGAAACACTCGCAGGCACAGAAAAATGAAGAATATTATTGCAGAGGAATTTTTCCCATTTTACCAATGAAATCACCCGGTTTCCAGCTCATTATTTGAGGCTCTTGTCAAGAGTAATATTATAACTTGTTCTGTTCACATATATTGAGGGGAGCAGAAACATGGGGGCTTCAGTTTTCAGACACCACTAAAAAATTTAATTGGTCCTGCTGGACCTTACACAGATGCTGGTCTGCACATAAGCACCCTGGCAGGTTTATTGCTGATTATTATATGTCCAAGTGACATGTACTCTTTAAGTAGAGCCATTAGGTTTCAATGTAGAGTGTGAGATCATTCCCAAGTCATAGATACCAAACAGGAAAATAATATATTAGAATCAGTCAGTTAAGTGCTCACATGCTGCAGCTGTTAAAGACAGACCTTACTCATACCAGTATTCCCATGACAGGAAGTCTACTTGAACACAGACCAGTCAAATGAGTACTGATTTGCAGAATCAAACCCAAAAGCAGAAAACAAAAACAAATGACCATGTTTATCCTAAACCAGGTCACTGCGCTTCCTCTAACAATAAGATTTCCTATGTAAATTGATGCCTACTAGCATCCTATGACGGTGCCTCCTGTCCTTTTCTACTGCGTGAGGCAGTTGCCAGCCTTATCTGGATCTTCTCCATCGAGCCTAATCCACTTCTTTTCAATTTCAACCTGTAGTTAGAAAACACAAACAACACCCACATCGAATTAGCAAATAATTGGGCACTGGCAGTGTGAACTACAGCAACAGCATGAAGAAAAGCTGTGACACAGAATCAAAACATTTCCAGACCAAACAGATTTCAAAACCACTATTGCTAAAAATAGCTCAGCTGAGGAAAAACCATGCTGCGTTTGCAGTTCTGCTTTTCAGCATCATCTCTGATCAGACAAGGAATTAGTTTTTAATGATCCTTGTGCTCAAAGTCATTATTACGAGTACATGCAAGGTTTGTATAAAATGCAAAGCACATTTGCTTTGCAAATACTGAATGGGGGAGTGGGGAGGAAGAAGAGGAGGAAAACACTGGAAACATAGCCCCGAAAATACCTGGCAATTGTAGAAAGCTTTCTGAACCACGTGTTTCTGGGGCTGCAGATCGCTCTCTATGCCCAGTGACTTGACTTCTGTTCCTGAGGCACAGGTATCATGAACGATGAACTGGACAGTAGCAAATGGATACCAGTCAGATGGTATTTCCTGGTCTGACCCCAGTTCCAATTTGTAAGACAGGCTGTGTGGATGATCTGAACCTTGGGAAAGAAAAAAATCCCCAAACCAACAGTTAATTATCTTTTCTTTGCTTAGAGTGCAAGGTTGATCTCTTAGCAAGAGAGCACAGCTCTATCTTTTATTAATGCAGAGCTGTTGTTATGATACAAGATTGTTCTATCTGCAATCTTTTGCTACTTGGGCATAAGGTGGTCCCTTCCTCACTGTTTGTCTGCTTCAGCACACTTTTCACAATCACTGCAGTTCTACAGATTAAATTATACAAGATTTACCAGACCCTTCCAGCTTCAGATTGAAAGAAGAGAATTACAGGCTTAGGGATTGGTTGCTAAATTAGGGAAGAATCTCAGTTTTCCCTTAAAAATACATGTCTTACTCTCATAGAAAAATAAAATCTGGAAGGCCCCAGCTTAGCCAAGGCTGAGATGCTGCCCTGTGTCCAACAACCACGCTTTCCAGAGCTCTCTGCTATAGGAATTGTACTGCAGTGTTTACTTAAAGAACTACAGCTGTCTTGTGTAACATCATTTATTACAGTATATCTATAGCAGCAAATAAAGGTGCAGCTCAAAAGTGCTGCTCAAACAAGACAGATCCCAGCTGCCAGGATAAAGGCTACCTGGACTCCTTTTCTAGCTTGGGAAAGAACATACCCCATTTCTTCCAAAGAAAAGTATTCCTGAAGGAACTGCCATATTATAATGCAGAGTCATGGAGGATTGCCCATGCATGTTCTAAATTACTTCAATCCAGCCTTAGATCCTAGGAATCACTTGCTTTAGTGTTTCTCCTATGTGGCAATGGTTAAGGGAAAGCATTTCTCCTGGCACACAGGAACACTAGGGGGAAAAACCTGCTTTCCAAAGAAGGTGAGGTCAGTGGGCTCACTGTGTGCATGAAAGCAGTACAGTACAATATAATGAAAAGAATCCTTTATATCGCAGCTGCCTCTCCAAATTCTTCAGGGCAAAATGTAGTAATTCTGCATTTTTCCTCCTCTCCAGGATTTCAAGCATCAGCACAGACAACTGACTACCATTTGGCTGCAGGCAGAAAAATACAAGCAGAGAAAGCGTTGGTTGTATTTTGTCAAAGGTAAGCCTGGCAGTGTAGATTTGGTTTTCATCCATTACACTGAGCAGCACCTCAAAGTTCCATTCTTTACGCACTGGCTTTCTCCGGTGACAGGAATCAATTTCACATCAGAACGAAGGAAATACTGAAGATGGAGTTATCATACACTGCACTATATCCATCTCATGGGAAAAATCGCTGTGACACTCCACATCCACAGGCTCAAGTGGCATTTCGTAAGGCAAAACTCAATTTAGAAAGCTACCTCTCCATTGCTCCCGGGAGCCTTGGGCTGGGTCTGTGCAGGTTTTCCCTGCATCCTGACGCACAGCCTGCCCAAACCACTTCTGGTATTAGGAGACCATTGCCATTTGAGCGGTTTGGTGGGCAGAGTTCTGTCACACGTGTCTCTGACTTTACCAGGGCAAAGTCTAATTCAATGAACCATCCTCCAGAATTCAGTCCAAGTCTGGCATAAAGTCAATGTGTCCCCAAAAATCAAGGCTTAAAGAGCACAAAAATTGTTATAATCTGTGTTAATCATAATCATTAAAACATTTAACATTTTGGTTTCCTTTTGACTACGTACATAATTAGTATAATTAATAATTCCTTCCTTCTTCCTTGTTGCTGCACTTGACAGCACAGTTAACACGTCACTGTCTGGAATAAAAGGTGAGAGACGGAGAGAAAGGAACAGGATGTGTCCTTTGGATTATCAGCCCATAGACTTCAGATGGGGAGGTCTCCAATTCTTTTTCTCCCCCTTTTTTCATCCGTGTTTAATAACAACAACAATAATCAGCAGCTTGAAAAGCTGTCTGCTGACTTCAGGTGTCCCTGTCTGTCCTCAGTTGACCCCAAAGGCATGCACACAGAAACATAGAAGCATTTACAGCCACCCCTTCAGACAAGGCGCATGTCACTGGGCAAGTGCAGTTCTTCACCAGCTGGACTCTGTATGAAGCTGATTTACGAGCATCCCCTGCAGGCTTGCTTCCAGCAATACATCACATTCGATCCTTATCCTAAATGCTGTTTCTTTCCATAACTACTTGTAGTATTCAGAGACAACCTGCACTGGAGTTCAGAAAATAACTACCCCCACCAGCTAGAATCCTGTGCCATGAAGAACACTGGCCATGAAGTCTCCTAAAGATACATGTATCACAATGAGGCCCAGCAGTCACTCCCCACATGGGACTAGCTGCTTCTCTCTACCAAAGCACCCCTCTAATACATGGTCATAAGGAATTGGTTACAGAAATTGAAGAGGTACTAAAACTTGCATTCATAACTGCAAGGGCAGATCTATAAAAGGGGTAGGTTCTGAGCTTTGAGAATGAGTTCTTCCCTGTGAGGATGCTGAGGCGCTGGCACAGGGTGCCCAGAGAAGCTGTGGCTGCCCCATCCCTGGCAGTGTTCAAGTCCAGGCTGGACGGGGCTTGGAGCAACAGGGTCTAGTGGAAGGTGTCCCTGCCCCAGCAGTGGGTTGGAACTGGATGAGCTTTATGGTCCCTTCCAACCCAAACCATTCTGTGATTCTATGATTCTATGACTAAGTATGTCCAGTACAACTTTGAGGTGAGTGGGAGAAGTAGATGCCCAACAATGGCCATCACCAAACCCAGACAGACAGGCTGGAGAGATGGGATGGAGGAACCTCGCACCTCCTTGCTGACTTTGCATCCCACCAGCCATACCATTGAAGGCATAACGCTTTACAACCCACACACACTTGACAAATGACAACCACCACCCAAAACACGGCCCACAACCAAAAGCTGCAGCATGGTCACCTCCTTTTTATGTAATAGCCTACTGCTTAGTTCAGTTGTGGATGGGGCTCCGAGTCCCCCCTGCAGCTAGACAACAAGGCTGGTACAGAGGTGGAGCAGGAGGTACTGACTGTGATTTGTGCTAAATCAGCGCTCCAAGCATGTGCGAGACATTACTCACATCTCTGAGCACTCTACAGGGTCCTTCAACACACTAACACACAAGTTTGCAAGCCTATAAAGGTCTTAGGCAAAGGAGTGCAATGCCAGGGGCACACAGCATGTGGCTGAAGTCTCAGGACAATAAGACAATACACAGAGACAGGTAAAACTGTAACATTAGGGACTTCATTATTTAAAGAGAGGAGGGAACAAAGTCAGAAACAAATGTTACAATCACTTGCCAACCCCTTGAGAATGAAGCTGGAGAACTAAATGAGTGTGAGGAGGAGATGGCACTTCATCACTCATGAGCACAGTGACAGGCAGCTCTGTATACTGTTGTGATGTGATCCTTGTCCACAGCCTGCTGCTGGTCGTCTCTTCCGGTGTCCAAGCCCATTTTTCCTGCACTAACACTCTCTTAGTCCACAGTCCCTCTTCCAGACTGCCTGGACATGGTGGAACGAGCCTCTGTTGAGGTAGGCCTCTCCATTCTTGAATCTGCCACCATCCCAGCAGCTCTGGTGAAGCTGTGAAGGAGGCCACGAGAAGCACCACGTTCCAGAGCCAAACTGTGAGATCTCATCTCATCTGTGGCACCACAACCTGCCTGAGCTGTGCTCCTCTTGGCTCCCAGGACCTGCTCCACCCACCCGTGGTGGTGCCAGGATGCAGCATGGCAACACACATACTTGACCTGGTCTTTGTTCTGTTTGCTAGGTTGGGATGGGCAGACTGCACAACATCAGCCACAAGTGAAATGTCCTGCAGGAAATAGCAGGGGCTACAATTACAACCCTTAGGTGGCACATCATTCCTTGGCCAGGAAAAGTGGCACACTGTCTCTGGAGCGATGGCTGAACAAGGATCTGAGGAGAAAGGGTTTGTCGAAGAGCAGCAACATCTTGTTTGGAATCCATTCATGGTAGAAGGAAAATGGTTATATCTAAGGGCTTTTGGAGATCGAATTCAGCATCTTCCTGTTGTGAGAGGGAGGCCTATGAAGAAACTAGTAGCAATGGGAATAGTCTGAAAATTGTCTTCTGAGAAAGGGAATCCAGAAATAACCACTGCTTGGAATTTTCCTGGTAAACGCTGGATGACAGATGTCCACTTGAGCCCAGGCATGTGCTGTTCCTCTTGGTCTGCTGCTAAAGGCTCCTCTGTGAGACATGGCACAGTTGTGACTCAGTACCATATAGCCCTTAAAAAATACTTGGGCTTATATTCCAGCTAACCGACACCCATGAGGTGGTCTCAGTGGTGGGATCTGATGAATTCTGAGCTCCTTCCTTTCCCCTAGGTGGTAACCTACAAAGGCAGAGATGATAGTTTTGGGGTCTGGGTAAGGCTACTGCCTTAGGTCCCCTGGAGTGGCCTCCACTGGACCTTTTTGCCTACTCCCAAAACACAGGGTTTCCCCCAGCCCATCCATCTCCTGTACCAACATCAGTGTCAGAAGGAGATACCACTTTGCTGCAGAGAAGTTCTGCCCACCGCTGGGCCATGCTAGGAGCATGCAGCAACTTCTTCCTATCCCCTGTCAGCCAACAAAGTGATTGACCAACACATTGGAAGACTGTGAATGTTGCCTTAGTTTTCACCTAAAGCTGACCGGTCCTTGTCATCTTTGCTCCATGGAACTATTGCTTCCAAGGCCTGTTACACTGGAGTTAGAAGAAGGAGAGGCTGCATGTACAGGATCCATTTGCAAAAGAAACTGTAATGCTGAAAAAGCAAGACGTTGGCCAGAAACAAAGAGAGAAAGTAATGGTGTGGGAAAGCAAGTGGGTTGGAGCAGGCACAGTGTACATCCATACACTGAGCTAAGACAACACATTCAGACGCAAGCCCCCCCTATCCATTAGGCACCACGGAGACATGAGCACATGGACTGATGAAATCAAAATCACTCCTGAAAGGCAACCGGATAATGTGGGGAGAGCTGAGCTTTTACTAGCTAACTTAGGAGATAGAAACCCTGTGGTTTGGGTGTCTAGGTAATGGGACTTTTGTGAATTGACAGGCCCAAGTTTTTCCTGGCTTACATCTGAAAATCCGGCTCTTTTTCACTAAAAATGTTCCCAAATCTTGCTCTCATCCTCTGAAGAATACCAACAACAAAGTCAAAACAAACAAAAGGTCAGTAAAACTATGAAATGTGATTCAAACTGTCATTTAGCATTCATATAGCACTTCACAAACAATTAATAATCTAACTTTGCTGCATCTACTCACACTATGACTACATCCCCTGTTTGAGTAGCATTCGAGTAACCTGGATCTGAGAAAGGTTCATAAAGCCAAGCAGTTTAGTTAAGTAGTAATTCTACTTTTGCCAAAATAGGTCCAGTTCTAAAAGTCTTATTTCGAACATGAGAACATCAATAACGACTAAGAACAGATTTACGTGAGGATTGTTAGGAGTTAACAACACCTGCAGCTATTTCTAAAAGGGTGCATTTATTTAACCTGCTGGGAGAAATGCATAGGAAATAGGGGAGGAGGAAGGTAGCAACACCAAGGAGCAGTTTGCAATGGTGCTGATAGCAGACTGAGGTGGCTGGGCAGGGATGGAGCCCATCTGACAAAGTCATGGCTTGGTGTTTCCACCTAGGCAGTTTAGAAATCAGGGAAGCAGCGGCTGAAGGTTGATGGGACCCACATCACCCCACACGCTAAAAGGCAGTAGCAGGGCTGCCATCAGCCACAAGCTACCCTGGCTTCATTTCGTTGCTTAATCACTGCTTCCACAGTGTGGCTCCACAGTGCAGAAGTATCATCAGCTGAGGAACTATTGCCTTACACGCAGCCCAAGGATGGAGGCGTCGTAGCAGGAAACACCACTGGGCACAAATTTACATAGCAAGAGATTAAAACACAGCATTCCCAAGTCCAGTTTCTCCCCAGCTCTGTAGGTAACCCAGGTGCGTACAGCTTCTCCAGTGCAAAGACTGCTGAAATCATAACACATTTTACATTTCCTTATGCGATGGTCTGATTTCAGAAGCACAGACTCAATCTGCAAATATTTCATTGGCTCAACCCTTCAAAGTCTATGGCTTTTTAATGTTTTATTTACTACTGCTAACACTCTGGCTCCAAACTCTCCTTTTAAATACCCGAATAAGCACAGGCAGCTTTTAAGAACCTGTGGTCTCGCAGCTTGCATCAACTTCTCTTGCCCAGCACCCTTCCAAGGAAGCACTTGAGTAGAACCCAGTGGATACTAACATATTTTGATGTCTATAAATGGAGTCACAATATAACTGCAGGCTTTTCCCCTTCTTTTTTTTCAGCAGCCTTGGACAAAGCTTTTTTGAAAGCAAAAACCTTGGCATATTTTTCTCCCTGCAGTAAACGCATGATGAAAGTTTACATATTCCTGTTAGTTTGAGTGCCTCCAGATTTTTGGCATGCCTTGGGCCAAGTCTATTTTTAAACTCTTAACTGCACACAGAAAACTTAATAGAGGGGTTTAAAATGTGACTGGGCAGTATTACTACCAAAATGTTTTTTCAAAGGCATGAACATTTCAAGGATACAAATGATTTTGCAGAGCTCAGCCAGAGGAATTCTTCAAATGTCAAAAGCTTGAGCTACTGCTAGGAAATAACGTAAAGCTGTAGAATGTCACAAAAGCAGTTCTTACCTTCAAATAATATGTAAATCTGCAGTTAATTGTGCACATCAAATCTGAAGTTGAATGAACTGAAGGGAATGAAAGTCTTTGGAAGAATTATAATCTTCTTTAAAACTGCCTGACTAAATTGCTGACTTGATTTTGCAGAAGCAAACCTACATTATATAGCAAAGAATGTTAAAAGCTACCCGAACAGTCAGTCCCATAAGCCTTGGGAAAACACATGGATCACAGCAGCATGCTGCAAATCCTTGAAGCCTGGAGTGAGAGATACGCTATCTACAGATTTTGAAGACCCGAAGAATCTTCTTCTCCCCATCATTACTTGTGGCTGGGCTCCCTGCCTTATGTTAGCCTTTCTGCCAGCGCTGCAGCTCCCCTGCTCTCCTGCTGCCTGTTGCTTGGCAGCTACCAGCATCCTGTCTGAGCAGAGCGTGAGATATCCAGGGAATGAGCTGCATGTAGAAGGGAGCGCTCAGCCAGTCTGGGAGGAATATGGCATTACAGCTTGGACTACAGGTCCAAGCTAACCACAGCTTCTTCCAAAGCAAAAGAAGAGGAAAAACAGAGATGGCATTAACACAACATCATTTCTGAATCTGACCATGGTCGTATTTGTACTGCTCCTCGTCCTTGGAAATCCAAAGGTGCAATTGCTCAAGACTTGAGAGACTTCATTGCCAAAGCAAGACAGCCTTCCTGCAAAAGTGACTAGAGTACTGCTATGCAACATCATCAGCAAAAATACTAGCTCTTGTCTGCCACTAGCCAGGCAATAATTCATACGTTGCTGTAAGATGCTTTCAAATGCTGTCTTAACACCAAAATCAATTTATTTAGTTTATGTATAGGCTCAGGCTAATACTCCCCTCTTCATTTGCTTCTGCTTCAGTTTTTCTATCAATCTGCTACTTCTGTCACTGAAACACCAATCAGAATCCAGACATCAAACTGTAAAAAACTAAAGTCTCAACTACTTCAACCACAGGTCAGATTAAACATAAATTACAGTTAGTTCAAAGTTAGGAAGCAAAATATCCTCGGGAGAGCTTTTTTGCCTTTAGTATCTTTTTTCTTAATAGTTCTGAATGTTAACTCTCACCAGCACACATCTAGCTGTCAGAGTGGATATGTCAACTCAGTACTAGCATCTCTGAAACCAGGACTTCAGAAGGTAAAATCTTTTCTAGACATTTTAAAGAGGCAGTTAGTACAGGCCAATCCATTTATTAATACTACACACTTACCCTCTTCTTAAAAGTACAGATTTTGCCTATATTTTAGGCAAAATGCTTCAAAAGATGCCCCTGCCTTACCCAAAGCCTCAAACACACGTAATGCATATCTAAGCAGAGGATCAAATTCACTCTGCAGCACTAGAAGCAGAATACTGTATTCCTCAAGAATTCGTATGCTAGAAGAGGACAATATAAGGCTGTTAATCTGGTAACGTGATTAAAAGCTGTTTTCTTAAAGCCATGTAAGTATTTTTTAAACCATGTAAATATTTTTGCTCTCCATAAAGTGTTTTAGTGAGCTACCACCACCAGAAAGAGGAATGAAGGGGGAGGCGTTCTTTGTCAGTGTGGTTATTGTCATGAACACACAGTCTCAATATCCAAGCCCATAAAAGAGGTAATAGACACCTTTTTTGCCTTTGCAAAAGCACAGTCAACTTCCTACAGCAGGTTTGAACGCCCTGCCTTCTAGTTATGCATCATACCTACCATTTCTCCAGTGATGCTAGAAAGCCAAGACCCAACAGTTACAATACCACCTTCTCTATTAACTGTGTTATACTTGGTGGGCAGCTCATTTTGCCATTGCATGAATCTTTCCCTCTTTCTTACTACAGATTTGAGGCTCGCTCAGAAGGATCAGATCCACTTCCCTGATAATGCACACTTATAATTACTGACAATAATACATCTGCTTCCATCAAATAAGTTAGAAGAAATAAATAAGGTTATATTCTCTTTGTCCTAAAAGATTACTCTTCTTCTAACAATACCACCACACAGACAACAACCAACCGACACTATGGAGGCTGACGGAAGACAAAGAGGTACACCCAAACCCATCATTTTATAGCCCAAATTATTTACTTGAGTTTTTATCTGGAAGCCTGTCTATCTTCCACACAACTGCCCTGTAGGCACTCTCGTATTTTGCTGTTCCAACCGAGACTTGTATTACAGGATCAGATTCAACCTCATGTAAAGCACCAAGGCACGCTCTCCTATTCATTTTTGCTTTTAGGGACTTCTGCCTTTGGAGGTTCATGGTCCAAAGTGCTTTGACCCACTGTGTGGGAACAGGAAAGCGTATCATAACGTTTTCACAGTATTTCACAGCGGGTACACGTGTTGGGACTGGAGCAGTTGCAGACATGTTTATAAAAGCCTGAAGTTCAACATATGCCCCCTGAACCACTACTGCGGCCTTCACGGAAAAGGGAAGGTCTTGCCCATTATACCGCGTCCTGAAACGCATCAGTTCCAGCCTACAGGCATCTGGGGGGGCAAACTTAATAATTCGTGATTGCTCAAATTCCTGCGCTTTAACACAGTTATGGAAATGGTAATCAAGAATATCAATCCATTTCTTCTGCTTCTCAAGGTAACGCTCGTCCCTCTTCTGGAGCTCCAGGTCATTCAGGGTTAGGAAGCAGTCAGCGCTCCCATTTACAAAACACAAGCAGTAGATGTGCGTGATGACGGCACTTTCAGTGAGTTTTCCTTCTGCCTTAGTGACCTTCCCCCAGAAGTTATCCACTATTTCCAGAGTCATTTCTTGCTCTTCATAATTCCTCCTTTGCCTGGAAATGGTGGGAAGTTTCATAAGCTCTTCCTCCACTGTTACGAGGAAATCAGTCAGGTCGTTATAATCTGTGGTGCCCAGCTTCAACATCTGCTCAACCTCCGGCTCATGGATCACCTCTACTTTGGGATGATACCTCCTCTTCTCTGTGTAAGATACACACTCAATCTTTACCGTGTGGATTTTTCCTGAGACATTATAGCTCTCTAATTTGGGTTCGGATAGCTTACAGTGTGGCAGCAGCTGGAACTCCTTGAAAGGTTTCTCCAGGCCCTTTTCATAATACATCTGTAATACACCTCCGGGTAGGACGCTAAGGTAGATAGGGCCCCATTGCCGAGATGACATCATGTTCTTCTTTTCAGGAATCCTCAGCATGAATGGCCACCCATCTGCTTTCTGGCTCCTGAAGAGGCTGCGTAGGATGGAGGGGGAATGTTTGTGCCATGCCTGAGTGCTGCAGATAGGCAGATTTCCAGCAGCATCACAGCTATCAGCTTGCAGGTGTTCAAGCCTCTCACAGATGTAGCTGAAGGAGCCCTGGTTAAGGCTTTTCTGGTCGTGGCAAGTTTCCTTGTCTTTAGTGTGACAGATGCTCCTGTCAAGTGCTTTGTCCTTCCTGTGCATGCTAACATTAGCTGGTGATGCGCTGAGAGAGCATCCTTCCTTCCAAAAAGGACTGGAAAAAGCACAGTCACTCTGGAAGTACGGGAAATGCCCCGGTGCCGATGACAACTCCCCTAACTCCTCACAGCTTCCTGGCAGCTTCGGGCTCCCTTCATCTGTTGTATTGGAGACTGAAGTCTTCACTGGATGGTCGTTAGGTGAGGTGTTCAAAGGAAGGCTGCTCGGTTTCTGTGAGGTTAGGGATGAGCAAATCCCAGGTGACGGAGGAAGGTTAACGTTTGATGGCCATTCAGGGATGGGATAAAGGATGTGAATCCCAGACTTTGGGATGCACGAACTTCCTGGGTATTCTCTGGTAGGTGTGGTAAGTGGAGAGTTGCTGGGCGGTCCAGGACTTAGGTAGAAATCAACTACAGGAGACGAGAGTGGAGTGCTGCTTGTAGAAGATGACCTACTTGAAGACTCATGCATGCTAGACAGATTGAGTTTAAGGCCATTTGCTTTACAACTACTTTGATTATCCACCGATTTCTGAGGAGACTGGAAGAGCGGCTCGTCATCAAAGGTGACCCAATTTGCTGGATTTGTGGAACACATCTTGTAGGAGAAACTCGAGACACTTGCACACGTATCACCCGCAAACCATCTACAAAGGAAACAGCAGACGTGAGCAGAAATAAATGCACAGAAAGACAAAACAAACCCAACCCTTATAAAATTCAAGCCTCGCAAAGCTTAAAACTTGCATGCAATTCACTAGTCCAGTGTACTTTGTGTTTTACAAGCATAATCTGAGATGGCTCTATGGGAACACAGAAACTGCCCATAAATCCCCGCTGCTCTCCCAGGTTGGGGATCAAAGGGAGATCAAAGCTTTATGGGCTGTTCAGAGCATCTGATGTGTGCAGCCTCTAGGTCAGTGAGAGCAGAAGGTCCCACAGTGGAACAAGACTGCTTCAGTAACACTTCCTGCTACACAGCTTATGTATAGCTTGGAATAAGGACAGAGATTTTCCACACTGGGCATCTGCTCCATGTGACATTCCCCTTCTTTCCCCCCATTAAACAAAACAGCATTTTAGTAAGATGCAATTTGATTTATCTCCATTGAAGGGTAGACTACAAGCATGCACTGGAGAGAAAATGCTGGTGAAACACAAGGCCAAGTAATAACATACACACCTATTCAGCACTGCATTAGCTGGTAGCCTGGAAAAAGTACAGCCTTTTAAAGCAATTAATAAACTACACTTCATCAAATAAAGTATCTTTGGTAAAGGGCTTGGCTGGATGTCCTCAGAGCAGGACTGCAAATCATAAATAATGAAACTTGCCTTCATGGTTTTAATCATGCTCACTGTGTCCTTTTGCAGGCAGGGTATGTTGTCCCCAAAGACTTTCCTCCCCGCTGCTCCTGACTGATGAAGAAGCGAGCAATACATTTCTAATGCCTGAGGAGGTATCAAGTATAATGAAGGACCACAGGGCACATAGAAACATCACTCATTTGATAAAAAGCTATTCTTGTTAAGTCAGAACAGATTCATGTTTGCCTGAAAGCACAAGGAAGGCAGAGTTCAAACAGACAAAACCACCTGCACATATTTTACTGTTAATTAAGGTTAGGTAATGATGACTTAAAGCTATTCCCTTTCCTGAAGAGCCATTATTAATTGCCCAGTGCTACAGCATATAATCATGTAACCACAAAAGCCATGACAAGGGCCTGTAGGGGCAGAACAAGGGGAATGGCTTTAACCTGACAGAGGGGAGACTGAGATGAGACATGAGGAAGAAATTCTTCCCTGTGAGGGTCCTGAAGCCCTGGCTCAGGCTGCCCAGAGAAGCTGTGGCTGCCCCATCCCTGGCAGGGATCCCTGTTCAAGGCCACGTTGGAGGGGGCTTGGAGCAACCTTGGTCTAGTGGAAGGTGTCCCTGCCCATGGCAGGAGCTTGGAACTGGGTGAGCCTTAAGGCCCCTTCTGACCCAAACCAATCTGTGATTCTATTTATCTGTAGCTCTTAGAGAACAGTTTGTTTCTAGAAATGCCAAAGTTCACCCAAGTGAAATCTTAAACTATCAGTCATTATTTTTACCTTTTCCCTATGTGTCTTGACCAGTTTACAGCCGTTAAGAAAGCACCACAAACTGTGACACAACCTGCTCACTCTGCAGCCGAGCAAACAAGACCTTGCGATGGAGAAGGACTCTGGTTCTTCATTATTTTTTGAACTCTCGACCTTTTTGTTCAGTAAAACTATTTGCACAATGCTAGTTATTTTATAAGCACTCTCCCCTCCGCTTACACAGAGAGAAAAGGAGCAAACAAGTTACAAACGACTGCCATAGCTCAGGCACACACAACTACCACTGTATCCTTCACCCACGCACTCACTGCGTCAAAATACTGTGTAGCAATGGAAAGAAAAATCACAGCTAATTGGTCTCTGACTTGGTCATCATTTCTTCCTCCCATTCCACACCCTTCTCCTCCTTTCCCTCTGGTTGCCAGCACTGCTCCTTCAGCAGTATGTATTGGTTATATCTACATCGAGAAGTATTGAAGTTTTCAGCCTTTGCTCCATCTTAACAAGCTTCATTTGTTAACAATAGCTTATCATAGAATCCCAGACTGGTTTGGACTGGAAGGGACCTTAAAGCTCATCCAGTTCCAACCCCCTGGCATGGGCAGCAACACCTTCCACTAGACCAGGTTGCTCCAAGCCCCGTCCAACCTGGCCTTGAACACTGCCAGGGATGAGGCAGCCACAGCTTCTCTGGGCACCCTGTGCCAGGGCCTCAGCACCCTCACAGGGAAGAACTTCTTCCTAATGTCTCATCTAAATCTCTCCTCTGTCAGGTTAAAGCCATTCCTCCTTGTCCTATCTCTACAGGCCTTTGTCAAAAGCCCCTCTCCAGATTCCTTGTAGCCACTTTAAGCACTGGAAGCTGCTCTAAGGTCTCCCTGGAGCCTTCTCTTCTCCAGGCTGAACCAGCCCAGCTCGCTTAGCCTGTCTCCAAAGCAGAGGTGCTCCAGCCCTCAGAGCACCTCCATGTCCCTCCTCTGGATTCCCTTGAGCAGGTCCATGTTCCTCCCGTGTTGTGATGTGATGCTAACTCGGCACACAGCTCTTTTCTCTAATACCCAGGACCATGGGGCACATGGGCAAATAGAGCATTGGGAAGCAGCCTGAACGCGGCCATTAAAAACTGCCCTGGCATTTGCAAGAGATTAGCAACTACTTAGAGAAAAAGAGAGGGAAAAAAAACACTGAGTGAGAGCAGGGAGAGACAGCCTTTGTCTCCAGAGGGGCTCTGGGATGACCAGGGGTACTGCGGAAGGGGCAGCTATTCCTTGCGACCACAGCCACATGGAAGGGAAATCACCCAACACCAGGAGGCTCGAGCAAAAAGGAAAACATAAAACGAGAATGTAAGTAAATACAAATGTAGTTTACAGCAAAGAACACATTCCGCAGCCTCTTTCCCTTTCTTGTTAGAAATGAAGTTTTTCAGCATCCTTTATTCTTTCCAGATGTTGCTTCCCGCCCTCCTGTTACTATTCACTTGTTTAAATGTGATGTTACAGATTCTTCGGTAGGTTTTTTCCCCGTTACAAAACAAAAAGATGTTTGAAATTCACCTTCCAAACGTTTCACTTCAGTCCATAAAACTCTATGAAGAAAGCCACTTTCACAGACTGAGCTCTCATCTGCAGCTACAACACCCTCAGCATCACGGGCTGCAGCGTTCACCTTTTATCACTGTTCTAGGTATGTGGTTTTAAAAGGAAAAATGAAAATATGGGTGTCAACAAAATCACACGTGCAAGAAATGAGTGCGGAAGTAGACAGTGGTTCCCCTACTATTGCTCACTGCTCCCCTAAACTGACTACTAGGAAGGGAGGAAGAGAATCCAAGTGGATCTTTACAAGCTTTTCCATCTGCACACCACAATGAAGTAATCCTTTCTCTCAAGTTCTCCTTTGGTTTAAAAAGGTCTCCAAATTCCTTCTCAAGACTTAGGATGTTCTCCCTCAGAACTGCAATAAACTCAGGCTTCAGGATAGAAGTGCTTTGCCTCCAAGAGGCTCCCATGGGACCCGTGCTAACATAACCCAAACATTTTGGGTACGAGGAAAACGATACAAGATGCCATTGATCTCCACTACCACATGCTACGCGGCCCATAACATTTAAATTACAAGCACGTGTGGTATCTCATTCAGATATGCAACAGGAAACACTGGTTTTAGAATACTGAAGCTGCAAACAAAAAGGCTGGCTGGAATAACAGTTCATCCTAAATGCATCCATTCCAGTGAACCCAAAAGCAGCAACTC
The DNA here is from genome assembly GCA_039720435.1 of Amazona ochrocephala. NCBI lineage: Eukaryota > Metazoa > Chordata > Aves > Psittaciformes > Psittacidae > Amazona > Amazona ochrocephala. The sequence goes on along the minus strand of CM077878.1, from coordinate 117,642,085 downwards.
ATCTCAATTCATCCTCCTCTGCCTGAAAACAATCTTCCCATTTATCAGATTAACTCAGTCCCTCAGCATTTAATGAACAGTAGCTGAGGCTTAATTTTCTCCTTTTAATACCTCAAGGAGGCAAGGAAGAGAAATCCTACCCTATTATTGAGAGACTTTTATAGGCTGCAGCTATTACCAAGTCCTTTGTTGCTTCAAAAATCCCAGATCAAATCTGCAGCGAGAACAGGGCTCAGCTTCTGCTTCTTGCTGGGGGATATAGTTATCTCTTCCCACAATGAAACAGTAATAACAACTTCCTACTGGCTCCAAGGTGCAGTCCAAGGTACTGATTTTGGTACTTTAAATCCAGATACGGACGGGTCCTCAGCTAGCTGAGGGTGCTGACTTGTCATCCAGCAACGTCCCCTACCACCACCACCCTGATTCCACAGCATTCCATCGCTGCCTCCACAGCAGGGAAGCGGCAGCATCTGAAGCGGCACAGCACACAACTGAATTCCCTGAGCATTTCACTCCCAGGGTTTTCCCTAACATCTGGCACCACTTAGAACCCTCCAGCAATTCCCTCTGGATTTAAACACAAAGGTTGTTTTTTTAAGTATTGGAGAAACATGGAATCAGCTAATGGGGAATGGCAGGGAAACAACCTCCCTTCTGCAAAGCATAAAGCAAGTAAGTACAACAGACACTACTCACATTCCAAAACACACAGAAGGGCATAATTTCATAAATACATTACTTATTGCCTCTCTTGCTCCAGAGGATGCTGTGGCTTCAAAACTGTTAAGCTATACATTACAGAATCCCAGACTGGTTTGGGTTGGAAGGGACCTTAAGACCATCCAGTTCCAACCCCCTGCCACAGGCAGGGACACTTTCCACTGCACCAGGTTGCTCCAAGCCCCGTCCAACCTGGCCTTGGACACTGCCAGGGATGGGGCAGCCACAGCTTCTCTGGGCACCCTGTGCCAGGGCCTCAGCACCCTCACAGGGAAGAACTTCTTCCTTATACCTAACCTAAGTCTCCTGTTTAAGTTTGAACCCGTTACCCCCTGTCCTCTCACTACAGTCCCTGATGAAGAGTCGCTCTCCAGCATCCCTATAGGCCCCTTCAGATACTGAAGGCTGCTACGTCCTCCAAACAAATTCTCCCGAAACACCTGAGCACGTATCTTACGTGGGCCTCCTGCATGGTGGAGCCTTACCAGGCAAACACCAACCACACAAATTGTTTCACATTTACCCACACCCCCACTGACAGAAGGGTTAAATAACCCCTTCAGAATAAGCTGCGCTCTTCGCACGACGTGCTCTGTTTGTGGCCAACTCCTGGTCATAATCTGTCCACCCTTACAGAAGAACCATGGACCCTATGCCTCTACTACACGTCAGTTACATTTCCAGGAACAATGTTTGCTGCATGTATAGAAATTTAACACAAAACTCTGCATACTGTGCTGAAGCCATCCCATAACAACACCATATGAGCTGTTACCTTCTCTTGGGCAAGTATGTAGACAATTCTCCAAGCATTTTGCCATACAGTGCAATAGTCTTGCAGGAAAGTACAAATTCTCTGCAGTTTAAGCCATAAAGCACATACGGTATATAAAATACCCTAACCATCTGTAAGCCCTCGTGATAGCCAAGTAAAATATGACAGATTTATCTCTGTGTTTTACAGCCCTGTTCTTTGTATCACTGTTTCGTTTATTACTTAACCATGCAAAAAAACCCCTTTGAAGCACACCTTCCATGTAAAATATAGCTCGATTTATGCTGATTTGCCTCCAATTTTGCTTTGGGACTACAGATGGCTGCACTTTTATTTAACTCTGCTCTACCTCTCCTAGTTCTCAAAGCCATACAACTGAAATAAACATAAGCAAAGGGCACAACTGAAAGGAAATAGGAATTTCTTGGCTTTCGCTTGCAGTTGGGATATACACATGGATTAAGTCTCCCACTGCATTACTCATGTCATTACTTCTAGAAAATAAGGAACTGGTGTAATAGCCAAAAATACACCCTGACTTCAAAGTGTAACGTGAACTCATATTTACGTTGCTCACTCGCTGGGGCACAGGTACGGCTGGGAGAGGTTCAGAGCTCACAGCTAATCTGTTTAATTTGGAATTCCTTACTCTTGGCCTCAAGAGCTGCAGGAATTAAAGCTTTCAGCTTTTGACAGCACACAGGTCCTCAGAGCAAAGGCAGGCGGAACTCATGCACACGCTGCTCGCTGTTACTCGTTTCTGCCTTCAGTCAAAGGGGAGTTTACAAGTGGTTGGTATTTGTGCGTGCAAGCAGGGGAAAATTAACAATTTTAGGGCTGAAACAGTCTAGTGAGGATGGTGTTGCACAGTTTGGGACACAGAGGACCCCCCACCAAAAGGGGAAATACTGACAGCAACGGCACTGATGCGGTCTGTATACAGGGAGAGCATCCAGCGCTAAGGAGGGATGCTACATAAAGGTACTGTACAAAGAAGGCCTGAAGAAACATTGGCTCTTCTGCACCTCAGAGTTATATCTCATGCTCTAAAGGCTGCAAGCAGGTATGAGATTCATACAGGAGGGAAAACCTATGGGAAGTTCTCAGATTTCTTCCAATACCTAAAGGTTGTATGGGGCTTGGAGCAACCTGGTCTAGTGAAAGGTGTCCCTGCCCATGGCAGGGGTTGGAACTGGATGAACTTTAAGGTCCTTTCCAACCCAAACCAGTCTGGGATTCTATGAAATACGAAAGAAAAGCAGCGGTGCTGCCAGATGCACATCTTTGCCAGCTGTGGTAGCCTGTGGTTGAAGCAGGTCTTCCCTGAAGAAGCAGCTCCTCTTCTTGCTCACAACAGAAGGAGGTTAGATGCTAAGGACCATCCAGTTTATACGAAAGTTTAGTGTAGCTATTCAAAACAATTCCCATCTTTGACATGAAACAATCACCCAGACCTGCTGGTCACTGCAAATAAACTCCTTTCATGTCTACTTCCATTCTAGGAGGCCTTCGCTAATGCTCAGACTTGAAGCCATTTCAAAGCCGCCTCAAAAACACGACAAAACATTTTGCATGATCAGTCTTGTGTGTAACACCATCAGCTTCAACCCATCACACACACACTGTAAGCCCTGATTCCCACATCCTCCCTCACCCCCCTCCAGTGGCCACTCCATCACGGGTGAGTCAGACCAGCTTTGTCCTTCAGTATTTTCTCAGCTGGGCATAGAAATCAAGGCAGGAAAGCCCAGAGACAACACTTGACTGGAAGTGCCCATAGGATTTTATGGGGATATGACAAAGATGCTTTCTACAGGAACTGAGAGATTTTCATACATCGCGACAACACAGACACCTGGGATCTGCACTGCTATTCTTCCACAGGCTGTTTTTTTCGGGCAGAGGTTACAGAGTTTATTATCACAAACCTAACTTTCAGCATGGGATAAAATAAACTAAACAGAATAAACTATAAATAAACAAACTAAAATAGAAATCTAATTAATGTGTCGTTGGGAAGGATGCCTGAACAGACACCTGAAGGAACTCCTGGAAGTCACTCATGAGGTTCTCCATCAGCAAGCTGGAGCATTTTTACTGACGTGAATGAGAACAGGATTAAACCGTAAGAACCACAAAATGGGTATTTTTGTTGTACTGAACACCTTGAACAGAAGAAAACTCCTTCTTCCTAGAAGAAACAACAAAAAGCCTGATCAAGTCCATATTAACTGCTCAGCATTTCTCTCCTCCTCCTTCCTGGATATCACAGTGCCTTCTAAGACACATCACTTGGGTGCAAGATGTGATTGCCAGGTACCATGCAAGATGTAATCACATCTTCTCAAAACAAAGGTAACAAAAAGGTGGGTTGAAAAACGTGGGGGTTTGGTTGGGTTTTTTAATGTTAGGGAGTGCTCATTGCAAGCCTGTGATCCTTAAATGTTTTGCAGCTGCATATTGGCTTTTGATGAACTGCTCTGTGCTGTTGCACTTAATTTCTTCCTACTCTCTGCTTAGGCAAGATATGTAAATCACTTCTAATTCACTTCACTGGGCATATGCACGTTTCTTTTATGTATACAACACACCTCTCCCCAGCGCCTTTTCCCTTCCTACAAATGAACCCCCCCATTAGAAGCATGGGGAAGAGGCCGAGGCCACTGTGCTGTCAAGCTGCAGGGAGTAGCGCGGGCACCCCCCTGAAAGGTGCTCCTGTTCCTGCTCCCATTCAGTTCACTCAGCCAGTCCAGCTTTATCCTCTCTGAACACACTCTCCGCTTCAGCATCTCCATAGTGACTGCACAACTTACACGCTGTAGGCAGAGTGTGGAAAGCCAACGGACAGCATCAGAAGAGTCTCATGTAAACTATTTATTGTCACTAGCTGTTGGTTTACTGTACAGAAGGATGGGGGGGGTTAATTTAAAACCAACCCAAACCAACACAACAAGCCCTCCGCGCAGTGCTCTGGCCTGGAAGACACAGGAAAATAGATCTGTTTTTATTTACAGTACTTCTGCAGGTCATGAAGCTCATGGAATGTTTCCGCCTCTACTGAGGCAATTTTTAACTGTGTTTAGGAAACACACTGTTATTATTAGAAACACACAAACATCCCACAAAAGCGCCCTGGTCACGGCAGCACTACACAGGGCTCTTGGCAAGCAGTTGAGCATCCCAAACCCTTCCCGCTCCCCTCCCTCAGAGCAGAGGCAGAGATTTATTACATGCTACCAAGCAGCACAGACACAGTTACGGGTGGCTGTCCCAGTCTATAAAATCCATAGCCTTGTTTCTTTAGGATGAAAAAAGTAAAAACAATATGAAGGCCTGAATTCTTTGGCACACAGATCATGTATCAACACATTAAACTGGCCATGGTTAGAAGTGAATTTAGACCTGGTTCTCTGCTAGTGTTTGCAGTATCCAAGAGAAACAGTGGATGAAATGCCATGAAGGATACAAAACTACGTGATGCTTTAGTGCCCAATAAACAAGTGCTAGTACCTTTGCAGAGACTAACCCATGATGTAAGACACACAGAGGTCTTCTGAACGTGACAAGTCTTCTGACAGACTTAACTCTTTCCTCAACTGCAGGAAAGCCCCATTCTCACTGCCTTAAAGCCTTATAGTATAATACAGTGCCATAATACTAGCCCTGGCAAGGAGAAGTGTCACGGTTGAATCCTTCTTTGTTCATTTGGATAGAGGTATTTGTAACAGCGACTGATGACAGTCACGTCAGAAAGTGTAATTCATAATGCAGTCATCCAAAAAAAGCCTCACTGCGTTCCTCTCCAAAAGCTTTTTAAGCAGAAGACTTCAGCTCCTATTTATACCAATCAAAGCCATAAGGAAAGGAGTGATGGGCTAAAGGAATCTTGTTTACCAAAACATGAAGTAAAACGCAGTCCATGATAGCACATCTCTAGCCATGTAATTGGGTGTTTCATGTTGGAGTTAATAACTGTACACAGGTTAACTTAAAAGCTTACATTCATTTCTATTTAGAGATCTGGATCTGGGCAGAAGTATCAACAAGCTGGGCTATTAAGCTTATGAAAACCAACAATTTTAAAGTGATAGAAAGCAGCATTCATTATATGAGCAAAAGGAGCAAGGGAGAAGGGAAATAATCAAACCTGAGCACAAACCAAGGGCATTGGACCTGCCTTCAGGCAGGTTTTCCCAGTGGTGTGATTTACGATTCCAGCATAGTTGAGTTGAGTCTCTGGCCATGCTCCCGGTTGTACAAACCACTGTGCTCAGCTACAACTAGTTCAGAGTGCAGTGCTAAGGTCTCTACTCATACACCCAGCCAAGAAAGCAGCAAATCCTTCCTCACAACGCTTTCCCGCTGTAGGTGTGCTTCCATCACACTAAACCAGGCAACTCCACGTTTTGTCTTCAGCTACCTCTTTTCCTTCTTCTCTTACAGACGTAGAAAAGGCTCAGCCTCCAGATAGGGAAGAGGGAGTTAACAGCAAAAAGAGCAGTTCGTATTTAAAAGCCTCAGGCTTCAAAAGTTCAGTTCCCTCCTCCCGAGTCATTACCACGCTCCCAAAAATATCCAAGTCTTGTTTGCAGAGGAACCACTGAGGGTTTCTTGTGCGGTCAGCTCAGACAGAAAAAACACCGCGGAAGGCGAGTGGAGACTTCTGTAACTTAACATTCCCTGGGCCCCCATAAAATGCCTTAGTGAGCATTTCTCCTAGCACACTTCAGAACAGCTTTTATTTGCCACAAGTATCAGAACACCCACTTCTTTAACAAGAAACAAACCGAAAGGTGCCCCTTCAGCAAGTACTTACTTAAAGCCAGAAAGTGAAAACCTCCCATATTCCTTCTCAGCTACACTATGCTCAAAATGCCACCTGTGGAGTTTGCTCTAAGGGTGCATACGGTAAGCGCAGTCAAATCACTTCAGCCCCGTGCAGCACATCCTTCGGCATCCGCTCCAGTTGTTTTCCCAAGCCCTGAGCCCTGTTGTACGTACAACAGAGATTTCTGCAGCACTGATTTCAAGCACCCTGAGCCTCCATCCATAGCGTAACGTCATCAGCTGAACCACCAGAAAATATGAGAAAGGCTCCAGGAATTCACTTCAAGTATTGAAAACTTCTCCATCGCCCCAGTCTCCTCCCTAACAAAGCAAAAGTCATGGGAACTAATCCTGCAGGATATCCATCACTCAAACACCACCGACTTCTGCAGTGGCTCAAAGCTCTGGATACCCCAGGAGACGCCATCCCCTTTTCAGCACTTCTGCTTTGAAATATAGCAGGAAAAGAGAAAAAATAAAGAAAATATAAAAAAGGAAGAAAAATTAAAATAAAACCAAAGACAAATGAAGGGGGGGGGAAAGAAGAAGAAAAAAAAGTAAAGAAAGAAAAATGAAAGAAAGAAGGGGAGAAAGGAAGGGGAAAGAAAAAGAAAGAAAAAGGCAAAAAAGGCAAAGGAGAAAATAAAAAAGAGAAGAGGAAAGAAAAGAAAAGAAAAGAAAAGAAAAGAAAAGAAAAGAAAAGAAAAGAAAAGAAAAGAAAAGAAAAGAAAAGAAAAGAAAAGAAAAGAAAAGAAAAGAAAAGAAAAGAAAAGAAAAGAAGGAAAAAGGAGAAAAGCGGAAAGGCGGGGGGGAAGCAACCACCGCAACCAACCAAGCAGAGCCCGAGCCAAGTACATACGTTTTCAGTCCCGTTCTCAAACCAAAACAAAGCCGCCCCATCCACCGGCCCGCTCCCAGCCGGGACGGCTGAGCCGCGCCTCAACTACCGGGACGATTCCACTGCGGACGGAGCCCCCACACCCCCCGCGGCCGGGCCGCTCCCGACCTCCGCCCGCTCCTTACCCGCCACTTGCGGCCGCCCGCCGGGACACGGGACCGCCCGCCGACCGCACCGGTCGGGAGGGGAGGGGTGGCGGCAGCGGATAAACCCCGCCCCTCCCTCCCCGCCCGGCCAGCCCGCGGGGGGAAGCATCGGGTCAGCATCCCCCAGCGAGAGCGGAAGCTGTTGTCCCTTGTCCTGTCTCTACAGGCCCTTGTCCGAAGCCCCTCTCCAAGTGTCCTGTAGCCCCTTCAGGCACTGGAGCTGCTCTAAGGTCCCCCTGGAGCCTTCCCTCCTCCAGGCTGAACCAGCCCAGCTCTCTCGGCCTGGCTCCAGAGCAGGGGGACTCCAGTGCTTGGAGCATCTCCGTGGCGTCCGCTGGTCTCGCTCTGACAGCTCCACATCCCGCTCTGACAGCTCCACATCCCTCTTGGGTTGCTGGCCCCAGAGCTAGGCACAGGAATGGGGGTGGGGGGAGGGACACGACTCACCAGAGTGGAGCAAGGGGGATAATCCCCTCATGTAGGGACAGGACAAGGGGGAATGGCTTTAACCTGACAGAGGGGAGATTGAGATGAGACATTAGGAAGAAATTCTTCCCTGTGAGGGTCTGAGGCGCTGGCACAGGGTGCCCAGAGAAGCTGTGGCTGCCCCATCCCTGGCAGTGTTCAAGGCCAGGTTGGACGGGGTTTGGAGCAACCTGCTCCAGTGCAAGGTGTCCCTGCCTGTGGCAGGGGGTTGGCACTGTAAGATCCCACCCAACCCAACCCAGTCTGTGATTCTACGATAAACAAGTCCTTTTTGAAATTACAGTTCTATTCTAACTCCCCAGCATATAACCAGTTTCTGCAAAGGACAGGGGCCTCCCTTTTGAGAAGTGTTTATTTTAATGTACATCATTTATATTACTTCCAAACAGAAAATTTCTTTCTAGTGCTGTTGCTGGAACACAGTACTATCCCTGTCCCTTTTCCTTAGATGTTGTAATTCTTATAATTCTCCAGGGCTGGTTTTCACCAACTTCTACTAGTGACATGCATACAAATCCTGATATATGCAGTAAATAACCACTGAGTCCTTTTGAACCGCCGCACAGCCTCAGTTTACACTAGCTAGCACTGAGTGCTTTGAGGGTGTTCACTTAATCTTCATGTAAATGAGAGGTAAGGAAGTTATCCAAGCTATGGAATGCAGAAAGCAGGGAAGAAAATGCCTGATGACGACATTACTTCATTCGGGTGGCAGCAGCAGAGGAAGTTTTGTACTAATAGGTATAGTTAGGTGACTCTGGTTGTATGTTTGGTCATAACTATGTCCGTAGGGCATCACTGGCTTGTCCTTCCTTTGCAAAGTCATGGAAGGACAGAGTTCATCTTTCAACCAGCCAAGAGGAGAGGAAACGAAGATGGACCATGCAGTAGTGTCTTTGATGGTCCAAAGGACAGAGCTCACAGGACAACACTTTCTGGGAAGAGCTTAAATTTACTTCATCCTAAGCTGAGTTTCTCCTCCAGGAGGGCATCCTCTGGAGGAGCCTTACACCTCTAACAAGGACAAAGACTCAGGTATGTCACATGAAGACCAGTATTTAATAACTGCCTGTACTGATATAGAACTCCTCCAACATTCTATACTGCTAATGAATTTACAGTGATGACTATATGCTGATCTTAAAAAGGGTAAAAAAAAAGAATCATGTTATCAAAAGTTTACTGTTTATGACTCTTTTGTCAAAAGCAAAACCAATTAGTTCATATCTGGCTAGAACCAAATAGTCTTAACAGGAGACAGGGAAGCACTTGTGTCAAGACTTATTTTAACTCTCTTCTCTACCACTTTGCCTTTTATTTTACCAACAAAAGTCCATCATAACTGAGCATTCAAACCAAAATGCAAGAGTCAAATTCTTCTCTCCCACTCATTTAATATTCATTTTTCTTAGTACTATTGCTGTCAAAAAACCCTCCCAAGTTTAGTACATTCACTATTTAAGCACTTTATGTTCACTACGTGTAAATTGTTTATGAAATTCAGCGTACTCACATTATTTTTGTGTTTTGAGTGGGGGTTGGATTCAAATGCTCCTGACCTCTGAGGCTCGATTGATAATCCAAGAGCAACTTGTTCTTGTCTACTTGTCCGGATGGAGAATAAACCAACCTTTCCAGATGTCAGAAGAAACTTCAGGTAAATTCGACTCCCTCTGTCCCAAGGCAAGTATCCCATGTCCAAAGCTGCATATTCTAAGAGCAATTTGAAAGTCACTAAGTAGAAGGCATGTAAGGGGCGCAGCACCTATTCCAGTACTAATAGTTCCAGCTGTAATAATCCCACCAGTTAGTAGTAATACTTCCTACTAATAGGTCTCTAGTAATAGGTCCGCCACTAATAATTCCAGCTGTGCCTCATGCCAAAGACTTCCATTAATGAAAGTGCACCCAAGTTCTCAGACTTTAAGCTCATAACTTCATTAACATAATCTTTCCCAAATAAAGTGTTCTGCCTTTCCTATCTCAGCACAAATTGAAGCCTTCTAAGTCAGAGAGAAAGGAAACGTAAAGCTTTAGTGAAAGGGCAGACAAAGATGAAGTGTTTGTAGTAGAAAGGGGGGTGTGTGTGGAGGTTTAAGGTCCCCTCATACTAATTTCAGAAGCAATGAGCTTTATATGGAGAAAGCTTTCAAGAAGCTACATACCACCACAGTAGCTTCTAAGTCAACTCATGAAGGAATGCATAGTGCTTAAAATGACTGGAAATCAGCTGGACTCTTTAGTTTCATGCGTTTAACTCTTCTCAAGACTAAGCTGTGTTGGTTATGGGAGACCATATACACGCAATTTTGACCCCAGGCCTGCATTTCAAAGGCTACATCACGAGCAAAGACCTCATTAGTTTATAAAGCTTTGGACTTACAGGGTGAATTAGAATTAAAACTAGTACAGATAAAGCGTGATCTCCCCTGTTATCTCTTGACTTTCACATATAAAAAGTTTAAACTCAAAAGGGCTGTTAGCATGGTAGCTTGCCATGCAAATGAAACCCAACCAGAATCAACCGCTTCTTGTTTCACAGCTCAGCTGCCTAACCTCAGTATTACAGTATTTGCACTCAAAGCTTCTGTAAGAAGCCAAGTGATTCTAAATTAGCATTGACATGTCTAAAGCTGCCTACACACACAGCAGAGGCAAACAATGAGATCTGCCCCAGGCAAGTTTCCGTGTGGTGGATTCCATAGCCCCACTCAGGCCTTGATTTATAAAGACCCTCAAAAGCTGTCCTCTGTCCCCATCTGTGACTGAGCAAGCAGGTCTGCAGACACAAGCAGAGTTAAAGTAAGTTTCTAACACTCTGATTAAAATAAATATTCACGAATGAGGGCAAACATGGCCTCTTCTAAACAAACGTGCTTTTAATTCACCACTGAGTAATTCTGCAAGCAGTAACAGAGGCAGGAAAGGCAGAATAAGACAAAGCAAGCATTCTTAATAGAGCAGCGTCTAGCCTTTGTGGGAGGAAGGAATCAGACCTCTGGTACCAATTACAATTCTTTACTGCACTAAGCTTTATTTTTGTTATGACCCTGCTGTTGCTAAGATAGTGCTCTCACATTACCTTACATACATACTATATTAAAGAACAGGTTTGCCCAGCTTACACTGCCAGATGGTTCTCCAAAGTTTATACATCATTGGATTTGTATTATTAAAAAAACCAGAAGAGAGTTCACATTGCTCCACCAAGACAGTAAATAACCTCTCCAGTCTCATGAAGGTGATACCTGGATAGAAAGTTTATTTGCTCTCCTGTTTGCAACTGATGCATTGGATGTCTGAACAAATCTGTTCTTTGGAACTGCAGTGAGCACTGCTAAATGGTGATGGGCCCCTGCTGTGCACAAAGTCAGCATCAAGGAAACACATTAGACCAAACAGCTTTCCCCACCAAAACTTCAACTCATCTGTCAGCAAGGGAAGCTGGAGCAGAAAGAGCACCAGGATTATAAGTATAAATCAGAGATTAATCTGGCTTGGTAAAAAGGAAAAATACCTTGTACAAGTAGCAAATGCATTTCAACAAAGATGGGAAAGCAAAGCGTTCCAGTCTTGATACTGATGCTGCATGGAGTGCAACTAGATCGTATCTAGTGTGAAGCTCCTGACACCACTATTAATGAAGTGTTGAGCTGGTTAAGAATGAATCTGAAGGAATTAGCAAGAGACATTACAAACAGCACCATTTTAAAAATCAACACTAAAGATGATCAGTGCTTAAATCACAGATGCATACTTACAGATGTAACAACTTAAAATGATCACATCATTATTTTAACAGCAATGAGATGATGCTCTTGTGCAGCTTATGACAACATCAGCCTAAGACTCCTGTTTTAGACGTTAATCTTTCAGGCAGGGGAACCCCTGACCTGTAAGAGCTTAAGGCCTTTTAAAATAGCCAGTGCATTGGTGCTTCCTGGGTACTTTCAAAACTCATGAAGCAGTAGCTCTTGAAAGGGTAATCTAGAAGTAAAATTTGTTCTTGGTTATAGCAAATACCGATTTTGAACACACAGAATAGTTACTAGGGGTGTATTTCAGAAACCTAGGATAGCTGAAGATTTTGAAGGTGTTAGCATAGGTTTGAAACAAAGTCCTGAAAGAACTTTTGAAAATCCAGTTATTAAAACCATTAATAGGAAATAGTGCTGTTTTCCTGAATTGGTTATTGATTCATGAGTATAAAGGTTACTCATGAGGTGCCCAACATTATAGAGAAATGAATGAGCACTCTAAAAATGCTTTCAAACCTGTGTTGCAATCAGCTGTCCATTACAAAAATTACCTGGCATTGGGATTTTTCTTTAGCATTGGTTTGGCACTGTATTGTTCTACAAATTTTCCTGCCTTGTAACAGTTTGTCATTAGGTCCCTGATTAATCAGGTAGGAAGTCAAAGTTTTGAACACTAATTCCAGTGTTAGTACAATTCTTTGCCCCAATGTTGTGCATTCCATAACAATATGCACAGACCATTCAAATGCCTGTTTCTGGATAACTTTGTCTCAAGGATGACTTCTTCATTGCAATGTTGAAGATAGCCTTCAGCTTTCCAATAACACAGCATTGCTCTGTAACAATTTAGACACTTAAGAGCATTTGAGATACTCGCAGACTGATTCAGAACCACCTGGTGAGCTGATGAGCGTAAGCTAGTTGGGCATTTCCACTTGTTCCAGTTTCGAATGCCGCTGAGTTACATGTAATATACTATGTCCCTCCATAGCATTACTACAACAGTATCCAAAACACTGGTTTACTTATTTTTTCCAAGATTCTATTTTTGTATATTGATAGTTCATGATAGTCTGGAACTTGAAAACAGTCCCCTGAAAAACTGAAGGCAGCTCAAGTGATCAAAATTGCCTCTTCTTGAGCATGTTCACTGCTGATTGGTGAAAGGGACACCCCAATACATTCCCAAATATATACTGCAAGAAGAAAATGCTGATAAACTAATGTACATTGCAATTGTACCTAAATGCCTACACATTCTATATTAATTCATGTTTTGATATTGGGGGGTACACTCTGTTGTAAACACACTTTGAGGTAAGCCACATTTAACCTTTTTATGCAAGTTTTTAAACTCTCAGTCTTCAAAGCATATTTTTACTTAAGCCTGACAAAAATGGCATAAGCAAAACCTTTTTCTCAATGCAGCCTCCTATGAGAAGTAGCATCAGTAACAAGTTCAGCAATTTGATTCAGAGAATTAAATTAACAATCAAATTAATACCTTCATTGCTTGATGAAAGTCTTCAGAAAATGCAGTTTCAAAAGAACTGGAAGAAAGCAATTAGCTTTCAACCCTAAATGAAACAGTTTAAGCTCTATCTGCTTCAATAAAATGGCTAGAAAGCAAAAAGTAAACACTTCCCAAACCTCATTAGCACCACCATGTAGTTCTCAATTCAACATGCTGCTAGTAAGAAACCGTGCAGGCCCTCCCTACTTCCTCCCCAGCTTCACAATCACATCCACTCTGCCATTAAAAGCAAAAGCTGTATCAGAACAGCGCACAGCTGAATCAATGTAAGCTGGATGCTTGTTTGACTCTGAGCAGACAAGGTGAAAAATGCAAACTTGGACACGAGGTATTTGCACACTGCAGCATTAGATACTGAAGTGCAGCCTGGCTCAAAGAGAAGTACTACCAGGAGTAACTGGACTTGTATAATTACTTCAGCTTACCTCACTGGCAATAGATGCTAACATCTCACCAGACTATCACAATATGCAAACTGGGTATAACCAGAATTAAGAAAGCAGCGCAGCTGGTTTCATGTAGCTGATTTTATTATTACATACTAATAATACATAATGACACAACTGATATCAGAGTAAACCCTTATGGGACAAGTAAGTGTTGTAATGCAAATTACAGAAGAGAAGATCAGTGTAAATTGTAGAGCAGCACAGCACCTGATTAAAAAAAATTAATAATAATAACAATAATAATAAAAAAATCAGTGCTGTGAAAACTTGTGGTATTAGAATTCACTTCAAAATAGGATATAATAATCTTAGGAGAGGCCTAAAGTTCACAAACTTCTCAAAACACAGGAAAACCCATGTGCATCCCCCCAGTGAATCCATGAGGACTTAATTCTGTGAAGGCTTTTTGCAAATTCAGTGTTTAAATCTTCTACGTATTTCATATTCTTCTTTACTGTAAGAGCGAGCACAGTCAGCTGACCTATTCTACACACACACTGTTTCACTCTTTTGGGGCAAATTACAATCACAATTTCCTCTAGTATTAAACAGCTATTTCAACCAATATATATATACATACACATGTAAACAAAATGCCTAAAATAAGGGCTTCAAGCAATTTCATAGAAGTATCCCAATTCAGCTATTTGTGCTCTTTACTTCAAAATCCAAAGTGCCAAATACAAGCAGCAAAAGTTTCCACTATTGGAGTCTAAAATGAAATAGTGATCCCATTTATTTGAGTTGATAGAAATCATTTAAAGCCACAATTCCAATTAATTCAAAAGGGCTGAGAACAGGAGTAATACATTTACAGTAACTGCACAGCTTGCATGGCCAAAAGTCTCCAAACTAATTTTTAAACTGTTATTAACAAGGAATGTACACGTTGACAATTTAACATATAACTCAAAAATAGACAACTACTGCACTGATCCAAATCTGTTAATGCACAATCATAGTTGAAAATATACAAAATCTCAAGTTATTACAGGAAATTAAAACTTGGTTTTAAAAAGTGCACAGTAAAAACTGAAAGTAATTACTATATAAATTATCCACAGAGTGTCTATTTCCTGATTTAGAGCCAACATTAAGTTCTGTTTGATTTGTTACAAGTTCTAAATATTTTAAAGCCATTTACAGCACCAAATCAGTTTTTACTAGACCCAATATGACGCTCAGCTTCCTGGAACAAACAGGAATTGGACTATGAGCATTCACTATCTGAATCCTGTGCAGCAGCTTCCGAAGACAGTTGATTAGCTGCAAGCTATCGACTTTTGTTCTTTTTAGAATTTCCCTGCAACAAGAAACAAGGGAACAGAACATATAATTCAGATAAGAAAATCTAGACAGACAATATACACCCTTATGTCTGATAATTTATGGCTACAGCAAAAAAGTACAGTCAAACTCAAACAGTCCATAGGCTTTTAATAATGGAAGCTTGTAACTGCTTGCTCTGAAAATCCCTCTTGTCTTTAACAGCATGACAAAGGAAAGTACCAGATATTTCAAATAAGCACAACAGTACCTTACCTCAACTGAAATCAGCAGAAAAAAGACACTTGAGTTACATCCCCAGACACTGAATTGTATCAACATCACTAATACTGCCAGGGCAGTGAAGGTAAGTTAAATCGTAATTCACATAAGTGCTATGTCAAATATAAACCTCATAGGATAATTGCCTCAAATTAAAATTAATCCCCCACCCTATCCTTTTGTTCCAAAACAAATTTAACTTGGCCTATACACACTATTCCTACTTTAGAAAAGAATTCTTTCTACAACTAACCAACTCACATTTGACTTGCAACAATTCCACAAAGCAAATGTGTAGCTTAAAATAAACTTGTACAATAGTTACTTGCTGCCAATTCTCTGTCTTCCTATTTCCTGAAGATAATATTTGTTTTTAAACTAACCAGCAACCCACTCCAAGTGATAATGGCTTGAGCTGCATCGTTTCGATTTCAACCCAGTCGCCTTATGCGTTTGAAAATCTGGATTTACTGCTGTGAGATTCTGAACTCCCTCCTTACAGACAGAGTACCATTTCAAGTCTTGAAAGTACGACAAGTGAAACATTCCAGAAAACATGTTATAAAAACATGAAGTGCTATGGTCAGTATGCAGCCAAGAGCTTCCCTCTAAAACCACAAGAGCTTGGACAACAAAAAGTAGTTTTAAAGATTACAATGCCAAGTCAAGCCACTCAGATATCTGAAGGAAAAATAGTTTTATAAATGGAGGGAAGGGTTTACCCTAAAAAAATTAAAATCCCCATCACGTGACCTTTAATCAAAACATGGATTTTTAGATTATTTTTAACCCTTCAGTGAAACCTGCTTCCATACATTCCACAGTTAAGGAGAATAATGCTAGTTTATTAGTTTCACAGCCAGATGAGTGAAGGACAGAAGCCTTCACAACACCTGCCTAGACATCTCCCTAGAACTGTCAGGACAAGGATATACCATGGATTAATCACTGACTGCTCAAACAGCAGACTTCTGTGTTTTTCATCATTAACACTAAGATGTGAGACCTCACTTTGTATTGTGCACAGCTCTGGTGTCCTCAACATAAAAAGGACAGGCAACTGTTGGAACAAGTGCAGAGGAGGGCCACGAGGATGATCAGGGGACTGGAGCACCTCCCGTATGAAGACAGGCTGAGAAAGTTGGGGCTGTTCAGCCTGGAGAAGAGAAGGCTGCGTGGAGACCTCATAGCAGCCTTCCAATACCTGAAGGGGGCCTGTAGGGATGCTGGGGAGGGACTCTTCATTAGGGACTGTAGTGAGAGGACAAGGGGTAATGGGTTTAAACTTAAACAGGGGAAGTTTAGATTGGATATGAAGAAGAAATTCTTTACTGTGAGGGTGGTGAGGCACTGGACTGGATTGCCCAGGGAAGCTGTCAATGCTCCATCGCTGGCAGTGTTCAAGGCTGGGTTGGACATAGCCTTGGGTGGCGTGGTTTAGTGGGAGGTGTCCCTGCCCATGGCAGGGGGGTTGGAACTAGATGATCTTAAGGTCCTTTCCAACCCTCTTCTATGATTCTATAAGTCAAGAACTTGTTTCTGATACATGGGTAGACTCCCTGCTTGGAAAAGAACTTAAGTGTGCATTTAAGTTCACAGGTTTGGAGTTTTCTGTCCAGTGGGCTGAGAATAAGAACTACAACTTGGGAATTGGTTTGTTAAAGGTTAGTGCTGCATGAATGCCAAATGCCACCCACAGAACTCCAAACTTCATCCAAATTGCCACCTCACAACTTACCTTACTAGTCATCTTTAGAGTATCAATCTCTTCCCTTTGTTTAGTTAAGGTTTCATTCATACTGCAGAGATGGTCACTCATCATACTTAACTGATCCTCATAGCTTCTCTTTGTCGTCATCAATTCATCCTAAAGGGGAAAAATAACCAGAAGCCTTTGCTCAATATTAATGAAAAGTGGCAAAGCAGCTGACTTCTATCTCCACTTAGTGAGCTACACTTTTATGCTGAATGTGTGCAATTAAACTAAATCACTGGAAAAAAAAAATACTTTATGAAAGAAAATCAATAGCTGTTTTTCTTTTAAGTCTCACGCATGGCCTGTGCTCTTTATTTTTGCTCTGCTTCCTTTGTAATTTCCACACCCCTCCCTACTTTTTATGGTTTACATAAAAGACTAAGGCAGCTAAGTTTTCCAACACTGCTTCCAGCCAACAAACAAGTAGAGTTTCTAGGGTTAGAGCACAGCCTGTACATGAACATACATGGCATACAAAGCTGAAGGAATCAGCAAGCCACATGCAGTTGCGAAGCTATGACCTCTCTGGGATTAGAGACACATGATGGGATAGTACATGTGGGTGTAAATGTGAAGGATTTCTGAGTTGGACTAGCTCCTGGGAAAGCTTTGAGACAGCTGAGGAATGTTGATGGGAAAGTTTTGGGAGTATTGTGGGCAAGATAAGAAGGAAGAGAGAAGCGAGAAGCAAGCAGCCAATCAAGGCAACCAGTGAGCAAGATATCCACCAATGAAGAAGTGAAGAGATCCACGTGGGTGGTGCTAGTGAACCAATTGTATTAGCCGCTCGTACACGCGGGTACTTCAGAAAGCCTATATCAACCCTGGACCATCAGATAATAAATGATTTCGTTTCATCACCAGAAACGGGGTCCGTGCCTTAGTCTCCACAAGTGCCCATCTATGAGTGACTACATGAGTGACTAGAACTCAGCAATGAAGAGATCAGACGCTTTAGGAAGGACAGGATAAAATGGGAGAAATCATGCTTTACATGAAGGAGTGTTTTAAAGACAAAAAAAATCTTATAGATAGGGATCAGAGGAGAAAACAAGGTTGATATGGCAGGTATCTGCTACAAGCAGATAAAAATCTCTCAACCCCAAGATCATGATCCTCATGATGAATTTTAATTATTCTCACAACTCCTGGAAGGGCAACAAGGTGTAACACAAGCAATTCAGGGGTTCTCTTTAGTGTGGTAAAGAACTTCCTGATAGCAGTGATCAACCAGCCTAGGAGATGCTCTCTGGGGACCTGCTACTCACAATTAAGGAAAAGCTGGTCAGGGACGTGAAAGCCAATGGTAGCCTTGGCTGCAGTAACCATGAGTTAGTGGAATTTAAGATTCTGAGGGAAACAAGAGGAATAGCAGAATTACAGCAACCCTAGATTTAAGAAGAGCAGATTTTGAATTTTTCAAGGTCCGCTTGGCAAGATCCCAGGCAAAACTGCTCTGGAAGTTAAAGGGGCCCAGGAAAGCTGAATGATCAAGACCAAAGAAAAGACCAGTA
This sequence comes from Amazona ochrocephala, assembly GCA_039720435.1. Lineage (NCBI taxonomy): Eukaryota > Metazoa > Chordata > Aves > Psittaciformes > Psittacidae > Amazona > Amazona ochrocephala. Next base: position 117,623,671 of record CM077878.1, on the reverse strand, counting down.
CAATGCTTAGGAAGCAGAGCAGTCATGGCACAAGGTCACGATGGCTTGATCTGAACTCTCCCTGCTCTGACCATTAGGAGGGGACCAGATTACCTTCAGATGACTCTTTCAACCTATTCCATGATTTGGTATTATGCAGACCAGTAAACATACAAATGGTAAACCTGCTATCTTTTCTTAGGATGTTAATATGTAATTGGAGATGAACATCTCATGCTGCCAAGTTGGATACTGACTGTGGAATTTGTTAAAGAAAAATTCAAAAGAACACTACGTTTATTTACAATTCTTTAGGTCATTATGTTAACAGCCTGTATGGAGCATTTTAGGTACTCACCATCACAGATGAGCAATAAAGATACGAACTGAACATAAAGAAAACAAAGGCATTTATGAACTGAATATTTATATATACTTTACTACTGACCCTTTTCTCAGCTGTGTGGAAGGGCAGGAAAAAGGGACAGAACATTTACAGGATGTCTGGCTTAACAATTTATTATCTATTCTAAACACCGGCTTCTGAAAGATTACCCTAAAGCTACATTTGCTTAATATTAAGCTATCCATGTCAAAAAAAGACTTTGAAGAAGCATTTTGAAGACTTTCAGTCCCAGATGCTGGAAAGGATAATGAGTTAGTTGTATGTCTGAAATCAGCCATACAACCACACCTTTTGACATTAAAAAAGTCATTTTCATAAAAAGTCTTGACTCAAGTGTGCTAAAACACAGGCTTGGCCACTGTAACTTTTTCTATGCAAGCATGTTCCACTTCAACTTTACACTTGGGATTTGAAGTATCTTATTTCAGTCTCTTCTTTACATACCATTAGAGTTTTTACATCGTTAAGGACCTAATAAAGGCATAAGCATGCTTGATGGCTCCAATTTTTCTCCTCCAACTTCCCCTTACACACGCTTACAAAATGCCTCCATTAATTATACAACTTTTTACTTACCTGTAACCTACTGATGTTTTGACTAGCTAGCTTCAACTCTTCTGTGAGTGACTCCTTGGACTTCTCTGCTAAAGACAATCTTTTGGCAAGTGCTCGACACTGTCAATCAGAACAGGACAGGGAAGGTAGAAGGGAGGAAAGTTAGTTCCAGAGTATTACTTTATGCCATCTTTAACTGATTGCCTTGGATGTTTCCATCTTTCTGTAATCCTTAGATTTCAAGAAATTTAGTCAGAGCTTGTGCACATTTTTATAATGCAAAGGTAATGCAATAGTTAACATTACACTTTTGTTTCATTTTACAGAATTACCATCTTGCCAATCCTCTATATACATCTTATTTAGCACGTAATTACTAGGAAATATGTCCTAAGTAAAAAGCAACACAAACAACTCCATAGATGGCAAGAGTATCAGAGAAACATGGTTCCTCCACACCATGTCATCTACCTTTAAAAGATATTTAGTATAATTTGCTCTGTTAACCTGGAGGCTATGGTATATTCCACATCAGTTAACTACAAACTGAAATGGCCACTACTTTAATGAAAAAATACCTCCTGGTTTGCATGAAAACAGGAAACCATAGACAAGACAAACCACTTTGTTAACGCCTGAAGGTAATTAGAACTTATGTCTAAGAACCAATTTCTCAGAGAACTGCTTCACCACTTCAAGATACACTCAAATTTTTGAACAACATCAGCATCACTAAGTCAAAACCAGCTTGATAACTAAAGCCAGCTGCTTCAGCTTCTATGAACAGACCTATACATGACACACATTGTACTTCTTAATACACCGAAGACAAAGCTACCAAAGGATTTATTTAAATATCATAGAATCATAGAATAGTTAGGGTTGGAAAGGACCTCAAGATCATCGAGTTCCAACCCCCCTGCCATGGGCAGGGACACCTCCCACTAAACCATGCCATCCAAGGCTATGTCTTTCTACAGTATCCATTTTTATGCATACTATACAAGAGTCAAAAAACATGCCAGGAACAGATTTTTATGAAAGATTATGTTCCACATATTTAAACTCATTATCATAATACTTGCCTGTGGAAAGTTCAAAAGGGGTTTATTGTTTTCAGTGCAGACATATGCTCACCTCAGCATGAAAGTGCACAGATTTGCTGTCAGCAAGCTGCAGATGAGATGTAAGTTCTGCTATCCTTGTCATATAGTGGTTTTTTATCAGATCTTCACGAGACTCAACATCTGGAGTCTGGCAAACCAAAATTTAAACAGACAGACATTTATGGTTCTCAGACTGAATACTTACATCACAACATTGCCCTCTATACTAACTTTTCTTCCCTCCTGAGGCCTGGCTGCTCTACCCAAAAACATTACATTCTCCAAACACAACAGAAGTTATAGCAGCTCACTCTGCAACTTGTCACTCTGATGGTGACTCTTGATGTGAAAGGACAAATTGCTGACAGAGAGGCAAGAAATTAGCTTGATTCAACATATCAAGTCTCTGACAAAGATGAAAATGCAATGCACAAGGGAACCGCTTTCACCCACATCAAAACTTCCCGCAGAAGTGGCTCTTCCCACAGAAGAATTCCTTCATGGAACTGAATTTCAGAATCTCACAGTAGTCAGAACTATTTCTAATGTTGCATGTTCCAGAAGTTTCTCTAGACATTTGAACTTTAAAACCAAATAAATATACCAAGACAACTTGCCAGTTTAAGTTACAGAGTAGGCCACTAAAAGCAGCTTTCACATAACTTGTGAAAGATAATAACCAACACAGGAGCTTTTAAGCACTTCTGTCAGTTACTATCTGCCCCCAACCCCTTTAATCACACCTTCAGAAATAAATGAGGAATAAACTAAAATACACATCAGTTCCCTGAATTATTAGCAGAAAGTACTGAATCTTATGCTGCTAAGTTCCTACTGGGGCAAGCATTACACTATCACAGTGCTAAATAAAGAGCTAACATTTAGTCTGACAGCTGATTCCATGTTTCGTTTGGTATGACCTGTAGTCTGGGATAACCTCTACTTAAGTGTTAAACACCACACACTACTGCCAGTGACTTATTTGCAGCTTAAGTTCTTCCCCAAGGGTTAGGAATTGAGGTTTGGAATGCAGTTAGGGTTACTGAAGTACAAACAGAGCAATGCTTTCCTCAAGTCACAGATAAGACCTGGATCATAGCTCACACTGCTCCAAACTGCTTACATGAATAACAGTTCACTAAACAGAAGAAAATGAATACACAGATTTCAGAAACCTGAAACATACAATATACAGACTACATGGGTGATTCATGACATTATACATCATCATTCTTGGTAATCAGACCTTTGAAATAAGTTAAACAGATTCAGAATTGAAGTGTTTACCAGATGTACACTGATAATGTTTAAAACAGATTACCTTTTCATTATCAGTAGTTATAGTCAACATTCCAATCTAGAACAAGGAAGAAAATACACTTAAGTGAGAACTGCAGAAATAGATACTATAACTCCAAGTCACTTCAGCTTGAGTCATAGAAGGACTTCAAATTAAAAAACCTCTCACAATTAAAACCAAAACCAGATTTAAGCACTTCTACCTGTAACAAACATGGGTGACAATATACATGAATTAAAGCTGACACCAGCTCATCAAATACATCCTTTTCCTTACAATGCACACAGGGAAAAAACAGTAAGAACAACAGGATGCTGCTAGCTTTGTATGATTATGCAACCTCTTGATTACATCAAACTAATTCAAAGGCGTTGTAGTATACTGAAACATTACTCTGCATATCTTACAGCAAGGAAAGCCAACTTGGATTTCTTCAGTACCTTCTGAATTCCCTTCTTTCCACTTCGACTAGCGAATTACAATGGCCAGTTCACTATAAAGCACTGACAGAACTCTAGCAGGTGGGTGTATGCCAATAACTAGCTTAATGGAAGAATATCTTCATAGAGAAATGAGAGGGATTTTTCTGATTTCAAAAGGAATGGCTATTTAGGTATACGCAAAATATTTACACAATACATTGACCTGTGAGTTGCACTAAACATTGTAGCTAGAAGAAGCCATTCTCTTCAAATTCCTAACAGATAACATAGAAGATCAAAAACTTAAGATGCCAGTTTACTTCAAGACCAGGGATTTCAAAACAATCCATTGGTCATTTTTATCCTGGGTCTGGAAAGGAAAGGGGATGTAGAAGGGAGGGGGAAATTCTACTGAGTGCTGAGTAGACTGATAATTTCTTACAGATGACATCCCTGTTAATACTACTTCAGAAGTGGTAATTCAGAGGAAAGGCCAACCCCTTTTAAATTCTAGTAATAAACAGGAAAAAGACATTTACAAATATAAAAGAACAAGGACACATTGCATGCCATATTCAAAGGCAGTTCTTGAACCCAAGTTGTATGCAGCTATGAAGGTTACTTAAATATTAATGCTCCAGAGAACAGTGAAAGCCTGAATACCTTCAAGTTAAAATTAAGCTATAGTAAAGTGACCTATAATAAGTCTTAACCCATTTAAAAAGACTAATTACCTACTTCTGTTTGCTTAAAACATACCTAGACATAAATAAGTACTGGAAACTCAGAACAGACCCAAGATACATATTACTTGCAAGGCTTCCTAATTAAGAAGTAAGAAAAAATTAGGAGTTAAGTGCCTATTATTTCTCCTTTAGTCACACAAGTATCAAACTACAAAAACACCTCCATGATACTAAAGACAGTGAACGAAGTCCCAAAAATCCAAGAAGTTCCAAACTCTGCAGAAAGCATTAGCAAGCAGCTTTGCAAATATAGGGAGCCCAACTGTGAATGCATTTCAACACAGACAAAAAAAGCTTTCATTATTAATGTTCCACTGATCAAACAGTACTACTACTAAAGAAAGAGGCTTTTTCTCTGTTGAAGGAAAAAGGGCACTTACCAGACTAGTACTCCTAATAGGTTCCTTCAGACTCTTTTCTGTGGTTTCCTTCTTTTGTTCAGCTACATTTGGCAAAACAGAATGCTCTTGTAAAGTTTCAGTTAAATGTCCACTGAGAGAGTTCTTCAGTTTCTGGTTTTCTTTCTCTAGCTTTATTTTAGCTAGCTGGGCCTCTAACATCCAGTGTTCTTTTTCTTGTTCAAGTCTTGCAATTTTCTCCAAACTCTGCTGGACCTTTAGGAGGGAAAGTTTACAGGCCAGGTTATTGAACACCAGGGGAAAAGAACCCACACAGGAAATGTCTGAGACTGTATTATTTTATACCATTACATAAGTGAGCTAATGAATAATGCAGCAGGTAACTACTGATTTCAGCTGCACATTTAACTGTGGTCACCTCTCATAAATGACCATGTTATTTAATTAGTCTGAAACATGCATCACAAAGTTACAGCTCATAGAACTGGCAACATAATTAGGTAAAAAAAAAAAAAATCAAAGCATGGAAGAATCTGATGAAAATTTGAAAGATGTGTGCCTGGAACCAGCATTGTCCTGTTCTGTGCTAGAACGAGAAACAAGCTCTCCCCTCCCATTAGTCCCACCTTACACTTGTCCTGATAAGAACCCACTTGTCCAGATTAAAAAAACCCCTATAGAACAGTACATATCGCATCACTCCACACATTTCTTTTGAAATTCATCTCACCCCTACTAATGCACTTTGAATACTGGCCACTACAAAAAAAGCCCACACCAATAAAGTTTTTTTTCTTCACAGATGTTCTATGATGGTGACTCAAGCACAGTCAGAGCATTCAGGCTAATAAAAGATGTTTTAGTGTTGATCAGTTAGTCTCATTCACATGAGATGATAGGTGTCGTGGTTTAAGCTTCTCAGCCGCAAACAGTTTTGCTCACTCACTCACTTCCCCCTCTTTCTTCCCTCCGCTCCTGGAGGGATGGGAAGGAGAATCGAAAGAATGCAACTCCCACAGGTTGAGATAAGAACAGTCCAGCAACTAAGGTGTAACACAAACCACCACTGCTACCACCAATAATAATTATAACAAGAGAAATACAAGGGAAGAGGACAGAACTGCTCACCACTCGACGACTGAGCTCTGAACTAAACCCACCCCTCTTCCAGGTTCCAGCCCCCCAGTTCTTTTTCCTCCTGGACATGACGTGCTGTGGTATGGAATAACCTCTTTGGTCAGTTTGGATCAGGTGTCCTGTTTCTGCTTCCCCCAGGCTTCTACCCTTCCCTGGCAGAGCATGAGACTCAGCAAGTCCTTGGCCAGCCTAAACATCACCAAGCAGTAACTGAAAACACTGGTGTTATCAGCACTGTTCCCAGGCTCAAAATCAAAAACACAGCGCTGCAGCAGCTACCAAGAAGGGAAAAAAGAAAAAATGACTGCTACTGCTGAACCCAGGACAATAGGCAAAAATTATATATCTATGCACACTGCAAGAATGACAAACTGTAATCTATTAACAGACTAACTGAAAAGGAAAACGTTTGTTCTTTACCAGTGCTAATAAACCCTGCATAGTCCAAAAAAGCACTCACAGCAGTGCATGACCCTAGAAATGAATACTTCAGTATGCCTTATTCTTCATTTTGCATTTATTTGAATTACTAAAGATTGCCTGTCTTCTTGTATTTATAAACAAAGACAACAATGGCATTATCCCGTCTTTTATAACTACATGCACATTCTGCAGGTACAGAACAAGTCTTGGATAACCCAGCCTGACAAGGATAAATTTTACTTTCAAAACTCTACAGGACATCTACAGTCTAACTTTAAGCTTAAGTATCATAGAATCATAGAATAGTTAGGGTTGGAAAGGACCTCAAGATCACCTAGTTCCAACCCCACTGCCATGGGCATATGGGCATATGCATATATACGTACAAACAACCACATGCATAAATGTGGACACTATTTGATACTACTTTACCTTTATAAATACACTATCATACATGTTAGTAAAATTTATACCAGAATACCTGTTGTGCAAGACCTTCTCTGCTTTCTGTAGAACTCAGAAGAACTCTGCGATTGGCTAAAGCCTCTTCATAAGGCACTGAAGATGCACAGGGCTGCAGAACGATAAAAGAAACCTCAAAACGCGTTTCTCAGTAGATCAGATTATGTATTCTACACTTACCTTCTCATTTGCCCTCCTTACTTTAATTAAGGGAAAAAAAACCAACATTTCCAAGTGTTTACCAGCCAAAAGAAAAAAAATATAGTTTGAATTCACAAAAGAATACCACCCCAATATGCATACCTGATTAAAAAGTGATCAAATGCATCCTAAGCCTACTTTACAGATACTGCAGCAAAGTGATTTAACAACAACTGTTAAGCACACCGTCACATAATTGTTAATTTTGATGGAGACAACAGGGGGGCATGGGACTGTCCAGTCCTTTGGGTCAGCACATTTTCTCCAGCACAGCTCCTTTTCAGCCGCCTTTTCTTTTTTCCTGCTGCTCTCTACTGCCTTCTAGTGAATGCAAGTGTAGGACTATGATGTCATTCACTCCATATTCCTGGTGAATATGGAAGGAAATTTAACTAAGCAGTTACCCTCTTTCTCCTTTGAGTCTTGGCAAAGAAATAATTACTGGAAATGGGTAACGGCAGAATTGGCACATACCCTCAGAGAACTATGTTCTCTCAAATTTTCAGTAGCATTATTGCTCAGCCAAAGATTCTCATTCAAAGAATCTCATCTGTTCCAAATACTGAAAATCCTTAGTTTGTATTCTCTTTAGCAAAACCAATTATCAACAGAATTGTTTCCTCTCTGCGCAAGCATGACAGCTGAACAAACCTTCTTCAAAGACTTCATGTAAGCAACCGCCTTTTTCTTGTACTGCAGCATACACTCAGCTGAAAGAGGGCTGATGAACTCTGTTCCTCCTTTAGGGCCATAGCTCAGTGAAGCGGTGAAGTGATCCAAGTTGTTGCTGAAGAACGAGGCAATCTAGACAGATCAGGAAAAGTCACTTTTTGAATTAAGTTGGCCAGAACAATTCAGCAGGGCAATTACTCTTCCAAGAGAAAAACAAGTATTGAGTGAAACAGGACTTCACAACAAGAATTTCAAGCAGGCTACAGACTCTTCCACGTATCTTAGACCTTTCTAATGTAAAGCATCCTCTCCACAGTTCCTACTTTTATCACCCATTCAGTTGTTTTTAACTTGTAGCCTGAAAATATCTCAGAACACACCTGATACATTATTAGTATCAGAGGCATACATAGATTTTCCAAATCATTCACTTCAGTTGTGGGTATTTTTCTAGACCTGTACAAGGTAGGGCATCTTATTGAAACAAAAATATCCATTACCTTGCCTGCTCCATTTGTTAAAGCAGCAACAGAGGATAAAATACAGTCATTTGTAGTTATGAGTTTCTGTGTGGCAGTTGGAACATCTTGTTCTAAAGTAGCTTTCTGACTGTAGTGCTTGGAAATATCTAGAAAAAGAAAAGATATCTTAAATATACTAATTAATTTCAACTTTATTTGACAATAAAGTACTATTGCTACAGAATGGAGAAATCCCAGATCACCACCACCAAAAAATCACAATTTGAGGCAAGCTTAAGCAGCTGGAAATTAAGTACAACACTTCTGTTACTAGCTAATGAACTCTAATGAGTTTTCCTCAGTGCTTTTACAAAGGAAATAAAGAAAAGAGAAGCAAAGTATAAGCTGGGTTGATTTTACATTACACTATGTTAAAAGGTACAAGGTATTTATCAGTCAACTTATCTATGCTACAAAACTCTGGGTTTAGTGTCTCATTTTGTTAGAGGGACAATCTCTAATCTTTTTTTAAAACAGGGAGTCTTCGAAACAGAGCTATGCTATTGATGTTATAAACAAAAAATCTCTTAATTTTGCTTAAAACTATAAAAGCTTAAACAGTTGACTAGTAATAAAATGATTCACTATAGGGATTATTTTCTCCCTAGGGAAGTGCTATACGGTACAGAAATTCTAGCATGTAACACGTTTTCTGTAAAACTCCTTGATAAAAGGAAGATAAGGCATTTTCAAGGAGGAACTTCAGTTTAAAAAGAATGCAGCCTTCTTTGTAAGCTTTGGTTATAAAATCATGTCAAAAATAGTAATAAGCCTATAAACAGTAAGGAAAATTTCCACTTTGAAGGCAGGTGCTATGTCAACAGTATGCAAGCAGGGGAAAAATATGTACACGCATGCTATTTCCACTAGATCAGTGAAGTTCAGAAAGTAAAGTGATACTGCTCAGGAAGACCTAGAGCATCACAGTTAAGCATTCTAGCAACTTAGAAGAGCAAATCTAACAGAATAGGAGTGAAAAACATGCATGCATGTCCAAAACAAGTAGTTAGTACATTTGGTTTCTTATCTTAGTTTGTAAAGGCATAACAAATCACTTTTATCACATATTATACATTCAACATTGTTACAGACAGAATATATGTGTGCTATGTTAAACAGAAAGAACTAGAGCTGAAACAGAACAGTACTCCTGTACCCTCACCTTTTAAAATATCATGAAATCCATGAAGACTTGCAGCAATGTTTGTAAACACCAAGTTGTAATTTGTCCTAAGAAGTCCTTCTGGTTTTGTACCTAAGAGTACAGTGTAGGAAGGAAAAACACTACTAAGATTTGACCGTGAATGAAGAGTTAGCTTTGAAAGTAATCCAATTTCCATCTACTAGAAACATTTGCATGGGGTACGAGAATCATAAGAGATTCATTTTCTTCAATCTCAAAAGTAGATATACCAGATTTCGCCAGAGTAAGCAAGTAAAAGACTTCCAAGTTTCCCCAATTTCATTCAGGTTTTACAAATATTAGCTGTTTTGGTCTCAAAAAACAAGTACACATGCAGAAAGATTTACATGCTCACTGTTGTAGGAAGGACCATCTGGGTCCTTCTAAGGAGTGAAGATTCAAGTAACCTGAAGCTACACAGTAACTGTTTCCTTATTCTTTACAGTATGTTTCCCCACATACATACACACAATATTTCACCCAATTTTAGTCACTTCCATGACAGCTATAGTTTAATAATCTTATAAACAGAAGGAGCTGGAAGTACAATTAGTAATAAAGTGTAGTTTACTAACTACATGATTAAAGGATGACAAAAGACACTGTCGATCATACTATAAAAATCCACAGTCATTACTTCTCCTCTGCAGTTAACTATGACTATCTAAAATATGGTACATGTGACTGCTTGCTAATTTCCAGCCCTGCACCATGCTTGTGTCTAGCCAGAAGGAAGAGTGTGGAGCATTAAAGAAACACTCCAGAGCACACTCAGGCTCCAAGCCACAAAGTTCAGCTATGAGGCTGAACTCACTTGCCCCATAGCTTAGACTGTACCTAAAGAGTAGCATTAATCATTTTTGCGCCTATCACAGAAGTGGCATTTTGCATTTGTGGTTTAAAAGAACAAAATATACACAAATACAAAAAACAACCAACCCAAAACAAATACCCAAACAAACCCCCAAGAACCTCAATACTAGTCCAAAACGAAAACCTAGTACCTTCCAGCCTCAATGTAACCAACTGAGCCAAAACTGGCACTTACTTGGTAACACAAGAAGACTAACGTACGTATGTAGCTTCTCAAAGACTGCAATCAACCTTTTCATGTCGCTGTGTAGCTCCATATTTCTGGCTCTTAAAGCAGCTGTGCAAAGAGAAGACTCACACTCTTCTTCCAAACTAGGAACATATGAATTTATTTTTTTTAAGAAGTGAGAAATTATCTTAAAAAAAAATAAAAAATCAAGTTCATGACTTTTGAAGTAGATTACCAGTGCCGTCTACATCCCCAGTCCTAAGCAACAATGGACTAGGAATTTATTTCAGAAAGGCTAACATGTCAAAGTAACCTAGCAACACATGAAAATTACTCTGCGTGTCTATTACCCCTTGTCTTAGGGCCTTCAGGCCAAAGGAGTGGTCTACACTCACAGCAAGGAACTGATTGCATCAGTTTAAAGACTTTTTCCCTCTACTGCATGTAATTCACCTGTTGCTTCCTAAGAAGCAGAACAGGCATAAAGGAGGCATAAACCAAGCTTTTTCTCCTTCCTTAATCCAAAACCTCTTTTTAAGTAGCCCTTTGCACTGGTAATTTCTTCCCTTTGATCCACTCCAGAACAAAGATTTTCATAGCAGAAGGGATGGACAGAGCCTTGGGTGGCATGGTTTAGTGGGAGGTGTCCCTGCCCATGGCAGGGGGGTTGGAACTAGATGATCTTAAGGTCCTTTCCAACCCTAACTATTCTATGATTCTATGTGCATCTGGCCAAGTTTTACCACACTGCTATATTTACTGTATGATAAATAATCTTCAGATAGGCTGAAGAAATGAGCAGTTGACCAGTTTCAGTGTATCATAGAACCATAGAATAGTTAGGGTTGGAAAGGACCTTAAGATCATCTAGTTCCAAACCCCCTGCCATGGGCAGGGACACCTCCAACTAAACCATGCCACCCAAGGCTATGTCCAACTCAGCCTTGAACACCATCCCTGAATAGTATCAATGCTATTGAACAACATTAAGAAACATTAAAATCTGCGCAGCTTTCATGAAAGTCTCATCTGTGAGAAGGGGAAAAAAGGCTTTAAAATATATGGTTTTAGTTTAATGCCCAGTGAACAAACACACATAACCTAAAGCCTCAAAAACCAGCAGTAAATAAAAAATTAAAGATTCTGCCTTTTAAGCCAATGTGCCTTAAAGGCTGACTTGATATTTGAGTTGTAGATGTCGATAATGCTGCATGCCTGACACTTAGTGCCCCTTTAATTTACTCTATCAAATCAAAAGTACCTTTTCAATTGATAAGGAAGAATCTTTCTTAAAAAGCCTAAGTAGGAAGCTAAGTGTTCTGAGAAGCCCTTCAATTTCACAGCTGTTTCCTGAAAGGAAGAACAAACACATAAGTATTTTTGCTCTGTAAAAATCTTTTCCAGTAGTAAACCCAAGAAATCTTACCAGGACCGTCACTGTATCTTCTGTAATGCTCTCAAACAAGTGATGCATTCCTTCCTCCAGAGGGCGAACATAGGAAGCATTTTCATGAAGATACTGTGAGAACTAAGTACAGAGAGATTTTTAAATGGTGCTTGCTGAAGGCTCTTGCAAACTGTATCAAGTTAACAAGTGAGCGGTCTGCTTTAGCAAAGCTGCTGCACTTTAAGTGATCCCCAGGATGTCAATAATAAGACATAATAGTCAAGTAATGTACAGCAACCTCTTCCACAGGACACACAAACACAAACCTTGAGGGACAGTGAGAAACAGTGAGAAACAGTGAAGACTGCAATGGAAGTTCAGGCAACACCCCACCTAGGGCTTTGCCACAGCACCCTCTCTCATTTTAACTGTCATGCAGAGCACACCAAACCCTTGCTTTTTAAGTGTAAACATCCTTGCATTCCTTCCTCAACTCCATGAAATTAAGGCTAAAACCATGCACCATTAAGCCTCCAGAATAAACTATCCTGCCTTCCTCCCAGCTGTTGTTTGTCTTTCAGCCCTTGCCCTGTACATCAGCACAAACATTTGATTTGCACAGCTATGCTGTGGAAAGTATTGAAGAACTAAAAGCTAAAACTCAGAGCAAGAGATTAGTTTTAATCTTTATCTGTATCCAGTCTTCAACATGGGTCAAAATATGGTTATGCCAATGCAAACAATGGAGCAGTAACTAATCAAAGGGAGAATTACTTTCAAGAACTGTGACAGGTTTAGGCTATTATGAAATTTCAGCCTTATAGAATTGCCTGAGTTGGCCAAAAACTGCTCAAGTAAATTCTGTGACTAATTTCACCTTCAAAAAAAGTATACCTGAGAACAACAGCATTTACTCTTACATAAAAAACTTAACAGTACCATCAGCTTTCAATTCTGGTACCACAGCATTACAAAAAGCTTGTTCCACAGATCAGCATAGGTAGTCAAAAGTGATCTTGGTTTTTATTTTACCCCACAGAAAGATACCTTCACCTTTGATTACTTAAACCACAATAGTAGCTAAAGATCCCAGGCAAACAGGGTATGAGAAAATTTAATTCCTTCTATTAATTACAGTGTAGTAACACAGTGTTAACAAGAAAGAATGATGCCAAGCTCTCATTCAGGCATGCACAAATCTGGATGGAATTAGGGAAAATTCCTAAATCTAAGGAGGAAGAAATAACACATGCAGAGTGCTCCTGACTTCTGTTGCAAGAGAGAGGACTGGAGTTATCTGGCACAATGCTGAAGACCCAGCAGAACCCAGCAATCCAATACTTAAAGAGAAAAGGAATACTTGAACCTGGCAGGGAATTGTCCACATCTACTTTGAGTGTTTGGTGGGGAAAATAGCTTGAAAGCACCAGACAAGACCTGGAGTTGGGGAAAAATAAATCAGTGCAATTCTGCTAAGCCACTACCTGACACTTGTCTCATTTTCTCTACCACATTCAGGGAGAGTTTTTTAACCACTCAGTGGAGGAGCTAAGATCACACTAAGATCACTTGCCAAGCAAATAGATAAATTAATCAAAAACACAGGGGCAACAGCAGCTTCAGCGAGCAATAAAAGTTATTTCGCTGGTGGGAAGTCACAGCAAAAGGCCCGAGAGGTGGCATGCACTGCGGCAATTAGGCCATGAATACACCATGGATCGGACTAGTAGATACACAATTATGAACACAAACAAAGCCTGAACTACTGAATCAAAGTCAATTATCAGAAAAGGAGAATCAAATTACAATTCTGACAGAGTTGCACGTTTCAGCTGTATGGAATCAGTTCTCTGCTGAAAAGCAACAAAGAAATGTTAACTAGGACATTAAGAAAAATTGTGTAAGAAGTGATGTCTAAGAAAACTGCTGTAGTATCTGCAGAATCCAGTCACCGCACTGGGCCACATAAGCAAGACAGATCCTGCCCCAAAGAATTTGGAAGATGACAAAGCTGCATAGCTTTCACAAGAAAGATTTGCCAGCTTGACTATGTTTGGTGACAGAAGCAAGAAAACTATGTTCTTAAACTAAGTCCTATGCTGAATCTCTGTGAAAGTGTACTCTTGATTCAAATAGTTTAAACAACTGAGAAGACAAACAGAGTGTGATTTCTCTAGTGGATAAACACCTTTGCAAGTGTATTTTTCATCTGCAAAGAGATTAAAGGGGGGATTCCTAAGAACAGGAAAGTTTTAATGATAGCTAACATTGTCAGTACACGCATTGCGGCCATTTGATGAATGCAAGTCACATTCATCTTGGTCTCTTAAGTCTGAGCCCTACAAACAACCACATTGAAATTATAGTCTGAATTAGAAAATACTGTTGTCCAGCAACTTACATGCACATAGGTCTATTTGCACGATGAAGTGAACAACACTGATGTTAAAGCATTTTTTGTACAAAAAGTTCTTTTCCATGCTTCATGGCACAGAAAGGCAATAGATTCAGCTTAACAGCTCTGAATGACGCTCTCGGAAAAGTCTTCCCACGGAGTTGCAAGGGAAGAGACAAGGTCAGGTTTCTCCTAATAATTTCAACATACTTCAGAGACTTGAAGCTTCAGAACATTTACAGGAAAGGTCTTACAAGTAGCCCCAAATCAGATTATAAAGTTGGTTTTGACAAGGGAACAGAGTCCAAGTTCTCTCCTTCATAAGCCTACCGTACATCGAGTTTACTTCACTTTACCCAAGACCTCCAATGCCAACATCTGCCATGTCCCAGTATATTAACTAAGGCAAGCATCTACTAGCAGTGCAATATCTGTGTATTTTTAAACAAATCACCTGAACTTTTTGACAAATGCATTTAAATTCAGCACTTAAAAAGCAAAGCCCTGATTAGACCCCCATATTGCTCTTGTAGCAGAGATGCAGGGGAAAAGGAGTCTGCAGCTACACGTTCGCCTGCATTCAGAGAACTCACTCAATAGAATAAAACTCCTCATGCAGGACAGGCTGTCCCATAGGAACACACTCACAGCACTCCAGTAGAGGTGGTAGAAAGTTGCATGACTACGATCATTCACACATGAAAGTACACATAATTAATAAACTTGTAGCTGAGATCTGTAAGCTTTACCTTCTGATTTAACGGTGATACAGTGTCTGTTGCAGAATCAATGGGAAAGATCTGGATCTTCTGTTCAGTGTACGTATGGAAGTTCAGAAGAGCTGTTACAAGTTCTTGAACAAAAGCTAGCGCCTGGCCAGCAAGGTCTCGCAACTTAAGCTGTAAAGACAGTTATAAGATGATTATACTTGATATGTACCTATCTAAATATGAAAAAGTGTAAATCTATTAGTGATTTCTTTCCTGTTACTAGTTCAGCCTAAAATACATAGCTGCAATTACCTTTAACTTCACTTTTAAAGCTTATGAGTAAACTACAACGCCACACAGAAGGGTATGCTTTCCTTTTGCTGTGTTTCTCAAACTACAAGCCACAAGGACACGTAAAGGTTAATACAACTACAGAAACCATCCTTGAAATTAAGATTTCTAAAGACCAGTAGACTAATTTCTGACAACAGCTCAGTTCTTTCAGTGTAGTGATAGTTAAGACATTTGTAACACTTGGTTGTTAGGAAACCTAACTTTTAATTAGTAAAAACCAATGAGGTTTTCAGTCAGAATAAAAGGTGTCTGCTTCTAACTAGTAACGCTTAGTTCTTATTCTGTCCTGGACAGAACTGAGCTGCTGCTCATGAATAAGGCTGTTCTGTGGCTTTAGTGCAGTAGGAAAGTATTCAAGAAATGAATCCAAAATAGAACATCCTGAAAAAGCAAAGTCAAAGAAGAAAACCACGTTCTTGTGATTTACAGAGGAGAGAATAAGGTTAAAGTGACATTTCAACCAAGAATGACTTATCCTTCAGAGATGTATTCCTAATACTTTAATGAAGTGTTAAATCAAGTGAATCTTGATTATGGATCAGGAATGTTGGTAAGTAATTAATGCAGCCATTATACTCAGTTTGTGTATGTTAATTAACTATGCAAGGAAGGAAAACAGACATTACTGATTTGCTACCCTTTACACTGCAGCCTGTGCTAATGCACTAGCATTTTGCCTCTGCTGGCAAAGTCAGTCATAAAAATCTGTCCTGGAGCATTTTCAAGACTGTAGATCCTGAAGCATGAGGCTGGCTGACATAGTGCTAGCAGAAAATAGTGAAATGAGAAACTCCTCATGCAATTGTTCAGATTTTTCTCAGAACTCAGCAGCAGGTTAATTTAAGGCTACTTCCATCACAAAACTGCTCATCAGGTCACCTCTTCCCACAGCAGATGTATTAGGAACAAGGTCTCTTTGTAGGCACTTCCAAGAAAGGAGAAGGCAGCTACCTGAAATCTTTCTACAGTGGCATCTCAATGCACTAACTTGAAGGTTCAAGGCATATCATACAAAAAAAAGAGAAAAAAAAAACAAAACAGTTCTGCAGAACCCACCCTCAGTGGCAGCAAAACAGGAAAATTTTGATTGCATCAAGGCATTCACTGCTGTAAAAAAGCTTTAACATATTTAGCTACTCACAGAAAACTAATCCTCATTTTTGAATACTGAGCAAACCATATTCCCAAGGAAATGTAAGTTTCAGAAACGAACAGAAACTGTCTTTGTTTACAATAACATTTACATTAATAAGGGTGATTTGGCTGCAAGAGGTGTCCTGGCAAGAAATATCCTATAAAATGTAAATGAACCACTAAGAGTTCTCCAAGATACATGATTTATTCCTTAAAAGGATTATGACTAGTGACAAGTAACACTAACTAACATGGTATTACAGCATACACACCAATCCACAGTTTACAAACATTCTTTGGGGCTCAAGTGATGTGACTAAAGAAGCTCAGTTTGTGGAAAATGTAATTTAAGATACCCAAACTCCCTTCTTTTCCACAAAAAGCTTTAAACTAACATAGTTTTAACCAACTTTAAAAAGGAAATGTTTGAGTCCTAACTTCCTGCAAGCTGGCATAGTAAAAGAATTCTTCATATAACTTTACCAAGAGACAAATATTAAACCTTTTTGCCATTCTTTTTAGGAAGGCATGCCCAAGTTAATACCTACAGTGATCATAAGCCAGAAGTCAATAGATTAGCTCTAGTGAAGCGAGGTAAGCAGACAACTTGACTCCAACACAAAAGCAGTATAGATTACTTTCTGAAAAGCATAGAGGCTCTGTGGACAGAAATTCCCTTGGAATATCATGCCAGTAGGAAGATAGCCTATCTTTGCCAATTTCAAGTCACTAAAATCATAGAATCATAGAATAGTTAGGGTTGGAAAGGACCTTAAGATCATCTAGTTCCAACCCCCCTGCCATGAGCAGGGACACCTCCCACTAAACCATGTCATCCAAGGCTATGTCCAACCCCACCATGAATGTCGCTAGGGATGAAGCATTCACAACTTCCCTGGGCAACCCATTCCAGGGCCTCACCACCCTTACAGTAAAGAATCTCTTCCTCATATCCAATCTAAACTTCCCCTGTTTAAGTTTGAACCCATTACTCCTTGTCCTATCATGACAGTCCCTAATGAAGAGTCCCTATATTCAGCATCTGTGTAGAAAGCTGCATCATCACATACAAAGCCACAGAAAGTGCTTACTTGGTATCTTCTGTTGTGTAATGGTACATTCAGAGCATTGTATCGGCTAGATCCTATAAAGCAAAAATATGCACTTATTACATCATGGTTTTTTTAAGAGACAATTATTGGAAAATAGTGGTTGGGGTTTTTTTAAAAATGGTTTCACTGCAGTAATATTACATTCACGTAAGTAATATGAACTAAAAAGATACAAACAATTGGCTTCAATAAATTTGGCATAAACATCCATAAGAGCTGTTATTGTGACTAGGTGGAGAGACAGCACTTCCATACCTGTCTCTGATTACAAGCCTTATTTAACTCTCTGAACACCCTGAATCTGAGAGGCAACAGCAGAATCCTCTTGCCCAAAAAGAACAGTATTCATCACTAACAGGAGTGAAAAGTTGGCTTTTAAAAACCTTTCAGGAATTCAAGATGATCTTCAAATTTCATTCACATCCCAGGTACTGTCAGACAATCTGAAGGTATATTTTTCATGGTTTGTACATTGAAAAAACAAAGCTCCTGTATATAGCTGATTTGTTCATAATTAAGAATAAGATGTACTCTCCATGTTTCGGCATTCTGTTCCAGTTAGAGCAACCAGAATTATTCAATTATGGGGAGGCACAATTTTTAAAGACATAGACAGATATTTGTACCTAGAGAACAGCTTAGGATTAAAAGCAATACATCCATCCTCAATTAAATGGAATAACCACTTCAGTTTAAAGTCTGCATGCAAAGGAAATCTCATTCCTTTCGTATCGTTCACATTTGGCAGTTAACACATTGGAAGTAGTTGTATTGAGAACAAAATAACTCTGTCCAAATTTACCAAATCCTACTCCTAAGTAAAATGCTTTAGAACATTTTTCTTATCATGTTTCTACTCTCAAGATTACGCTTGCATTCACGAAGTCACTTGATTGTTACTAAACTGAAGCCAGCTGCTAGTTACACTTAAAACCAACTACAGAGCCTACAAGTTGAAATCCATAGCAAACATTTCCTGACTTTCTCTCACTCTTCCACCACTAAAGATCTCTCCACTATTTCCAGTGCTTTCTACACAAGCAAAAACATTATGCTGTTGAGCAGATAAATTATTTGAAAAGTTTTTGCTATAATGATAACCACCCATAAAAAAAAAACAACAACAACAAACAGCTAAAGAAGCCAGAGAAGTAGAAGTAGGCAGCAGATGCCAGGCAAAGTGATCTTTGTGAGAGGAAAGAAGTGAAAAGGGTATCAGCTGAAGGCATCAACACCTAAGCATAACATGCTATATGAGGGCCAACATTTCCTAAAGAGAATATGATCTGGTGTTTCTAAGCCAAGACTCACTCAATTGCCAACCCAGTGGAGAACTTGGAAGCCTCACTCCTCCCGCACCTGCCAGATCAGCTTTTAGAGAACCTAAGGCTATTCAAAACATTGTCCACAAGTTTTAAACTGAATGGAAAATGCAAAAGCTATCAATAAAACCTACTAGAAATTCAGCAGCCTATTTTCACTTCTCTGCTTCTTCTCCACTACTTTGAGCTTTTTCACTATTCCAGGTCATCCTAGTCTCACTGCCAAAGAGTACAGACTGCTGCCTGCCCATCTAAAACCTTGTGTTCAAGCTATTTACAAAAGCATCCACTACACAGCACTGATCTAGCACATACTAATCCATTCTTGTACCAAAGCAGTGCAAAGGCTGAGCACTCTTAACTCCATGGTATTCGCTGCGCTTCAGCCTACCAAGTAGCAGTTATAAAGGAAGCAGAAAAGAATGTTGCTTCTGGTGTAAGTCCCCAAATTCAAAGGGTGTTTTTCTTCTGAAAAGAGGAACAAGTCCCAGACAAACCATGGACAGGAACTAGTGTGGGTGCTCTCTGATCAGAGATGAGACAGGTTGACAGACTTCCCACTAGAACTAAGTATAGAGCATTATTGGTGCAATGCCCTGTTAATTAATTAAAGTCAACATCTCTGCATCCATTAGTTTATCCCCATTTTAATTTACTCTAACTCTTGAATATACCTTGCCAAAAATAATACTCTTTGAGATGAGTAACTGAAGAAATCTTTGTGGAGAAGCCAGTAAATTGACAGTGTTCCTTCATCTTTTACAATGTTCTGTCAACACTAATCAAGACAAGTAGCAAATTACACAAAAGCCTTCAGAAGTTTTGATTTTCATTAGGTATATATATATAAAAATATAAAAACTTGTTATTTTAATATTATTAAACAAGATTAGGTATTATAGATACTTATTACAATTACCTCCAAGTGTCTATTCAGATATCTAACACTTCTTACAGCTAATACATTTTAACTCACAAGGAGTACTTCCCTCCAGATGGACACCCAAAACGTAACAAGAAACTCAGACCAAAGCAATACATACTTGTGTCATTAAAAGGGACTTTTTCATTGATTATGCACAGAGATTCTTCCAGTCTACTGCCCAAAGCTGCTTGAAGATTCTTTAACTGTTGCTGGCTAAATAACAAAAAGACAAAAAAAACACGCACACACTCACATTGTAATCCTTCAAAATTTAATCTGTATTACCAACATCACAGCTCCCCATAAGCATCCCTTGAATGTACAGGTATCTGTCTCTTTCTAGAAGTTAAATAGAAATATGACAGAAGGAATTATTTTTCTTCCTTTATGTCATATTTAATGTATTTTAACCCCTAACATATGCTGGAAAAGATGCAATAAATTGCTGTAACTCACAAGGTCCATCCTTCAGAAGTGCAACTTACTTCAGAGTTAACCTTTACATTATACTCCAATTCTGCTATTATCGTATGAGCTATATAAAGATATTCTTTTCTACTGGAATTTGAATGGGAATGCAAAAGGATCTTTAAATTAGTTACTATATATGCAATGTGGTATTCAAATATGCAAGCTGTCGATAATTCATTTAACTATGTCACACCACTATTAGAAATACCTCACAAGCTTTTAAAGGCCCAATATTTAAATACTACTATGATATGGCCCAGAGACCTGGCAAATATGTTTATGATGCATTCTCAAGTGCTTTTTCTCTAAATCTACTTCACTTGCATTTGATTGTGTATATAGATGCAAACCTAAGTTAAGATCACCAATATCATTAGTATAGATTCTTGAAATGAACAGTAACGTATCCCAGCATTATATGCATATGTCAACAAAGATTACTGTGTATTGATCCGTATCGAATTCCACACCTTACCCAACTTAGGCCCCCAAATTCTTCACTGTTTTGCTTCCCGTTTGACATCTAGAACTCCTGCACATATAGTGGAGGGTGGGGGGGAAGGTGTCAAAGCGACAGTTTCTCCTTTTTTACAAAAACATTTGATATGTGAAAATTTATCAGGACTAACAAGTAAAAAGAATCCAAAATAAACAAGCAAGATATGAAGAAACAGGCTAAAGAGTAGCTCGTGCACATTAGCAAACATTTTTCTTGAACAGCAGCTCCAAAATTGCATAGACACTGTACAGCATGAACCACAGTAGCATTGGGCATGACAGGAAAACTCAGAACTGCAGAGGTATGGATGTTTCCCTTTGTACTATAAAGGAATGACACACAAGTAGTTTGGTAAGTTTTGGTTTACATTCTGCCCTTTAATTTTCAAGGCATGCAGGCTGTCAAGTCTCATATCCCCTGCTTTCCTGAATAAAGAATGGGTGTCAGAGGCAAATGGATCCCTTACCCTAAACAAGCAGGGAAAACAGAAGAGCAGTACTCTCAAAGACATCTTCTGTCCTGTGTTCATCAGATAGTATTTCAGTGCTTAAAATAAAAAGTGCCAGGCTTTATAATTTTTAAAAAGCCTCCCTTCTTAAATGGTACAGACGATTTCTTACAATTAATTACCCAGTCATCATGGAACACGACAGACAAGCCCTGAACGGAATAGTAGCAAATTAAGACTACATTGTGTTTCAAACACCACAGAAAAGCAAACAGCAGCAAAACACAGCTTTCACCCTCTTTTGCAAGTCATTCTTAGTGAAAACTCAGACCTGTACTAGAGCAGATTTATTGGAATTCAAGTATCTTCACATCAATCAAAATAATCAAAATACACACTTTAAGGTTACCATCTGAAAGAAACTCTTCACCTGATCATTCACTATGTTTTTTATCCATTACATTAAATATCTATACTGCCCATACATCTTTAAAAAACACAATTCAACAATGAACTTAATTTGATTTGCGCAGTCCTCAAATTCTTTCCATTTTCTACAACTTGTCTTCCAGACAAAGAAGGTATCTCAAAAGAAATACAATCCTTCAACAAAAGCTTTCAAGTATTAAACCACAGAACCAACTAGGCTGGAACAGATCTTCAAGATCAACTCCAACCATTCCCCCAGCACTACAAGGCCACCACTAAGCCATGTCACTAAGGGCCTTGTCTACGCAGTCTGTGAACACTTCCAGGGACGGTGACTCCACCACTGCCCTGGGCAGCCTGTTCCAATACCTGACTGCCCTTTCAGGGAAGACAGTTTTCCTAATACCCAGTACAAATCTCCCCTGGTGCAGCTTGAGGCCATTACCTCTTGTCCTAACACTTGTTACTTAGGAGAAAAGACCAGCAACCTCCTCACTCCATGCTCCTTTCAGGTCAAGGAGTTCTTTCTTTGTGTTTTCCCTCCTGCTAAATATTCTAGCTGAGCATGTTATACCTGAAGCAAAAGCAATTGTTCAAGAAGCTTTTGAGGTGGAGGGGGACTTCTGAAACACTTTTCAAGTCGGTTGACTCAGCATACTTTACCCAAGCTTTGTTTTTAGAAGCAGCTGCACTTTTGTTTCATAAAAGTTCAGTAGTTTCTCCACGTTTTATAGCATTTCATTAGAAATAAAGTCTCCAAGCTTCCGTTAACTTCACTGCTACTTAAAATAGGTTGGCAACAAAGCTGCTCTCACTGAAAGCTGAATCTGTGAAATCAATTGTCTAGCTACATACTCAGCAAAAGGAAACCTGACGTGCAGAGTCTTGGTGTTAATGTGCTATTGCCCAGTATTTTGAGTTAAAGTCATTATTTTTAAGGTAGTATTCTCTAAAAATAATCCAGTTAATATTTTACAGCAGATATTTCTTTAAATCAATTTTTCATTATATGAAATAAAAACACTTACCATTCTTCGGTTCGAAGCCTACAGTCCTTAGCTTCTCTTTCTAGTGTCTGAGACTTGATCTTTATGCAAGAAGATAATCTTACAATGTAAGTACTGACACAGCAAGACATTTCTTTTCAAAACTTTTAAAACTTGCAAGTAAGAGGAAAGACTCCTTACTTCTAATTTGGTTTTATCATTCTGCAGCTTTTCTATAGTATCTGTGTATTTCCTCGTTAAACTGTCCACCACAGTTTGATGCTGGGCAGCATCAGTTTCCAAAACTTCAAGTCTAGTTCTCAGCTCTGCTTCTAAACGTTTATGCTGCTCATCTGCTTCAAAGAACTAAAAGAAGAAAAGCAGAGTCCTTAGAAAGTTCCATTTTACTACAGAATATAGTCTTACAAGTTACACCAGTTTAATTAGGCAGTCCAGGTTAATAGCAAGTACTAGTTCTCAGACAAATAGAAACTTCATTATGACATTTACAGAGAAAAGATTCAGGAACAAAGTACTTTGTGGTCACTAAGGTTTTGTAGTACCAAGCATTCCTTAAATATACTGCTGATTAATAATAGACACCCGAAAAAAAAGACGTCGGCCATAAAGTTTCCCTCAAGGTTTCTAAAACCAAAGTGAAATGCATTAATTTCAGTAAAAAAATCCTAACTCAATTATGGCAGCTTGCAGAAAATATTTTAAGCCTTGACGCAACCCCAGAACAGTTAGTGAACTAAAAGGTTTCCACCCAGTACCAACTTTATGGCTATTTTCAGTACAGTAGCAAAATGTCACCAAAAATCACAAATGTAAATGAGAAAGCACGCATTACATGAGTTATTCCACATACTGTCTTTAGAATCCAAAGTCAAAATACTTTCTCATTTGCACAGTGAACATCTTTATAAACAAGCCATCCACTCTAATTCACTGTTTTGCACACAATTAAGCTTCTGAACCCAACAGTTTTCAGATGGCACTTTCTCAATTTTTGTGTGACCAGTTTTCTGAACCAAAAAGAAAGACTAAAAAAAGTTTCACTCACAAGTATATGTAGTCGTTCATTCTCTTCTATCTTCTTCTGAAGATCTTCATTGAAGACACTTTTCTGCTCTTGACTCAACTGAGATGAGGATTCTGCACTTTTCTAAAAAAGAAAATATATTCATTAGCTCCAAGTCTCTGGGAGTATCCCAAAGCTCAGTCCCTAGTACATGAAACACTTCCCACTGCTAATTCCCAATAGATGCAACATGAGTGTGTGTGTATATATACATATATGTTACATACATTGACTAATATTTCAAAAGGTACACATATTTCACAAAGGATGAGCCTAAAACCAGCACTTTTTCTTCACACTTTCGTTAATGTATAGTAGTAGAATGCTAACCCGATAAGGACTCAGGAAAGCCTCTACTCAGGCATCACATTCACATACGTGAAATGGCTTGTATGGGCAGGAGTCCATTTGACATAATTTGACTCTTCCATGATTCTATAGTCAGCAGCGCTAAACCGTACATATGCAGGCTTATTTGGTTTGATAGCTGTGTGTAAGGCACAGCTGCCCACACCAAGTGTCCACATGTAAGCTGGTCTGATCTCAGGAGGGACCAGCAATAATCACTGAAAGCACACCACCCCACAGCAGGCTGTAGCACAAGGTGGCACTGGCAAACACAGGGTCTTCACTGTCCACCATCTACCCTGACAATACAGACATTTTTCTGCCAACTGTTTCCTCACTTCTCACCCATTTCATTCAAAAGACACAGAGACCACCAGTGAATTCCACACTACTTTTCTCAACCACACTGCTGAACGAAGGAAGTTCCAAACAAAAGGGAGACTATTTACATTCAAACTTAATACCAAACTTAGAGTGCTTGCATCACCATGAAAGTCAGTCAGTGGCAATGCTTTGCAAAGCTACTTAAGCCAGCCTGAGGCCCCCCAAAATGTGGAAGCCTGTCTAGCAAAGCAGTAACCTAGTATGAAATAAAGATCAAACTGCATTTTGAAGAACAATCTACTATGGTGCATAAACAATATAAGTCAGAGGTACTATGCTTGTCAAGGTACTGGATAGCAAAAAAAAAAAATGCACAAGAACTTAGGGAAAAAGTAAGGAAGATGACTGTATTACTGATCAGTTGAATAATTTCTTCAATGACAATATTGATTGCCACAACATTTTGGGAGCTAACCAAAAAGAAAAGATGACAGTAATTAAGAGGGGTTTCTTCATAAGAGGAAGGTAGCAAAGGATACTTGAGAATTCTTTAAGTCCAGACACACCACCCCTGGAATTCTGATGTTACTTACAGAAGATATTGGTGAGCTTAGACAGAACATGGTATAACCAGATTTAATCAGCAAGCATTTTGACAGACAAAGATTGCAAAACTGAAAATATTCTGTCATTTTGAAATAACATAGGGAATACTAGCCAAAAATTTAGATTTCAAAGCATTTGACAAGATTCACCTAAGCTACAATCATTGAAGAGTTAACCATCGACATCAAAATTACAATGCAAGGAGATAAGAGATGAGGGGTGATCCGTTCTCCTCATAGCAATAGCTTAATCACAAAGCTACAAGCTGTTTGAACGCTTAAATATCTGGAAAGGGAGACAGTATAATTCAGTATCAGTTAGCTGACACACTAGAAAGAAGAGTACAGAACTACTTTCGCATACATTATATGTATCAATATCTGTTTTGTGGGTATTTTCACTAACATCAGTGAATACCACAAGTTCTGACAGAAACATTCAGCTCAACCCTTGACACAAAGCAACCCCTGATAGAAATCAGGGTCAGGTGAGGAGCAGACATCTACTAAGCAAGGGGTTTTTTGCCTGTAGCACATACCTTGTTCTTCTTGCCCCTAGCTTCACTCAATGCAAGTTCATCTTGAAGTAACTCCACCCGCTTAGCAAGTTGCTGATTTCGAAAGGTCAAGCTGTCCATTTCTTGTTGCAGTTTTCTCAGTGATTGATCCTTCATCTTCAGTTGCTCCTGAATGACCAAAAAGTTCTAAAATTAAACTTTCACACTTACTTTCATGCATGCTTTTAGTAGGAATTACATTAAATAAAAAAAACACTAAAAAATTGTTTCTTTGCTATTTGAACACTGAAGCAGCAAAAACTATCGCTTCTAAACTAAAAAACAGATTTCACTTTCCTGAGCTGCCCGAAGATCACACTCAAGTTGGTACCTAATTCTGCAAGTTAATTATCAAGCAGCAACCTTCCACTTTCACAAAGTCTGCACCTTCAGAGAACAAAGAAGACTAGTTGCAGAACAGAAATTCTTTTACTATATCAAGGTCCTTCCTTACTCTTTTAATCACAATACTTTGATTAAAATGTATTTCCACTTACCCTTCCTTTTTAACTATCATGTTACAGCTTAGTACATCTGACATGAGTGGTTTTTCAAGATTACCTTCAGAGAGGCAGAATTTGCTTGCTCATCTACAACCCCTTTTTTCAGTACTTGGTTCTGAGCTCGAAGCTGAAAAATAAGAGATGGCAGTAACTACACAAGACAAAAGAATAAAAGTCATTCATTAGAATGTGCATGAAGCATCATATTCTCTGTCATGAGAGCACAGGTTGTGCATCCTTCTTAAAATATTCTGTTCAGGCAGACAGCAGGAGAATCAGGTTGAAAAAAGTATCCAGTCCATATTTAGAATTTCTAGGAAATAGGAAGTTACTTTACTATCTGAGTATTTTGGTCAATTGAAACATAATTCTTAATAAACATCTTGGAAGAATAGTGAACGCATATGGAAAAGTTGTGACTTCTTCCCTGACTAACCAAGTTCTTGCTCATATTCAGTGTTATTTTTGTGTCACTCCTTTTCTCCCCAGAACTGTTCACGCTGGTTCTGGAATTATAAGCAGGACTCACACAGTCAAAATTCTTATCAGTTCAAGAAGAGCTTAACTATACTCTAATGCAAGAATACTTAACACCAGCAGATGATCCAGAGAAAACAGCTTGACAAACACTTCGGGTAAATGCATAAAAAGTATGGAAGAAAAAGCCCTCTAAGTCTCACTTATCTAGTTCAGAAATCTGAGCTAAAAATCACTGTGGTGAGAAGTAATACTCAAGAAATCTATTTCCCAGTCACTTCACAGAGTACCTCTACCCTGCAGCAATGAGGATACTGACAGTTCTACCTTCCCATTCCTTGGTAATTGCTTGAATCCTGGTTTCTTCAATGGCAGTTTGTATTCATTTGACATGTTTGAGTCCAGCTGTTGCAGATATAAATTAGAATGGTTTGTATTGTGTTTGGGAATACCCCTGGCAGATGCATAAAAGGTGAGATTCAATGTAAAACAGCAATGGCTAATCTTTTCAGTCTGATGACTGAATAAACTTGAAAGGTCAAAAGTCAATTGACATTGCTAAGCACAGGCTTCCGCACTGCAGTATTCCCACTGTACTGCTCAGACATCCAAAGGCAAGAGAAGAAGCTTGCAAGAGCACCACAGAAAGACTTCCAAGCACAGGGTTTCCCTAGCAAGAAAAAGCAATGCAGTACTTTTTGTATACCATTTTTCTGCTGCAGCTACAAACGCAGAAACATGCCAGGTACAGTAAATGAACTATCTCAACTGCACTGCACTGAGATATGCAGCTGAAGACTGATCCACCAAAAGCTGTCACAAGTTGAAAGAGCCTTTTCTGACTCCTACTTCCATCAGGGTTGCACAAGAGAGCCAAGAAGCTGCAATTTGAGGGGAAGAAGAGACTCTGAAAACACATATCCTTCTTCTGCACTGCTCTGTGAACTGAGAGGGAAAGCAATCCTTTGCCAAGTACTTCCCTTCACACTCCTTGAGCCTATCTAGCCCTTGTCTACCACTCTCCTTGGCTTCCACAACACAAGTAAGTGAACAAGCAAATCACTTCCCAAGGCTACTCTCCATTTCTACACACAGCAGACAGCCACCACAATAAAGAAGCAATTGAACAACTGATCATTTGCACAAAAAGGAGACTTTTCTGCAAAGGAGATCCCACAGTGCTCTCAAATTACTGCACAAGAAACGGAATGAGACCAAGAAATAGTTCCCACAAAGAACCAATGAAACATCACAGGCCACAAGTTGCAAGATGAAGTTAAACAAAAGCTTTTGGACACCATGATACTAAACGAAAGAGGATCCAGTAGCTGGAACTTTTAGAAGCTGTAGTTAAAAGTCTGCATTTCAAAGTTTCATTTGGGAATCAAGCACCGAAGTCTGTCAATTACCTTATCCCAAGCCATTTTAATCTCCAAGGTACAGCAGAGCCACTACAGAAAGCAACAAGAAATATAAACTCTGTGACCAACAAAGCCCCAAAGTGAATTCAGTTTTTTAAAGTGATTTTGTGGAAGTATTAAAAGAATAAACATCTGTATGGGGATGGTTGATTTGTGTCTTTTAGCAGTTCCAAGACGAACAGTACTTAAAGATACATCACACCGTAATCTAGGGAAAAGTGTCAAATACAGTGAAGTGAGTTGTGCCAAACCTCTGATGCTAGGCTGCACAAGAAGTGATAGCTTGCTTGACTAAAGCCATTCAAGACCAATGGTCTCCTCTTCCTCTTAGTGGAGGAACAAGAATGAAGAGTTCAGTATTAAGCAAGGCCTCCACCCTTTAAGAAATCATCTCTAGTACCTCAGGAAGGCGTTCTCTGCTATGAGCCATAAGTCTTTGCAAATACCCTGTTAAACAGCACCACAAATGGGAAACAAAGTTACCAAAGGCAGATGCAGAAGAATGGGAACAGGGAAGTCCGAAATCAAGCATCCTCATTCCCAAGACACTGCAACACTGTTGTAAGCGCTACCACTACCACTGAACTCCCACAATCAAGAGTCAAAGCAAACTCAGAGCCCACGGGTAAGACACAAGACCAAGACCTCAAAAGCAGTTCACACCCAAAAAGATAACTAAGCCTCATGCTTGACTAAGAAGTGGAAAAGCAAGAGAAAGATTTGCCCTGGTGTAGCTGAAGCCATTATTTGTCCTACTGGATGCTCTGCAGACCAGGCTACTTGACTGCTCAACACCGGCTTGTCCAGCCGGCACTTGACAATACCATCGTATTCCCTCGGCACCTGCGAACTCGCACCTCCCGTGCCTTCATCTCACCCTCAAAGAGCGGCCACCTGCGGGCCCCAAACACTTCACGCCGCCAGACATCAGCGTTTCAGCGCTGACCAGCCCCCGCTCCCGGGCAGGGACGGGCACCCCGCGGGCCAAGCTCTGCCCTCTCAGGGAGGCGGCCGTTAAGCGCGTAACGGCAGGCAGCCCGCGCGAGGGGAGCGGCTGGAGAGGGGCGGCACCGTCAGGGGGGCGGCGGCCGCCGCTTGCGGAGCATCGGGGACGGGCTCTGGCGCCTGATACCTTGGAGTACTCCTGAGCCAGCTTCTGGTACTTCCCCTGCAGCTCCGCGGCAGCCGCCATCTCCCCGCCGCCGGCTCAGCTCGGCTCGGCTCAGCCCGCTGCCACCACAGCCGCCAGCCCCGCACGCCCGCGAAGGGAACACGCACTTCCGGGTTCAGGTGGCGGGAGCGCGATGACATCACCACGGCACCCGCACGCCTGTGACGAGCGAGGGGAGGAGGCGGAGCTTAAGCCGCCGGCGCCGCCATCTTGACGCAACTTCCAAGATGGCGGCACGGATGGGGGCGGGGCTACGTGACACCATGAGGCGGTCACCGCCGCCTCTGTTGCCATAGTAACAGCCGCCGGGCGCTGCGCGCCCTCGAGGCTACGGGGCTCCACCCTGCCCAAAAAGCATCGGCCGCGCGCTCAGTGCCTTCCTTTCTGGGGTAAAGGGGAAAAGCGAGGGGGGGCCGAGGGCTCACGTCGGCGGGTAGCGACGGAGGCAGCAGCGGGCGGTGCCCGGCAGCCGTCTCCTCCCCGGGCAGAGTGCCGGGGCCGGTCCTCGGCCGTGTCGCTAGGGGGAGCCCCGGGCCTGCGGCAGCGGGGTGGGCAGCCACCCTGGGCCGCTGAGGGTCCCGCCGTGCCACCGGCGTTCCAGGGCCTAGTTCCCAGTGGCCGGCAGAGGCTGAGCTTGGGGCAGAAGGGCAGGCGTGCGGGCTGTTGTCTGCGTGCGGGGAAGGAGGCCTGCAGCATGAGGCCGTGCTGCTTCGGAGCGCGGTGTCTGACATAGCGCACGTAACACCAATGCAAATGCGCTTTTTGCAGAGCCATGCGTGAAATGAGACAAAAGGCAGTGAAGTAATTCCTCATGGTGGGGATGGGGTTAGTAGGTGCCAGCACTTAGCTCTTCCTACTGCACTCAACCTTCAGTGCCATTGCATCCTGATGAAGGGGAACACGGGTAACTCTTGCTCTTAAGCTGCAGGAACTAGTCTTGGGGGTCATTTTGAGTGTCTGCACCCCGTGGTTCCTGGGGGATGGAGGCTTTTTTCAGAGTCGCCTTTCGGCTTCTCCATTCAGCCATCCTCCTTCAGACATTGCTTAGACTGCGCTGATTATCTCCTGGTTTTATTATTCTTCATCCTCATATTTGCCAAGTATTCAAGTGTGTGTATACCATCACCCCTCTTTAAGCAGAATCTGAAGACAACTGTTAATAGGTGTGTTTGTTCCTACCAGATATCCAGCCAATGTGGGATTTTGATTCCGAAAATGACTGGAAAAGAGAAAGAACAACAAGGCAGAAGTGTGATGATACCTCACCAGTTATTTACTGAGCATCTGCAGGTTAAGGGCTTCCTGGTCTAGGACAGAGATGTAACAGCAGATTATTTTGTTCAGTTTCCATGGTATCAGTTTTTTCCACTTGATTTCAGCATGGTGTCTTCATAGCCTTGCCTTGGCAGCGGGTAATGCTAGAGACACTAAATCATCATTTTCCTACCTCCTTTTCTCTTTGTTTCCCTGAAGTAGGAGTAGATAGTAGGTGCCTGTAATGGAAGCTAATCCTTTTCCTTAGTCTCAAGGCTTTGATGGTGTGTGCTATTCTTTTGCTTATCATGGTAGTGGAGTTGGCAAGCACTAAATATGATACGGTGGCCAGATTAGTAAATATGTTTGTGTCTCCACAGTAAGTCTTAATGTTGGAGGACATGTCACTGATCCATGTTGCCAAGAACAGAGACTGCACATTTTTAGGCAGTCTAAAAGGGGTGATAAAGCAAAACATGTATTGTCACTATTCATCCAAATGATCTTACTGCTGTTCTGTATGACCACAAGAGCTTAAATAGCAATACTGGAATAAGAAATAAGGAAGCTCTAGTTTTTAACATTAGAGCCATGATAGACTACTCCTTCCACTCCCTTTTGTATTCCCTACTGAAGTTCTTAACGAAGTAAATGGAGTTTGCAATCGCCATTTATCATACCAGGGTTAACAGCAGCACACCTTATGCTATGTCCTCACATGTTAGTGCAGTAAATTTTACACTAGAAACCAAACCCAAACCTTTACAATTTATTTGAAACCTGTATCTTTAGGTTTGCATTTTCTAGGATATGCCTTTCTTGAAGCGTTAAGACTGAAATGCTTTGACGTACTTTGCAAAATACAGTAGTCCTGGTTTGTGCCGTGTTCAAAGATGCTCTTCTGATGAAATTTTCCACTTGTGTCTGGTGCAGTGAATGCTGGCAGAGGGGTTTCACAGCTGAAAGCTGGGAAAGGGAGCTGGAGGAATTACAGAGCCTAGTTGTAGTAGAATGAATTGCTTTCGCACTGACAACAACGGTCTTTCTGACTGGGCAGCTAGCATTCAGGGTGGAGGAACACAGAGTTTGTTTGCCTGCGTCCATCCAGAATAGCAAGCTCCAAATGTGCATTATATAGGGCATTTATCATAGGAGGAAATGCTGGTTCCTTAAAACGCAAGCAGAGTGAATGAAAAGATGGCACTTTTACTGCTCAGAGGCTGTGAGGCTGAGAGCTGACTGTGGGATTTTTAGGTTCAATGGAATAGCTCTACTTCAGTGTATTTGGAGCATCAGGCCAGCCTCTTGTACTTCAAAGTGGCCCTGTCCAGTTTTTCATGGATCCTCCAGGCCCTATGTTAGGAACATACAATTTGTAATTTATCACCTTTCCATGGCGGAGTTTGGTGAACAGCTTGAGTCAAAGTTCCCCAAACATACAGGTAACAAAAAGTTCTGTGGCATGGTTTTGTTTGCCTTTTTTTATTTCCTCTTAGGAAATCCTCAGGTTTCCAAGTTCCTTTTGATTTGTCATTGCAGCTGCAGTGCTACTCCCCTACGTTCAGCTGTGGAAAAAGTCTGAATTGTGCCATTTCCTCACAGTCACTTAATACTCATCTCTCTCTCAAGAGCAAGGCTATCCAGCCATTGCACCAGAGAGGAGCACAATGCGTGTTGCTGCAGCATGGTGTCGCATGCTTTCTCATCAGTGACTCGGTATGTAATTCCAAAGGACTGATCCTCTCATCAGAAGTTCAGAGCAAGAGATGAAGTGAGTGGAATGCCAACCAGTGTGGGATCATTGCCACAGGACCCACAAAATACTACCTTCTGCAAATGCACCCACACAAATATAAGAGCATGTTGTGGCAGCAGAACTTAATGCAAGCTAAAGCATGACATCTTGAGCAAAGAAATCCCTTCCGAGGGTCAGAGCATTTTTGCTGGTCTTGTTGCCTTTTGCGGGGGAGAATGCAAAACAAGGGATATACAGTGGAACTGAGGCTGTACTTTTTTTATGTGTATGCTCAGCAGCTGCTATAACGGGTGCTGAAGTTTTGATGCTTTCTTGAGAAAAATAATTTATTAAAGAATTGCAGTGATTGTTTCGATATGTTCTTTTTCCAAGCTCATTTATCCTCCCTTCCCTGCTCAAACAGTGCCTTCCCCTATATCCCATTAGTAAGAACTTATGTACTCTGTGAATAGGTGCAGATAGATAAATGAAGAATAAAAGAATAACCTTTGAGTTATTCAGAATGTTTTCTGTGCTTAGCGAGAATAAACTTCATTGTCATCACTTACATGCTTACAAGTGTTCACAACAAAAAGCTTTCTAAGACCTGGAAAAAAAATCATAAATGATTGGAAGGGAGCCATCTTCAGTCATCAGACTATTGCAAGCAATGCATAAACCACATCCTCAGAAGCTGCAAACACCCTAAACTGGTGTTTTGTTTCTGTTATCTTAGCAACAGCAAGTATGAACAGCAGGATGTGTGCTCACTGCACAGGCTCGTTATTTCTCATGGTGACTCTGTAACAAACCGTTTGTTGTTCATAACCTTTCACCTCTTTCAAACTCTGATTGTTCTGGTAAAGGAAAGTACTCAAAAAAACCCAACAAAACAAAACAACAAAAGAAGGTATATGCCCATACAACTATGCACTTCACAGAACAGTTTCTCTTAATTATTTGTGGTCCTCATTATCATAATTTCACTGTTTCCATAGCATTTAAAAATAGAAAAGAAAACAAGTCTCTGTCTCTCATTTCCCTTCCCAGCCCATAGGATAAATAGCTTGAGTCATCTATAGGGTGTGTGCGTGGCTGGGGGAGTGGTGGCTTTGTGTAAAAAGAAATTGCTGAGAACAAGATGAAAAAAGCCTAAGTAGGCAGCTGCCTGTGATAATTCAGAGTTCACTTTGCAGCTCATATTCCACTTGGGTACAACATATAACCAGCCCTGGTGCAACAGCAGCAACTTCTGTACCTTCGCAGCAAATCCTTACTGATACTTCATAAAGCAGCAGAACTTAGAAACAGCTGAAAAAGTTTGTTACTTCCATTTTGTTGAATATGGAATTCCTCCTCTTCTAGGAAAATTAAAACTCTTCCCGAGCTGTGTCATCTTCTGTTGAAGGTCTACACATCTGCAGCCTCGTTTCCTGCTTTGCTTTTCATGCTTGAAGGGGCCATTGCTGAGAAATATTGGCCCAGCTAAGACTGCCTGCACTCAGGTTCTAGTCTTTTGCTGGAGAAAGAAAAGTACAAACAATGTATATTAAATCTCTAGACACATATTGTTCGGTTGCATAGAGAAAGATAAAAGACTGAATTGAGAAGGGGTGTTATGAAGATCATACAGTGAAAAGTGGATGATCTTTCATATACACCAGTTGTGGACCCAGCCTTCATCCTGGCTCGCCCATGTGAGGAGCTGTTACCTGCAGCAAGCATGGCATGGGTTTGTCTTCATTTTCTCACCTCTCCAGAGACAGACACATGAGCAGAGAAAGAAAAGGGATCTGGAAGATTTTCCAGCAGTTTAGGAAACATTTTAATCAGAACTATTCCTGTTCATGAGCATTTTTATCTTTAAAAAGATTGTGGCACCTCCAGAAGTAATTTGGGCTTTTGGAATGAACTCAAGCCAGGCCTTTGGTGTGTAAAGAATGTTGTGGAAAAAGAAGCAGGATGGAGGAGACGTGGGACAGGGTTCCTCATTGACAGAGCATGGGAACAAGGCACAACACACCATGCGGATAGAGAAGGTGATATACAGGTATTTGTACATTGCAAGCCCTTGAAATTGAAGCAATGGAATTGGGAACACCTCAGGAGGACAGAAAGGGAGCAAGGGAGTATTACCATCAGGCTGTCTGCTGGAAAAAGTGCCTTGGCAGAGACAGGTTTATATTTGCAGATTAGCATGAACTAGAAAAGAGAAACAGCATGAGGAGTACCACAGTGTCCATTTTAAATCCTAACAGTGGGAGGAGGAAGACTCTTGGGCGGGATTATGAGGCTGGGATGAACTATATTAGCTTTTTTAAAAGTCTGTGATAATCTGGTTTTTTTCTTTGTTGGTTTTGGTTTTTTGTAGGTTGTTTGGGGCTTTTTTTACCTACATTTTAGGGAGTCGTTGTGCAGTTCTCAGTGGGTTTGGTGGGTTTGGATTTTTTCTGGTTATGATCCTGACCAGTAAGAGCAGCTTTATTTCAGCTGTGTGAAATACCACATATCACATACCTTTAAGGAGCTGGCAGTGAACTTGAGTGCACTTACAATGCACTTAAAAGGCCATGTGTGGTAAATAATGAAGGGATTATTTCTAAAATATGGGAGTAGGCTTCCAGGCCTCTACATTTTAGAAAGAAATAAAATGAAGAAAGCTATCTACAATTAACAAACAAACAGACCAACCCCAACAACTTCATTATGATTGGTGAATATTCTATGTAATGATTGAAAAGACTTATAATTTTCCAGTATTAAAACCCCCTTAATATTTTAAAATGACAGCAGGTTTTTTGAATGGTTTTAGGTAAGACAACTTGCTTCTTAACCTGGATGAAATTGAGCTAGAAGTAAGAGGACACGTAACGTCACTAAAAAGTGAAGCTTAATTGTGACTGCCGGCTGCCCATCCGTAAGCATTCGTTCATTTGAAAACCATCATTCCTTAGAAAGAAAGTAGGTGCACGCGAGTTGTGTGAGCCAGCAAAGAAAGGAAGATTCACCAAAGGACAATGCACTATTTTCCACCTCTAATTGCATCCCATATTTCTGTGTGTAGATCATCACTAAAATGAAATCTGATATCAAGATCTACCTGGGGTGCTCACCAGAAGGTGAGATGCTTCTCCTCCTTATGAGCCACTATCTGTGATAAATAAACCAGCAACACTACCAGGACCAGGGTATTTGTGAAGTTGGACACCAACAAGTAGGGATTAACAACCACATCGAAAATAATGAGCCTTGACAGATCTAGGGTTAAATACTTTAAAATTAGATCCTGCTGAAAGCTGAATCTTGTTGCTTAGCAACGGCTGCATGGGATGCTGCTGTCGCTCAGCGGATGCTTCTCTGGGGAGTTAAGATTATGCTCACAGAAAATGGGTTATGATTGGGTCAAGGTGACATCATGCAGCACGGCAGCATCATTTTTTAAGGTAGCATAGAACACGATCACACTCAAGTTAATGCCCAGAATTGTGTAGCCACTTGGAGATGTAAGGAGACGTCTTTTCTGTTGAAATGACTGAGCTCTATCTACACCTCACCTGCCCCATGGAAGGGCTTGCAGGCTGCACGAAACAGCAGGCCATTTTGCCCAGCACTCCATCATCAGAACTCAACAGGTGGATTTTTACTCTTTTCAGATTACTCAGAGCCAAAAGACAAATCAAAATGCCTGTAATTTGTGGAGGTCTGACTATGTATTCAGAGCATGGAAACCTCCACCAAGCAGCTCAGAAAACATGCTTATGAGAATAAAATGTACCCTTACTGAAAATAACTGAAAATGTAGTTTGCTGAGTTTATTTTAGCATTTAAAACAACTGGCAAAACCAAGATACCAAGTTAATTACATCAAAAAAAAAAGCCTTTGAGGCACAGTATCTGTTTTTAAAAGTGATGCTGGGTAAAGGTTGATACAGTCACCTACAGAGATTTTTCTGAACATCTGCCCAGCAACAAAGCACATAAACACATCAAGTGGTTCTGAGGTTGGTCTGGTAGGGACCAACCTGCATTTCTAGACATGAAAATACCCAAGTGCTCAACTGCTACCAGTGTCTTTGGAATGGATACAGAAATTAGGTATTCAGTCCAATCCTGTATGCTGCCTATTAGGGCTTGGGAAGTCAAGATACTATGGAAACGGAGATTATGGCAACAAGCATAAAATAATGCTCAGTACACGTACCTGGTTTTAAGAAACTGGATGTCCTTCTCTGAACAGTGAAAGAGCACAGACAAGTAAGTGGTTGAGGGCAGTCATTCTGATGACTCAATTGAAGTTTGACAATGGCAAATATAGCGTCTCCTACACCAAGACATGAGGCAAAGACACCTTTGATCTGTCCCCACTGTCTTAAACAAACAAGCAAAAAAAAACCAAACCACCCTGTAGATGACTGCAGAATGAGCTGAATGGCAACATGCATCGATGAAATACATGTCATGGTTGACAAATCTTGTCCTTCCTTTAGCTGAATGAGCTGTGCCAAAAAGGAGTTCCTGGTGGGCAGGAAGGTCACCAGGAGAGATCACAAAGAATCAGGATCAAGACAAATCTCATTAAATCAAGTTCCAGGTCACGAACTACCAACTTTTTCTGCCAACTGCAGCCTCACTATTTGGCAGCGATGGAGGAGAACAAAGACATGGACATATTAGTTGATAACAGGATTGGTCAACTCTGTGTGACCAGGCAAAGGCCATGGACACAGCAGGCAAGAGTGGTGCTGCAAGCCAGGGAATACTAAGACCAGGTTACAAAAAGCACCAGCACTCTAGAAGAGTGTCTATAGCTTTTCTCATGCACATGCCAGCAGGCTGAATTAAAACAAGAATTGATGCACAGAGGAATGAAGATCATGTCTTCCAAACAGAAACCAAATAATCTTGGTTTGTTTAATAAGTCAAGAGCCTAAGAAGGGAAACAATTGCTTTTGTACTGATGCAATAGGAAAACAAACACTCTGATGTTTAACGAAGGGCTGTTTAAACTAACACTGGCAGAGGGTAGTTAATAAACTTAGGTTAGCTATAAATAGTTTGTAGCTGTAAGAACAGGTACCTTTCAGCAGAGCCTTCTGGAAGAAAAGGGGAAACAAGAATACCCAGCTGATCTGAAGACTGAAGACTGGAGCAGAGGTGATAGGGCTTTAACGTGTCAGGTACAAGGACAACCCTCATGGATAAAAACAGGGAAGAGAGTTTCTACGTCCAAGTAAGCTGGGGAAGTTGACAGTAACACTGCTGGACTGATATTCACACGTGATTACCTCCAAGCACACCAGATGTTCACAGCTACATGTATTTACTCAGACTGTTCAAGCTAAGAACACTTACAGGTATCTGGAAGCTCAAGATCTGCTTGAGTATAACCATGTTCTGTGTCAAATTTAGACAGCCATTTTTTCTAAATTATCTATTA
Source organism: Amazona ochrocephala (assembly GCA_039720435.1). Classification (NCBI taxonomy): domain Eukaryota; kingdom Metazoa; phylum Chordata; class Aves; order Psittaciformes; family Psittacidae; genus Amazona; species Amazona ochrocephala. The sequence continues at coordinate 117,586,069 of CM077878.1, read as the reverse complement.
AGCATTTCCTCCACAAACGTCCTTAAAATACAGCTGGTATAAGTGGGTAATTACCTCCGTTAATGCTTTACTCTGAGAGTTGTGGCTCCATACAGAAGGTAATTTCCAGCAAAGTTGTAACAGAGGAAAACACTCTTGGGAAATTTAGCAATGAACTCCAGGCTCTCTTAGCATAATATAGTGAATAACAATTAGACATCATTAACATATGATACATAGCTGTGATTTTGTCCAAACTAATTAGAGCAGTTGTTCTTTTATCAGTATATTAAGATGAACACTAAATCAAGGATATTAATAGTGCATATATATTCTGTAATTTGTGATTTGTTTTTTATATGGTGATGAAGGACAGTCTTTGTTAAAAATCTACCCGATCACTTCAAATACTGCAGAAGGAACAGATGCATTTCCATCAGGTCCTACAGAGGAAACTTAACTCAGTGATGCTACTAGGTTAAAAAATAAAATGGAGGAGGCGTACCCATGTCTGCTTTTAAAAGAAAGAAGCGTCATGTCCCATTTTGTGTCCCCCTCTGGTACTTCTGCCTCTCAGGCACTGGAAGGTCTTCTACAAAAACGGACAGTTTATGTTTGTTTCCTTAATGAAAGCAAAAGGAGTAAAGGGAAGTTACCATGCATCTCTCCATAAGCTGCCCCACCGTGGAAGTGGTCAAGGCCAGGCTGGACAGGGCTTTGAGCTCTGCTGCCCTTCTATTAGTTCCTCAAGTTCCAGGTTAAAATCCAGGTTAAAAAGGTTAAAATCTTGGCCTTAGTAAGACACTCTTCAAGTATTACCTGGATGAACCTGACTATAAGTAAATCCTGCTGTGGACTGAGAAGGTATTTAACAGATGACTTCCACATGCATGCAGCTGTCTTAACTAACCTACAATGAATTGCACATTTAGCTTTTTACACTAGCCCAGTCTCACGGATGAGGTTTAAATGGGAAGATGGGGCCCTCGGAACAAGGGTCTGTAGATAAAGAGAGCACACAGCGCTTTCTGTTTGCAATGCTGTTTATTTTAGAAAAGCCCCTTTGATCATCAGAATGAAAAACGTGGGCAGAAAAAGTCACAAATGTTATAAAACAAAGTTTATTCTGCAATATTTTGTCATAATGAATTGCATCTCTTTGGTAAAAATAAAATTTATAAACATTTTAATTAACAGAGATTAGCATACAAAAAACTAAACTTCTGTAAATCGTCTTTAAAACGGGTAAAGGACTAAACCGGAGGAAAAAGGGTTAGAATTGGTCACATACTGGCAAATTTATTCTAAACAAACCCAAGGACATTGCTTATGCTACATTAGAAACAAGCTAACAGGAACAGTTTAAAACCAACTCTGGTTCTTTTGATCAGAAAGCATTCTTACAATTCACTCTTAAATAAATAATAGTTACAATGACTTGGCAATTATAAAATGTTTTGTATCACTATATGGCAGTAACATAATACTTATAATTATGCACTTTTTAGTTTGAGGAAATGTACGTTTATAAAACAAGACTTGATAATGGCACTGGCAGTTAGGTGTGAAGAATGTGCTTTAAGATATAATGGCAGGTGCAACACTTAAAATACTCTACCTTTTCTTTTCAATAAATATTTTGACTACACCATTATTAACGTGGATGAGTGTACTTTGCTTTAACCAGAGCTTGTACTTACTTTTCAGGCTGATGAAAAGCTGCAAACCATACAACTTCCATTTTACAGTTGCATTTCAAAACGCTTGATGCGACTTTTGCAAAAGCAGTAATTTAGTATGGGAATCTGAAAGGCAGATACAGGTTTATATTGTATTCACATCAGATTCACCCTCAACAGAGCAGCCTCGCTTAGTATATGAGTCTCATACACTTCTTCACTGCATTTAAAGAATTGAACGTGGTTCATTAATACTTTGCTTGCCAAAATATATCAGAGTCAACCATTGGCATGAACACCTTACATATGTCACTAAAAAGAAAAACCCAAACCCAACAATCAAAATAACTTTAAATTATACTCCATTTATACTATATACACCAGGGTCTGTAACTGAGGTGGCAAACAAACCCAAACCCAGTGCTAGGTATGGAAGCAAAAGGAAGGGTAGCTGTTCTCCCACTACCAAGAGGGATGCTCCACAACCAAGCAGGTGGCCTTTGCCTGCCAAAATGTGCAGACAGAGGTGTGGAACAAGGTCAGGGGCACTTATCGGTTCCCTTCTCCTTCAGAAGGAAAAAGGGAAGACAGCAAAGCATGAAGAGAGCAGCCCTGCCGCACCACTGTGCCCCAGGGAAAGACTGCGATTGCTTCCCCCCTTCCACAATTCCAGTTCTCCCAGGCTGAAAGCTGTAAGGACGGATGTAGCTTTCATTGCTAACTTCAGATTAGTACGGTTTTATTGCTCGTTGTGTATGGTAATTAAATGCATTGTTAGCACCCCAACCCCATCCCTTCAGAAACACTGAAACACTGAAGTTAACTATCACCAGCGTCAGGGTTAACACTAGCACAGCCACACTCCTAGTATTAGCCTTCTTAAGTTTTGTCTGAGGCAAAAAAGCAACTCAGAACCAAACCACAGAGCCGACCATGACCACTTCCAGAATACCTGGGACCTTGATCCAGCTTTCACTGGAAGCTGCAGAAAAGCTGTGACCACCTTCAGTGGGAGCCAGGCAGCATCCCCCTTCAACAGCATATTATTGAAATCATGGCACTGAGCAAAATCCCAGTCTGTTAACAGTATTTCTGTGTAGCTGGATCCTTATTTTCACATAGACACAAACTCTGCCTTTTGCAGTTTTCCATCCAGGTACAAAAGCAATCCATGAGCAAAAAGCAATTCCACCAAGCATTCATATCTTCACATCTCAAAATCCTAAGAACTGCACTGGGACTTAGTTTACCTTTAAATAGCAAGTTTTCCTCCTACTATCCATCAGTAACACATCCAGTATCAGATCGAACTGGCTAATGCACCACTTGTGATATCCAGAAGACATACACATCTGCACATATGCTGCCCTATCACAGCTGTAGGCTAACGGGTGTTCGCACAAAGAGGAATGCAGCAGAGTATTTTTCTTCCCTTTCAAGAGATCATTCTTAAAACTGAAGTATTTGGGGGAAAAAAAACCCAAAACAACACCACTTTTTTTTTTCCCTAGTGTTTGTGCTTTCAAAAGAAAAAACAACATTGGCTTTCAATTCCAAAACACAAAGAACCTCAAACATTTCAGGCTTGATCCAACAGCCACTGAGTCAGTAGGAGCACCACTGTTGTCTTCAAGAGGCCCCGGAAGGCCCTCAGAGCAACAGATCTTCAGCAGCATGGCTGTGTTCATGTTTAAAGTACGCAGTTTATGGCAGTATTCATGAAGAGACTAACAAATAAGGCAAAAAACCCCAAAAACCAACACACAAAAGAACCACCCTGGTCTAAGAAAGGCCTCCAAATAGCCAGAAAAATACCCTGTTAGGGAAAGGTTAGCTGTTGGCTGAATCCAGCACCGTTTTCAACAACCAAAATGGTGGAACACTGGTTTCCTAGGTGGCTCTGCTCCTAATTTTCAATCAGTTTACCCAACACCTGCTCAAGCGATAGCTTCATATGTTAACAAGAACACTGATGGCACATCATGCTATCTTTCAGGAACAGGAAAGATGACCTCGATAGCTGTATACAATTCTGCAACGTACTTAAGGCATCCTTATACGTACAGTACTGTTAAAACCCACTCCAACAGAACTGCTTACCCATTTTGAACAGAAAATTGAAAGAAGAAAGTCATCTTCTACAGGAAGCTGTACGCAATCACCACTGATCTTCAAAGAAAACTAAAACCTTCAAAAAGAGGAAAAAAGTCCACCAGACAACAAAACATTTTTGGCTGAAAGATGTCTGGGAACTCTACAGAGACTCTCTTATTGCAAAAATGAATTGTGAAGGAATTTCTTCCCAAAACAGAGAGGTCCTCCTGAGCAACAATGCACATCCAAAGGATGAAACCTTGCCTATTCGATGCCCATATGTGGCAGGAGGCTGATGGGGTTCACACAGCACAAGGCACAGTGATGAGGAAACAAAAGGTATGGACAGCCCATGTGACAGAAACAAGAAGAATGGAGGAGGGAGGAAAGGGCAAAAACCCCAAAAGTAATTCGTGGGTCACTGATCCAAAAGGAAGCTGTTCTATTTTGTCTTGGATAAGGGGTAAAATGTTCCCTTTTAAGCAGCTGTTCACTGTTTAGCCACCTAAAGCCTGCACCTTGTCCACGCTGTCACTACCAACTGTTGGGTTCTTCTCCCCTCCACCCCATGAATCCATAGAGGGGAGCAGAAGGGTAGGTGTTGCTGGACTACACAGCTACTACATAGTTACCAACAGTGGCGGTAACACAAGGACAACATCAAACTTGGCTGTCACTGCTGGCTACATCCAAGGTGTGCATATGCGTGCATGCATCTGCATGAAAAGGACACATGCAACCCCCTCAAAAAGGCAATTTGTCCGAAGATGGAAAAACCAAACAAACCCCAACCTGTTTTCTTTCAGGAATCAGACCTGCACACAGCACATCTGGGGGAAGGAGGGCAAAGAAAACTGTGGGTGGTACCCACCTCACTACCCCTTACTCACACTCTTCCAGGAGGTACTTTGCCTGCTGCTGAGAGTAGCTCCTGGAACGCTCCAGGTTTTCAGACAGTGTCAGATGGGCTGAAAATTGCAGCCATTCGGATTTGCTTCACCAGCATTCCAACCAGGACCTGTCTCAGAAGAGTGAAGAGAGGATGAGTAGAAGGAGGCAACCAAAGCCAGGACCTCTTTTTTTTAAACCCCTTCCTTTGTTATCCTCCTTTTTAATCCTTTACGTGGAAGTCAGAGCCCTTACACAGGGCAAAACTTCCCTCTGTGGATGAGGCCAACAGAGCTGTAAATATGATCCACAATGTGCATCTGAACAAACATATCTCTGGGGAAAAGACAGTAAAACCAACTAAAAGCGATCATTAAGAAGTATGCTTTCAGGTTTTCACAAGTCATGCACCTCTTCTACTTTGAGAAGATTAAATAACTTTTCTTTTTAGGCAGTGATTGAAAAATAAATGGCTAAATTACAGTTAGCGCCAAAAATAAAAAAGCAATGAGTCCTCTTATGGCTTTGATCTCCCTTGTGAAGGGTAAAAGTAGAAGAGTATTGCCACAATTAAAAAAAATATATGTATATATTCAACACTGACAAACATACTATTTCTTCCTTTGCTTGTGACAGTGGGTCTTTGCAGTACTTATTAAGGAACTCAAGCACGTTTGGATGCCAGCAAGGTGGAGCAGAGACCCTGCTGCTTCTTTCAACTCTTCATCAATTTCTTGACATAACTCCTCGAGTGCTTTGTTGCTAGGCTGACTTTCCTCAGAGGTATCTACACAAGGTTGGGATGCATAGCCACTGTCTCCAAGAGGATCATCTTCATAGTCAACGTCTGTATCCACTTCACTGTGAAATCCTTCGCTGCCATCGCTTCCATCATGGCTGGTCTCGGAGATAAATTCATACACCTCATCAAGGGAGGACAAGGAAGACACGCTGGACCTAGATGCGCAGCGCTGGGAGCCCATGCTGCTGGCACTGTAGTTGTGATCCTCTTTCGGATCGATATTGGTGGCTGCAGAATCATTTTCCTGCAAATTTATGGAGCTGGGAGGATTGAACGCGCTGCCGTAACTCCTCTTTTTCGGTGTCTTCAGAGGCTGAGGTTTCTCACCTGTCAAAACCAAGATTTGTCAGTAAGCAAATACTCCACTGAGATCACCTGCAAAATCATAGAATGGTTTGGGTTGGAAAGGACCTTAAAGCTCATCCAGTTCCAACCCCCTTCCATGGGCAGGGACACCTTCCACTAGACCAGGCTGCTCCAGGCCGCGTCCAAATTGGCCTTGAACACTGCCAGAGATGGGGCAGCCACAGCTTCTCTGGGCAACCTGTGCCAGGGCCTCAGCACTCTCACAGAGAAGAATTTCTTCCTTATATCTAACCCAAATCTCCGCTGTTTAAGTTTGATCCCATTACCCCCTCGTCCTGTTGCTACACTCCCTGGTGAAGAGCCCTTCTCCAGCATCCTTGAAGGCCCCCTTCTGATGTTGGTGGGCTGCTATGAGCCCACTCTGGCTGGCTCGCTGCACAGTAAGCTGAATGTGGGCATTGAAGAGTCATAGTGTCTTGTGCCCATTTACTGTTATCCATGAAGGACAACGGTCTTCAGCTAATCACAACTAAGAGCTGGAGAAACAGAGAAGTTAACTAAGAAACTCTGCTTCCCATCTAGCACAAAGAGGGCAGGGGAAGAGCTTTGCTGAAAAAAAAACCCAAATTAAATGTGGGGGGAGAGAAGGTGGTTCTGTAAAACTCCAATAAGAGAAGGAATAATCGACCCAGAATTGCTTCTCAGATAGACCATACTTGTGTTTCCTGCAACATTTAGCTTCTGGGTATAAAAGAAAAACAAAGTAAAATGGCTTATATGCTTACAGTCCAACATCCCTTGTTGAATGGAAGTATTTAACAGCATCATCGCAGTAGCAGCATCAATATCAGATTCTGTGAAAGAGAAGCAGCAAAACATTAGATCTTTGGTAAGCCTGACAAAATGAGGCCCCTAGAACATATAAAGAATATATAACTATATATACTGGCATACAATAAAGGGCAGGGCTGGGAGAATGTATGAATTCAGACAGAGCATGACACTCGTACAGTGCAATACCATTATAGAACAGCCTCACATCTTATCTATGATACTCAAATGCTGAATTTTCACACTGCAGTTACCAAAGCTGAAGCCAAGAATCATTAATTAGACATTCATATGATGATGCTGTTGCTATACTTACCAACAAGTGGCTTTTTGTTGGTACCAGTTGAGAGAGAAAGATTACGCATATGGCACAGAAAAGCATCTCAGCAGCTTCTTACCCTGGTTATGTGAATATGCAAGGCTGAGAACGAATGTGCCCGTTAATGCAGCACTAATTCAGCACAACTCTCTCCTCCGGCAGTAATTTGCACACTAAGAAGTCAGATGGAAGAAATTGAGAAGACAAGGAGGGAAGGGGGCACTGAACTACTTCATCTAGAAAGCACGGGGATCTAAATAATACATAGGCACTTCAAAAGGTTTAGGTGAACTGCAGCACTTTTAGCTATGGTAACAAGCGTTACTGAGGAACGCCACCCTTTGCCACCCAGACTGCTTACATCTCAAAAAGGGCACCTTAAGGATATTATGACAGAGTGACATTTCTAACTAGAATCAGGTGAAAAGGAAAAGAAACAAGCACACCTTTTTCTCTCATTTCAGGACACACTCATGCACTTTAAAAAAAAAGGAAACCCATTGTCTTCCTTCCCTGACATCCAGCTATGGATCACAGAATCCCAGACTGGTTTGGGCCAGAAGGGACCTTAAAGCTCATCCAGTTCCAGCCCCCTGCCACAGGCAGGGACACCTTCCACTAGACCAGGTTGCTCCAAGCCCCGTCCAACCTGGCCTTGAACACTGCCAGGGATGGGGCAGCCTCAGCTTCTCGGGGCAACCTGTGCCAGGGCCTCAGCACCCTCACAGGGAAGAATTTCTTCCTAATATCTATGAAAGCCTCCCCTCTGTCAGGTTAAAGCCATTTCCCCTCTTCCTATCCTCACAGGCCCTTGTCAAGAGCCCCTCTCCAGATTTCTTATCGGTCCCTTTAGGCACTGGAGCAGAGCAGAGGTGCTCCAGCCCTCAGAACATCTCCGTGGGCTCCTCTGAACTTGCATGAGCAGGTCTGTGTCCCTCCAGGAGAAATGCATATGGTACACAAACCAGGAAAAAGGGGAGCAATGAGACAATGAGCTCTCACAAGAGCCTTGGTGTCTCAGAGCCAAACATTATGTCCAAGGTGTACGTAAGTACATATTTCTCCCTTGTTTCACTATCTCTCATTTTAAACCCAGCATACTTTAAGGTCTATCCCATTGCACTCACAAGGCTGGCTTTTTTCCTGTTTTGTCAACACTATTTCTGGCAATAGAGCCCCTGAATTTCCAAGTCATATGTATCCAGCTGACAAAAAGAAATAAAAACCAAGCATGAAGAGTTACTTTCCTCCACCACTACCATGATCACAAAGTGAAATATTCCTATTCCTATTCCTTACTTGTTGTCACAGACATTTGGTTTTAACATCTGATGTTGGTATATGAGCACCACCTTGTTAAAATGACAAGCAATCAGAGGCATTAATGCAACACAGAATTACTACCTGCAGAGACCATTTCTGCATCGTAGTACCCCCAAAGAATGAGGAAAGACACTTTGGCAGTGACTCCTCAGCAGTACTCTGTATCACTGTCAATGTGCTTTGGCTGCATTTCTGACTGTTCTCCTCAACAGAGCAGTATTTCCCAAATTTATGTCTCCCCAGCAAAGTGGCTGAGGAACCGCCTTATTCCAAGGAATTCTTTCATTTGCACAGCAGCAGCCCTGTGTGACCCCAGGAACATTAATGGCTTGCCTCCAACGCCAGGGAGATGCTGAACAGGTTCACCAAGCTAAAGAAGTTAAATGAGAACAGACATATGTCATTATTTTGGCACCTGCAGCGCAGCAAATTGGAATAGTCAGCATCAGACTGGCAATCTCCAAACCTGTCAGAGGACACACCAGCGAAATCATTAAGAGGAGTGGCATTTCTTGTATTCCCTAACAAGCCATTAACCCATTCTGCTCAGTGCTTGTCAGGCCATACCCGGAATACTGTTGAGTTTTGGTCCCTGCTATACCATACAAAAAGAGAACAGGCTAGAGAGGGTCCAGAGAAAGGCCACAAGGATGATGAGAGGACTGGAAAGCCATGTAAGAACAGGCTGAGAGCTGGGTTTGTTCAGCCTGGAGAAGAGAAGGCTCAGGGCAGCCCTTATCACCATGTGCCAGTATTTAAGGGGTGACTACAAAGAAGATGAAGACTCCCATTTTACAAGGAGTCACATGGAAAAGACCAGGGGTGATGGGCACAAGCAACTCCTGGGGAGATTCCAATTGAATGCAAGAGAAAAATTTTTCACAGCCATTGGAACAGACTCCCCAGGGAAGTGGTGAATTCCTCAACATTGGACACTTCTCAGATTTGGCTGGACAGGGTGCTGGAACATCTGGTCTAGGTCATGTTTTGCCTAGAAAGGTTGGACCAGATGTTCCTTGAAGTCCCTTCCAACCCGGAACTGTATGATTCTGTGGTTCTAATCCCTGGGAATCCCAGACCTAGCAGCTCTACAGAAGCCAGCCAGCCAAGGATGCTTCCTTGCCACCTGGGTACCACCATAAAACCTGCCTGCATGCATGGTAATTATCATCTGTGTGGACCAGGCAGCTGCTTGGTCTCTAAAAATACTTGGCTTTGCTGCCTAACCAATGTTTTTGGATTGAGGCCAAAAACTAAAAACAACCTTGCTAGCCTATTGTGCTAGCAAAAGCAGAGCGCTGGATGTCTGTTACGCTGCTCGAGCCCTTCAGCATCAGGGGCCTTTCATTAACCCTTTGAAAGAGCTTTAACAACACTCCTCTATGACAAATTAACTTATGCTCACTTTTTCTTGGAATCAGCCCTTTAAAAACTGAGCACAATTCACAGCACTTTAAAAAAAAGCCTTATTATTATTGACAAGGAGAAGCTTTCAACGTATTGGTGCAAGAGCTGGGCTGAACAGGCTTCTTCAAATGAAATGCTGTGACTCCCAGCATGCTGACTAACAAGGTCCCTCCTGGTACCAAGGCCCACTAAAATGTTTTAAAGCAAAGAAAACTTTCTTAAAGGTACATATGGGAAAATGAAGTAACCATCTCTTGTTCAAGAGCTGTTGCTACTTCCATTTGCATTTGACTGTCAATGAAAACCAGATTCCATCCTAAATTCACTTTTTGTTTTTAAAAGCTGAATCTGGCTGGCTGTTTGTCCTCATGGAAAGCAAAATCAGAAACCCCTAGGCCAGAATTATGGCCAAGTTCTTGACTCTAATGCTCATTAAAACCTGTCAGAGTTCCTGCCATGGCTAGAAGAGATTACTCATCCATAGTAATATACTGAGCATGACTCAGTCAGGTCCAATCTTTCTCCACCAATTTTTGGTGACTATGGTTAAACTAACATTTATATTACATAAAAGCTTTTGGATGTTTCCAACCATAACTATTCTATGATTCTATGACTTGATTTCTCCTGCACCTACTTCATTACTAATAACGGAAACACAGAGGGTTACAAACTTGGTTCAGGGGCAGTACTGCAGCCTACAGTATCAAGACCTGTATTTGGAGTATATATAGAATCATAGAATCATAGAATAGTAAGGGTTGGAAAGGACCTCAAGATATATTAAACCCATCCTATTCTTCTCTTCCAAGAGTTAAAATGAACATTTTACAATTTTTAAGGTGACACCTTCAACTAAACAAGACAACACGAGGCTATTCTATTATCTGGGTTAATATCCAGAACTCGGGTCTTCCTGCTTAATTACACTGGCAATGACACCAGCTTGTGCCCATCTTTTTGGCAAAGGAGTGAAAAGGACAACACAGCTGTGAAATACTCATCTGAAGTATACTCATCATTCCCATCATGCTCTCCCACCCAGTTGCATTGAACAAAAAGTTTTAAGGGACTTTTCTGTGGCCACATCCCACCAGTTTCATACATTAACAGCTGATGCTTTTTATTCTTGGTAACCAATAGAACCAGTGTAGAGATGTGTAGCTTTCTGATTTGTTTTCTACTGCAATATTCATTCTTTAAACAGGTCGTATTTGGGAGTCATGGGCCTGCTAAATACCTTGCTGGCAGAATAACACAGCTCCTACTACATGTTAAAACTCATCTTAGGGATTTAAACTTAACATACAGGTGGCTAATACAAGAAGTATGCATTCTACTACATCATAATTTAGCAGACCCTTCAGAGCAGGTCCATACACAACACGAGGTGGGCTTCGGCACGCACTTGTGACTAAAGCCAAGGGAGCAAAGCAAATGAAAATGAAATGTTTACCTTTGAGAGATCGGCCGTGATTCTGCTGAAGGACTGAAGTTAGGTAGTGAGGGGACACGGACCTACTGAAGAGAAATGCAACAGGTCAAAGCCAAGCCCTGATTAGCCAAATGATGTCTACGAAGTACAGTAGTCACAATAATATGATCATAGAGAGTTAAACACAAAACCAACCCAATCACCATAGTTCGGTGGGCAAGCAACTTCTGCTGCCCTTAGTAGATGGCCTGACACATTGGTTGATGGTTTATGGAGCACTGTAAGCCATCAGCAGCATTTGAAAAACACCTCCAACCGCACACACTAAGCAAAAGTCTGGTGGGCAAGAGATACTAACTTCAACAGAGTTTATATACCTGCCTAAAGACTGGGGTTTAAACAGTGATTTTTACTAAGTAAAACCTCCATGTGAACAAGACATTAGCTTATGCAGCGATGCTTAGAGCCCAGAAGCAACAGAATAGTTAAGGACCAGCTGTGTCCATCTGCTCTTTGAAATGGTAGTGGGAGGTAAACAAAAACGAAAGATAGTATCATGCAAAAAGCTGGGGAAGAGCCAAAAAAACCCCCGTCAAACCAAGATATCTCCTCATTTTTAAGTTATCTGAAGCTGGGCTGCCTTGGTGATGCTGTCTGCTTTGTTGTGTTAGGAGATCAGCATTGCACCTGGCAAAGTACCACTTAATACCTTACAGAATAAAGGGCAAGTTAAAACTTTCACATGGTTTTCTGCTGCGCAGCAGTCCTAATTATTCAGTTCATTATAAATACAGTGGCAAAAATTTAGAAGCAAATACACCAGAAGTAGTACACAACTCGTAACACTGCGTGAAACACAGCAATGTGCACCTTTTACAGCATTGCTGGAAGGATTCAAAGGGTAACGGGCAGAATTTTCAAGGCCAACCTGTGACAGCAACCTCATGGGATTAATGGGGTGACTTCTATCATTAAGGTGTGTTCACCTTTCATATTTATCATATTCAGGCAGCTCTATTTTCCAAAATAAGGCACAGCCACAAATCTCCCCCCAAAAAATCACAAAGCTGCTAAAGGCTTCACATCTTTTTTTAACTTCTCTAGATCATTAATTACAACCCAGACAATGCCTTCATTTTTCTAAAATACATTTATTTAACTAAAATCTTCATTTTTTTAAGTTGAATTTTGCATAAAATATTTTTCACTGGTTGCTGGCTGCTGCTGTGGCTGCGCACATCTCAACAACCCTGAGATCAGCAATCTCACACAGCTGTTAATGAGGGATGCCCAACTTGCCATCATGTTATCCAAACCCAGCTGGCCATTGGTAACAGCGCCAAAGGTTGCCATAGTGCAGGAGGAAAAGAAATGAAGCAAGGTGGCTTGGTATACATCATCTGAGCTATGGAAGGAGCTCTGGCAGCACAGCAGCCTGCCTGGCACTGGCAACCAAAGCTACTGAAAAGGAGAGTACCATTTAAGCATCTCCCAGTGTGGCAACCAAAGGGGAAAAGATCCAGCACAGACGAACATGAATATGTGCAAAAACTTGCGTTTTCTTGAAGGAGTGCAAAGGGAACAGATCCAAAAATGGGGGGAAAAAATAAAATAATAATAAAAAAATAAAAGCCACAAGGAAAGCAATGGGCACACCCCACCATGGCTGGCTTTGCAGCCTGCAGGTACATTGTACAAAGAGATGCTAAACATCTTCATCCTTTATTCCGATCTCAGATCCTCCAAGAATCATATCCACATAGAGCTTTCTTGGGCAAATTAATGCTCAGTATTAAGATAAGCTATGCATATGCATAAGGTATTAGGAAGATGAGGACCCTGCCTGTCCCCAGAGCCAAGGGACATGTAGTACTAGAAACAGAACACAGGGGCCTTGCATTGACTTGTTGAACAAGCTGTGTGGAAATAAAATGCATCAGTGAAGCCAATCACCTATGATCATACACATTTCAGTGTAACTAGACACAGATTCCAGTTTTGGAAAGCTTCTACTCAAAGTAACACCTTTCATTTTACTCTAGAATCCTGCTGAATGATCCCCCCAACACACTGTAAAGTAATTATGAATGCTACACATAGCCCTCCCACAACAAGTCACAGTCGAACGAACACTAGCATCAGCCTGTAGATGAATTCGGACAGTCCTTCCAGCCTCTCTCCAGCTGCAACTCTGGGCTTCCTCTTTCTCTTTTCACACACAAGGTGGCCCCTTGAGGGCCCCTCCTCAAAATTAGTCCGGAATTTAAATCTAATCCAAGAACTTTGAACATGGAAGGGAAAAAGATAAATCCGTTTTCCTGAAAGTCATACTAATGGCTTTATTATTATTATTATTATTACAGGAAAATAAACCAGCTTTCATTAGGGAGGAGTTTAGTTTCTTAAAATGATGGGTTTACTTTGTTGTCCTTGTAAATAAAAGCACTGCAAAATCCTTTGTATATTGAAGCCATGTGGCTTCATTAGGACCAGGATTTCCTTGTGACTGTGATAGCTGGCAAGTGTGACTAGTCCTTCAGTGAAGGAAAAAAAAGGTACCAGAAACAACAGCTTCAAATTGAAGTCCTGATCTTGCAAGTACTTCAGCATTTGGGTAACAGCTCTCCTTCCCTACACCTAATCTCAGTCTGTTGTGTTTCTACAAGCAAGGTAAATCACAACTTCAGTGCTTGTATCATTGGACTAATCTTGGAGAGGTTGAGGCTCTGAATGACCTGCCCTGCCATAGGCTGAGTCTGTCCTGATCCTCTGCTTCTCTGTCTGGACAGACAGCATTCCAGAGGTCCCTTCCCATCTGTAGTATTCTTTGAATGTTAAAGTTTTACTGTGTTAACGTAGACACGGTGCTAACAAAGCTTTCAAGGACCAAGACCCTCACTCGAGTTGCACCAAAAACCAGAAGTTCATGTCCTTACAGAGAAACATTACAGCCTGTAAAAGCATTATCATCTGGAATCCAGTTACAGTAGTTTCAGTAATCTCTGTTCCCATAGGAAGCCTTACAATACCACCAGCCATCTCTTACGCTTCAGTTTCACTACTTCTTAATATTTAAGCACTTCAAGGTTATTTCAGTAATGTTTTCATTCCTGCTGAAAACAAGATACTTCAGCTTGGCTCTTTCAAACCCAACATGACCCTTTTACAGCTCAAGATGGCTGGAAGGTCAGAGACCACTGTTTCATCTTGTAGGTTACAAGCCCAACTGGAAAAGCCCATGCCACACAAATCTTCAGCTACTGCCAGACAGATAAGGATTGCACTGGAGTGCCAGCTCCCGGGGTCAGTGACCTGTTGGACCCTTATAAATGTCTGCTCGATGTTATCAGTTTTACATCCTGCTCCAGTAATCCCAGGTCCTCCTGTTTGTTAAGGAAACTCTTCGCAATAAGGTTAAGGCATAGGGCAACGTTCAGAGACCGTAATTATCTCTTATCTCACCCAAATTCTTTGCTAAACTAGATAAACCGGCCACATGCCTACCTAAGAACTGAGCTCACCATCAGCAATTCATTCCTCTCTGCTTTCTGTCCTTCTCCTCTTCCTCTCCATCCCACCCCATAGGCTGACCCGGCAGCAGTTCCTCTTCCTCTACTGAGGATGTTCACTTAAAATTCTCCAAAATCTACTGCCTAATCTTAAAATGTGTTGGGTGAGGAAGTCTGGCATGCTCCGCTTCCAAGTATGTTTTATGGTAAAGGCTGTTCTTCCCATCCCTGCTGCAAAATGCTTTTAACAGCCTCCAAGAAAAACACACCTTTCTCAGACCAACCTCGCTAAGCACTTCAGATTGTGGAAAAGTTGTTTTCTACAGCAGTATATAATAGACACATTTTATATCCAGATGAGTGACTTAAAGGGGAAGAGCCACACTTCCTTCCAAGCTAGCAGCATCAGGCACCCTAGGTCAGTCCTGATGAGCCCTGTTTGAAGAAGGATTTTGCTTCAGTTCCTGCGACAGCCTGCCCTCCAGAGATACAGGATCACCAGGAAGCACCCACCACAGCCCTGACTTCCTTCTCTTGAACTCTCCCACAGTTATGAAGGTGACTTGGACACGAACCCCAGATGTGCTACCTGGGAAGCCTGAGCTCATTACATCTCCCCAGCTCTTCTAGCTAGTCTCACCTAAGCCCCACTCGAATTCTTCTCTTGGGTGGCAGCCGGTAACACCACATCAACATCTCCATGGCATTTCCTCTGTCGTAACCGCACACCTTACTCGGATGAGAAAATTCACCTACCTCGGTGGTGACGCCGGTGGCGTATAAAATGCGAGCGCTGAGGGAAAAGGCTGCTTTTTCAGTGCTTGGACAAGATTAGGTTTATATTCTGGGTCAACGCACCATAATGAACCTTTTCCATTCACCTGCAAGAAAGAAATACTGCAAATTAGAAGAGCCAGGGGTCAGGCTGTTACAGTAATTTCTAATGTAACATTCCCAAGAGGCAATGATGTCGGCATCCAGCACTGTACAGATGATGTGCATCATCTTCAGGCAGCTCCACTGCCTGCATGGGAAGGGGACGCTCCCTGTGTGAGCGTGTGGTCCCAAGACCCTCGTTATATGGTACAGAAGCACCCGCCTTGCAGCTTGGGATAGTATCTCCAAAGCTCCATTCCCTTTCATGTTTGTCCACTGAAAGCTGTAAACCTTATTTTAACACTTGGTAAATACAGCTGTGAGTTTAAGGATCTGTCCAGGCACCAGTGAATTGATCAGCAGCCTTTCAATTAAGAGGTTTCTAAGGAACCAAAGCACCCTTCCCTTTACTTACATATGTACATACTCATTTAACTTTACACAATCCTGTAACAGCATCTTGCCAAATGCCTGGCTAAAAACCCAATTAATGTATTTTGATGCACCTAACAATGCAAGCGCCACTGTGCTAGCTATTTTTCCTATTACATTTGATATGCCAATAGTGAAACACCATTTTATGGATGGTCAATGAATTAAGACCAAAAACGACCCACAAAGCACGTAAATCCGTAGTCCTATTAAGTCACGGGGCTTTTCCTGAAAGGAGGAAATACTTTGCTATACATAGTGAAAAATCAAGCCAGGGAGAGCTCCAGCTGAGAAAGAGACTATTTTAGTTGAAGCTACTGCATTTCATAAAGATCTCTGAGCTGCAGCATCTCTCAGTTATTTTTTTTAACCTGAATCTTTCTTAATACTCATCTGTTCATGCTAAAACTGAACACAGCCTGCAAGGTACCTATCAAGAAGCTTACCTTTAATTAAACAGCCATGATGGCTGGCAACTAGCTACTAACAGGGGGCACCCTCCCAAACAGCTCCATCCATCATCTCAATGGCAGACTAACATCCTTTATCCCTTTCCCACACCTCACCCAGACGCTTTCCCCAGCAAACCCAACCCTTAATGTTGGGGGTTGCTTTTTTTCTCCCTTTGGTAACTTTGAGGCTACCACAGGTTTTATCTGCCAGTTCAGGCAAGCACTTCCACTTGACACCTAATGCTGTTCAGCTGGGCCTGCAGCCAGAATGGAGTTAGTTTCCCTCTTTCATCTTCCCAGCCAGGTACTCCCACCAGTTTGCTGCCCTGACAACACAACACAAGGATTTTGGGTGGGTATTGCAACAGCAAGCTGAAGCCAGACAGACACTCAGTCCAGTGCAAGAGGCAATAAACAGGGTGACGTCTTCTTTGAGTAGTCAGACTGGGTTAAGTATACTTCTCTGAGTAGTTAGATTGGGTTAAGCATAATGTGAAATCACACTTTCACCCACCATTATTTGCACTAAAAGCAGACATTAAACAAAAGAGGTGGTGATGCCCATGGGGCTGCTTGTATGCACCATCTCACTCACACTTGCCGCCTTAGCAAAGATGCACAGTGGCAATCCAGCACAGGTCTTGCTAATGTCACATTTTAGGGGAAAGCCATGCACAGCTGGCGCTGGAAATCCCATAGAACACAGATACATCCAGCTTGAAAAGAAACCAGAGGTCTAACCACAGCAACAAAACAGACTCTGCCATTTCTCCTACCAAAGACTAAGTCTACTATGACCTAAAATGCCAAACTGCCTGTGGAGGTTACCATTTCACATCAACAGTGGGGCAACTGTTGAAGCACCCAGCTTCAGCCCCGTGCAGCAGCTGTGGTTCCATCAGGTATGGGCTGTTCTCACCAACTGCTTCCACTTGAGCTGGGTACTGGAAAATACTGTGTGTATGCACAGAGGTTCGCTGTATACCCACCAAGAGGTTTATCAGATCATAGACATATTTCTCCTATCTCTATAGGTTTATAGATGAGACCTGCTCATTGCCTGAATACCTGAACACAGGTTATCTAGCAGCATGTCTTGTCAAAAAAAAGACATACCTACCAAGAAAAAGAAAGGGAGATCTGTTGAAGATACTCAAGCCCTGCCTCCCCCAGCCTCCTGGAGGAAACAGTGGCAGGGCCACATCCATATGAGCAGCAGCATGCCAAATTGATGCTTGATGCAGATGCTGCTCCTGCCTCCCAACACCTTTTCTCCCCAGTGGTATTGATTAATAAAAAATCCCCCAAACCCACAACTGTAAAATCAAATCTAGCAAAGAGCAGGGAAGCTCCTCAGGGCTTCCTACTCCAAACCTCTTTTCACTTCAAGTCTGCATATCAGACACTGCTCCTTCAAAAAGAGCAATATCCCCCTGTAGACTTCTCTCCCCCCAATCCCAAGGCTACATGACAGTGCTTAAAATGCATTAGGTGTATCTTCTGAGGATTGCTCAGAATCACAATCACATCAAACTGAGCCTGTAATCACAGCTCTACATCTTCACAGCAGGTATACTGGAAAGCGAGCAGGTGTCCCAGGCACTGGCTCCAGCATCATCCCCTTGCTGTTCATCAGCTCCAGCTCCCAACCACCATTACCAGAGAATCACTGGAAATCTTCTGTTGGGATGACTTCAGGCATGAACTCAACTGTAACTCTAGTAAGAAAGGGTATTTCAGCTCTATCAACTGGGGTAAACTTTGACAAACCACTTAGGTACAGCAGCATCACAACATGTGCTTACAGAAAGGACAGTGTATGTTTTAGCAGAGATGTGATGTACACACATTCTGTTTCCAAAGCATGAGAAGTTCCTCCTCTCGACTGCAGTGCTGCCTCATAAGGGAGAGTCCACTGGACTAGGCTGCCCGGAACCACATCCAGCCTGGCCTTGAATGTCTCCAGAGATGGCGCATCCATCACCTCTCTGGGCAAAATGATTTCATAGCCAATGGCTAGTAACAATACCCATGGAGGCATCACAAAGCATCCTCATCCTGCCCTGGGATGTGGAGCACAGACCCTCCCCTCCTGTGAAACACACTCTTCCAATACGAGAGCCCACATTCATTTGAAAGGCTTTAAAACCCTTCTCACCCAAAATAAACCATGCTTCTCTGACGCAACGTGCCATAGGCCTCCCTGCTTACTCAGGTGCTTGGGACTGAAGCTGACTAGCACTCCCTTTGAGATGCAATTAACAAAGAAAAAACTGGAAGAAAATACAGTTATCCTGCCCTCTCAGGAAAGCACCCTGAGGCATGGCTGTAACCATGGCTAGCACACATTCCAGGCAACACCATCTGCAAAATAAGCTTGGAAGCTACCGCTGCTTGCTCCAAAGTGACACCTGAGGAGGGTCTGAGCGTTCCCATCATCTCCCATGGCGTCTATATGGATTGCTGCACCCCACAGACTTGTTTTGCAGGAAGAACTTGGAGCAGTACTCTCATCTGGTCCTTTCCAAAGCAGGGCAGAGGATAAAGACTTAACCACTGTTTGCTGGAAATGGGGAAGCTTCGGTAAACTTTCAGCAGAGGCTTTGTGGGGTGTTTTTGGTAAATGCAGTTTCTGTTCTTAAGAATTAGAGAGCTGCACAGTGTCTGGAAACAGCCCTGGGAAAATGCTGACAGAGCACATCAGCATCACCTTACTGGTAGTGATGGCAGCTAGTCTGCATTGTGGTTTTCCTCCTAGAGATGTCGTATCCAGCAGCAAGCCATCCTCTGAGCCCAGTAATACTGGTGAGGTTGCAAGGGTGAGTAGAGGACCAGGCAGTCTCAAGCTCCTCCAACCACATGCCAAGATATGAAGTTTTGATGGTAACTCCTAAACCTTGAGTGTTTCCAGGCTGGAAAGAACTGAGCTTTAAATGGCAGATTCACAGACAGCAGGAACTCGTACACCAGTATAGGAGATTTTCCTTGCTTTCCTTAACTCTTCTCAAACTCGCCTCCCTTCCTGGATGAAGCCACACGGACCCTTAATGGCACTTTTGCCACCTGTGTTGGCTGCTCAGATCCACGTCCTTCACACATGCAGAGCCTGCAGCTGCTCCATTACAACACCTGCAGCCACATTAAAAGCCCATTATGACACTCAGCAGGACTTGGCTATGGGAGAGCTCCTGAACTTGCCATACAGCAGCAAAAAGTCTTTTTTCCCAAGCAAAGCTGCTGCTTAGGAAAACAACACCCTAACAATTTAATGCAGGAGCAGAGATACTGAAAACCATAGAATCACAGATGATTTGGGTTGGAAGACCTTAAAGTGCATCCAGTTCCAACCCCCTGCCACAGGCAGGGACACCTTCCGCTGGAACAGGTTCCTCCAAGCCCTGTCCAACCTGGCCTTGAACACTGCCAGGAATGGGGCATCTAGTCCTACCAGTACAAGGCGATCCTTCCTGATGCCCACTCAGCTCCAGGACCCCTATCTACAGTGAGAGGCTGTCAAGCATGCCAGGCATTGCACACACTTCTGATAACAAGCCTGTTAACCACTCAGGCTGACCTCCAAGCAGACGCGTCCGGGATTTGTTTGTTGACTTCTGGTATGTGGTTTGTTGGTTTATTTAAGCCAGAGCCAGCTCTTTGAGAAATGAGATGGGAAATGAGAGAGGGAAAAGGAAGTCACTAGCAAAATTGTAATGGTCAGGAGAAGAAAGAACTTGTACAGGGAAGAGTATCCTTGAATTTAAGGAGTGAAGCTTGTGTCTCTACCACACAGAGACACACACTGTTATGTTATGACAGAGGTTAAAGCAATACAGTACGTTAAATGCAAGAATAAAGATTATTACTGTGGTAAGTGTAAAGGAAGATCACAAATGAAAGACTTTAATATTCAAGGCAGCTGTTACATTGAGGAACACTCAGCCATGCTCATACAGTGTGACTGCAAGCAAAGGTGCCCTGCAGAAGGCCACATCTGCACCCAAATGGGCATCACCAATGCTTCCCTGCTTGGTATCCCACAATCTGTTCTGCTTGACAGTGCAATTGTAGCCATGGCCACGCTGGAAAAGCATTGAAGGAGGAATACACACTGATATTTAAGCATTGGAATATAGAGAGAGCACCAGTTTAAGAAACTTCAGCAAAAAGGCATCCCAAGATGCCTGAAATTTAAGGCAGGGTATTGCAGGCTAACAAAATTACAAGTGAAAACAGGGTCCTTTGCAATAGCATGTTAGCCAGTTTTAGAAAGCATGACCACTGCTAGCTCTACCCAGGCCAGCACTAAATACAAAACCCAAATGACTTCTGTCATCCTGTGATCTGTCAGAAGTGGCATTTCCAAACCATCTCCAGCTGCAAATAAAGTGATACAGGACATGGAGGGGGAAAAACCAAATCAAACCAAACCAAAAGTCTGCAAGAACAGAGTCTTCTCCGTTCCCCCTGAATTTCAGACCTGACCCACCTACCTCCCACCAGGTCTCACCTTGCCATGGCCTCTCTCCACCTTTCGGAAACACTTGTTCAAGGAGAGGTTGTGTCGGACCGAGTTCTTCCAGCCGGTGGGTGCTGTGGCGAAGTAGGGGAAGCGCTCCAGGATCCAGCTGTAGATCTCTTTGACTGGCAAGCTCTTGTTGGGAGAATGCTCGATTGCCATGTAAATGAGAAGGCTGAAAGAGTAGGGGGGTTTGGAAGTGGAGGATTTCTTTTCAGGGTTCTGGTAGCAGGACGGTGAGAAGGATGGCACGCTGTCACCCTCAATGTCATATAAAGGACTAACGATCGGAAGACCCTCGCTCCCAAGGCTGAAGTTTGTTAGCAGGTTAGTACTTTCATGCAGCCAGTTCAAGTTTGTGAGCTCGTCATCTGCTGAATCTCTGTCCACCACGGTGGCCTTTGGCCTGCCAGCATCGCCTGCATCAGGCAAGCTTCCCATGCCATGACATTGCCGTAGTCCTGCAGCTCTTTCTGCTCCGGGTGTTTCAGCTTTCTTATCCGGAGTCATTCCAGTGACTGGACCCATTTAGCTTTATTGGTCTGCAACAAAAGAGATGGTCAGAAATTAATGCAAACCTTCAAAACCACATTCAGTGGAAGCCCACCAAACCCAAATGTGGGGCCGTACCTTAGAATCACAGAGAGTTTGGGTTGGAAGGGACCTTAAAGCTCATTCAGTTCCAACCCCCTGCCTTGGGCAGGGACACCTTCCACCAGACCAGGTTGCTCCAAGCCCCGTCCAACCTGGCCTTGAACACTGCCAGGGATGGGGCAGCCACAGCTTCTCTGGGCACCCTGTGCCAGGGCCTCAGCACCCTCACAGGGAAGAATTTCTTCCTAATGTCTCATCTCAATCTCCCCTCTGTCAGGTTAAAGCCATTCCCCCTTGTCCTGTCCCTACAGGCCCTTGTCAAAAGCCCCTCTCCAGCAAAAAGTCCCTCTACATTCCCACACTGTGCAAGAATACCGTAGTCACTGAAGAGACAGGGTCCAACACAAGCATGCCAATAATCTCATGAGCATGTGTCAACTCCCCTTGGTTTATAACCAGAACTTAAGGTAAACATTTGGAAACTGCTGTATCTATCTTGAAACACCAATCTGAACACAGAAATAATAGCTATTTTGACAGCAGCATCTGAAATCTGAAAAAGACCTTAACAGTAACGGGTAGGATCTGATCCATTCAGCTCTCACATGAACTCTTTCGTTACACTCATTATATTGCAAATTGACCTAGGAAGAAGTGTTTGCCTTGGTGCCAAACAAGTGAAAAACAAGCTGCAAAACTTAAATCAGCGTACAGTGAATTTGTGGTCTCACTGTGAATGAAGTCTTTACAACCCCATACAAGTCACAGTCACTCCCAAGTTTTGCCTCCCCTTCCCACCAGGGAAAGATCTGGCCAGCCTATCAGTTCATCAGTTGGGTCTTATGGAGCTACCCAGGTCCAAAAGACCACCTTTTTCTCTTGCTGCAAGGGTTTGCTGCTCTGTCCCAGGCTCTCCTGCCAAGCAGAGATTGGCAAGACCAGCACTCAAGGGGAAGTGGCCATCCGCTGGGGTGGCAGCTCAGGCCTGTTGCAGAAATAAAGGCTGAGCACTCACTTGGGATTTTTCCCTAGATGGGAAAAACCAAACAAACCAAACCCCTAAAACCCAACCAACTCTCAAATTATCATCTATAAAAAAGCCACCCAGAACGCACAGTCTAACAGCCCACCCAGCTGTACCAGAAGTACAGACCAACAAAACCACTCAACTGTACACATATAAACACACACACACATATTACAGAGACTATACCAGCCTGCTATAAACATAAGACACTTCAACTATGGATGTGGTTTACCAGTAAAGCTGAGATTCATATTAACTGCACAAAAACCTCCAAAACCCCCAAACAAACAAAGAATGACATGCAGTTATACTACCCAGCCTGCCTGGAGATGTATTTGCCTAGCCTTCTTGTTTGGGAGAAGGGGAATGATGTGTGTGATGGAGACGTGACATAGAATCATAGAATAGTTAGGGTTGGAAAGGACCTCAACATCATCGAGTTCCAACCCCTCTGCCATGGGCAGGGACACCTCCCACTAAACCATGCCATCCAAGGCTATGTCCAACCCCACCTTGAACGCCGCCAGGGATGAAGTATTCACAACTTCCCTGGGCAACCCATTCCAGGGCCCCACCACCCTCACAGTAAAGAATTTCTTCCTCATATCCAATCTAAACCTCCCCTGTTTAAGTTTAAACCCATTACCCCTTGTCCTCTCACCACAGTCCCTAATGAAGAGTCCTTCCCCAGCATCCCTATAGGCCCCCTTCAGGTATTGGAAGGCTGCTATGAGGTCTCCACGCAGCCTTCTCTTCTCCAGGCTGAACAGCCCCAACTTTCTCAGCCTATCTTCATACGGGAGGTGCTCCAGTCCCCTGATCATCCTCGTGGCCCTCCTCTGCACTTGTTCCAACAGTTCCATGTCCTTTTTATGTTGAGGACACCAGAACTGCACACAATACTCCAAGTGAGGTCTCACGAGAGCAGAGTAGAGGGGCAGGATCACCTCCCTCGACCTGCTGGTCACACTCCTTTTGATGCAGCCCAGGATACGGTTGGCCTTCTGGGCTGCAAGCGCACACTGCCGGCTCATGTTCAGTTTCTCATCCACCAACACCCCCAAGTCCTTCTCCACAGGGCTGCTCTCAATCTCCTCCCCGCCCAACCTGGAGCTGTGCCTGGCATTGCTCCGACCCAGGTGGAGGACCTTGCACTTGGCATGGTTAAACTTCATCAGGTTGGCATCAGCCCACCTCACAAGCGTGTCAAGGTCCCTCTGGATGGCATTCCTTCCCTCCAATGTATCAACCGAACCACACAGCTTGGTGTCATCGGCAAACTTCACGACATTGGAAGGCAATAGGTACTTTTATGCTCCCCAAGAAGAACCAGAGCCCTGCCAGCCCCTCCTGGTGCCTGGCAAATGCTGGGGGCAGAATTTGGGCCTCCCCAGAAAATGCACCGGGTTTCCCATCAGTAATTTCTTCTCTTTTCATCGGCTCATATGCTTTTGCACCAGCTATTGCAAAGCTGTTTTGACAGGAAAACCCGCACCTTTGCTCACCAGTACTAGTGCTGGAAACCGTCCCCAAATAGTCTATTTAAGGCAGGGCTGGGTGTGATTAACAACCAAT
Organism: Amazona ochrocephala; assembly: GCA_039720435.1. NCBI lineage: Eukaryota > Metazoa > Chordata > Aves > Psittaciformes > Psittacidae > Amazona > Amazona ochrocephala. Next base: position 117,562,025 of record CM077878.1, on the reverse strand, counting down.
CCAGTCATTAAAAACAAACAAAAAGTTTAAATTAAAGCAAAGCCAACTGCTCAAACAGCCGGTCAAAAATAGCTTTGCTCTCCCCACAATTTACTTCTCCCCCAAGCCGTCACAGCAGATTTATATTGGCACTCAGTGATGGCTGGCTTCACACACAGCAATATATCCATAGGGTTATGTCGCTTCTTCAATCCTTTTTTACATTAAAAACAAAATCAAGCCAAACAAACCAAGAGATAAAATTCCTAAAAGGAGACAAACCCCAATTCTGCTGCAACATGAGTTGTACCATTTTCCTTATAACGATTAACCTCACCTCCTTGTTCAGCGCCTCTTTAGCCAGCTACATACTAGCTCACACTTCTCAGCCATAGAATCCTAGAATGGTTTGGGTTGGAAGGGACCTTAAAACTCATCCAGTTCCAACCCCCTGCCATGGGAAGGAACACCTTCCACTAGACCAGGTTGCTCCAAATCCCATCCAACCTGGCCTTCAACACTGCCAGGGATGAGACAGCCACAGCTTCTCCGGGCACCCTGTGCCAATGTCTCACCATCCTCACAGGGAAGAATTTCTTCCTTATATCTCATCTCAATCTCCCCTCTCAGGTTAAAGCCATTCCCCCTTGTCCTATCACTACATGCCCTTGTGAAAAGTCCCTCTCCAGATTTCTCGTATCCCCTTTAGGCACTGGAAGACTGCTATATGGTCTCCTGTACTTTAGCACTTGGCTCATGCTGTATGAAACATCCCTTTGCAAATCTTCAGCCAACCCCATCCCTAGAAGAGAACTATGCTTGACCCTTCCTCACTGTCCAATGGCATCAGATGAAAGGTGCCACTTGCATCAGCGCCCCAGGTTAGGGCAATCTTCTCCACAACTAAACATACCTATTTATTTCTGTAGGACCAGCCAAGCAAGGAAGTCGCCTCTGCTAGTGCTGCTAACAATGCAGTGATTTCCCTCCAGATTTAAAATTGAAAAGAAAGAAAACAATATATTACTGTGCATTGTTCCAGTCTGAGCACTAGAATACGGTTTTAAGTCAGGATAAGAGATGTTTAGCCGTATCACAATTCTGTTAGTGAGGGCAGCTCTGCAACCACCCTCTCTGCACCAAGCTCAGGGCATGCAGCCTTAGCTACAGGGCTGGGGCATTTGTGAACTCCACACACGGTTTTGGTACTAATATAAACAGGCACTGTGAGAGCATTTAAAAAGATGGGTACGTGCTTTCTGCACACTAGCAACTATACTAGTAGCAAACTCTTCTATAGATTTTCATATTCCCCGGCGCCTATGGAAGCGAATCAACACCGGGGCTTGTCCTGACTTAAATACATCACTGAATGTATTGTGCTGTTAAAGCAGCCCAAGAACTGCACAAATGACTGTCACTGCTCACCTACACAAGTCTGGGACAAGCTTCCAAGCCAGCAGGCACACAGCACGGGACCAGCCACAAGTTTTTGCATGTTTAAAGGGAAGAGCAGCAAAAAAAGTACATCTCTGCATGATTAGTGAAACCCCATCGATGAAAAGCGCCACATCTGCTTCACCAAGAGCATTAAAGCATGACACCAGGCCATTTTTCCCACCATTAATTTAACCTTCCCTCCCTCACTCATCTCCTTTGTCTCCGGTTGCCCTGCTCCATCCCCTGCCCACCCCACAGCAGCGGCTGGAGGTCAGCTGAACCCCCCCCTTTCCCAGCCCTGTGAAAGGCCTATATTTGATTACAACACTATATGATGTCACGTATCCAAGACAACTAAAGGCATTACGGTCTCCTGAGGACAAAACCACCTCTCGGCCATAGACTTTGGCGAGCCAGAAGCTGTTGTCTGCAGAGGAGAAAGCGGGCAGCTGCACCCCGCCAGTGACAAAGGGCACCCAGAGATGCTCCCATTAGGGTAGCACTCACAGCAGGCAGTGCCCTTCCTGCTCCTCATGGCTTGCAAAGGAGGGGGGAAATTGAAACTAATTGGTTTAAAAACCATTTAAAAAGCAGTTCTCGGCTTCTCAAAGCCAGTCTGAAACACAAAAACCCAACTGAAGGACCTGACAAGCCATAAGCTCACAGGCTGCTTTTCAACCTTAGCATGGTGTGTTTGAAGAAGAAAGGTTTTCCAGGTGTTTGCCAAAATACTTCCAAGCCTCTCTCATTTTAATACCCTTTTAACGTCAATATTCTCCCTCACTCTGTGATATAATTAAAGGCAGGGGAAAACAAAAACAACGAAACAAAAATGGGAGCTAAAAGCAATGAAAAGGTCCAATATGAGGAAAAGAAATGCTGCAAAACTGAGAAAGGGAAGGGATTAAACCTTTACCATACCCCAGGGAAGAGTGGTTTCATCTGAGAGCTAACTTGTATGGAAAAAATTGTCCATTTGTGTACTAAGTACACATACACACACACACAAGTGGGTTTGTGATCGAAATAAGTATCTCAAACAAAAATGATATGTGGACTCAGACATGCCCAGACCCCATTCCAGACCCTGTGCATGGCCCAGAGCCTCTGAGACATGGCCACTGAGAAGCCTTTCCAAAGGCTGCAATCGCTGTTAGACCAGGCTTCCTGTGCCTCAGGTTTAAACCATGCACATGAAACAGTCTGACAGAGAAATTGGGAAGTGAAGAAAACGAACAAAGCAAAACAGCAATGAAATCTCAACTATTAAGAAAAACCCCTTTGGTGTCACAGAAAGTGGAGGGGGAAGAAGTGCTTTAAAAAGAAATGCTTTATTGCCAATAGCAGCTTTTCAAAAGATGCCTCCCGGTCATGTTCTTGAAACACTGCTTGCTAAATGGACTAACATGCAAAAATATGTAAGCCATTGATAACGTTCACAAGCGAGCCATGTGAGCACATGCCTTGCAAAATAATTCCGATGCTAATTCCCCTTCCAGGGTAACCCTTCCATGTGCTTCTCTACCATCCTCTTGAAACAGAAATAAGCTACATTCCAGCTGGTGTCAGTACCAATTTACCAACACTGGAAAACATAATGCTATCTGCTCCATCCAGCTTTTCTGCCTTCTTCAGCCTTAAAGAATCAGAACTCCCGATTTTCAGCTGAAAATCAACAATTTGAAGCTTCGCCCCAGGTGACCTTCTGCAGGATTTAGTTTCAGAGCCATAGCACAAACCCACCCACATTACCAGTACAGCTTTGTGATTGTGAAGCTCCACTGGTTGCTATTTCCTAACTCCTGCTCCCAAAGCATCGGTTTTCCTCCACATCCCTACATGGCAAAGCGATGCTACTCACCATGCTGACCTTGGCCAGCTCGCTCTTAATTTTACTTCACAACTGCTGAGGTTAGTTTTCGGTTTCCAAATCACTTTATATCAGAATCAGTCCTCTCCTCACAATGGCGGCGGTATAAAATTACCTTTTCTTCTATACAGTGACCTCACACTGGAACACGTGGACAAGGCAGGTTTCTTGTACAGCAAAATGGCCCAGTTTAATCATACAGGGGCTGTCTGTTGAGGGGCACCCTCAGGGGGAAGGCTGCAGAAGACACAAGTGTCTCTGAACACAGAAGAAAGCCATCCATGCTAGCAAAACTAGACCCTCAAAGTACAAGATGCCATCTGACACTTCTCATACAGCACGGTCATGAGCCCAAAAGCATACTAGCTCCTACTTTTGACTACTCTACATCCCTAAACCAAACCAAACCAGCAGATTTGGTTGCCCTGCTCTTTAAGGCCCCTTGTAACTCAAACCATTCTACGATTCTACAGCAGGCCTGGTGATGGTCCTCACAGACCAGAGGATGAGGGATGAGTGACTGCTGCTGCTGCTCAGCAGCAAGCCTCTCAGCTCCCACTCACTCAGTTCTACTTTGTGGAAGTTTTCCAATCACTGAGCTCTCTCCACACCCAGTAATTAGCTTCTAGGTGACTATGGCCCCAAATCTAAGCATAATGCAATCCCATAAGAGTGTTAAAAAGGAAGAAAACAGGGGACTCCACATGAACCAGGAAACATGAATTAGCTACATACCGCAAGACAGGAATGCACTGAAAATAACCCAAGGGAAGAAACGAGGCCCGATCGTGGTATCAAGATAAGCTGCTCCAAGAGATGGGCTTTGGGAAAACAGCCAGATACACACAGAATCTTAGAATCAACTAGGTAGGAAAAGACCTTCAAGATCATCAAGTCCAACCGGTCCCCAGCATCGGTAAGGCCACCACTAACCCACATCACTGAGGGCCTCATCTACATTGTTTGTGAACACTTCCAGGGATGGTGACTCCATCACTGCCCTGGGCAGCCTGTTCCAATGCCTGACTGCCCTTTGGGGAAGGAATTGTTCCTGACATCCAAACCTCTCTTGGTGCAGCTTGAGGCCGTTTCCTCTTGTCCTGTCACTCGTCCCCTAGGAGAAGAGACCGGCCACCTCCTGGCTCCATCCTCTTTTCGGAGGATGCACACTGGAGACCCCAGCTGTATAAGCAGATAACCTGAAGATTGAGCAGCGGTAAAAAACCCCAAACTAATTATACAAATAAACTACATATAAACTGATCCTTACAGAGGGTGCAGAGATGAGGTGGGGGCAACTTCTGCAGCAGCAGCAGCAAATGTAACAGAGTCCCTAACATACTCTAAGCTTTGAGGGAGAAGTAGGGAGCTCTAAGTCTTGTTTGAACCTAACAGAAAAAAGCTTGAATACAATAGGAAAAAGGAAAAATCCACATCATTGACTTCTGCTATTAATCTTCTTATCTGCCCCACTTCCAGGCTTCTCTTGAAATGGTCCTGGTACACAGGCAACCACTCAGTCACAGGGTATTCCAACCCCAGACACAACAGCTAGGCTTCCTGGTTGCCAGCAATGCAGACCTGTAGGCACTCAGCACAGAGGAGCATGCAGCAGCGCTCCCCAAATACAAGTGCAAACCAAGCTTCATGCTTCCATAGCCATCGCGTTTCACAGGGAGGAGGCACAGTACCTGGGGTCATACGGACAGTGGCTGGCATCAGACAGCATTTCTTCCGTAGGATGGAATTTATTCCTGAAGCATGCATGAGTGAGCTGCCTGCCACTTGCTGACTTCAATTCTATTTTGCAAGTACCCCAGAGCATCGCTGTGTGCATTTACCCATGATGAGGGTGGGATGGAGAGTTCATCATCACACAGCACGCACTAAGTCAGACAGCTCATGTAACATGACAGGGAATGAATCCTATCCTGTATCAGCAATAGCGTGGCCAGCAGGACTATGGAAGTGATCATCCCCCTGTACAGGGCACTGGGGAGGCTGCATCTCGAATCCTGTGCTCAGTTCTGAGCCCCTCACTATGATAGAGACATTGAGGTGCTGGAGCTGGTCTAGAGAAGGGCAACAGAGCTGATGCAGGGCCTGGAGCACAAGTGTGATGGGGAACGGTTGAGGGACCTGGGGAGGTTTAGTCTGAAGAAGAGAAGGCTTGGGGGGACATTATCGCTCTCTACAACTGCCTGACAGGAGGATGGAGCCAGGAGGTGGCTGGTCTCTTCTAAAGGAACAAGCGATAGGACAAGAAGAAACAGCCTCAAGCTGCACCAGGGATATTGGTGCAGGGACATCTAGACTGGATATTGGGAACAATTCCTTCCCCAGAGGGTGCTCAGGCACTGGAACAGCGGCCCAGGGTAGTGGTGGAGTCACTGTTCCTGGAAGTGTTCACAAACCATATAGATGAGGCCCTCAGTGACATGGGCTAGTGGTGGCCTTGGCAGTGCTGAGGAACAGTTAGACTTGATGATCTTGAAGGCCTTTTCCAGCCACACTGATCCTGTGGTTCTGTGAATAAACACATATCACACGTAGAAGTCCAGCCAGAAAAAAAGTGAAGCAGCATCTCAGGGTCTTCTTGTTTTATGTGGAGGTGTCTTCTATGGGAGCCAAGGAAGCAGCTGGACCTGCACCACATGCACCCAGACCAACCCTCTCAGCTGCTGCACTGGGACACGGATGGGGTTTGCAGCCTGCAAGCATGCACTTGCCCAGAGACGGAGCTGCGTGTGCTGACATGAGTCACACCGATGGCCGCGTCTCGGCGCAGGAAGTTGCCCAACACCCTTTCAGATGTGGAGCGGCGAGGCACACACATTAGGGATGAGGCACTCGCTGCCTCCACCTACTTGCCTCAGAAGGGTTACAATCAGTGTGCTGGCATCCTACAGTTGAGCTTATACACAGCCCACCTCAGGAACGGGATGGGGAGGAATAGCAATGGCCATAAAGAGAAAACTCAAGGAGACAGATGGAGGAAAAAGGGCAGAATTTGCACCTGTGCTAAAAGACAGTGAGCATCCATCTGTATCACTGACAACCTTTACTTATGGGCACTAAAGGCTGCTTTTCATAGAATTATGGAATGGTTTGGGTTGGAAGGGATCTTTAAGCTCATTCAGTTCCAACCTCCTGCCACGGGCAGGGACACCTTTCACTAGAGCAGGTTGCTCCAAGCCCCATCCAACCTGGCCTTTTTCATTGATTCACAGCTAGGAAAGGAAAGCTGTACTTCACACAGCTCATTCTGCACCATGGCAGTGCAGTGACACCACTGCACTGAAGGGAACAGCACAAGAGATACACAGCAGCGGGTCATTATCCTGGTGTTCGGCTCATCCTGGTAAAAGATTCGGAAAAAGTCTTCTGCATACATGGGGTACTTCCTCTCATTTGTACCAGCTCCTTTCAACCCAAATAACCTGTTGCCAAGGAGCAATAACGGGGGAGGAGGGTGGAATTACAGCCCCAGCTGAAACCTGTGTAGAAATCTCTGCTGTTCTTACAGGAACTGACATTTCCACACAAGACTGCATCACTTTCTCACCAGTTTAAACTGAATTCATACACAGCATCTTCTTAGAATCATAGAATAGTTTGGAATGGAAGGGACCTTCAAAACTCATCTAGTCCAACCCCCTGCAATGAGCAGGGATATCTTCAACTAGATCAGGTTGCCCAGAACCACATCCAGCCTGGCCTTGAATGTCTCCAGGGATGGCGCATCCAGCACCTCTCTGGTGGCAGACGTGCCACCTTCAGGTACCAAACTATCTCCTTCACTGAAAGAGTTGGCCTTTGATCTAGGTGTCAGGTTTTCAAGTCTCCTGCACTGAGTGAGCAGAGTCTGTGGTTAATAAAGATGGTAAAAGTCAGCCTGATGTGCACCTAAGCCTCTGTCTGCTTCCCCAGGCACTACACTCACTCAACAGGCAGTTCTTTTGCTCCTGCAGCAGGACCACCACACATCCCTGTATCTGCTCCATTACTTACTGGACTGACACATTCTGACACTGAGATAGCTGCTGGCAACGCTGCTGCCTTCCATCCCGAGCAGCCCAGAGGACATGGGAAGGCTCCTCAAGGAGAAAATCTGTGGTGCTTGGAGCTGTTGAGGCAGCATCCTCCCTGTTTGGTGTCCCCTTTGGACAAAAGGGATATAATCTTACTTCTGGGCTGAGCAACCCCTGTGGAACTTCTTCAGTACAGCTTCAGCAGCAGCATCAAGTGGGTCACTCAATCCTCTGGCCCAGATGTTGAGAACAAACACATCAACCAAGTTTTATGTGGCCAGGCTCAGAAATAACATACCGTGGCACTCAGTTCATTAGCTCAAGCTCTGTGCTGTGTTAATTGCAGTTCAGAGCTGATGTGCCCAGCTACCTTCTGCAGAGCTTAGGGAATGCGAGCTGGCACCTGCCAGGAAAAAAAAGACACCAAAACACCAAACTGACTTTGAACTGGTTCAAGTTCTCTGGCATTACACCAGCTTGATTCTTCTTGCATAGATGGAGCATCACACCAGGCTTCTAGAAGGAAAAGAAGACCCCAATCCGAGAAAAACAGCAGAAGTCAAATGATTCACATGTCAATATATCGCAACCCAACCATTACCAAAGTCCGTCTAAATGCAAGTCCACCAATAACATGATTGGGAGGGGGTGTATGTATATTTTTTTGACAAGGGCCTGTAGGGACAGGACAAGGGGGAATGGCCTTAACCTGACAGGGGAGATTGAGATGAGACATTAAAAAGTTCTCTCCTGTGAGGGTGCTGAGGCCCTGGCACAGGGTGCCCAGAGAAGCTGTGGCTGCCCCATCCTTGGCAGTGTTCAAGGCCAGGCTGGACGGGGCTTGGAGTAACCTGGTCCAGTGGAAGGTGTCCCTGCCAGTGGCAGGGGGCTGGAACTGGATGAGCTTTAAGGTCCCTTCCAACCCAAACCATCCATGATTCTATAATGTATGTATATATGCAGTACATGATAGACAAAATTACCTTGATTTCACAGGCTAGCCACAAACCCAACCAAGTTACCTTCACAGCACTCAAGCCCAACATAATTCATCATTTTTAACTTCACATTTTCACACGATGCCCATCCCTCGGCAGGCACCACGGAGACTTTATCAGGCCCCACTCAAGATTACTCCTTATTTTCTGGTTTCCCTCTTTGTCCTCTTTACTCTTTGTCTGGACCATGTCAGAACTCGAATCTTTCTGGACAAAAGCCGGTTCCCGCTCCCACACAGACCGGGAAGATCGGTGCGCCTGAGCTGAGACGATGCTCCACTGCCCAGCTCCACTGAACACCCCCCCCCCCCCAGAAACACGGGAACGTTCCCAAGGGCCACGTGCAGATCCCAGCCCCTCATGAGCGGCTCCCAATGTTTCACCCCAAAACGTGGGATCCTCACCAGGCGTCTCCCGCCCGCCTCCACCAACCGCAGCCCCTCCGCTCGCCCCTGGCGGCTCCCCACCGCTCTGGGGACAACGTGGCGCCCCGGAACAGAGACACCCGCCGGGGGTTGCGGAGTTAAAGGAGGGTTTTCCCGCGGCGACCCGGCGGCGCGGAACAAGCGCGCGGCGCCCTCGTCATCCCGGGTCACCCGCGGAAAACCCGCGGGCGGAAGCTCCGCGGAGCCGCGCCGGGGGGAGGAGCTGCGGGGAAAGGGAGGGGGGGTGTCCCCATGCACCGCTCAACTCCACCCCCCCCCCCCCCGCACCATCAATGAGACCGGTTAGAGGGGTCGCAGCATCCCCCCTGCCCATACCCCAAACACCAGCGGAGCCGCCGCGCTACTCCCCGCGCTTTGCCGTTTCCCCGCGAAACCCGTCCGGAGCGTTAAAGACAAAAAAATCCCAACCCCCAAACCGCTGAAAACCACAAAAACTAAATAAAGAAAAGGGGGGGGAGCAACAAAAACGGGCGTGGGGATGATGGGAGAGGGGGAAAGGGGGGCGAGGGGGCGCGCCGGCTGCACTCACCGCGGTCATGAAGCCGTGCGGCGCGGACACAATATGGCAGCGGGGGGATGTGTCAGGAGCAGCTGCTCCCTGCGCAGCGGCGGCTACTCCGCCCGCCCCGCTCCCCATGGCAACCGGGAACACCGCCCCGCCTCCCCATGGCAACCGGGAACACCGCTCCGCCTCCCCATGGCAACCCGGCAACACCGCCCCGCCTCCCCATGGCAACCGGGAACACCGGTTGCCATACTCTGGTCTCCCATCCCGCCCCGAGCATCCTCGCCGGGTGGGAAAAGTTCTCATTTTCCCCCGGGGCACCCCCCCAACACTAAATTTTAATGTAAACCCTGTTTGTAGTTTCACTTCCCTTTCCGCTCCGCTCGCACATCCCCAATCACCCATGTGCTAGTGTGTTTTGCCTGTTTTTCACCACTTTCTGTCCATCTTTTTCATTTCTCCCAGGACATTAAACATTTCCCCCACACACACACACATTTTCTCTCTTTTCCCCCTTTGCCCCCCTCTCTTTTACCACTTTTTCTTCCTTTTTTTTTTTTTTTTTCCCTTGTATTTGTCTGTTGGTCACAGGATCCCAGACCTGTTTGGATTGGAAAGGACCTTAAAGCTCATCCAGTTCCAACCCCCTGCCACGGGCAGGGACACCTTCCACTACAGCAGGCTGCTCCAAGCCCCATCCAACCTGGCCTTGAACACTGCCAGAGATGGGGCAGCCACAGCTTCTCTGGGCACCCTGTGCCGGGGCCTCAGCACCCTCACAGGGAAGAATTTCTTCCTGATGTCTCATCTAAATCAGTTTAAAGCCATTCCCCCTTGTCCTGTTAACAAAGATAAAGCCACCACCATGTTTGCTCTGCTTGTAGCACATTGTCCTCTGCTCATGTTCTCAGCTTTAAGCTTCTCAGGGCAAGAACTTTGCTGTCTGCTTAGTAGGGTTTCGCACTCCTGCTCGCTTGCAGTTTTACAGCATAACAAAGAGGACCTCGGGAAGCTGCCTGCATGGAGAATTGTTGTTCCGTGTTTGCTCACCCTTCCAAGGTTTCCTTACCTTCAGAAGGATGCTTGGCTTTCGCCTGCCTTGTGATGCATTGCAGTTGCTTTATTTGTAAGGGAGGATGGGAACGGGTTTCAAGGAAATTCCCCCACTCCACATCAGCAGAATCCAGTTGTTGGGGGGTTTAATTGGGACCAATTTCAGAGAACAACCTGCAGGGTTTTTCAGGTGTGAGGAGGAATCAGGCCCAGGATTACAGCAGGCAGAATATTCTCTCACAGGCAGAGGATCAAATCCAGCAGCGGAAAGGCTTAGCCCAGCACATGCAGGTTCCTTCTGTTGCGCTGTGAAGCTTCAGCTTCGGAAACAGATTCCAGCTGCATGGTTTTGACCAGAATAAATTGTTCTCAGCACCTGTTACTTTGTTCCTACCTAATTTCTGCTCACTGAATGCATTAGGATCCATTCAACCTTTTCTTCTCACTGTTACAGAAGCCATCCAGGGCTCTCCTACCCTCTCATTGAGCAACAGAAGTGCACTTGTATAAATTATGTATTACTAAAACCATCAAGATGCTGAAAGCACCCTCCATTCCTAAATCATTAAGAATAGACCTTGCGCTGCTGGTACCAGCAATCCTTCTCCCATGAGAGGCTCTTTTGCCTGAATTTCCATCCCTTTGCTGCCCGGAAAGCGTGCGATGCGACTTGCCTTGCTGCCTACCACAGCTCACCTGCTCCAGAGGGAGAGAAGAGCAGCTTGTTGTTTGTCTGTTGGAATCCGGGTATGTTACTTTGCCTTTTGCCTGGCTTGGCAGTGACCTGAGACCAGGATTGAATCCAGACCCTTCAGCTTCAATTGTCACATGAAAGGCTCAGTGTGTGCCACCGAGGGGGGTATCTATCCTCACCCCTTGGTGCCATCTCCACCCCAGCCTTTAAAGTGGAGCTGGTCACAGATTTTTCCTCATTTATCCCTTAAAAACGCCATCTGAGTTCAGTGGGAACGCACACCCTCACATCTTGTCCATTTTGGTGGATTAAAAACCCAAAACCCCAAAACAAACAAGGACAAAAACTAAACCAAAAGGACAAAAGCTGAAAGTGCCCTGAAGTTGCCACCCTGTCATGGAAACAAAAATTCCCCGACTTCGGCTCTGAATAGGCATTTCCTTTAAACCAGGGCGAAGCGAAGCTCTTCAATTGATATGTTTCTACACCTCCTGAGAAACGTTATCACCTTCAGGTTCCTCTGTCCTCTCTACTCCTAAACACGTCTGTGTTAGGTTTTTGTCGCTGTTAAAAATCCAGCAACTGAGGACGCCATGGGTCATCATGGGGGAACTCACAGCTCTCCTCATTCTTGCCTGCTCTGCCTGTCCCTGCCTGCACTGACTCCTGACTAGTGACCTCAGTCAGCACCAGAATGCCTTCACTTAGTGCCTAGGCAGCTGCTTGGTGACTGAGGAGGCTGCCTGGTGTCCGTGATGAGTTTAATCCTTGTTTCCTTACCATGATCCCATTTGCCTGCTAAATCCTACATGCAGTTTGTGAATGCAAGAGGGAGCAGGGGGTGGAGGTCTGGGAGCAACAGCATCAGACAGAGCCAAGGCCACTGGAATCTTCCTGCTCATATTCCTGAGAAGCTGGAAGGCCATGGCCTGGTGGATGCATGCCAGGCTGCTTTGGCAAAACCCCTGAAAGCTGCTTGCTCGCAGGTCTGAAGGCACTATCCCATTCTTCCCTGCAATTGACCCTGTCCCACAAGGGATGCCACACACAGCCTTGGTCTCCCTCTCGCTCCACCTCAGCTTTCTACTGCTTATAGGACAAGCACTAGAGCTACTGAAGAAAGCCAGCAGCAAAGCAGAACTCATCCAATAAATGTGACAAGGGCATGGTGCTATTTCCCAACACAGACCTTTGAAACAGGCAGGGCAGATGTTAGTCATGGTGCTACACTACAGGTGTCCGCATGGCTCCCCAGGATGCCCATGCACCACCTCCTGCAGTCCCCCAAGGCAGGAAGTGAAGGGAAGCAGGGCTGCAGGGGTGCTGAGGAGGTGGCAGGAGGTACCACCTCCTGCTTAGAGCCAAGGCAGACTCAGCAGAGGCTGCTGGTGCCTCTCCAGGGCTGTCCTTGAAGGTGCTGCCCACTCAAGGACACGTCGTGGCTGCTTTGCCCTCATCATTGCATCCCTCCTTCCTGGCTCCTGCGTGGTCTCTGCCAAAGGCTGGTCGTCCTCTCCCCTCCGGGGCACAGTCACAGCTCTAGGTGACTCCTGTTCACCACAACTAGCACAGTGCAAGTTTTGGGCAGAAAATACACTTTCCACCTCTCCCACGTCATGGTCAGTATCTTCAGACCTTAGCTCTTATTTCAGTCCAAGAGGTTGATGGTAGATGGCACTTATATGTGCGTACTGGGATAAAGTTTACCCTGGGCACAGGGGATGGTCATCCAAACCTGCTGTGTGGAGGACAAACCCACTAGGAGGGTGCAGCCTGCCTCCAGGGAGCTGCAAGCTGCCTCTTCTGAGAGGAGAGAGCACAGCGGGGCTCTCCAAAGCTGAATCAGCCGGACCTGACCCATGCCATCCAGCACCATGAAAGCCCTCCTCACCCAACCTGTAATCTGAAGTGCAATATAAGATCAGTGCTCTCAGGTGTGACCTAAGAGCCTGAAGAGTGGGAAAGAGTAGGAAGGGAACTGCTAATACAAGTGGCAGGTTGGCATGAACATATATATATGTTATATATGAGAGCCAGTGAGCCCCAGTTACGTTGCAGGGATTTCTGCCATGTGTGAATGGTCAGCCAGGCTTCATTGTGCCTCAGCATTTTGCATCATGAAACCACAGGCCCTTTGATCCTGGCGACCTATAATCCATGCATCGTCCTGAGGAAAGCTAGAATAAGAAGAGTTTGTCAGATTAATCCAGACCAGGGATGGTGTTGTCTTCTCCAGAGGAGCAAAACAGGGTTCTGGGCACAGGCTCTGGCTAAGCTTTGTTTCTGCCCAGGGTTGCTACTGGTTGGACACCTGCTTCTTTTAGGCCTTCTTGTTGGAAGCAGCCTCTCTGATTTGCATTGGCAGCTTGTTTGAAGTAATAACTTCAAAGGGACTTCCTATTTCTCCAGGTCGATGTGTCTGCCTATTCAGCTCCCACACCGTAACTGGGTGTTTCTGCTTGGGAATGCCTCCTGCTTTGCTGTCTCCTACCACTACTCTAGTCTAGCATTTGATCTTTTCCCTCACTCTAGCCAAAGCCACGAGAGGTACATGAGGTACATGATGTACTGCATGATGTACAGCATTTCTTCCCCCACCACCCTGCCACCTGCCACATTTGTTCTCTCATCTCTCGCTACCTCCTAAGTGGGACTCAGTGATGAAGTTCTTGCCATAACTATACACAGACAGGTCCAAAGTCTGTCAGTTTAGGGACCGAAAATGCTCTCTGCTTTCTTCTTTCCCCCTTAACAGCTCCTCCTAAGATTAAGGAGCTGTTAATGTTTCCTGAAGACCTAATCTTCTCCAGTGTACATCTCTGAAGTATAGATTCAGAGTGCAGACAAGCAGGTACCTATAAAGGAAGTCTGAGGGGCCATATTATATATCAAAATTAATAATTGCTTTCCCAACCATACAACCATTGATTGGAAAATGTTCAGTGCTGGTTGCAGTATCCCTCCTGCACAACATGTTGCATGTCCAAAGACTAAAATACATGTGTTGAACCATCACTGAAACATTAAGGCTCTACAATATTGGATATTCAAAACTGTTTGCAGAGTCAAGAACTTACTTTTATTAGAAAGAGTTTGAGATCATTGCTGCTTTAGGAACTACTTTGGGTGGGAATAGCAATCATATGTCCATCTAGTCATTTGGTATAGCTTATGCTAGCTCAGAAAATGATGTAAACCCAAATCTGTGTGAGATGGTTCTGCCAAATTAGCATAGTGGACACCTTGTCAGGTTAGATATGCCGCTTGAGGATGCCTTTTTTTTCCAGACTTCTGGAAAACAGTCACAAAGAGACCAGGCCAATGCAGCCTGGTTTGAAAGTATGTACCCCAGAATGGAAAAATCAGCCATGGAGTAAAGCAAACGTGGTCTTAGCAATGCATCTGGGTTATATATTTAGCACCGCTGTCTGTTTACTCTTAAACAGGAAGAAGTTTCTCTGTAGACTTGTTATCCTCAACAATGGATGAGGAATAAACCCTGCATATTTACTGTTGGGAAGAACCTTCTATCGTTAAGAGACAACTTACTTCCCTTCATGGGTAATACAAATACCTTACAGAAAATAGCAGCAATTTCCTAAATAAGACCAAGCCAATTGTTTCTGTTGTGCACAAACAAAAAGATTCATGCCTTTTAGTAGATAGCCCACAATGTAATCTGCCAGGCTGAATTACCCGGAGATACTTAGTTTAGAAAGGAGCGCAGAAATCCTGCAGGTTTAATTGCCAATAAATCAGCATGACCTCCACTCCCTGACACCTCTCTTTTTACAATGATCTTTTCAAGCAGAAAATGAACAGCCTGATTTTACAGTGTGTGCCTACTGTCTTCGGAGAGATAAGAGCAATGACACACACGCAGGTTCCTCCATTAAAAGCTATCCTACATAATGAAGGACTTAATCAATGGCATGTTCTATTTGCTTTCTGGTTATTTTCACCTTGTGTTATGGCGCTTTCTTTTTGTTATGATTAGAAGAGTACTTGCTTGTTTAATTGGCTTTCAACTTGTTGAGTCCTTGCATTCTACAGTACTCCAAATGAATTTGCTTGTGGTTTATTTTTATATTGATGCTTACAGTTTTAAGGCAAATGGCAACAGTTCAAGTCCTGGTCTAAGGTTAGATATCCAGCTACAGACTTGGCAGTTTATAGAGAGCTTGGGTATTTTTAAAAGAAACTATTATGATTTCAATGCAAAATGCTCATTATGGTGCCTCTCAGTAGCAAAGGTTTTATGGTTTTACATTATTATTCAAAAGAAAAGGTATGACTTAAAGCCCAGTGATGCTAGCCCCTCATCTTACTGCACATTAGAAACTTTACTTCTGATATCAGCTTTACTTAGCCTATCTTTAATCCAAATATCTTCAAGCATTTGCAAGTGCTTAGCTTCAAAACACTGACTGAGGCAGCTGGTTGCTATAATCTTCTCTAATAGATAGGTGGGTTGATACAGGGAGGGACTGGGAGGGGAACAGAATCCCATCATTGCACAGTGGTGGGCTGGGGTTCAGCACCTCTGAAATAATCCCCAAAGAGATTTGCTTTCATCTTGCCATCACGTTTTTGGCTGAATTGGGACCAGCACAGAAGAGCTGTGGCTCTGCAGTCGGGTGGTTTTGGACTCACCTTACACAGACCTCTGAGCCTGAGGTGATGCCATCCTAATGTTCAGCCCATCAGCAAGAGGAATGCACACACTTGCTGCTGGGAGGACAGCTTTAGATGCTGTGGATGGCCCCTTTTACACAAAACATTTACAAAACAAAGAGTGCCCAGCACAAAGCAAAGGATGACAGTGATCAGCCTGCCAGCTCCTTTAGTCTACCTGAGTACTGCAAAGGCAACTGAACAGAGGAGACCCAGATCTAAGGGAAGAAAAGACAATATGCAGAAGGTCTCCACATGCAGCTTTTGATGTTGGATGAGTTGGGTTTTGGACAAGAGACAGAGGCAATAGCAATAGCAGTGACGGGGGCTCTGCCATAGCAGTAAGAGCATAACTCAGGCATGTGTGCATAGCTCCCTGGCTGTCCTGGCTCTCCTCCTTCATTGCCTGTACCCCATAATTTAAGAGATTCCAGACAGGACAGAAAGATTGTACATGGAACTGGCACTTCACTCTTACGAAGTTCAAAGTGTTTGTAAAAATACATAAAGAAATAAGACAAGAAGTGGGATTATGGATAGGCAAGCAGGAATGCATATTTCTTAACAGAAGTTTCTTATGTCTGTTATACATGAAGCTCTTTGTGCAATGCTTTCATGTCAGGAGACTGTCATAGAGTTGTGATATCAGTATCAAAGCATTGAACCAGGCAGTCCAAGTTATCAGTTCCAATGACTTGATGGTATGATACAAGCCCCTAAGGAGAGCAGTGTTGAGTTCCTGCTCTACCTAGGGACCACATGGTTTATGGCTCCATTTGCACTGCTAATCATGGTTTTGCAACCTGGTTCTGCAGGTAAGTTACCCTTTTCCTGAATCTCCCTCCACTTCTGGATGAAGTTGCTCGGTAATCCTCTCATACAAGAGAAACTCAACACACATGGTTCTTGAGGAGGCAAATAGCCATGGCTGGCTTGGTTGCTGCAAACCCCAATTCTCATTGAACTTTTCAAGCAAGCTAAGACAAATCACACTCAGATGGATGGTACTCAGCTCCAAGCTGGAAAACTCAGAGTCTGGTCCAGTCAAGGAATTCAAACAGGCTCCCTGGCGGGATATATTGGAAAGAAAATGTTCAAAGACCTTGGTGTCTGGTTGCTGCACTGTCCCCGACAGCCAAAACCACGCTTTCACTAAACTTTCTTTTTCAGCTAATGAACACTGAAATCCATATCACGTGTGTCTGGGGGCTGGCATGGCTCCTGCTGGCTGTTTCTGAGTGGCTGACGGGCAGGAATGAAATGAAGGTATATCGAGGAGATAAAAGTACCAACCTGTGACCTTGCCATCACTTGGAGTATAAATGGCAAGGGAGAAAAGGGTGATTGAAATGGTCTTTATCTTGTAGACAAAACACACCTTTCCATTGCCTGGGCAGAATGTGCTGGGATGAAGGAGCAACTGTGTTGGAACTCATGGCTATGGTATAAAACTTGCTCTCTTCAGTGCACTGACACTAGGTATGGTCTCATGAGTCAGAGCAGATGGATGAGGCCTTGGAAAATATGCCAGACTCAGATGTCCTGTTGATTATAGTCTTATTTGGAGAGAAGAAAGCCAATTGAACACCAGCTGGTGCATCTCTCTGTGGCATTCAGGAAGGTGCCTTCCAGTTGATTAAGGGCAGTAGAATGATCACACAGCATTTTGTTTGGTCGATATATTCATGTACTCATTGCAGCCAGCAAACTGTATACCACCAGTGGTCCTGGGTGAGTACATGAAGCCTTTTTTCTCAGAGCCAGTCCTTTTAGGCACCTTCATAATACCCACTACTCATGGATTAACAAGGTTTTAATCCACTTCACTGCTGAAGCTCCAACAGCTGGCTTGCCAGCATTAAACCTGTTGATCATGGATCTGCTGGTGTCTGGGGTAGTGAATGGGCTGAAAGGAAAGGACAGAAAGCAATCCCATGCAGGGTCACC
Source organism: Amazona ochrocephala (assembly GCA_039720435.1). Lineage (NCBI taxonomy): Eukaryota > Metazoa > Chordata > Aves > Psittaciformes > Psittacidae > Amazona > Amazona ochrocephala. The sequence goes on along the minus strand of CM077878.1, from coordinate 117,544,388 downwards.
TGTGTCTGTGCATATACATCTAGAAAATGCCCTGTTCCCCATTTAAGGCTGGTTTTAGTCAGAAGCCAAAGGGTAGGAGCAAAATAACACTACTGAATTTCATTCTGCACATATATTTCAACTTGAAACCCCGATAACAAAAGAGAGACTTGTATGAACCACAACAAAGCAACATTTTGAAAGAGAAGTTATTTGGACCCCTGAATGTCAAAGCCATGCCTGGCTTTGACTCCAGCTGTGTCACGCTTGCTGCTGTTGTGCATCTCACTCCTCATCCTCTCTCCTGTTGGTCCATCCTTCTTCATCTGCCCCTGCTGCTCCTGCAGCTCCAGCCTCTTGCCCTGCATCCATCTTCCTTCCTGCAGCTGCTTCTTCAGCCTTATTCCCCATTCAGCCTCATGGAGATAATTTCAGACAATTTCATACAGTCCTCCTCCTTCTCCAGGTTATTATTGTTGGCTCTCTTCTGGGGCAGGAAAAATGTTGGCAAGCAGACAGAAATAGTTCTTAAACCCCTTGCTTTGCTCACTGATCACAGTCTGTGTTGAACATGCAATAGAGAGCAGCCCAGAGAAGCTGTGGCTGCCCCATCCGTGGCAGTGTTCAATGCCAGGTTGGATGGGGTTTGGAGCAACCTGCTCTAGTGGAAGGTGTTCCTGTCCATGGCAGGGGGTTGGAACTGGAAGAGCTTTAAGTTCCCTTCCAACCCAAACCAGTCTGTAATTCTATGAGAGAATCATCAGAAAAAACTGTGTGAGATTCAGTTGTGAGCCTGGCATTGCCCTGAGATGGCTGATTTGACTGCAGCTGCTTAGTGTAGGGATGAGACCATAGTGCTCATTAAAACATCAGGAATTAAGCAATGTACACATCCAGGGATGGCGCAGCCACAGCTTCTCTGGGCAACCTACGCCAGGGCCTCACCACCCTCACAGGAAGAATTTCTTCTTAACGTCCAATCTCAATCTCCTTCCCCCCCCCCCCGGTCAGTTTAAAGCTATTCCCCCTTGTCCTGTCACTACAGGCCTTAGTAAAAAAGCCTCTCTCCAACTTTCCTGTAGGCCCTCTTTAGGTATTGAAAGGCTGCTCTAAGGTCCCTGTAAGTAAAGTACTCTGAATGATCTGGACTAAGTTTTTGCTCTTTAACAAAAGGAAGCTAGGATGAATTGCCCCAGAGATGAAGGTGGGTGGCCATGCCAGGAAACAGCTTGAAGATGGGAGAGGTGGCCCCACATTGTGGGTCCATGACTAGATAGGGACACTTGACCAGTAAGTGAGGAGTAGTCCAGGATGAAAGTGAGTGCATGGGGTTCCCAGGAGCAGGGCAATGGGTGCACCCAGGGCCCTGGCAGCCAACAGCAAAGGCCAGATATGCTGCTTAGGGGGTTTTGGCTCATTTTCCAGTTCCGGGAGGAAGGAGGCTGTGACAGGAAAGAAGGAATTAACCTTCTGGCTCGCTCTCAAAGTCCAGTCTGTTCAGCAATTCTGATGCAGACCAGTGCTGGATGCTTCCCAGGCTGTAGAAAAATCTGCATTTCTCCTCCCAACACCAGGAGTTAAGCACTGGCTTCCAGGAGGCCATTCAAGAGCTCTTCCAACTTTATTCTCATATGGCTTAGCAACAACAATAGTAACACTGGACATTCCTGATCGCGCCCGCTCCCTTTTGAAAATGAATGGCAACAGGAAAGTGGAACTGGAAGTGATTCATGTGGCTGAAATCTGCAGAACAGAGGTGAACTGTTGGCTGAACCAGCATGGGCTTGCACAGATAACTGAGAGCTCTGTGGGTAGGAAAAACTTCATCTGAGAAAGAGAAAGACCCCCCCCAAAAGGCATTGCCAGACCTACTTTAACTTCCCGATCACATAGTTGTGTTTACAGCACCCACGTTAGTTATTGGCCATGTGCTTGACAAGCAGTAACCAGGAGAAATACTAATTCAGGGGGGCAGCAAATTTCAACAAGAGAAGCAATACATTTTTCACTTAATACTATCTGCAGCCTCACATAGACACAGTGACCTGCTTGTATGGAGATCTGCCCAGCAAACAGTCTACTTGTCTCATTTGTTTGTGTCAAATACATTAAAGAAATACTTCAGTTTAATTTCCTACTGAATCTGAATGGTGTTTTCATAAGCTGATCAATAGCATCACACCTGTAGATGCTCGCTTGCTTTCTGATTCCTGTGTCAGCCTTAGATGAGGTGGAAAGGGAATGCTTCAACCCTGCAGCCACACAAAGAAATGTATGGATAATGCTCTGTGAGACTAAAGCCAATTAGCTCTTCACCGAGCCCCTACTGTTGAACATATTTATTACCATACCAAATATTCCTAGCTCTCAAGTCGGCTGTAGCTGTATTCGCCGTTTTATAAAGCTTCCCACAAGCTAATGCTATGGCAGTCAGGGCTGGAAGCTGCTGGGAGCCAGCAACTGCTTAAGGATAGCTCTAGTTTGGGAAACAGGAGATAAATTTGCCAGTCAAACAGCCAGTGCTATGGAGATTTTGGAAGCTTGGATCAGAGCCCTGTGCACCCTACATTGCTACCTCAAACTGAGATCATCATGGAATAGATTGATGAGGGCACAGAAAAATCAATCTACAGTATGCCAGAAAAAACCTATTGGCATGTGTGAGGACACGTGTGACGTGGTATCTCACATGCAGTGGTGCGCGACAGCAGATTCCCCTGCCTTATGTCATCACTGTATTGGCATTGTCTGTAACCTACTTGCAAGAGTGCGCTTTCAAAGCATGAGTATTAGTGCTGCACAATGACATGAAGGGTCTAAAGGCAGTGAGCTCAGACTAGGCGCAATCACAGCTGATGACTTTGTTTAAGAAGTGAGGTGGAAGGTGAAAGAATGGCCCTGAGTTTTTAACCACTGAAGCTGTCCTTTTACTTGTTTATACACTCCTATTTTTGGGATTCCCAGGAAGTCCCTAAAGCTCTGTTGTTACTGATTATTACCCTCTATAATAAAAAAAGCAAAGTGCCTGCTAAGAAGAGGGTGGATGACATGTGAGGGATTATGCCCATCCAGGCTTTGCTGGTTGATGATGTGCTGTCTGCAGGAGCCAGCATCACAGTGCTTGGCTTTGGGACACGATCTCCTCCCAGTGTCACAAACACACATCCCCGACGGATACAAGGAGATAGGTCAGCACCTCACACTCTGCCACACTGAGACACCCAGATGCCCAGGAAGAAACCCAGCAGCCAGGAAGATGGCTACAAACATTCCTCTCTTTGGCTCTTGAGCTCCCATCCGCTGGGCAGCCAAGCCCCATATCTCTCGGTTCAAGCACCTCCACCATTCCATTCTGAAAACACAGAAATGGTGTTTCTGGGAGCAAACCACAGCACTCAGGCTGGGTGTGGGCGAGCCAGGTTGCGGGTCTCAGGTTCTGATCTGGGAAGGAAGGGAAGGAAGGGAAAGAAGGGAAACTCTTCCTGCTGATGTAACTAGTTCAGCTCCACAGAGCTCATTAGAAGGATTTGTTTGCATCAGCTGCACATCTGCCTCCCAGCTTCCTCTGCTTGCTCCTTCCACGGATGATAAAACAAAATAAACGGTCCAGAAACATCACTCCCAAAGACTGTTTTGATGCAAGGGCAGGCAGGGCAGAGTTATTTGCATGTGAAAAGTCAGGTGTAACATCAACATTATCGATGTGTATCAGGCCTGCTTTCAGCCAAGAAGGAGGAGAACATCACTGGTTCCAGCAAGGGTAACGTGAAACAACAGGCTGGTTCACAACCGAAAATTAGGCTGACCTTGCAGTGAGTGAGCTGGGTCCTGTGTCTGCAGGGGATCGTGCACACGCGTATCCGAGATGCTGAATTTGATGGCAAATGGGAATTTCACAGTTGTACTCAGCAAAACCACAATTCAGTCATTAGTGAGAATTAGCTTCATTTTGTTTATCTGGAAAACATCAGTCTGATGCAAGTACCATGATTCTGCCACGTAGAGGTTCTTTCCAGTTACGGGGTGGGGTGGGGGGAACATCCTCTGCTACGATTCCTCTGAATTTTCCTGCTCTCTTTTCCTATGCCTTGTACAAAATCGGACTGGCTGTCAGCGTTCTACGAGTTACAACAGAAAGGGTAAGCTTTTCCCATGATAATTAAACCAACCCAAGGCAGAAGGTTGTTCAGGAGCTCTAGGAAGTACAAGGGAAGGCAGCAGGACTCCTGAAACACCTCTGTAGCAGTGTTTCATTAAGTTTTATAACCAAAACAAGGCTTAATTGCATTTAAAGTTATGGTGCAGACTTCAGGCAGCCAAATTTTCTTCCCAGTTACATGACCTGGTGTGAGAGACTGAACTGAAATCAGACTCCATCATCCATTGTCTCAAAGACTGGTATGTATGAGAAGCTGAGATGGGATTCCACTGACCATTGTCTCAGAGATGGGTGGGAAGAGTTGAGATAAGACTCTTCGACCCATTTGCTGCTCATTATCCTACGAATTGCTGCAGAGGTGCAGCTGAAGAGCTGGCTGCAAGGCCAGTAAAACTGATCCACATGTAATTACCACGTGTAGTAGGTGACATTAAGAACAGTGATACTCCCCCTAACCCATTATAAAAGGAGGAAAAGGTATCGCCAAAAGAGACATCGCCACGAGGACAAATCCATAAGCACACATAAGACAGCTCCAGGAGTATACCTCCACATGGACACCCTCCAAGAGGACACCCACCTCCGATGACTACAGACTCTTGGGGACACTGCTCTGATACTGATTATGGACCCCGAAGGACTCCCATCGCTTCTGATGATGCAACAGACCCCTGGGACACTGCTGGACCCACACTGCTGACTATCTCTCTCTGTCTCAGCACCCCAACTTGTTGCTTCATTTCCATCCTTTTCCCCTTATCACTATCCCCTTTTTTCTAACAATTTCCCTTTATGTAATAATTGTCTTTTTGTAATAAACCAACTGATTGATTATGGTACTTGACCTCATTTGCGCCTTAGTTTCACTCTTGGGATCATGAAGGAAATGGGTCCCACACTGGGTTTTTTTCGAGTCGGATCCTTACAACTCCTGAAACACCCCTGTAGCAGTGTTTAATTGAGTTTTGTAACTAAAACAAGGTTTAATCACATTTAAAGCAATGGTGCAGACTTCAGGCAACCAAATTTCTTCCCAGTTACATGACTTGGCAGCTCCAGGCTGCTCAGGTGAAGACCTCCATCCATGGTCAAAGCCACACTTTGAAACCAGTCTTTGGTGGAGCATGTGCACTGGACAAGCGTGCTTGGCAAGGCTTCCCCCTGCTGTGAAGTCTGTTAGGATGGATTTCACACAGCAAAGAGCTTCATGGGAATCTCAGCCTAACCAACGGCTGAGAGCAAATCATGGTCTTTGATCTAGAATGGTTCCATGTAGACGCGAACATGCAACTGCTGTGAAACACAGGGGCTAGGAAAGCACAGAGGTGGAGGCAATGGTGCCTTTCTTGGTGGCAAATGGTGCTGGGTTAAAGTACTGGTAAAATGCAGACCAAGAGCTTGTCTTTCTTGTTACTAGGTGTAGCTTCAGGCTGCAAGAATACAACCTGCCCAGTGATCACACCAAGGGCAAACAGATACCCGATGGTGTAACATGCCACTTGGCGCTCTCACCAGGAGCACTTTGCTGTTTGCCCTTCAAATCCACCCTGGCCTCAGGGCGATTGAGCAGATGCAGTGCCAGGCTCCTGCAATGAGCTAGAAGGACAAGCAAAACCCCCTCTTAATGGTGGGATAATGGTGGCAAAATAGCCCCCAACACATGCACAACCCACAGCAGCAGTGGAGTCTTTTTACTTTGTTAATTACATTGACTGGGGGATTTCAGCTCTCCAGGAAGATTAGTTTCATCAGTATAGGCTCCTTCTCTACCTCTGTCTTTGCTGACAAAATCCTACCAACACTAACATCTATACAGTAGCCTTTAGTCACTTCTTATATCAGCAGCAGTTTGGGATGATCAAGTTATTTATATGCTAGCTTTACCACTCAGCAGGAAAAGTCTTCCTAAACTTAGACTGTGAGGTTACACACAGTTCCCTTTTAGGGGAAATACGATGTGATATGAAATAAAGTACTACAATTACTTCAGGGCCACACAGAAGCATTTTAAAAAGCCTTCTTGCAACAACCATGTCATCCCTCAGTCTACTCAATTCCTGCCTCTTTCCATAACGGGAATAAGGTGTCTGAATCTCTGAATGTGAAAAAAATTAATGATATATAAAGAGTTCTGAAATCTGATTAAAATAGTATTTGACAGCACAGCAGCGTACTTATATTAAGAACCATGCCTGGAACTTTCAGCAGTAGAAAGAAGTGCTTGGATTGTATTCCTGTCTTAGGATGTGGATACAAATGTGTTGTTTATATTAACTGAAGAAACCCGGTTCTCCTGCTCCCAGCAGTATTAAACAGCTCCTCACACATCCTCTTATTACCATTAATTTACACACCACCCCCCAGCTTTAAATATGTTTTCCCAGCTGCTAAGCCAAACCTTCCTCACATTTATGACAATACAGGTTTGAAATCTGCATCAATCAACAGGAGCAAATTCAGATACTCATCTGGAAAGCAGAATTTCAGCCATGACCATGGAAGCAAGTGAACTTGTTTATCACTGCTACGGTTGTTAGCAACACTACAGTTGCTTAAAAAAGACAAGATTCTTTTACGGACATTCTTTTGGCACTCACCAAGATGTGTGTTAATGTAGATAACACATTTTCAACAACTACAACCATGTATTCTCAGTAATGACTAACACTGAAACTGTTTTTCATGTTTTTACTGACGTGATAATTGGTTTGAACATCAGAGTACGGGACATAAGCAATTGCTGCTGTTAGATTCTAAAAAAGCTCTTTTTTCTGTTTCCATAACACAAGGGAGAGCCATAATTAGTCACTTGTAAAGATGTTATTACATTAGTTGTGCCACACAAATCAAACAAGGCAAACAACTGGTTGAAAGTGTTCTTGATACCCATCACACATTTCATGCAATGAAAGCGATACTTCTGTAGCTGCCAGTTAAAAACCCTTAATCACCTTCTGTAGCAGCACTGAGTGACAAAGGCAGAGGAAGGAGTCGGATTTGACTCCCTGTGAGAAAGGTGAGCAAGGAGAATGGTGACAAAATTGTGCTTTTAAAACAGAACAGCAGCTTGGAGGCTGACAGTGGGATTTAGAACAACCCTGATGGTAAGGTGAAGACTGGAAACAAAGGAGCCAACTTCACCCATGCTCTGCCTCCAGAGGTGCAACAAAGCTACTGAGCTACTTCATGGAGGGCATGAAGCCTGCTGCCTTTCTTTTTGAGGAGTCACACGCTGTAGTCTTCCAGCTAGGTGGATCTTACCTTGCACTTTGAGCAGATAACGCAAGACCTACACCTGGCACAAAGCAAGCAGTGCCGCTGATTTCACCCATTCAGATTGGGTGTCCCATGTCCAGCTCACCCAGGCATGTGCTTCCAGGTACCACCCCCATTCCTGTTTTGGTTCGGAGGTTGGTTTGATACTGGATTTTTCCTTCCAATAGGAATTTGTTCCACTTCACACTGAAGCCAGAGCTCACAACCTTCTCTGGCAGTCGGTGGCTACAGATGGTAGTGCAGACCCCAGCCGGCGAAGGGGGGCAATCCTTCAGCACAGATGGCACTGCCAGGCTGGCTTGCTGCTGGTTTCTTTATTTTTTCCAAGCCCCGCAAGTGACAAGGTTCGGACTGAGCAAGAGCCACCTCTCTTGTAGTGGTGGGGTGGAAGACTGAGTCACTTCAACTTGAGGGCAGGGGAGATGAAATGCACAGCAGCCAAGGGGCAGAAAGCGGTTTAAGGTGCAGTAATCAGTAAGGCACCAAATCCACCACAAAGAGAGAAACAAAATGCCTCAATTGTGGATAAAAATGGTGGTAGGGGTTGCTTCAGAGGTCTTTTTTTCACCACTGGAAAGGTAAGGCACAGACACAGGACTGGGATGCAGATGGACAATTCCTGAACTCTACCCATCTGCACCACAGTAAAACCATTCTGCTTTTTCCACTAAATAAGACAAAGTTTGTAAGAAGAGATTACATCTTTTATTAGAGCAACTGCCCATGCATCACTTTGGGTGCACAAGCCCCTCTCCTCGTCATGAGGAGGACTTTAGAATAAGACACTCATTGCACTTGGCAGTAGGGCAGTTGTACTCAGCCTGAGCTTTCTGCACAAGGGACTTGCCTGTCTGCCCTTTACTGCCACCCCAACCCATGAAAGCAGCACTCCAGTGTCTGCTTTTAATAACACATCGCTCTCGAAGGCAATTTGATTGCATGTTTTCATTTATTGCTACAAAAGGAAAGGGAACTCCAAGGTGTTAGGGATTCAGGAAAAGACAGCTTTACTATGGCTTCTCAATTAACTGCCCTACAAGAAGAAACAGGATGTGCTAATAATATACCCAAACTCAAATGCCAGACCTGGGAATTTTCAGTGCAGATACCCTGATTTGGGTCCTTGGGATATAGCAACTTGCCAACTTCATGAGCATAAATGGTATGTGTTGGGAAAGGACCCCAGAGGCATCACCGATGCTCTGTTTTACTTACACAGGTAAATATTAGTAGGTCTCTAAAATGCCTAGAAAAGCACTGTGCCTTGTTACTGAGATGTTAAACCCAAACTTTCAATAGTTATGACATTCTTCTTGTTCAAATATTTCAGGAATTGAGCCCCTCCTGCTCTTGACACGGTACATAAACTATTCACAACAATCTGACTAAAACCACGTCACTGATGGAAACCCTTCATCTGTTTCTTTGAACTTGTAAAGCTGCAGGAGTGTTTTATCAGTGCAAAAGGAACGTGCCTGGAAAGCCAGAGGATGTAGCCTCTGCCATCTTTCCTTGGCCACTATTTATCTGTGTGATGGTGGATGCTGATATGTTGGTCAAAGACAACCTCAGCTGAGTGATTTTCATGGGAAATATATGAACTCCTGAGTAATGCACCTGCCTCTGTGGCATCTATATTCAAACAGGGTAACTTGCGCGCTGAGTCAGTCCTGCTCTTTAAGTCTAGTACCCAGCACTGACAGGGTTTCACAGCAGAAGGTTTACTGGCAAGTGCTCACAGCCCTGAAACGGGCAAGGAGAGAATGTCCTGTCCAAAAGAAGTTTTCTTCTAAACCCTGGCTAATGGCAGTTGCCTCACGTTTAGTTTACAGCTCATCTGATGTCATTGAGGATATTCTCATTGTTCCCACGAGCGATTGAACATCTGGCTCAGCTCCTGCGTGCACAAAGTCTTTCACAGCAAGTGCTGCAGCCCTTGGTGCAGAAACATCTCCTTCACTGCCTTCATGGGGTGCCTGGTGATGGAAGTGGGAAAATAAATAGAGACAAGAGAGTGCTTTCAGTGCAGCTAATGTCCTGGGCAGGGCACATGTGTGTAAAACAGGTATGGTGTGCCACAGCCTACCAAAAAAGCCGACGTGGCTCTTGGCATCTCCCATTGGCACAGAGCCATGGCAAAAGCAAGCACCATGGGGTCACACAGAGGGACTCAGTTTCTCTTGCTTGCACGTGAAAGCAAACTGTACCAGTCCACACTGCCTGCAAGAACAGGGCTGCCAAGACATCTAGGAAAGCATTATCTACCCCAAGCAATAAAGCATTTTTTTCACTTCATTTTTATCTTGGTTCCTCCTCTTCCTCCCCACATATGAGCCCTTCAGCTCAAGGCAAAGGTCCAAGAACAACAGCATTTTGAGCCAAGGACTAAGCTCACAATCAGAAAACCAGAGCCTAGATATGACAGGTTGCTCTATTTACTAACACAGAGCACATCACACCAAACCAAAACAACTTACTTAGGTACTTTTGCTTCATACAGCAAGGAAAGCAAGTCTCCCTCGCACTCCGTTCTGATGCGCTGGCACCAGGAATACCCTGAGAAGCTGGACAAAATTCACATAAAACACTGAAATCCTTGTGTGCATGTTTTTGCTATAAATTTGAACCTCAAATGGGAATGTGATTAGAATTTAAACACTTAAAGCTGTAGCCTTAACAGTAGGCACTTTTGTATATTCATGTTGCTGCCACTGTCCTCAGTCTCCCATGGTCTTGAATGATGTGTTGTTTGTAGACAATTAGCTTCTTGTCTGCAGAAGAGCAGTTTGGCTCTGTCCCTTCCATTGTCTTTTATGTCCAGCAAGGAAAAGGAGGGGGAGAGGAAAAAGGAGACAGATTTCAATCACAAGTACTACACTGGTAAGGGATTAATAGCAGCCTGCCTTGTGATCAGATGAAACCTAACAGTCAGCCTGAAGGCCCTATATTTGATTAGCAAAAATAATCTGGAATGGCTTTAAACTGGCAGAGGGGAGATTTAGATGAGACATTAAGAACAAATTCTTCCCTGTGAGGGTGCTGAGGCCCTGGCACAGGGTGCCCAGAGAAGCTATGGCTGCGCCATCCCTGGCAGTGTCCAAGGCCAGGTTGGACGGGGCTTGGAGCAACCTGGTCTAGTGGAAGGTGTTCCTGCCTGTGGCAGGGGGTTGGAATAGGATGAGCTTTAAGGTCCTTTTCAGCCTAAACCATTCTGTGACCTTCCATAACACAGTGTGCACTTCGGTGCTTATGTGGCTGAATCCAGCAAAAAATTGAGATACTCAAAGCACAGTGTTCACAGGGGGTCCTTTGGATGCTCTCACCAAGATGCTATGCATGTGGATTGATACGCAGCTCTTCACAGAGCTTTGGCTGTGGATAGCTGATTACATAACAGAGGTGCCCCAGCCCTTGGAGTACCTCCATGGTCTCCTCTGGACTTGCTCCAACAGCTCCACGTCCCTCTTACGTTGTTGCTTTCAGATGCAGAGCAGCAGCAGTGGATCTCACCAGAGCACAGTAGCAGGGGAGCATCACCTCCCTTAGCCGGCTGGAAATGCACCTGTAGTATGTGTTCAGCTCAGAACTGCAAAGCGATGCTGACAATTTCTTAAGTGGAAGCAGGGTCACATTTTCCACCCCATATCAGGTGCACAATGCCCTTAGCGGCAGCTCTCCTCTTGAACAAGGAGCAATGGCAATATCCGGGTGCCGGGCTCTAGCCCATGAAGAGCCTGACGGGATTTTGTTGATATGCCATCACAGATGTTTTACCAGGCTCCAGTTCACCATCTGCTCCAAGTGACACCACCAGTTTTCCTTTGGAAAGGTCAAACCCAGCATCAGTGTGAAGACGAATGCCACTTTCACATGCTTAGCTACAGCTGCGTTGTGCTTGGTTACACCGGGATACACGCACAGCAGCCACAAGAGCCCGGCTTCTCCTTATGGTAATCAACCATCTGCCAGAAGGCAGTCCGGCAGCGAGAGCAAGCAGGCTGAGCCAAGGCAGCCTTGTGAAACAGTGGGACATAAAGATACAAGCTTTTGTCCGCTCTTGTCCAGTGGGATGGGGGCACAGCCTCATGCCATGCTCCCAGCATTAGCCTCGTCTCTTTGACGAGTATGTCATCTGCTGAGCTTGTACAACGGTATTGGTCATGATCATTCCAAATGGGAAACAGAGATGCAGTTTTCTAAGTATGCATTAATCACACTCTATGTTACGGGAGACAGTGAACACCTTGTGTTATATATAATCAAGCACTGCAAAACAAGACACATTCACACCTTCAGACCATATCACAGTATTTATTCTGACACTAACTTGCCTTTTCACATTAGATGTTTTGCCTGTATCTATGTAAATATATCCATTTCATTGCATAACAGCATATACTGGCAGCATAACCTATTATTAAGGCTATATCCCACCCTCATCTCTAACCATTCACTTCACTGGTTCCTAAGCACTGACAAAACAGTTCCACTTAGACAGCAATATTTCATGTTTAATCTCTTTTTTAGAAGCAGGAGGGTGGGTTTTTTGTTTAAGTTCATAGCAAAAGTTTAAAAACATCAAAAGTTTTATAAAAAGGGCTGCAGAAACATTGCTATATATATATATGGAATGAGTGTGCTCTAAGCAATAGGTTCTACTCACTGCAGGATATGCAATATGGTTAAGTTGTGATACCACGATTTGTTATACTTTTATGTAGTTCCTATATTTAAACCAAAAGGAACAGAAGTATAAAAGCAGCCTGGAGTGAACACTTAGACATGAACTCCAGACTCAGTACAAGGGAATTTTGGCTAACAGAGATCTTGGGAGTGGGGTATGGAGTATCAGGTAAGTAGTGCCCAGGGTAACAGTCACTGGATGCTCCTGCAAGAGCCACCATCATCCAGCCCTTGCTGTCCCCCTAGCTACAACGCCCTTCAGCTGCCCGAGAGCCTCAACACTGCCAGTGTTATAGCTGAGAAGATAACTGCTCGATAGATTTCCCACTGCCTTTCACTTACAGTTTCTAGCAGGATTTTCAAGGATCTTTGCAGGTTAGCTGAGAAATGAACAGGGAACACCTAGAGGAAGCTCAGACACCTCGGTGTATTTATTAATGTCACTGCGAATACATCTCCTTTAGAGCACACAGCTCCTTCCCAAACCAAGCCATCCAGCAACCCCCAACACTACACAGTTTATTCTGTTCTCCAAAAGCATTTTGCTCATCAATAAATTCTGAACTAATCTGTGTCTCTTAAAGGAGGCATATATGTGTGCTTCTGGAGAAATGACAGTGGGGATGACTGGAAAAGCCTAGGGGAAAATCTAAAGATGCCAGTGTGAAGTTAGTCACAATGAGAAGAAAATGAAACCTTTCCAAGCTTAGAAAGACACAACATTTACTTCTTTAGTGGGGTCCTCGGATGGAAGACAGCATAGAATTACATCTCTGTTATTCTCATTACATTGACTGTTGTACAGTGCTCAGTTGTGCTCAGGTTATTTCTTGTGGGCTGAGGCTGCTATGGAGCTTTTTCAGGCAAATAGAAGGCTGCAAGATCTCAAGCCCAAGGACACCTACTCAGATGTTTCTGTGTTTGAGGGTACTAACATAGCCTGTCGCTGGCATGCTTCCCAAGACCCTGACTATTTTTAAGCTATTGCAGTAGTGTAGCTTTATATTCTCATTTTATATTTCAGTACCTAAAGAGCAGAGGGGTCAGATTCATGTTCACAGGGTTTTTTTGGCATATAGCTCTCTTCAAGGTAGAGTAGAGGATTAAGGCTACTTACTATAAGCTAGGCGTTACCAAGGCACACCTGCCGAAACAGACGTCAAGAAACAAACTAAGCCCAACAGAAAACAATGCCCAATAACGTTCCGGTGTGTACATGTTCTCAGCTGTGGACCTGGTTGGGGATTTACTACCAGACATTGGGAGATGGACCACAGAGCCCAAATGAGGCAGTAATGGAGCGTTAACAGAATTAGTGCACTGAAAGCGCTTTGTAGGCTGGAGTTAGACATTTTCATCTGGGATGATGAGATCACTTTCCTACAGTCATTAGTGAAGCAGCTGACATTAACTCCATAAGTGACCTGCTCGGTGCCAACACTGTGAATCAAAATTAGATTAGCAGCCCTCCTACAGGTGTTGTGCGCAGTTAAAAGCACAATAAAATGCTTTGCTGATTCAAAATGAACCGAACTGCATCAAAAGGATTACACAGCATTTGGATCAGCTGCATGCGGTGAGGATTTGGGAGAGATCATATAGCCCCGGGGAAGCGTCGATACAACAAACAGTTCTCGCTAAGTATAGAAATATTTATTCCTAATTCCTCATGAAATTTACAGTCAGCCCGGGCTGCACATATGTGCTGTGTTCAACAGCAAAAGACGAAAATAAATAAGGAAAGGATGGCTTGAATAAATCAAAAGGATTCCAGAAACCTCCAATGCAGGGGGGCGGTCACTGTAAAAACGCACATTGGGGGAACGGCAGGACTGGCATTGCTCACTGCTTTATTTTGTGCCTTGTTTGAAGTGACGACCCAAGAATTCCAGGTTTTATTCTAAAAGAGAAGTTTTCAGCCCTGACAGTGACAGAAGAAACTTGAGATTGTGACCCAAACGTATCCAAAGACCTCTTAAAACCCAGGCAAAACTGAACGAGCTGTGAAATTAAAACATAATAATGAAAAGATCTGTCTCGCGAGTTCTGAGCTGCTCGCAAGGTGCTGGGAGGGCGCCCAGCAAACTTTATAACACTTCACCTTTTTCAATCCTGTTCTCAGTCAGAAGAACCAAAGAACAGACAACAAATAATTAAATGGAATCACAGAGTGGTTTGGGTTGGAAGAGACCTTAAAGCTCATCCAATTCCAACCCCCTGCCACAGGAGCAGGTTGCTTCAAGCCCTGTCCAACCTGGCCTTGAACCCTGCCAGGGATGGCGCAGCCACAGCTTCTCTGGGCACCCTGTGCCAGGGCCTCAGCACCCTCATAGTAAAGAATTTGCTCCTAATGTCTCATCTCAATCTCCCCTCTGTCAGGTTAAAGCCATTCCCCTTCTCCTGTCCCTACCTGCACTTGCAAAAGCCCCTCTCCAGATTTTTTGCCACCCCCTTTAGCACTGGAGCTGCTCTAAGGTCTCCCCAAACCTTCTCTTCTCCAGGCTGAACCAGCCCAGCTCTCTCAGCATGTCTCCACAGCAGGATTGCTCCAGCCCTCAGAACATCTCTGTGTCCCTCCTGTGGACTTGTGCCAACAGCTCCATGTCCCCCGTGTTGAGGGCCCCAGGGCTGAAGAAGTCAAGTAACATCTTCTAGAGCTGCATCCTTTAACTTTGTGCATGACTCCATCACGACTGAGCCAACTGAAGGAAAAACGAACCCAGGAAAACAGTACACAGTTTTTAAGGCAGGTCAGTGCTCCAGGCCAGCTGAGGGCATAAACACAGGAACAGCTCATGAGAGGAAGACTTTGTACCACCCCTGAGCAGGGAACATCAGTGCGGGCTGCGAGCACTGACAAGAGCAGCAACGCCTTAAGCCTGATCATATAATTAGACAATGCATCGACCATAATAGATTTCCTATAAATTCCAGGCGTCTCTACATATCCACAGGGCTTTGAGCACACAGACCTAAACTGTGCTGCTGTGAATTCAGTTTTCTCAGATGACTTCTGGATAACTTCGGAGATGTAGAAAATGCTTTGCCATAGAGAAGAAAAGAATTTCCTGAGATTTCCTAGTATCAGGAAACACTGAACAGCAAGCCAGTTATAGGCTGAATTAAACCATGTCAAAGTGTGCCCAGCATATCAAGCTGTTCAAAATGCACATGTGAATTAACATGGTTATCAGAGATAAAGACCTTCAAAAGCACACACCTTGTACCTTGCTATAAGATGAACAGCATTCATTTGACCCCATCTCATTTTATAACATCAGATTGCTGTCAGAAGACAAACTGTGACTCTTCCTCTTAGCCCAAAACTGACTTAGAACTGCTAAAATACAACTATTGCACCTTCTGCGTCTTCTGCTTTTCATCCAATGAGTGTATGAAGCATTCGCATGTACACGGCAGGGTGCAAGTACAAGCACTGCCATTGGTGCAGAGACAGCCACACTGTGCCTGCGTGCCACTAATCTGGATGGCCAAAAGTGTCTCCTGAAACAGTGGAGCTTGCAGTAGCTGCTAGCAGGTACCGAAGTTAATCAAAACCAACCTGCAACACACCAAAAGACCATCAACATTACCCAGGCTTCAATGATTGCTGGTGGAAATGCTTAGACCAGGGCATGGCCACAGCCCACACATGGTGGTGTACCACCACAGCCCAGGGAAGATGGGCACAAAGACGGCCAGCAACAGCTCAAATATAGCATGAAAAACACCTTCTGACCAGTGTTAACCACCAGGAGCACGTCCCTGTGGCTTTCTAAAGCACAAGATGTGTTGGACTGGTGTGGTACATCTATGAGGGTATATTCTAAGAGATAGGTTGTTTTTTCTTGAGTTTCTGAACAGCAGTGTAGCAGTATTGCAGTGAAGAGTGTGCTTGAGTTAGCAAGGCTGCCCCTCCTTCCCCAGGCCGGACCTATAAATGACATTGTTTAAAGGAACCACCATCACTATTGTTACCGATCTACCTTTAAAATAAAAGGGCAGCAAACACTGTAGGTCAGTAAGAAAAAGCCCTGGTAAAGGCTTTGCTGCTGACCTGCATCCAGTGCATCCTTTTAATCACTCAAAATTCCATTAAAGCTTCATGCTTAATAAGTAGATGGGCAATCATTAGCCAAACCTGCCTGCCAGACACCAGGCAATATCCTGACTTCCTTTATCAAAACAGCTGAAGCACAGCCAGGATTGTTCATAGCAATAGGTACCATACACAGAGATACAGCCTTACCCCACAGCAGTAAGATATGGGTAAGTGCATATTGAAAGAATGTGTGCTTTTTCTGTGTGCATTCAGAGTTAACACTGCTCACAACAGAAAGGCAAATGGCATTCAGCTGCATGGCTGTCAGCCACTGTGCAGATTTTGTCACAGGAGCAGAAAATGATTTATTCTGCCACTGATTCACATCAGGGAAGGAGACCTTTAGGTCTCATCTTTCAGTGTGTGTTTTATTGCAAGAGAGGACAAGCAGGATGCACTAGGGAGAGCTAATGTTAAAATACTAGCTATCAGCGCCCACGTTTGCTGGAGTGGAGATTCTGGGGCCCCTTGTAGGTTGATGGCCAGTTGGCAGCACTATAGGTGGTCTGGAAATGCTAAAGAAGGTCCCTTCTAATCCCCTCTTTTTTAAGTAGATACACGCAAAACTTTCACCCTTAAACCTTTCATCAGCGAGCAATGGAAGGAAGAAACTGAACTAGTTTCTAGGTAACAGCGCTACTGAAATCAATCCTGGCGCTGGGCTTGACCCATTTGCGAGACGAGCAGTGCTGAACAGAGCTGAGAAGCTGCTGGCACACGGTGCAGTGCTCCTCTTCAAACCCCCTCTTCTGTGCCCAGATCCTGCTGCTGGTTCACTGCAGGTAGGGGCTGCCCCAGGAACCTCAAGGGATGGGGCTGGTTATTCACCAGAGGCCAAGTGCTAGGTTTGGTATTAGTTACAGTTATTCTAGCTATGCCTTTCCCCTTGGATTCTGCCTCCAGGAAAAAATGTTGCAAAGTATCATGGATCTGAAATTGTTAAACTCTGTGGTGGCTTGTACTCCTCAAGGAGCTGATCATCATCTGGTAATGGCTCTTTCCATATCTACAATGTCAGAAATGGTGCACTTCCCCTAGCATACTTTCTCCAAAGTAAGCCATGGCTCTAATTGCCACACATACAAGATGCGACTGTAAATAAGCAAGAAGCATAGAATCCCAGACTGGTTTGGCTTTGAAGGGACCTTAAGGCTCACCCAGTTCCAACCCCCTGCCATGGGCAGGGATACCTTCCACTAAAGCAGGCTGCTCCAAGCCCCATCCAACCTGGCCTTGAACACTGCCAGGGATGGGGCAGCCACAGCTTCTCTGGGCACCCTGTGCCAGTGCCTCACCACCCTCACAGGGAATAATTCCTTCCTAACGTCCAATCTAAATCTTCCCTCTGTCAGTTTAAAGCCATTCCCCCTTGTCCTGTCACTACAGGCCATTGCCAAAATCCCTCCCCAGATTTCCTGTAGGACCCCTTTAGGATGAAGGCTAAGAAACTCTAAAGGCTACCATAAATCATCCTAGTAACAGATTCTCCTCCACACATAAAGTGCAAGACATCAAAGTGTGAGAAAGCAGATTTGGGGGCGCTTCTAAGCAGTGAAGAAAAGTTGTCCACTTTTTGTCTCAGGAAGCGAAAGCAGACACTTGATAGCTGCACTATCAGGTGCTCATCAGCAACATCTTCCTCTAACACAAGACACCCAGGATTAGGGCAATGCTAAGACCATTTGTTTTAAGGGCTGAACTGATCAACTTCAGCCACACTGCTTATATCTGAAAAAATAGCTGCTGACCCACCCAGCATAGTATCTCAGGAAACCAAAGTCATCAGAAGCACTAATGCTTTTAAAATGATTATAATTCATATCCTGACACTAGTGTAAAATATTGGTGCATTCAGATAAAATCACTGCTTGCAAGGAGTTAAAACACCACAGTTTGGTAATTTTGAGCTCCACTGTTTCTCCATATGAAAAGTTGGCTGAAAACTGGTTTTCCCTCTGCATTATTTTGACAACACAACCACCCAGAGATAATTTCAAGTTGTGGTATTAGCATAGAGTGCTGCAGGTTACCTGTCTCCAAAGCACCTAATGAACAATTTGCTGCTGTGTTTAGACTCAGTTTTGTGGGGTTTTAAGTGTAATTTCCTTTAAGAAAACTACACAAGTAGTCAGACCCTAAGCTGGCATCACTGCACACAGCTGTATGGGAGGAAATGAGGAAAGGACAAAATAAAGCAGCTGTAAATCTCATTCCACAATCTTAAAGTAGTAACAGTTTACTTTTAATTTAAAATAGCAATATATAAGATGGGAACTGAAGGAGAGAATCATTATCATGAAGATGAATTAGAATAACCCAGGAACACAAGAAAAAAGTTTTTATCTGTAAAATGCTTTTTAGAATGAGCGCCTCTGGTAAGTCAAAATCCTCATGTTAAGTGTCCTTCAGCTGAAGGCATTGATTTTTTGCTTTGCCTTTCATGATTTCATCTACTATTTACTGAAGCAGAGAAGATTGCAAGCTGATCTATAAAGACTTTCAGCCCAATGCTTCTCTCTTTCAGAGACACACATGGATAACAGCTTGCAGGAGAGTAGAAAAAACTTCTCAGACATCCATTATGATGCATTAAGTGGAACGTATCTTCATTCAAAGCAACAACATTTTTGGTGAGGGCAGGAAGGTAATGGCAGGTTTTAGAGGCTGTGACCCTTTACACACACGGATTGGTTTGCTGGTTTATGGGCTTGATTTTTCCAGTGCATGCAGAGGGAAACACCTGCTCTGAAACACAACTTCATGTTATAAAGCCCTCTCCTGCACCACAACAAGGCTCCAGCAGAAGCTACATAGACACCAGCTAGCACATCCTCTTTCTCAGTAGCTGCCTTAGAAGTAACCAAATCTGTCACATTTTTGAGTAGAGAAAATAATCCAAAGGAGATACAGAAATGGCTTACCATTGGCTTCAGCACCAACCCTTGAAATCCATAGACCTCCAGACACAGGAAAAGCTCAACCAAGCTGCTATAAATCTGCTCAGCTGCACTAGCAGAGAGAGATGTTAAGCCAATGTGCAGCAGCTGGTGCTCTGTCAGGGCAGGGTGGATGACGGTGGTAAGGGAGAGGAAGTGGCATTCATTTGTCTTCTGAGAGATCTGGGGTTTGGTTTCATGCACGATGCCACCGTGGATTGTTAATACTTGTGACATAAGCAAAACAGGAGAGGGAAGAGTAAAAGTAAGGTATAGATTAATTCATAGTTTCCCAAATGCCCACTGCAAGGCTATGACTGAAAGTCTGGAAATTAGCTTCATAGCGGGTCTTGCAATTGTCAGAAACTCTTCAGGATATCTCAGTGCAATATTCCTGCGGCACTCACATCTGTTAATTTTTCCATTATTCAGAGTAGGCAACTGGAATAATTGGCAATAAATCCACCTTAGGTAAAAATGTTCTGTATAAAATTCTGTCTTGTGCCTTGAAATGACAAGAACTCTAGGAATTTCAGCTTTGTGGACTTAAAGCTACTGATACCTCTTGATCCATTAGCCAAGAACTCTCAACTGCCCCCAGACCTTGTCCAATAAAGACAGAAAAAAAAGGCATTTTAGAACAGTCCATCCTCTTCACCAGGATCCAATCCGCTAGTGTGGAATAAAAGGAAAGAAATGTTAACGCTGCTGTGGAGCTGGTGGTCACAGGAGCATTACAGAAACCGGAACGAGATAGACTTCAGGACTGCAAGAGTTCCCAATGTGTGCATGCATCTTCCTCACAGCAAAAAGCCTTCAGATGAGGGGCACAGGCACACTTTTGAATTGCTAAATTCATATAATCACTTAGACTATTTTCCTGCTGTGAAAGGATGGGTAGGAGTGTCTAGACACTAAGAGGCCAAGCCTATTGATGCTGGCAGGATCTATCCCCATGGAGCCTTGGCTCTATAGGGCTCTGCAGCTGCATGCTCCAGCTCTCCAGCTGTGCTGTGCAGTAGCAGACTGCCAGTGCTCCTACTCAAAACAAAGCAGAGCTATTATATGATGATAAAAACTAAATTCTTTGGGGGAATCACCTCTTCAGGTCCCCAGCATAATCCGGTGGATATTCTCTGAAAGCATATTCAGGAATTTATGGATGAAAACCAAAAAGATTAAGTCCCACTTTGCATGTGCATGTAGGTACATACAAGGCAGGGGAGATTCTGCTTCTGAGCATTGTGGGGGGAAAACACCAACGTGCTCCCCCCCAAGCATCATTTCTTTGACGAGTGCTAAGGCTGGAGTACCTCTCCTTCTGCTCTCCCAGTCTGAATTAATGTAGTGGGGTAGTGCCAAGAGTAGATACATTTGGCATCCTCTTGGCTGAGCCTTGATAAGAAAGAATGCAGAAGGGACTGTCAAGGAGCAGGAAAAGTGGAATACACAGTGATGGCCTTCTCGCAAAGATGCTGCATACAGAGGATGAGGAATTCCAGACCTGGGCTCCTGTAGGGCAAATTCCTGCTCCTTCTGTGTTTCCTCACCTTCCTCTGCAGAAGAGAAATTTATGGTCAGCAATAAAGATAGGAACCAAACCTGCGACCTCACCTGAGGGCAAAGGGAATCTTTGCCAACTACTGCTATTGTGGAAGAGTAAAACAGTGCCACTCAGGCATGAGTCTACATCTGTGGGACCATCAAAAGGCAAACACTGAGGCAAACCTCCAAGAGTGGCTTTGGGACAGCATGAGAAAGTTGCTTGCATTTTCTAGAGCTTTAGAAGGGAGTCATGGCACTGAAGGCTTTACTCAGTTCCTCACTGCTGTCTGTAGCACAAGTGAATAATGTCAAGTTTCTTAGGAGCTGTTTGCTGTATTAGACTTTCAAGCAACTTGTAATAATTCCTTGATGACATATACATGTTAAAAACAACATGCACCTGTAACTTTAAGCCAGTGTTTATAGCTGACACGTCTTCTGTAATAAGAAGGAAAATGGGTGTTGCAGCTCTCATAACCAAGGGAAATCATGGATCTGTTGAGTTGCTGTTAAGTCTGGATGTGCAGAGCTTGTTTATTATCATTCAGCTGTTACTGAAGATATCTTCAATGCAACGAGAATTGTTGGAAAGTCTGTAAACATCCTTAAATTCAGAATAATATGCCACTGCCTGTTAGAAACTTTGCTAACAAATTGGGATTCTATTTCAACAGCTAAGCAGGTGCCAGCCTACAAATGGTGTCTCACGTCATTGACAGAAATGGATGAAATTAGGAATGAAAAGGGGGAGGACTTAGCTTAGCCAAGCTACAGTGAGACACTTTAATTTGGCCTCTCGGGTGATTCTGATCAGGTAATGTTTCTTTAGTTAAATCAAAGGCAACACCGAAGAAAATTTGCTTTTGATTTACAACAGAGAGAAAAGTGAAACCATTCAAGAAGAATGCAAAACGTCAGGAGAGAAAAGATACAGGGAAAGCAACCAAACTCCTGCACTTGAGCAAATACTTGAAGATAACAGAATATTTATAAGTAGTATTCAATTAGTGTCTCTCATATTTCAGGCCCCAAGAGCGAGCATGTGCTATTTTTCAAGAGCCTCATACTTAAGAGGCTCAGAAAGTCCTGAGTACAGATCTCCAGCTCCAGCTGTTAGAGTTTATTGACTTCAAGTGAGTATAGAGACAAAGGTTTGAATGAAGTACGGCTGGTTTCTGTTAAAGGCTGCTATTATGAGCTATACAGTGTTTATTCAGTTCTACCATTACCATTGTTGAATCTCTCCCTACAGGGAAAGGAGATCTTTTCCACCATGAATACACAACTAATTAAGAAGCCTAAATTCCAATTACCTTTGCCAAATGCCTACTTTCACCCAAACTCTTGTGCTGTGACTTGCATAAACCCTTTTGACACATCAGCTGAGTAATGACTGTCTCTATTGTAATTCCGCACATGTAGGCATGGTGCATCAGTTTCACATAAAGGTGCTGGACTGCAGGTGACATGCTTCAGCAGCTTTTGGCCAGATGTCCTGCAGTTTAAATGACAAAACATGACTCACATTTGAGGAATCACTGCTTTAAAGATTTCTTCCTGTAATCTTCACTGATGGAGTGGAGGAGCCTATGCAACACTTGTCTGCCACCAACTGCAGTGGGTGCTACTGCCTAGAGCAATACCAGGGCTGCGCCAGCTCTTGCGGGCAATAAGCTGTGATACATCAGTATTACAAAGAAAACAGAGATTAGCTATTTCAACCTATTCCTACCATTTTACATACAGTAAGATATTAATTGCTTTGTAGAGGGTAATGCCCCAGAAGGACACCACGATTAAGCGGCAAATTAATTTGCTGCTTACATTCACTAGCTCTTCCAGCTGGCTTAATTCTCATCAGCCACCATAATTTATTAACAGTGAGGTGAGAAAAGACATGAATCAGCTTAATGTGCTATAAGTAGGGCATTGTCATGGCAACAAGATGCGGACTGTTTTCTACTATTTCTGTATGGTTTGTTTTGTACTCAACCTTGAGATACAGCTTCAAACAACCAGAATTAGAAACACCTTTTTTTCCAATGGTTTTTTTGTTCACTTCAGTGTATTTTTAAGGAATGATCCAAATAAGCATGTGAAAGGCTCTGAAGCATCTCTCCGAGAAAATAGCTAGCTCTGTGCTCTTCAGTGAGCCCTCCTCGAAACAGAAGCCTTAACTGATCTCCCAGTCATTTTCTCACATTGTCACACAACCGATTCCATGGATTAACTCCCAGTTTATACCAGTCTGAGATCAAACCCAGACCCTCCCTGTTCTGTGCTCTACATATGCTATTAACTGGAGGGGGGAAAGAGGGGGGAACTAACCAGTATTAATGAAAAGAAAAAATACTTAATTTAATTTTAATTTAATTTTATTTAATTTTATTGTAATTTTAACTTTATTTTAACTTTATTTTATTTTATTTTTAAATGCAATACATTGTACTCAACACAGGACATGGAAAAATAATTCAGGATGTTTCATTTTTACAGACCCAAGATGGGGAAGCATAAACTTAAAAATAAAAACTTAATTGTAAAGGACTTCTATTGCCTTCCCAGCTAAGAGTAAACCCCATTCACCTTTTACATAAGCAAATACTGGTTTTCATAAGATGAGCTCTTCATTCAAAGTCAGTTTTATTCACTACCCTGCTGCATACAGGGAATGGTTGGAATGCTGATACAGCCCTTTGAAAAACGATTATGAACATTACTGTTGAGATTCCTTTTTTTCTTTCCTTCCCACCACCTCAGGGATCTGATATCAAATAGTTAATGAAAAGCAAAACCTCTCTAAGATGTGTCAGGCACAACACGTGGAAAAAAGAAATCCCTTTCATTAAGAAATTTGTAAGCTTAAAGCATCGTCTTGTTCGGAGTGAGGACAAAAATATAAATCAAAGCATTCGAAGAATCACTTCCCTTTTCTCCATCCAATACCTATTAATATTTTTCAGTATGTCTGGGTTTATATTACCCTGGGTATTTGCATAATACGTAGGGCAACAGACCAGGGCTTTACCATAACATAAAATAAAATTGCTGTTAGTTAGTAGTAACCTGAGAAAAAATCACAGTACAGTTTTGAACTCAAAACTCCTGTCAAGCTACAACTGCAAATGTTCC
Organism: Amazona ochrocephala; assembly: GCA_039720435.1. NCBI lineage: Eukaryota > Metazoa > Chordata > Aves > Psittaciformes > Psittacidae > Amazona > Amazona ochrocephala. Next base: position 117,520,576 of record CM077878.1, on the reverse strand, counting down.
ATTGAGCACTACTAAATGATACCTGGTGAGGTCAACTGTAGAAGTTAATTAAGAAATGAAAGATCTGGACAGCCTTACCTAAAGGTTCAATGGATTCGTTCAGTCAGTGTTGCTAATGGCCCCAAATACACAAGGGTTGATAGCTGTTAATTAAAAATGCTTACAGAGGCCAAGCTGGGGGAATGCCAGTCTGGTTTTCAACAATTCTTTACTCCGTGTCAAGTTCAGCAAGAAGTGGGTCTGAGCTGCAGAGTTTGGCTGGAGGCCTGGGTCTAATATGACACATAACAAGCAGGTATGCCAAAACATTTGGTGGGCAGCACGAAGAGAGGCGTGTGCTGCATACAGCATGCTGGCTGTGTGCTTGAACTGGAGGTGCCGGATGACTGATTGCATTGCTGTAGCACTCAGGGGCCTCACTACGTAACAGCTTCCTGGAGCAAGTGGTATTGTTAGAAGGACAAAAGACAAAGTCATAGAATCATAGAATCCCAGACTGGTTTGGGTTGGGAGGAACCTTGAAGCTCATCCAATTCCAACTGTCTACCATGGGCAGGGACACGTTCCACTAGACCAGGCTGCTCCGAGCCTCGTCCAGCCTGGCCTTGAACACTGCCAGGGATGGGGCAGCCACAGTTTCTCTGGGCACCCTGTGCCAGCACCTCAGCACCCTCACAGGGAAGAATTTCTTCCTAATGTCTAATCTAAATCTCCCCTCTGTCAGTTTAGAGCCATTCGCCTTGTCCTGTCCCTACCTGCCCTTGTAAAAATGCATTACATACTTGTTGTTTGACCTGAAACTGATTTTTTCACCTCACCGTGATTCTTGTTACTGAATGCAAGAGTCCACCAGGGAATCAAGACTTCAGAAAATGCTTCATTATTTGCCTCAGCTTTAAGTTATTTAAAACTGAATTCCCACCTTGATGAGAAGCATCACTGGTATCACACATCTCTGCCCAGTCCAGGATAAAGCTTATGGTTCCCAAGATGAGGGGAGGGAGGAGGAAGTATCTGGGCTTAGTTTGTCCCTGTTATTGGCAATCTGACATTTAAGTCAACCCCTGGGAAGCATGAGTATGGACAGCCATTTGGAGAAACAGTTGAGAGTAACCACATATACTAATCCCATAGAATGCAAATAGGAGGCAGGGCCTTCTTCTGAATGAGCTGGACCAGCCCATGCCACAGGGGAAGGGATTCACCAAGAGGTCTGGAGGCAGAAGTCCTTTACTCAACCCAAGGGTATTTTAAACTCCTCACCTTCCCGCAACACCTAAATTCTAGTGAGGAAATATTGCTTTTGTTGGCAAAGGATCTTCTGGTTATTTCAGGAGGTTATGTTGAAATTGCATTATTAACCCTGCTGTGTGGAGCCAGGGGAAATCCTTGCCCATTTTGGGAAGTCTGGCCTTCAAACAGAGATTCTGGAGACCACGGTGAGCAGCCAGCTCTTCATCAGCTGGAAGGAATGTCTCTCATTTTGCTTTCAGCTAATGGCACTGGACATAGGACCAGACAACTGAAAAAGAACTAAAATGTAGAAGACGAAGAATACATCTCGCGTATGGCATTCATGCCAGGTCATTTAAAACACAACCAGTCAGTAAAAGAAGGCACTATTTTGTGTAACACATTGCAAAATTCTGCAACAGGTTTAGTCTGCAGAGGACAATGTGATATATCCCACTGAAGCATCCTGCAGTTACCATGTTGGAAACAAGTGCTGCTCATAAGGTCAGCTCTTGGTCTCATACCTGTGGTATGAGAAAGAGGACCTAACAGCTTATTTTTACACAGGAAAGCATATATCTCCAACTTGGGGTTGGGCTTCCCAGCATCCACTGAGATATGTCTTCACAACAAGGTAAATTAAGTGATCAAAACAAGGCAACATGCATGGCTGATGGGGAAGATGAGTAATTTTGTTAAACTCAGAAGAAAATGAAGATCAACCTAGGAAATACTATTGGAGTTTCCTAAAATATACGTAAAATTTTATGTGCTTTATGTACAATATCATGAGGACTGGCAAGACCCGAGGTTGCTTGTGATGCTGGCACTACTCTGATTTGCACTTTGTGCCCATTTCCTGGGGATCAATAAAGACCTGGAAAAGACCACGTTCTTAGCTTACTTCTTAATGCTTTCTGAGATAACCATCAGGGAGAGAAGAGCAGAGAAGACTTTTTCTCACCCAATACAATGGCCTGAGCCTTAAAAAGCACCTCTGTTCTCAGCACACCCAATCCCTGCCCCTGGGTAAATAGGAAAGAAAAACCAGGGCTGGAGGAGGAAAGGCAGTGGTTCTCCGGAGAGTGAGACCTGGTGAGAGCTACCCAGCAGAACCCCGTCCCTGTCCCTTCCTCCCCAGAACCTGACTGGAGAACCTCCTAGGTCTCTATTACCCACGTCCTTGCTCAGGGCATCGACGGAAGCCTCCATACTGAGAAAAATCACAGGAGAGGTTCTGATCCATTGTTCTGGGAGAAGTGGCACCTTGCAAAGTTCCAGTATTTGAAGCGTGGCTACAAAGAAGATGGAGACTCCCTTTTTAGAAGGAGACACATGGAAAAGACGAGAGGTGACAGGCAGAAGTTACTCCTGGGAAGATTCTGAGTGGACAGAAGTGGAAAACTTTTCATAATGAGAACAATTTGCCATTGGAATAATCTTCCCACAGAAGTAGTGGATTGCCCAACCGTAGACACTTTTAAGACTTGGCTGAACATGGCACTGGGACATTTGGTCTAGGTCATGCTTTGCCTACAAAGGCTGGACCAGATGACCCTTGGGGTCACTTCCACAGGTATTCTGTGATACTATGATCCATGATTCTACCTCGTGGCTATTTTGTGTGCAGCAGCTCCAAGGGAAATCCTCGGTTTGGATGGTGGTCAGTGTCCCAGAAGCAGCAGGACAGCTGGAAGGATCGCAGCAGGCTGAATGACGGGCGGCAGGGCCATGGTCCTGGGCCTCAGTCTCCAGAGACTCTCCAAGCCATAATCTGAGCATCAAAGTTTGCCATCTAGTGGTAGGCCTCGAGTTTTGGGGCTTTGGAACCCAAACCCCACCAGTATTTTTCTTCTGTTAGTGTGGGCTAAGCCTTCCTGCCATTACATCTACGAAAGGGACAAAAGGAGAACGTTCAACCTCAGTATGTTGCCCACAGTGGACACGGTGGTGGTTACAGCTCTGGGCTGGCTTCCTTGGTCATCACGCGGTGCGATGGAGATGGCTCTGTGCAGTATTAAATCCTGGATGGCTTAAAAAAAACCCCACAAAACCCACAAGAAAAACCTTAAAAAATTTCTATGTGATTAAAAAATGAGGCAGTCATTAAAAAATGAAATGCAGTCACTTCTGTCCACATTCCTCTCCTGCCTGGGACAGTGGTAATTCCCAGGGGATTGCCCCTTTCTGTCTTATTTCCCCTTTGAACTGAGCTCTGTCTGCAAGCGAGACACCGACGCACTGAGTTAGTGTGATACTCCTTGAAGACTTTCAGTTCTTAAAAGGGACCTTAAGAAAGATGGGGACAGACTTTTCAGCAGGGCCTATAGGGAATACGACAAGGGGTGATGGTTTAAACTGAAAGAGGGGAGATTCAGGCTGGATGTGAGGAAGAAATTCTTTACAATAAGGGTGTAAAATCCTGGCACAGATTGCCCAGAGAGGTGGGGGATGCGCCATCCCTGGAGATATCCAAGGCCAGGCTGGATGTGATTCTGGGCAACCTGATCTAGTTGAAGATGTCCCTGCTCACTGCAGGGGGTTGGACTAGATGAGCTTTGAAGGTCCCTTCCAACCCAAACTATTCTGTGATTCTATGATTCCTTTGCTTCAGAACAAAGCTGCCAGCACATCTGCAGAAGCAGCATGTGTCCTCCTTGGCAGAGACCCTACAAGCTTCCTCTAAGCAGTGTATGTGGCCTACCTAGGATCCTATGTGCCCACAGGGTCTGTATGGAGACCTCCCCTGCCATCACCAGTCATTTGTTTCTGTAAGAAGAAATGATGTGAGGCAGCAGGAGTATGGGCAATGTTTTCCATAAGGAATAACAGGTCAAGGATCCTTCATGAAGGAAGCCAGTAAAGAATGGCTGTGGCTGGGAAAAGGGCTTGGAGAGGGGCCAAATAAAAGGTCTGGAAGGTGATGGGCAGCATGATCTGTTTGGGTGCCCAGATTAAGAAGCTGCAGGCATCCAGCCTAATGCCTGCACAATCTCTCCTCTTCCAAACACAACACTTCTATTAACAAAACTCCAGGTGGAATTAGCACTTTTTGCACCATAATCACATTGTTGAGTCATATTTAATTTATGAACTACGACACACACAAGATCATTTTCTCATATTGACATTGAGCTATTTCCCATTTCATACTTATGCATTTGATATCTCCCTTGGCAGCGTGGTGCTTCATACTTGTCATTAGTGAACTTCATCTTGTTGATCTGAGCCCATCTCTTCAATTTATCATTTTGCATTCTGATCCTGCCTGCCAGACTGAGCAAATTTTATAAGTGTACTCTACACTTATCCTCCAAATCACTAATAAAAATATTGACTAAAATCAGTCCTGAAGATCTCTGCACATCTGCTTGGAATAGTCTCTTGAAATTCACTTCTAGTTTGACATTGAGTCATTGGCAATAATACTTGGAGAGTTTTTTCATCTATTTGTATACACACTGATAATCATAACTTTACATAAACTGCATTTTGCTAGCTTATATGTAAGAATTCAGGCTTCTAGTGCCAAAAGTCTCCTTAAATATGTTATCTATCTTTCTTCCCCTCATTGGTATTTACAATACAGGTATATATGTCCTGCAACAAAAGGCTTTCAATGCAGCTATGGCAGAAAGGAGCAATTTTTACCCCCTCCTTCAAATGTATTAATTTCATTAAATGAGAATTTAATGAAGTCTTCTTCTTTGATGAGAGAACTGATGAGGAATAAGCCACTCAGTTTATTTTGAGAGTGGAAAAAAACCTCCGTACCTTTGCGTATGACTTTGCGTGCAGTATCAGCGCAACAAAAATATTTGCTGATGATGTAGTTGCTCCTTAATATAGCACATAGGACAGAAATGATGCAAGTGCCTATTAATCCTGAGATAGAATTCCTGGTAAAAAGTGAAAAGAAGAAAAGGAGTTAATAACCAGAACTGTGTCAGTTTCACTGCTAGCACATACTTAGAATCATAGAAACATAGAATAGTCAGGGTTGGAAAGGACCTTAAGATCATCGAGTTCCAACCCTCCTGGCACGGGCAGGGACACCTCACACTAAACCATGTCATCCAAGGCTATGTCCAATCCCGCCTTGAATGCTGCCAGGGATGGAGCATTCACAACTTCCTGGGCAACCCATCCCAGCGCCCCACCACCCTCACAGTAAAGAATTTCTTCCTCAGATCCAATCTAAACTTCCCCTGTTTAAGTTTGAACCCATTACCCCTTGTCCTCTCACTACAGTCCCTAATGAAGAGTCCCTCCCCAGCATCCCTATAGGCCCCCTTCAGATACTGGAAGGCTGCTATGAGGTCTCCATGCAGCCTTCTCTTCTGCAGGCTGAACAGCCCCAACTTTCTCATCCTATCTTCATATGGGAGGTGCTCCAGTCCCCTGATCATCCTCATGGCCCTCCTCTGCACTTGTTCCAACAGTTCCATGTCCTTTTGATGTTGAGGACACCAGAACTGCACACAATACTCCAAGTGAGGTCTCACGAGAGCAGAGTAAAGGGGCAGGATCACCTCCCTTGACCTGCTGGTCACACTCCTTTTGATGCAGTCCAGGATACGGTTGGCCTTCTGGGCTGCAAGCGCACGCTGCGGCTCATGTTCATTTTTTCATCCACCAACACCCCCAAGTCCTTCTCCGCAGGGCTGCTCTGAATCTCTTCTCTGCCCAACCTGTAGCTGTGCCTGGCATTGCTCTGACCCAGGTGGAGGACCTTGCACTTAGCATGGTTAAACTTCATCAGGTTGGCATCAGCCCACCTCACAAGCATGTCAAGGTCCCTCTGGATGGCATTCCTTCCCTCCAATGTATCAACCGAACCACACAGCTTGGTGTCACTGGCAAACTTGCTGAGGGCGCACTCAATCCCACTGTCCATGTCACCCACAAAGATGTTGAACAAGACCGGTCCCAACACCGATCCCTGGGGGACACCACTTGTTACTGGTCTCCAGCTGGACATTGAGCCACTGAGCACTACTCTTTGCGTGCGGCCATCCAGCCAGTTCTTTATCCGCCGAGTGGTCCACCTATCAAACTGATGTCTCTCCAACTTAGAGACAAGGATGTCATGTGGGACAGTGCTGCTTTGCACAAGTCCAGGTAGATGACATCAACTGCTCTGCCCCTGTCCATCAGTTCCGTAGCCCCATTATAGAAGGCCACCAGATTGGTCAGGCAGGATTTCCCCTTAGTGAAGCCATGCTGGCTGTCACCAAGCACCTTCTTGGTTTTCATGTGCCTTAGCATGCCTTCCAGGAGAATCCGCTCCAAGATTTTGCCAGGCACAGAGGTGAGACTGACTGGTTTGTAATTCCCCGGCTCATCCATTTTCCCCTTCTTAAAAATGGGGGTTATATTTCTCTTTTTCCAGTGGTTGGGAACTTCACCTGACTGCCATGATTTTTCAAATATGATGGACAGTGGCTTAGCAACTTCATTTGCCAGCTCCTTCAGGACCCTTGGATGGATTTCATCCGGTCCCATGGACTTGTATACATTCGGGTTCCTAAGGTGGTCTTGAACCAGATCCTCTCCTACAGTGGGCCCAGGGTCTTCATTCTCACAGTCCCTGCATCCGCCTTCCAAGACTTAGACCAGAAGAAGATGATTTAAAATGTCCAGAGCAATAACTGCTTCCTGCTGTAGGTGATCTGTTTCTGATTCAGAAGCTGCAGTTTACCTTATATTTTTAAGTGTAAGAACCTCTTTGGGTTCTATGTCACCAGGGTGGTTGAAGATGTCCCAGCTCATTGCAGAAGATTGGACTAGATGACCTTTTAAGATTCCTTCCAACTCAAACTATTTTATGATTCTATGATACTTCCCAGCCTCTGGATTTTGAAGCTTGCAGAGGAAAAGTGCCCTAAACTATAACAAAAAATCACATTCTTCTAAAAGAGCTTGTTTTTTCCCTGCGTGAGATCTCCCACATGTAATGTCTCTGTTTCTGGCATGGGCTGGAGGATTCCAGGGATGCCATTGATCTGGAACATAGCATCTGCATGCCAGCCTTCTTAGACAGGTGCTTGGGAATAGGCCAGGAAAAAAGTTGTCCATAGCCCAACGATGGAAACAAAGAAATTAGTCAACAACCTCTTCCCATAAAAATCTGCATGAAGGGAATGCAATCAAGGAACTAATCTGAGAAACAGCTGAGGGACAGGGCCAGCAAAGCAACAAGGAGGCAGGATGGGCTTGGGTTTGGCCCTGACACCAAACAGACCTGCTGGCTTTAGGGGGGTGGACGGTCACACTGCCTTCCTCTTCTTTTAATGTTTCCTGCTGCTTTTTCTGCCAAAGCCATCCCGAGAAGAGCAGAAGTAGACGTCATTTTGTAGGCGTCTGCAATACAATAAAAGTGGCCCCAATGCCATACCCCGTGAAATGTGTTACTGCAGACAGAGATGAATCATGGCACCACCGAGTCAGCTCTCACATATAGCCAGTGTAGGTGTTATTATGACTGTAACAGGCTTCAGAAGAACAAACTGCACAAAAGCCAGGCTGGCAGCATTTCCCGTTAGCAGCAGTTTAGGTAATGCTGCTGCAATCACCGTCTCATGTTACAATCACTGTTCCTTGAAGGAGGTTTGGCTGTAAATTTCTCTCCACTCCATGTTAATTCCTAAGGATAACATGAGTGTCAATTAGGCACTAGCATGACTCAGAAAATGAAATACTGCCCTTGGTGGGAAGTCAGGAGAGCGCTTTTCCCTGCCTTTACCAGCACACATTGTCCTACCCACTAGGTGTCCCTGCCAGCCAGGGAAACAGCAAGCCACAGCACTTGCTTCATGCCATTTGGCTTCAGCTGAAAACATCAAAAACAACCCAGTAAACACGTCTGAAATAACTTCTTTGTTTGGTTGGTTTTTAACCTTCCTTTTGGAAGAAGCTCCAAATTCACGCACAATGCCCAAAATGGAAAAGGCAACTCCTTGTTTTGCTGTGCAGGGTAATGTGAAGGCTTTGACCCAAAGGAGAATGCTTTTCCCTCCTGGATAGCACTGGGACAATAGGCTCCTGTGGCCCGTACACCACCAGCTTCATCTCACCCACCTGACCTCTGATTTCTCTAAGAGCCAGACAAATTGTACTCTAATCTCTTACCTCAATTTGCTCGTCTTTAAAAGAGATGCAATATTCTGCCTCTTTCACCATGGAGCTGCGAGGTTAAATGAAGGGCTGATGATGTTCCTTCTGCTTCCCAGTTAAAAACATGCAAAATGAATTAAAAATCAGATTATTATGAAGGTGTGGATGTTCAAGTCTCACCAAAAAATGCTTCTTTTCTGGGTAAATAGGGCTAAGTGGATATTTGGAACCTCAGCATGGATTAGACATAACACACATGTTCAGCGGCTGCCTCTGTAAAGAAGAGACATTTCTGCCCAGGTAAGATTGGCTCCAGTAATCCCTGGAGAATTTCCAGAGGTCAGCAGAGAATCATGGAGGAAAGTGAAGATATTAAAGGAAGTACACACTTGCAGATGTGGCAGCTTCTGCTGGCCCAGGAAGAGGGAGAGGAAGCAGGAGGCAAAACCCTGAAGATCATAGAATAGAATCATAGAATAGTTAGGGTTGGAAAGGACCTCAAGATCATCGAGTTCCAACCCCCTGCCATGGGCAGGGACACCTCCCACTAAACCATGCCATCCAAGGCTATGTCCAACCCCACCTTGAACGCCGCCAGGGATGAAGCATCCACAACTTCCCTGGGCAACCCATTCCAGGGCCCCACCACCCTCACAGTAAAGAATTTCTTCCTCAGATCCAATCTAAACCTCCCCTGTTTAAGTTTAAACCCATTACCCCTTGTCCTCTCACTACAGTCCCTAATGAAGAGTCCCTCCCTAGCACCTTTATAGGCCCCCTTCAGATACTGGAAGGCTGCTATGAGGTCTTCACGCAGCCTTCTCTTCTCCAGGCTGAACAGCCCCAAGATATGCTGGGAATTTTTTGGTTTTAAAGATGTTTTGTCTCTGTGTTACTGAATTGGGCAAGAGGGATAAAAAAAATGCCCGTCTGCTATTGAAGCTGGAGAAACTCACCCCACATTTTTGTACTTCTCTTTCCTAAAGCATTTCCCTGTCTCATGTTGATGGCTGTATACAAACAGCCCGAGATCCTCAGAAAGGAGAAGGAAAAACCTGCAGCAGAATGGGTTTTTCTGAAGTCATTGCGCACCACGATTTCTGTACCAGAAGTCTTGTCTGAAGGCTATTTTGGAGTCATCAGTGGAGATGGAGATCGTGGCACTGGACAACAGAGATGATACTTGTCACAAAGGACTTACTCTTCAAATAGAGATGACACAGGTAGAATAGGGGGAGGATTAGAAATGAGTTGACTACCCCAGGCTTGCACAGTTTGGTGACAAGACCAGAGGCAGAAGACCGGTTATTCTGATTTCCAGCCCAGCAATCTGCTCTTTTTTATAGGCAACCTTTTGCTGTTGCAATGCTTACAGGGTGTTAATGGCACTGAAGCTAATTATATGTGACTTGGTATTTTTAACTAGTGGGAGCTTTACATATAGGCACACACTCCACTGAATTTGGTCATCCCCAGGGACAGTTCCCCCCTCCTGGCCCTAAGACAGCTTGGAGGGCACCCAGCTAGTGACTATAAGGCGACCTTCACAGCAGAAACGTGATACAAGCAAAGGGAAAGGAGGTGGGCCCAGCTCTTGCGAAATCAGGCTGTTGAAACACCTTCAGGTCTTGCAACACGAAATCAAAAATCTCTTTGTCTTAAAGATTTAAGACTTCGCCATAGGAAGAACTGTATTTATCTCATGTTAATCACCTAGGCAACTGGGAAAGCAGAAGTGAGCTTCGTTTTCTAGTGGGTTTTATAATCTGCCAGTTCTTTCAAACGCCTTTTTCCGGCACATCAGAAATACACACGGTTCTGCTGCAAATTTGCATTTTGAAGATGAACAAATTATATCCATAAACCCTCACTCAGTTTGGGCTTGTAGCTTTTCCTTTTCCCCAGGCACTGTGTGCCTGTGTGCCCAGGTAGCTGTTTAATGGCCCAGGATCTGCACTAGAAGTAAAGCCTCCCTCCTCATTTTAGTTTCTCCTCCCTAGGATCCTGCCATTGTAGAAGCAAGGGTTTGATAGAGACCATAGTCGAGGAATGGGCTGGGGACTGCCCTTTTCTTGCCCAGTCAGCAGGGAACAGCTACAAGCCTCTTGCTCCAAGCCTGAAAGGTGTTGTGAAGGATATATCCTGAGAAATGAAATAGCACTGTGCATACACAAACCTGAAGCTTGTGCTATAACCCTGCAACACAGTAAGTGAAAACCAATCCAGCCTGCCATGGGGTCTTGAAGGATTCAGGCCTCCACTCGTACCTTTCTCATGGGCTCGGTCAGGAAGGAAGCAGGAAGGCTGTGTTCTTAGCAAGGCAGAACCGCAAGGTTGTGTTTTTCCAAGTTGGAATCCAGGCTTATTTTTGTAAATATATGTTAGCATTAGCATCTGCTGTTTTGCAGAAGCATGTGAAAAAGCAGAGATTGAAAATTCTGTTGAAACGGATCTTTTGTCAGAAAATGAGACCTTTAAAACAGAAAATAATTCACAGACAGCTCTCACAATCCTAAAAAAAAGAGAAGATTCGTATTCATTTGATTATTTCTATTCTTGTCCAGATTGCTTTGCTTCTGATAGATTTTGACAGCTTTTCAGAGGCTTCTTTATTTCCTAAATGGAAAAACCCTCCATCCTGGATGGCCCTTTCCTAGAAGAAAAACATGTTTTTGGTAACGTCTTTATTTACATTGTTTCAAAACCTATGTTCCCTGAAAGGAAATGTTTATGAGGTTTGGCTTTTCTCCCTGTATTTTCAAGGCAGAGTTGCCGGTGCTTTGCTTCGCCTGCCTAAGCCCAACATGAACTCCAAATTATTGGTCTTATTAGGATCAGCCCAACAAATTTTCTGGCTCATTCACAGCTATGCAAAGGGGGTGTGAAACCCTCATATTCCATTTGGACAACATTTCTAAGAACTTCCCACTGACTTGACAAAGTCATAAATAATTATACAGAAGGCACAAAGATCTGGAGAAACGAGCCAAGTTTATGAGGCCCAGAAACTGAGGGAATCAGGAATTTTTCCACCCACTTGGATACGTTTTGATTTAAACACTCGAAAGTCAGACTCATCTGAACATGCTGAACGAATGGAAAAGTTATGAAGACCACATGATACACTTCACTCCACAGAGGGTACTGAAGAAGGCAGAGAGAAGAAAAAGAGCATGACCAGGTTCACTACCAACCTCTTTTGCAAAGGAGCACAAACCAAGGAAGAACAAGAAGGAAATGAGCAACCTCTAAAACCCTTTGAAAGGGGATAAATTCATGGTGAGGGTGAAGGGGAAGCAGTGTCTTCCTCAGCTCCCAAGGCAGAAGAGAGCAGCGAGCACAACCTGAACAGCGCAGTGCAGTGGGGTGTGCCGGAACCTGACTCAGTATATACGGACAGAAAGCAAACCCTCATAGATCCAACATGCAGGCTGCAAGGAGAGTTTTTTTCCAAGGTCATGCAGCAGTAAAAGGGAAAAAACTGAAGACCTGGAAAACTAAGAAAGTGAAAGGAAGTAGTTTTGATGTTTCTTAAATTTACAATGAATAGAAGGTAGAGATATACTGCTTATACACTAAGATGGAATTGAAAATGAAACATTAAAGGCTCACTCTTGGTTATTATCAATAATTAGAATTAATGAACGAAATTCCTAATCACATTGCATCTGCCTTTCAATTATAACAAGGATCGTGACACAGGATAAAGCCATGTGATTGTCAGCACATGACAGCTCTAGGAAGGACTGGGATCCAATTATTTGCCTGTGGAACCATTTGTTAATATTTTAAAACAGATAAATAAGAATGCCATCTATTCATAGAATCACAGAATGGTTTGGGTTGGAGGGCACCTTTAAGCTCATCTAGATCCAACCCATGGGCAGGGACACCTTCCACTAGACCAGGTTGCTCCAAGCCCCGTCCAACCTGGCCTTGAACACTGCCAGGGATGAGGCAGTCACAGCTTCTCTGGGCACCCTGTGCCAGGGCCTCAGCACCCTCACAGGGAAGAATTTCTTCCTAATGTGTCTCATCTCAATCTCCCCTCTGTCAGGTTAAAGCCATTCCCCCTTGTCCTGCCCCTACAGGCCCTTGTCAAAAGCCCCTCTCCAGATTTCTTGTTTGCCCCTTTAGGCACTGGGAGCTGCTCTAAGGTCTCCCTCTTCTCTTCTCCAGGCTGAACAAGCCCAGCTTTCTCAGCCTGTCTTCATTAAAAAGGATGAGCTCTCAGGAGCCCGATATAAGCCTCAGGACAACGAATATGAAAGGAAGTTGTGCAAGCAGAGCAACTATCATCTCCAAACAGACTTGCTGAACCTGGGCCCAGAAATTATGAATAATCGGGAAGTTGTATGTGCAAAGAAAGACAGTGACAGTAGCAGACAGAAAGTGTTAAGGTGGTGGAATAAAGGAAAGGGAAGTTTGAATAAAAGGGGGGATTTTGGCAAGGAGAAAGTTTCTGTGGCATTGGGAGCTAGCAGCGCTGGGGCATCTCTCTGGCTTTGTAGGAGTAAAAGAAGCTAAATTGGCAGCTTACAAATGGATGTAATATGAGGCAGAAGCCATATGTTGTCATTTCCACTCCCCCTGCAAGAGACATACTCTCTAAAGTCTTGATGGAGGAATGGGGTGTAAATCACAGAAGAGGCAGGATGCAAAATTCAGTAATTTCCATTAACTGACACCAGGCTAAAACCATAATTGATAAAAAAGGTGGTTTGGGGCAGTCTATTAGCTTCTACTCTGCTGTTTGTCATTCCCACAAGTTCATAACAGAGTACAAGGCAGTAAGATACCCACCTGCCTATTAATAATTGATTTAATGTAACACATGAAGTGTGTGTAATCTGTTTCCTTGTTCCCCCATTTAATATAATCCATGAATCACGATGACCAGTAGAGACTGATTGACCGCACGATGCTAACTATTTTCCTAACTCCAGCTGCTGAATTGCATTTCAGAAAGTTAAATGTCTGTTAAATACTTTGTGGTTATAACAGGGATGCTGTGGGATACAATTAGTCAGCTGAGTAAGATAATGTTTGCTTCTGGATAAGGGCTTATAACTCTGCATTCTACTGTTTCCAATAGTCCCAAGGCTGCCCAACATTATATACTAAAATAATTGTTGTCAAACACAGAACTCTCTCTTTTTGGCCCCGTGTCTGGTTCCTTCCAGAACAAAGGTTTAACTTGCAAGCAGAAGCTCATTTTATTCTCAACAATTTGCTATAGGTATCAGAACCATGGTACCTATCTACCCCACAATCACAAAATATGTCATATTTTTAGTACCTTTTCAAGGTAAGAAACCACTACTCTTCCTCCTTTACTAATAGAGAAATAAGGCACTAAGAGTGCATGGAGAACCTGGCTTTGCTAGGGGTCTTAATTGTATGATTTCAGGCACTTCTGCTTGTGAACATATGTGTGTTTTTCACCAATGCCAAGATTTTCACACAGTGAGTGTCACTTCCTTTGTTAGCTCCAAATGTGCAAAGGTCGAAAGAGCATCTTTCCTAGTGAAAACTCTCTTAAGGACTTCTACAAATCATTCAAACTTCTGGTTGAAAATGTTTCCTTTCACACACTTCTAAGCGCCAAATACAGGCCCATCTGGAATCATTATTAATTCTGTTGAACTGTTTAATTCCAAGTGTTGGGTTGTTTTTTTTTTGTTAAAGAAAGACTTGATTCAGTATTTCATAACCATAATTGGAACAGCGCATTAATACTCAACAGCTCATTTCTTTATTCTGGGAAATGGCAAGCAACACATCTTGTACTCAATCTGTTTAAACAGTTACATTAGTAGAGCAACGTGAGAAATCCTGTACAGGTAGCTATTCCCCCAAGTTTAATTCTTCTTATACATTTATTCTCCATACAATAAAATACTCTTTGGGGGCTTAAGAAAGCTTGTTAAACAGTTTGAAGGACCTTTCGATGCATGCTTCCTTGGGCACATCAGTCAGAGAACTAGAAGGATAGATGCCAAGCGAAGTGCGAAGTATATTCCCTCATGTACAAGCTCACATCAAAATGGCTTTCTGGTTCTTCATCAGGAATGAACTACTAAATTCAGCTTGCAAGTGACATCTCATTCACATCTCAAAAAAGAAAACCACAAAACCCAATCGGTGCTTTTGAGTAAATCTGCCTGCCTACCTTATTTTCGCATTAAACGCCTCTAGGATTTATATGCACATGTTTAATGGAGGGGAACTGACAAATCTTGCTGTCATTGATATCAATGGCACAATTCCCATTGACTCCAACTTAGGTCAGCTTGGAACTTCTCTGCGTGCTTCTCCATATTTAAGTGGTGTGGGACATACTTAGATTGTATGCTTGGCTCTTTGACAGTTGCAGTGAAGAGCAGTCACATGTCTTCATACATACGTGGGGCTGCATAGCCCATTTAGTGCAGCCAGGTAGGCCACATCCCTAGAAGCAGATGATTAATGTTCAGCTACAGAGATCTGTAGGAATGGAACCAGCTAGTTTTTAGAGTGCTACAATTATAAATTCATAGCCAGACTGTCATGATAGAAATTGGTCTCAGCACTCATTTCTTTGGCAAAACTCCCATTCTTTGGATGCCTTTCTGTTGGAATTTACTGAGACATGAAAGATATCCAAAATACAGATGAGTACTTTTCCAAGTGCAAAATTCACTAGAAGTTTTCACCATAAAATAAGCCAGAAGGGACCTTTTATGACTCTGGTCCATACCCCTGCTCAAAATAGCATCAGCTTTGGAGTGAGATAAGTGACCCCTGAGGAACACCCCTAGTAACAACCACTCACTAGTTCAATTTAGACCTGCTGCATGCTATTCTTTGAGACCTGTGGTCCAGCCAACTTTCCATTCATCTTGTCATCCTCCTGCTTGGTCCTCATGTCTCCAGCTCAGTACGCAGGATATTACTGCAAACAGCCAAAAACCTTGTTAAAGTCCAGGTAGATGACACTCACTATTTCCCACCACCTGCTGAGACAGCCATTGCCCACAGGGACTGCCCATTTCACTGCCCATGGGCATCATTGCCCATAGTGGTGTCCAGTGATTGTCACAGAGACCATGTGAAAGGATCCTAAAGAAACTGGTTTCCTGCATCAGCTAATACAGCTATGAGGACTTGATTGAATACCAGTGCCAAGAGATACCAGCAAAAAAATTCTGTTTGAAAATATTGCTGCAAAGCCATCATATCCATAGAGAAAGGTTTGATGTAATACTAATCAGCTTCCCTGGAATATTCCTTTAATTGTTACGGTTCCTTAGGCACAAGGAAATAATTTTCTGGATTTGGATCACTATGTTAGTTAGTCTGACAAGCCCCAAATAAAGTAAAATTTCACACATCAATCATTAGCATATTTGCCTATGAAACAGTGTGCAGAATTCATGCAAAATCAACAGCTTATTCAAGTAAATACATATTCATAATTATTCTATGCGAAATATTGCTTTCTGAGTTTATTCACTGAATACTAACTACATTCCTAACAAATACATACCAAAATAACAGCTCCCCTGTTACTATGGAGAGCAGGAGGAGAAAGTACAGTGCTTGAAGACTAATTGTAAAATCTTTGGAGTAAGAACAAAATAGTGTGATTTCTCATATACAGTAATAGTAATTTAGCAGCCCAAGGCTTTACATTCAAAGCTTCTGAGAGAGAAATGGAAAGTTGCTGATAAGTTTGGTCAGAGATATACCAAAAGGTTGTTTTGTGGGAGGGACATTTCCCATCATTCTGAGATATACGAAGGGAAAGTGAAATTCTGCGCTGAAGTGAAACAAAAGGAGCATGGCCAGCGGGTAAAGGGAGGTGATTCTTCCCCTCTACTCTGCTCTCGTGAGAGCCCCCTGAAGACCTGCATACAGCTCTGGGGACCCCGACACAAGAGGGACATAGCACTGTTGGAGCAAGTCCAGAGGGGGCCACAGAGGTGCTCTGAGGGCTGGCACACCTCTGCTCTGGAGACAGGCTGAGAGAGCTGGGCTGGTTCAGCATGGAGAAGGGAAGGCTCCAGGGAGACATTGTAACAGTCTTCCAGTGCCCAAAGTGACCAACAAGAAATCTGGAGAGGGAATTTTTGCAAGGGCCTGTAGGGACAGGAAAAGGGGAATGGCTTTAAACTGACAGAGGGGAGACAGAGATGAGACATTAGGAAGAAATCCTTCCCTGTGAGGGTGCTGAGGCACTGGCACAGGGTGCCCAGAGAAGCTGTGGCTGCCCCATCCCTGGCAGTGTTCAAGGCCAGGCTGGATGGGGCTTGGAGCAACCTGGTCTAGTGGAAGGTGTCCCTGCCCATGGCAGGGGGTTGGAACTGGGTGAGCTTTAAGGTCCTTTCCAACCCAAACCAGTCTGTGATTCTGTGAATCTATAAACATGCTACATCTTAAATTGATTCTAGCGCACTGGACACAATCATTGCTATCATAGCCAATCTGTTTTACTCCTCCTTCAGCCCAGCTATTACAGCCAAGCAAGAATACATATCCTTGAAGGTATCAGTATGCACATGTGTGCATATACACACCTGCAGACACACGGCCATTTGATTCTTTATCTCCATAATACAATTTGCTTGTAGCAAGCAGAACACCATCGCTCCATTCCACCCCTCTGATGCACTGGAAGAAACCAGCATTTCATGTTTTATTACCAGGGTGTAGAAAATCTAGACTGTAAGTCACATTGATCAGAGAGCCAATAAAGCAAAGAACGCTCCCTGCAGTATGGAGCCTGCAGAAGCGTTGCCAAGTAGTGACTGCAGCACTGCCAAGTGTCACTGCAGCGAGGCACAGAGAGACTCAATACCGCGTCAGATCAAATATGGGGCATGCTGCATTTCATAATGCAGCTAAAAATAATATTTTATAGTTTATAATCCTTTTTGCCAAAGATTGCTAAGCACTTTGCACAAATTAATGATGTTCAGGTTGCAAGCACCCATATGTGGTAGTTTTCCATATGGCAAAGGCGCTTTTTGATCCCTAATAGTGTGCTGTGCTCATTATTATGCAGCAGACTTTTTGTTTCTGTACACCAGGCTTGGGTTCTTACAAGGAAGTGATTATACTTGCCTAAATGGAGATTCTGGTGACAAGATAATTTACAATGCTCTGTTGAATAATCATGGAGCCAAGGTCACGGAAACTATTGATGTAGCATAGTCAGGGCAGTTGTAAATAAACCATGCATTACAGAAGGGTTCACTCTCAGTGAGAGCAGACAGACAAGAAAGAACTGAAAGGAAAGAACCTCCAGCACTCTCACCATGGTAAAATCTTATTTCCCATCCTTGTCTCCACAGATCCTGTGCTAGGCTAATTAAAGAAGGAGGTGTAACTATCAATCTAATCTCACTTGTTCTCCAATTTACCATAATTTCTACACTTGAGAGGCTGGTGAAATGGAACAGCACTACTACAGTTTTCCACTCATCAGCAGGAAGCAGAACAACTCCAAGAATTGGGCTAAAAATAATTAAGAAGCAGGATCAGGTGCTGTGCACATGCATCTGTGTCTTTACACAGGCATGCACGCACATGAGCGTTTACTGGAGATAGCAACAGTAGCATAGGGGAAGATGAGCACCACCAGTAATTCATATGCACCTCATGGGGCGTCCATTTGCACTTCCATTACTTCGCACTCGTGCACTTACACCAGAGCTTTTCAGAACGTATTGGAGCAACTTTTGCACCTTTTCCATACAAGCATGCTGGGAGTGAGGCACAGAGCTGCTGCCGGGGTATCTGCTTGGCACACCATGGATGCAGTTGGTCCAGGATCTCCTGTGAAAGACAGACTGGTCAGCCACACAGATATCCTAGATCATCAGAGCTGTTTCACTCAGATGAGATAGCTGAGAAGGAAGATGCACCTGAGGGGCAGGCCTAGGATGGAGGATTGAACTAAGTAACTATTCCCTGAGGAATCAGCTACCCAGCAGAACAATTTCTGAGACAGATTTCCCAACAGTACTACTAGTTAGACTAAACATACAGTTACTTGCCATGTTCCAGGAGCTATCTTTAGCTCCTCCAAAAAGGATATAAAGAAGCAATAATGGCCCGAATCCTTAAGCCAGTGTAAATCAGAGCTATTTGCTTGACTTTGCTGGAAAACCCACTTTTTATTTCAGTTAAAAGAACTAACTCACAGTATCTTAATATGCATTTATGTTAATATTTGCATCTTGCAGGGCTAGGTAGATTGCACTGCTGGCACACATCAAACTAAATGTCACTTCCAAAAGCCAAGGGACTTAACTGGAAACTGTCATTCAGAGTGACTAGCTGACAACATGTGGAACCTCTCCAGAGAAGCCTTCCCACCTTAAGCACCTCCTTGTGATTAATCCTTCAGATAGACAATACACATAACTATTTCAAACCACTGCATTTATAAGGACATATACATTAATGAACAGAGGAAAATGTGAACAAACCAGCATCTTCAAGCACTGCAAGCACAGGGAAGGAAAACATAGATAGAGAAGCTAGGACTATTCAAAGACCCACAGCTATAGCCTCTCTCTGCCACATTGTCTCCTGGCAGCAAGAGTGGATCCAGCCCCAGAATCCAGCTTCCTTGCCAATTGCCCCAGAGTGTTATTAAGATGTATAGCACCATGGCAGAATTCAAATCAATGTTTCTTTCCTGCACGTTGGAGTGGGATAAGGTAGCAAAGGTTCATATGAAAAAGCGAGTGAGCTGCCTAGTAATGATGGGGTGTTGCATCATGCAAGCTTAAAAAATAGTCTGGAATGAAAAATGTGTGCATTATTGCCTTTCACACCGTATCTGATCTTGCACTGCTATATGACTTGAGTATCTGGCAGAACTTGAGATCATTTCGCAAAGACCTGTCATCCTCCTTCACCAGATCACTTGCTGTAAGACATGATGGAGGGGGAGTTGGAATACATCATATTAGAATGAATATAAATGGTAATGATCATGCTCCTCCACAACACTTCCAGTCTAAGGAATCAGTTAATTAACCCTGAAATGAGCAGGCTTGCCAGTCAGGAATACAGCAGTTGAATTGATAACAGCTTCCTGACCCCTACTTCTCAAGGACAAGATTCAGTAACACTTATTTATGTTAAACATTAGCTTACCCTGTGAGGAACCTCCAGAAATCAATAGGGATTGCACCACACAAGTAAGACTGGCAGAATCTGATACCAATTATAAACTTAGATTGGCCCTCAGCTGGCTATTTCTGTCTGCTGTTTTCCCTTGTACTTTGTCTTTCCACATTCCTCCTCCTCGATATCTGCACTCCAGAAGATACAGAACCTTCCCTCTTTTAGAAAGCATTTGAATGTTGTTTTCCATCTCTTTAATCCAAAATGTAAGAATGTTGCTTGTTAAAGGAAGGTAATGTTTGACAAAACTTGGCAGATTTGAGTGTATTTCTAAACCTGGAAGGAGCCCAGCCTTTTTGACAAAATGGAAGCAACAATTTGTGGCTTTTAATGTGGTTTATTTCTTCTTGAAGAGTGTAGCTGAAATCGCTAGAGAAAGCATTAAGGGAAGCAATCTGGGCTTAAATAAGAGGAGATCTAAGATCTGCACATTTTGTGTCTTGTACCAAAGTGCGTGGGGGAAGAGATGGATAGAAACAAGGGGACGTATTTTCCATTTGCATTTCCTTTCCCCCAATTTTCCCAGAAGCAGAACAGACTGTAGCTGGGTAGAGGAACTGAAAGCCTAAAGATACTGCAAAAGAGAAGAATACCCATGTGATGCAAAAGGGAGGTGGGAGAGAAAAATCCTCAAGCCTTTTATTTTGAGATAGCTCAAAGCTAAATTACGTCCCGCTGTGTAGGGAAGGCATGGTCCTGGAGAGCTGCAGCTTGGGTTTCCGTGTCTCCTTTCTGGTCTGGTCTCCTATGTTGGACTCCTCCTGCTAAACTATCACTGCCACATGCCACTTTACAGCAATAGGTGGCAACCTCTTTGCCCCAGCCAATACAGAAAAGCCCATTTTACTGTTGGAACAGTAGCTTGGACAGGGAAGCTGGAGGGCTCCTCACCGGCCTCACAGGGAAGCAGCTCAACCTGCATTCTTTTGGGTTAGCTCCATGCACTGAAGGACATGAAACTGAGGTTAGGCAACCGTAAAAGCAAGCCATTTTTTAAAGTCACCTGACAAAACAGTTGCTAGTGTAAGAAGAGTTGTTCATGTGGCAGAAACTGCATTTTTGATCAAAAGCATTTGTTTTTATGGGAAATTTAGAAACAGGCTTATTTTTGCTGGGAAAAAAAAAAAAAGAAGTCCAAAAAACCTCTTTACTGGGATCTCAGGAGTGAAATCACACAGAAATCGTCCTTCCAATACTGACGTGCATAACAGATACCAATAGCATAATAGATACCAGTGTCTTCTACTACAGAATGACTATTGTTCATTCTTTCCCAAAGCCAAGTGACAGATTGTGCTGGAATTAGTGGAGAGGCACCGCTACCTTGAATCCATGTAACTACCTGACTTTGCAACAGTGACTAGTTTAAAGTCTCTGTTTCCCCCCAGTTCAGCAGGTACTGTTTGGTACGAATTAGATGCTTCCAGATTGTTTTTTTATGGTGCTTTCACATCAGACACTGCCTGACTGCCTGAAACTATTGGATACCTAGCAAGTTAAAAACCCCAAAGAGCTGTGTCTGGCTTCGGTGTTGTTTTCTGCTCATGTCCTAAAGCCACACCATGTTGAAATAAGGCACACAGCATCTCTCCCATCCTCCTTTTTCAACAGTGTCCTGGTTTCCATGGAAAAGAAAACCTGGGGCATACGCTGAAAGGGAATTACAGCATGGTCAAAGAGGTCCCTGAGGCAGATGAGGGGGGCAGCAGGTCTGCAGGCACCTGCCTGGCTGTAGAGACAGAGCTAGCAAGTCAGGAGTGTCCTATTCTTTCTGTACGCACAGGCAAGAAGATTTATTGCTTAGTGGAGTATTGCCTCTGGGGTTGGAATTGGATTTCTCCCCAAACTGTTACTTCATTTCACGTCCCTTTCAAGCTCCTCTTCCACGCAAAAGATTTTAGAAGGAAATGCCACTGGATTACACAACTGCTGTCTGCCTGGGCTGTAAATGTGCCAATCTGCATCAGCCTGCAGGCAGTATTGAGAACAGACTGGAAGGGACTACAGCATTCCTCTGCTACTAGTAGCATCTTAGTTGCAAATCAGAAACAATTGAAGGGAAAAGGTGCAGAACTAGAGATAGACAGGTCTGAGCTACTAAAAAAACCCATAAAAATGAATCCTTTTTTCTTCTGAGAAAAGCATGTGTGAAACACAGCACTCTTGAGGGATGCCCTGAAAGGTGTCAGCATGAAGGTACTGTAATCAATGGAAGAAAAACGAAGTTCATGAAGTAAAAATGTCCCTGTTCGTGCAACTGATCAGGCTGGGAATGAAAACTGCTGGGAACAACCCTACCACTAAACACACTGAAAACTTTTTGAAGATATATGGAAACAACACCAGTGTAGTATGAGAAAGCTGATTCATATCCCTGTTTTGCAGACACAAACAATTTGGAGTAGAAACCAAATACAGAAATGCGGGTCAAAAATGAAGCTCTACAGCTTTGCAGTTACATTTCTGTTAATAGATAAGCAGGCATATCATTATCAAGAATCACAGAATGGTTAGAGTTGGATGTGACCTTAAAACTCATCCAGTTCCAATTCCCTGCCACGGGCAGGGACACCTTCCACTAGACCAGGTTGCTCCAAGCCCCGTCCAACCTGGCCTTGAACACTGCCAGGGATGGGGCAGCCACAGCTTCTCTGGGCACCCTGTACCACGGCCTCAGCAGCCTCACAGTGAAGAATTTGTTCCTAATGTCTCATCTCAATCTCCCCTCTGTCAGTTTAAAGCCATTCCCCCTTGTCCTGTCCCTACAGGCCCTTGTCAAAAGCCCCTCTCCAGATTCCTTGTAGCCTCTTTAGGCACTGGAAGCTGCTCTAAGATCTCCTCTGAGCCTTCCCTTCTCCAGGGTGAACAAGCCCAGCTCCAGAGCAGAGGAGCTCTGTTATGGGAAACATCACCACAATCACTCTAAAATTTCCTAATATTAACTTCACAGTGTGCAAGAAGGTTTTCATCTTTTACAGAGACCTGCTATCTTGATGTTCAGTCTTTGGGTTATGCAAGGACTTTGTACCCTGGCAGACTCAGAAGAGGAGGAGGCAACGTGAACAGCCTGAAAACTGGCTGTCTGCCTTGCCTCTCATTAAATCAGTTCTGGTGTTAAGAGTTGTCTCTTGGGAACCAGACAGAGATGTCACAGTAGGATTCCTATATGAAGGGACTGCCTTGCATGTTGGCTGCACATCCTCATTTCGGGACTGGCATATATGTGTGAATAAGGCAATTCAAATTTAGAATACTCTCAGACTTCTTTTAGGCCCAAAAGGAAGACATAAGCATCTGCTAGTGATGCATAGAGCACACAGATGTTAGAAGACAAGTCAACAAAACTTTAATTTACTGTCATTTACCCTTCTTAGTATGAGAGACTTTAAAAGGTAGAGTACAGGAAAAACACTGTATGTGTTCAGTGCTTCCTTAGAGGAAGGTAATAAACCCTTCAGCTACATCCTCTGTTGAACCAAGTCAGTAAAGTGTAAGATTATTTAGTACCCACCATTTTAGAGGTGCCAGCCCTTGCTGTACGGTAGCTAATATTATTTCAAGGCATTTCTAAGTATTTTTATCAACAATACCATGATTGCAATGTTGACTGCCCAGGGGCGCCTCACTCCTCATGGTGACGTGCTTCATTTCGGTTGGCACATTTGAGGAGCTCAGTGTTGAGTATCACAATCTGAGCCTAAGGCACTTAGAGCATCTTAACTAGTAAATTAACAAAACATCCCTGTTTTCAAATGGCTGTATAAGAGGAGAAAAAGACAGACTCTTGGGTTAACACTTAAAAACTTAAGTAAAGATCATACAGAATTATTTAGAGAAACTAACTTGGACAGCTGCTGCTATGATCATCTTGTGGGATTCATTAAAGGCCTGTTTGACATTCAAGCAAGTTCTTGTTTCTGGTGGCAAGAAAGAAAGAGTGTGCACTTTAAAGAAATTACTGGATTTAGAAATGAAGATGAAAGATTCACAACTACCTTGTGAATCCTCTGCTCCCTCTGCCCTCTTATAAACTGGAAATACTATGATAAGAGGTACAGTGGCCTCTGAGGTACTGCACAGAAAGAAAGGAGAAAGTTAATAGGGGAAGCACCAAATTAGAAACCTGAAAGAGAAGGATCAAAGAACGAATATTATATCACTTGTCAGCACGGCATTAGAGAGTCAAACTTCATCCTTTTTTCATAGGGCTACTTCTTTCACAGACCTGTGTGGCTCACTAAAGACTCCAGTATTTGCACACCAACAACGTGCAAGGTCTACAAATTATTTCATGAACAATGGAAGTTCCTATGGATTTGCATCTTGCATCTCTCCCCCTCATCCTAACTGGACATAACTTTTCCCTGTAGCCCATTCTGTGAGTGGGACCGAGCAGAGTCCCACCCCTGCTGCTGAACAACCTCATAGCTGCTTCACAGGCATTGCTGCAGCCAAGGCACAGCTAATCCTTGTGCTTACTTCAATACATGAGCGAACAGGGTTTGTACCACATAAGCTGCCCTTCTTCATGCCCTGGCTCTCCCCCACAGTCATCCCATGATATGTAAGATCAGCTTCTAGCCCACTACAGCTTCAGGAGGAGCATTTCAGCCTGGAGAAAGCTCCAAAGAGAGCTTACAAGAGACTTCCAATACCTAAAGGAGGCCTACGAAAAAACTAAACAGGTACATTTGACAAGGGCCTGTAGGGACAGGACAAGGGGGAATGGCTTTAACCTGAGGGGGGGTGGGGGGGGATTTAGATTGGACGTTAGGAAGAAATTCTTCCCTGTGAGGGTGCTGAGGCCCTGGCACAGGTTGCCCAGAGAAGCTGTGGCTGCCCTATCCCTGGCAGTGTTCAAGACCAGGCTGGATGGGGCTTGGAGCAACCTGGTCTAGTGGAAGGTATCCCTGGCCATGGCAGAGGGTTGGAACTGGAGGAACTTTAAGGTCCCTTCTAGCCAAACCAGTTTGTGATTATAGCATTTTGCTCCTCAGTTACCATTCAGCAGCACTCAGACTTAGGGGGTAGACCTTACTGATGCCAGGTCAGAACTTGATGCACCTTGAGCAAATGCTTACAAATGTTACAGATGTCATTAGCCATTCAGGCTTATTCCTCCTGAGCTCTCATTTGTTCCCAAATATCTACCAGCAGTATAGAAGAGTCTTTCATTCCATATGTGGGATGTAGGAGGTAATGCTCGAATACTATGATGAAGATAATCTAAAAATACCTAAAGTCTGGAGTAAATTAGACTAAAACACTGAAAAAGACGTTTTGGGAGATGATCCTTTTACTTGGAACTTTCACCTTAGCGTGGCAAGGATTGAGATTTTTCACTCTCTTGGACTATTATAAGTCCTGCCTTTTCCCTGGACAAAAAGATGGATTGAGAACAGTATCTGTGGGTGAAAAATGCAAGACTGACGGTCATGGAACATGTTCTGCTTTTTATCAGCTTATTATGCAAGCTTTATATTTAGGTTTGTGCTGGTTGTATGCCTGGGAAAGATACATTTTATAAATAAAATAATCAGAAAAAACTCCAACATATTGCAACATATCTTCACCTGTTACACACAGGCAAACTTTCCGTAGGAACAAGTTCTCCATTCTCAGTGGATTTTAAGAAGTTGATTTTGACCTCGAAAACCAGTTTTAGCTGTAAAGAAATGCTGAAGCTAGACACATTAAAGACTGAGATGGTCAGATATTGTAGTTACCAGACTGACTGGTACAATATATAGCTATCAGAAACCAATAGGATTTTCCTCTTTCTTTTCAGATCATACCAGTTTGCATTGCCTGACATCTTGCTATAAAATTTAACTGGAGATAAAGCTCAGTCAAAAATCACTCTTATGAGAATGAATTCCAAGTGGTTTAGAAGATGGTTTCATATCCAAGTGCCTCCATTTTGTCAAGCACTCTTTTCTAGAAGAGACTGAATTTTAAGTTAATTAAACCCACCAAACAAGCTTCCAATGGGATTGATTTTCTTTCACAAGACTTGATCTGCACTTCACAATTTCTGGCACTTCCCCCTACAAAAGCAATGTGTCACATCCCCGTTGTCATGCTGCACTGAGGGACTGGATAAGCAAAGCCTTGCAGTTACAAAGGGGTGGTCAACTAATCTCTAGTTCTACCTGTATCATCCTACTTGATTTACCAGTGGCTGCTCCCTTAGATATCTGCTCAACCTATTTGAATCAGCTCATTGGAAACCTAATTCTTGGCACATTATTAGAAACAAAACAAACCAAAAACAAAAGGAAAAAGCAGAAGAGTGGAAGAAAAATGATCAGAGAAAAGGCAAAATATCTGTTCTGTACTAGTTAAACCAGCTTTCTTTTACCTTGTGTTTTGTCACTGTATACCTCTCCTAATTACTCCCACTTTTTTTCTTCCCATTTTTACAGGGGCTGTACAGATTGATCCAGAGGATCTCTATTTTGGATGCCATTATGCCATTAAGAATGTATTATCTGCTCATTCTGACAGCTGATCTATGACAAGAAATCAGCTGTTACTATTCTTCTCTCTTCCTCTCAGGTTCAGAAGGAACCATGTCACTTGAAACATCCTCATTTCAAATTTCAGAATTTTCCTTTACACCTGACATTATCACACGCATTCTTGCCCTCCAAAAGAAAAATTCCCAGGCTTATTTTTAACATCTTTCATCCAGCCTATGCTTCAATAAAGATGAAATATTGTCTCTTCAACTTTTATGCCTGGAACACATCTATACAACAGAAGAGTGCAGTAACAGAGGTGCTACACCAAGGAGGTTAAATACCCACAGATGTGTCATGCCATGGTTAAGGCATCCAACACTTCTTTTTATGTGGGGATGTTCCTAAAGGAGTATCTTGTACTTTGGGAACACTCTTATCTATGTGATCTGAATTAATCCTCTCTTATACCACATCCTGTAATTTGTCTTTCCATGCTTTCTATTTCTTCTGCTGAAAGAGTTTCCTTGAGAACCACAGTAAGCCTTGTTTCTTTACTGCTTATCAAGGCCACTCTCTCTCTGGGAAGCAAAATACCATGGCAAAATTCTCCAACTCATTCACTTTTAGATCCAAGATCCACGTGGGCATCAATTTCCAAAGATAAAACCCCCTTTAAAGCATGTTTCTTAAACCCCTGGACTGACACTGGGAAATCATATGCTGCTCAGCACAGCCTCCTGGCTTCTCTCCAGCTTTCAGCTACATCTTGCAACTGTAAGGGCTCCAGAGCAGCCACATCCATGCAGAGTCACACTCCCTCCCATCTCTAGCTCTCTGCAACAAGCCCACCTCATTGGGTCCTCATTCACTTCAGTGTGACACCCCCCCCCAGACATTCTGATACCTCAAGCTTCATCTCTGCCTATCAGGGAAGACTCCAAAGCAGTGCTGGGGTCAGGGTTCAGGTCCTTCTCTGGATAAACAAAAGAAGATTCCAAGTGTAACTTAAGAGGAATGATGTAAAGCAACTGATTGCATTTTGTCAAGGAGAATGAACTACACACAGGGTATCCAATACACAAATCACTTTAAATGATTTGCAAGGCATATTGACTCCCTGTTCTTTTAGGAGGTGCTCTGAAGGATTTTAGGGAGACACTTATAGAGGAACTGTACCTACCAGGAAACAAAGCACTGACTGATACACTAAAAGACTACAAAAGAAATACAAGCACTTCCCTACTGGAGGGAATTTTCTTCCTTTTCCTGAAATGCAGAAATTCCAATGCGCAAAAGGATTTCTAGAGCACAAGCAAAGCCAACATCAGTAGGGTAGCTTAAATCACTACTACAGAATCATGGAAGCCATCATGGAAAGAAGTACTGCCATACAAAAGAGCAGGAAAGAAAAATGTTGCAGAAAAGGGAGAGGAACACATAAAACTAAATACTAGCCATACACACTAGTTCATTGATGAATTCCAGTAATTAACACACAGCAACACCGGAAAGAACTCCTCCTCTATAGCCAATCTTGAGAATATAAGGAGAGCTGACCAACTTCCCATATCATGATCAAACCACACAATTATCCCTTGTGCCTGGGTAAGATAGAGCAAGAGCAACATAAAATATCCTGAAGGATGCCAAGATGTTCAAAGGATGCTTGCCACTTTGTCAAATGGAAAGCAGCAGAGGCAAAAGGGCAGGGGATACAAGCTAGATCTGAGATAGCTGGGAAAAAAAGGCTGGTATTAAGTTTCTCAATAATCCTTCTGATGCCATGTGCTTACAAAAATAATAACCTGAATTCCTTGGAAAAAATTCCCTTGACTTCATGCCAATTTGCATTAATGACATCAAATCTTATTTTGAAACCAAGGAGGTTATATAGGGTAAGGGCATAAACTGAATTCCCATTCAAGGAGATGCTTACAGTTCTCCAGAAGTAATAACACAAATACAGCTTTTACTCTATAAACTTGACAGTAATGCTAAACTACTCCTCTTTCCACACTATTACAACTAGTTTTGTTATTAATAGTAACAGTGACTGGTAGTGCAGTAGTGCCTCAAGATCTTAACTGAGACCTGTCCTATTGTGCTACTTACTTCACAAACACCTAAGAATATGGAACTTGCAGACTCACCCTGCCCACGAGCTCAGCTCTCAAAAGACAAAGCAATCAAGCGATAAGAGGAGACCAGAACACCCAAAAGACGTGAAGGGAATCAGGTAAAGGTCACATCTCATAGTCAGAAGGAAAATGAGGCACTGGGCTGGATGCCTGAGCACCAGCCTGTCTGAGCAGCAGCCCTTGTGCCCCAGTTGATTCCCAGTGGCACCCTGGTGATACTTTTAAAGAGACCCGAGTATGACAAGGCTGGCTTTTTCAAAGAAAAACACACAGAATTACCAGATTTCCTGCCCATGCTTTCATTTGTGATGTGGGCATTTACTGGCTTCCAACAGGTAGCACAGGTCACCTAAACAACCTTTTCACACTGATGCCTGGTAAAACATCACTCTTCCCCTCTACTCTGTTCTGGTGAGACACCTCCCCCCTCCCTGTAGTCCTGCATGCAGCTCTGGGGCCCCCAACACAAGAGGGACATGGAGCTGTTGGAGCAAGTCCAGAGGAGGCCACGGAGATGCACTGAGGGCTGGCACACCTCTGCTCTGGAGACAGGCTGAGAGAGCTGGGCTGGGTCAGTCTGGAGAAGGGAAGGCTCTGGTGAGACCTTAGAGCAGCTTCCAGTGCCTAAAGGGGCCAACAGGAAAGCTCAAGAGGGGCTTTTGACAAGGTCCTGTAGGGACAGGACAAGGTAGAATGGCTTTCACCTGACAGAGGGGAGATTGAGATGAGACAATAAGAAATAATTATCCACTGTGAGGGTGCTGAGGGGCTGGCACAGCGTGCCCAGAGAATCTGTGGCTGCCCCATCCCTGGCAGTGTTCAAGGCCAGGTTGGACAGGGCTTGGAGCAACCTGGTCTAGTGGAAGGTATCCCTGTGCACGGCAGGGGTTTGGAACTGGATGAGCTTTAAGGTCCCTTCCAATCCAAAACAGTCTGCGATTCTTTCAATTTGAGCCCATGGTACAGTTAACGAGAACAGCTTTGTCTCTATTTTTATCCATGCATCCTCAGTTCTGTCCTGTTATAGGCAATTATTTGACACAGCCAAACAACTTGCCTTCTCATCTCCAGCTGAAGGCCACAAATGCCCAGTGAGAAACACAAAAGTATGCTTGATCAGAGAAGCTACAGCCCAAACATCAGTCTCTCATCTGAAGGGATTGCAAGGCACTTTCCAAGACCAATGAGAAGCTCCACTCAGCTGTGAGAAGCTGGGAGATGGCAGCCAGGCTGACAACTGGCACATCCTCATTGCAGAAGGATGGGCAGGTGGAAATTTCAATCAAGGATATGAAAACAAATCCTTGTTGCTACCAAGAGTCATAAAATCTGAAGCGAATAAAGGGAGAACAAACAGGGTTTGTGCTCTTTTTTATCCCAAGAGAATTTCAGCTATTTCTTGCCTACAAAATACAGGGAAATAAACTTGAACACTCTGGAACAAGTTAAAATAGATGCATTTCGGAGAACCTCTATGCTACAATATTGTTAATCCTTTCCCCACCCCACTCCCACCCCCTAAAAAAGGGAGAATTATGAATCATTAAAGAAGAGTCAATTATTTTTCCTTTGGGTTTTCTTTGGCACACTGCACTCACAGTTTCTAACTCCTCAACTGCAGATACCAGAACTTTCTTCCTAGAAAGCAGTATTTTAACATGATTAAATAACTGTTGAAGTGAGAAGCTTCATAAAACCACCAACGAGACACCAATACTGGTGCTGCAAAAAACACTAAGCCATTTCATCTGACTGTGCAGCATAAGAAACAAAGGTCTCTGAACTGCTAACAAATTAAACCACAAATAGTAAGTTTTACTATTTAATATAATATACCACAAGAAAATTTATCACAACTGATTAGAGCTGGCATGAATGTGCTCTTGGCTTCCACTGCATAAAGCCCAAGTGCCCCCCCTGAGAGGGGAAATCCTTGTGCCTGTGGAAAATAACTGTGAACTTTGCCCTATGGTGAGTTTGCAAGAGGCTGACACAGGAAAAAAGAAGTGACTGGAAAGGATCTGACTGGAAACACAATAGCAGACTTAAAAGGCTTTGATAAATGAAAAGTCATTCCAAGATTAGGGTCTCATTCAAAAAAATAACAAAGACATTTTCTGGTATGTGGCTGGAAATAGATTCCATATGAAAACACTTAGCAGAGCTTATCAATATTTTTCATTCTCAGCCCTCTTTGAATAAGGTAGTGTTTCCAAGACCGAAAATGGCATTTTTAAAACTTCCCAAAATTCAGATGCAAAAGCTACACAATTAATGCTTTCATTTTTCAAACCAATGATGCAGATTTTAAGCTTTTGATGGTGCAATTCCTCCACATTTTCCTTCCATCTGACTGTATCCTGTCCTCACTTCTCATAAAAATACTACAAGCAAGGAAAAATAAAACAACTTTCCTTGCCTGAAAACTGAACCGAGTTAGACTCAGTAGATTCAAATGTTCCAGAAGCTTTGTGGAAAACAGAGAAAGCACTGAGCATTTTCAGATCATCAATGAATCTTCAAATCTCTCTTCTCAGGACATATCTAAGATTCTGACCTCTGTAAAGGACTGTTGCAGGTGGAATTTGTTCTCCTTTTATAGGAAAAAACCCCTGATGGAATGAAGCTGAATCAATTTTAAAAAGACACAACAAATAAGTGAAAACTCAAAGTTGTCTCAGGTGCCTACCATGTGTTCATGGTACGGCACATACAAACTAATAATTCATTTGTTTAACAGTAAAAACACACATGGGAAAAAGCTATTTGTCTGTTGATACATTAGATATTAAAGCTTTGCAGCACAGAATTAAATTGCTTGTAAGTACAGGTTTAACACCACCACATTTCTTAGAGTCTATTAACCTGGGAACAGAGATGGTTATAAATGGCACAAAGGCACTCTCTCATTTCAGGGTTCTCAGCCCAAAACCTACTACCTACTCTCTCTACAGCAGTCTTACTCTTAAAAAGTCACTCCAGTCCAAACGGGTAAGAGATGATGCTGTCCGAGCTTTCTAACTCCCATACTTCCCTTCCAAAATAAACACCGGTTGAAAGCTTCCAGCCTGGGCCACTCACCCCCTGGCAAGAGGAATGCAGAAGACCACGTAGGAGAGCACCACCTAGTGACTAACACCACAACAATATCACTGGTGGAAACCACATGAAGAAAAACAAATACGAAATTTCAACAGCAGTGTGCCACGTCCAGTTTATTTTTCTATTTTTTTTTCCTCTTTGTCCTTGGAGAGGTCCCATTTTAACCAAATGTTAAGTCAAGAGGCGATGTCATTCAAGTTCAAAACATCGAGTTCTGGTAAAACGTATTCTCAATGTTTTAAAACAGGTCAGTCTTCTATTAGAATTTGCACTTTAAATATGCAGTGTAGGAAACTGAGAATCCAAAACACCAAAACTCAATTCTGCAACCATGACTCAAGTGAATAATCATGAGACATCTGTGGGACTACTTCCAGGAGTAGGAAAAGCAGCATATGTCTCAAAGTGCTTAGAGCAGTATAATTCTGCCAATTTTATCATGACTCTCCTATCCTCTGGTTGAAGCTGCAGCTTCTGGAGTCAAGTGCTTCCATGTGAGTCTGAATTTCAGCCTTAAAAGAAAAACAAATTTCTAACTCTGAAGTTCAGAGGAAAAAAAAACAACATGGGGAAGCGTAAGTCACACGAACTCCCAAAACTAGAAATCATCATGAGAAATAACACAGCCTATTTATAATCTGTTTGAATGCCACTGAGAAAGCACGGGCATGGTGCTTGGAGATAATACTGAGAGCAAACTCTCTGAACCTCACTCTTGGGTCCAGCAGCTGAGGAAATCAGCCTTTCAGGAAAGGCCACCACACCCAAACTCTACCGGCTTGCTCTTCTGCTATTTCTGAACAAGCCCATGTGAGAGGCTGGAAAAACAGTTCTGCATTATTCTGGGGAGATGAGGGGACACTGACAAATCCTATTTACCTTCACAGATCAAATGTGGCAACTGCAGGTAATCAGAGTTGTATAAACTCATACAACTTGTAACTACAATGCATCTTCTTCAGCAGAGATGTAGCCTAAGCGCATATACACCTGCAAGATCACTATGTACTGTATTACTCTTCTTTGTCCTCCTATTAAAAGGATCTAAACAAGCAAATCTAATTATACACCTTGTTTCTTCCCATTTCCACAATGATCCCAAGTCTTCTGGGATAATGGAACGAGGCGACCTGAAGTAGCAAATATTTCCTCCCCATTGTTTGAAGTCCAGCAGGTCATAACTTGCTTTACTGTGTTTCTGCTGGTTTTCACCATTATGTGAATATTTTGTAGCTGTTAATGCCAGTTTGCATCCTTCAGCTGCAACTCAGCATGGCATCTAGACTACGTCTCCAAACAAAGGACTTCAGCAAGCTGATGCCCATGGCAGCTCTGCAGGTTTGCTCTTGTGGGGGAGCCACTAGGTCTTCCTCCTGGCTGCTTCTGAAAGCATCTTTCTTCACTACACTTTCCATCTGTACTCTCTTTTGTTTGCCATTAAGGTCAAGTCTGTGATTTCTGCCCACTGCCTGTTGCATTAGTGGCACCTGAAAGTGAAACTTCGGCTGGGAAACATTTGGTGAATTTTTAAATACCATTATTGATTTCACATTAGTTTTCTTTACGAACCAGGAAAAGCTTTTAGGAGAGGTTGTAACAGCCAAGAAATACTTGACAAGTTGTTTAAAATCTACTGCCTGTAAACAGTGTAATTCATTTATTTTCCTTAAGTATATTCTTTAAACATACCTTATCTTTACTGAGGAGTATTGTCCACCCTGAAGTTCATAGCAGAAAATTGATCACATATTACTGGTAGAAGAGACAGACTTCATATATAAAAGGTCTGGATATTTTGCCCAAAGCCTTTTTTTTCCCCTTTGCTTCAGTGGCACATAATAACACAATTTTGCCTCTGCACCAGAAAGCACCATTTCTGTGGCTTCTCTTCGGAGGCATCAAACCTGTAGACGGGCAGATTCTTTCATGTAGGCAAACTTTTTGCCTGTGAAGTCAGTTTATTTCACATCCCATAAGTCTCCTTTTGGATACAGACTGACTGCTCTTTCGTGAATAACTTTTTAGTCATTCTTTGGCCTCAGAAAATTACCTTTGAAATGTTTTATGCAAGAGTATTCATTATGAACAATTAATGTACTAAAAACGTCAGCACCTCAATAAGGCATTGCATAAAAGATGAGTAAATTTATGTTCACACATCAAATTTCCTGTACTTTTCATTCTTCTAAAATTCATGCCTTACACTGTAGTACAATAGCTTATATGAATTTGATGACACGAGTGGAACAATGTCAAAACTGCCATAACTGTGTGTTTTAGAAAAGGAAAGCAATCACTTAAGGCTTTTTCCCTACCACTATTTTTAGGTAAGGCATCTGGCAGCTTGATAGTAATTCAAAGTACTTACACTGCAACATCTCTTTACATATTTTTTAGTCAGAAGCCAAAAAGATATGGTTAAGAGGAAGATGCAGTCTACAGAAACATTCATGCAAAGTGAGAAAAGCCTTTTGTATCAACTGGGTGGGGGGGTGAAAGGGCTGCTTGTACCCACTTAGCCTGACAGTTTTATTGAGTTTTATGCTGTGGAATAATCTAAATACAAACATCTTAAACTCCTTCCCTTGACATGTGGATCTTTGATTGCTTCACTTCATCTAGTGAGGCTCAAGTCTTAAAAATGCTTCATGTTTCATACTACAGTGCAAAGGCTCCAGAAAGTATTTTAATGATACTGCCAGCTAATTAAACCCAGGAGCAGGGGATTCTAATCTAATTTGTAGTAACATGTAAAGTAACAGCATGGGTTACTTCAGTTGGTTTGCACTGCTGGAAGGGAGATTAGAGCGTAGGTCACTCTACATGACTTGCTGCAGTGACGGGTAGAACATACCTCACTTGCCATGTCACAGCACCACACCTAGGAGAAAACAGAAGTTCAATGGCTGGTTCCTCCTCAGCAAGCACAAAGTCCACCAATAAACAGAAGAACCTTCAAGCTCTGAGCTCTCGAAGTCATCCATCAACTTCCTTCTCTGGTTTACTGCAGTCACTCTTCCAGAGCACAACACAAGCGTTACATTTTTACTTTTTTAAGGGGAGAGGCATAAGAAGGCTTGTGCTCATGAGAAAAAGGTTTATTGATTGGGCTTGATTAATTTTTAGCTGACAGATTACTGTGAAGTTTAATACTGAATTAATAGTATTAATTTTAGACAAAAGTCATTGGAGTACAGACAGATTAGAGAAATAAAATGCCAGTTGTGTTTCTCTCATACACTACAATAAGGAAAACACTGTTGGAATAGATCTGTATTTCAACTCAATTATATTTGGCAGGTCAATTAGAATTGCTCATTAACTAATACAAATATTTCTTCTTTGAGTGTGCTATAATAATAGATCTTTTCCATTTTCATCTCACAATATGAGTGATGAACAGGATGATTCTAATTAAAACCAACACCAAGCATTCCATTCCCCAATCATCATCTTCTTATGTTCCCTCACTGACTATTGTTCCACACCCCCAAAAAATTTGACTCATAAATCAGACTGCCACCTTCTTTCCCCCATACCTCACAGGTTGAGCATGCAAACAATATTTCTACATAGTCCAACAGAGTGTCTTGCAATAGAACATAGCAGTCAAGACAGCCAGACAGGCTGCAGAAGTGCTGTGACTGGGATATGTACCCAGACATATAACCGCAGAATCACAGAACAGTTAGCGTTGGAAAGGACCTTAAGATCAGACATGTTCAGAGCTAGATCCCAGCACTGCACTGCCACAACCCAGCACTGCCAAACACTGGCTACTGCAACTAACATCATGTTGGCATGGAGTTTTACTACAGAAAACTGAATCTCCTCCTTCACTTACTACTAATAAAATGCCCAACTCCATTTTTTTTTTGCGAATATGCTAACCCATACTGAAGGTTGTTCACACAAGTAGTGATAGTAACACAGATGTAAGTCTAAAAAACCCCCAACCTGCATCAAAATGAGCCTGGTTTTGTCAGGCAACAATACAAATTGTTCACTGAATCACACACAGCAATAAGATCACCAGGAAGGAAGACAAAGCTCAGCTGTTAAGAAACAAAGATTATAAAACAAACAATAAAAGTTGAACTTATTAACTTCCAGACAGCTAGCCTACCTATCTGAAACATGCGCTTGCAACAACTGTCAATAGCTTAGAGCAGAGACATTGCTTCCCTTCATCCTATTCCTAATAGGAAAATTCTCTAAAAGATTAGGCTAGTCTTGTCTTACTCAGGTTTTCCTTCTAATCATTGGCCAACTGAGCCTTGAAAACACATGATAATCTTTGCCATTTTCCTCTTCTGCTTTGCTGTAAAGAAAGTCATAAAAACTTAAGCTGAGGAGCAAGAATATACAAGACTTTCAATGACAGTAAACAGGAGTTGGTAGTAATAGACACAGACAAGTAGAGGAAAAAAAAGACTTTTATTTCATATATTTAAACTAGTTATTGTAAGGGTGCATTACAAAACAAGTATGTATTCACCTATGCTATATCAACTTGAGAACTAGATCACACTGATGCTCACCACCAACAGTCAGTGGAGAGGATTTGACAGTGCTATTGATCTCATTTACACACAATCTTCTGAATGGATCTGTTTTTTATCTCTGCTTTTCAGCATAAAACTGATGAGATCAAGACATTAAGTTACAGGCAACTGGGAGAGGAGACCATTTCCATACACAGCAGTTACCCTTTACCAGTTAATTTGTGTGAATTCTTGGCTTTCTGTCCTTTGCATAATGAAAAGGTCATATATCTTTTGGTATTTATGTTCACAAACTGGGTGATACATGGTCAAGACTGGAGAATACACACCTATAGGGCATATACTACACACTCGGCTAATGCAAGCATTCAGTTCCCTTTGACTGCCAAATCCTCAAGTCTTCCTCAAGGAAGCCGCCTACCACTCCACCACTCCCCTTGGCAAGCATAAACACCCATCATCTCCAGACTAGCTAGTTAGTGGCAAATACATATTGAACACTTTTTACAAAGATTGTCATCCTGAAAGTGAAGCAAATCAATATTCCATATAAAACAGCCTTTACTCAAAGTCCTGGAGTCTCAAGATGGACAGGGATTAGACCAGATGGATTGAGACAGCCTATGCTTCAACCAGCAATGCCACAGTGAAAGGCATTGAGGACAGTACGACAGCTGACCTACTGAGGACAAGAGAGAGTTCAGATCTCACCAGAGAAACAAGGTCACTGTGGGGACAAAACTGTCACAACCAAGCCTTTAACTGATGCGATAATGATGGGATAGGAAAATGATCGAGAATAACCTAGGATGACAGCCAAGCAAAGATTCAAAAGTAGACACCTGCAGAGGGCTATCCTGAAAAGCTATTCTGTCAGTTGTTCTAGCAAAATATTTTCTGGCACTGATTAGCTGACCCTGCTAGCTGAAGTGTAAGAATGGCTGCATGTAAAATGGAGAACAAATAGCAGCAAAAATGTCCCCACCATGTGGATAACTGGAAAAAAACACGCAGCACTGGAGACAGTAATCCATAGATATTGATCTGTAAGACATTCCTTGCCAATTTATATGCCACTTGCCTTCACTGTGGAAGTCCAAAGCTCCGTGAAGCCAACAACCAACATCACCACCACGTGGCAGTGAAAAGAACTGCTTAAAGTCACTACACAGTTGAAGTCTCTACTTGTGCGATCCCAAGTTGGTCATCTTTCAAGTACATGCTGCCACCTACTTAGACAGCTCAATCAAGAAACCTAACGCAGTGCTTCAGCAGCAAAAACAGATGCTTCAGCATACCAGCTATTGCTGAGAACATTCCAGTAAAACATATCTACTTAAAGACAGCTTTCACCGGAAGACCCAGGGAAATGCTGAAGGCATGCTTCCACAATCACAGTAAACCAATCGGTAAACAAGCTTCCTTCACCACACCGGGGCAATCCTTCCCCACCACTTTTCTGTGCTAACAACTTGCACATGTGCCTGAAAAATAGCTGTGCTTTCAGCTGGATTAGTCTGCAGTCGGATTACCTCCATGATCAGCCTAACTGCACTGCTGCATAAATGCTAGCTGACAGAACAGGGGACAGAGTAAAGGTGGCAAGAAGATGCCTGGGAAAAGCAGGATTGCTTCTTAATAGCAGTAACAGTTTAGACCCTAACTACAAAACACTCAAGACATTCGAAAACCCTTTCTAGGGAAATCTTTCAGTCACAAGGATAGCTAGGCATTCTCCACACACTCATTAGATAAACCATGACTGAGAAATCCAACTGATACCGAGATGGAGAAAAAGGACCTAGACCCCACTCTTCTAGCTGCTCAACCTAGAAGGAGCAAGCTGGCAAGACACACACATATGACATGCCACACTTTTTCCTGCTTAAGTTCATGGAAATTAGATTTCACAACCTTTCTATATTTAAAAAATCCCTCTGTAGGAAAGGATATAGGTTTGGAGCAGGACATTTTAAAAGGCATTAGTCTACCAGACAGCAAAGCAAAAGCACTGTAGTATTCCTCATATTTTCCCTTTTTAGCATGAAGAACTCTTTCCCACCAGTCAACACAATCAGCTGTTAGTAGGGTAAAACTGTCAGATAATACAAACAGCACCCACACCCACCTGCTCTCAGGGTTTGAAGTGACGGCAATTGTACCACATGCAGCCACATGTTTATGGAGAGACACTCTCAGTTTGTCGTCTCCAGGACTGAAAGAAATACCGCTTCTCACTGCCAACCCTCCTATGTGTTGAGATATTGAATCCCATTAAGAAGCACCCTTTGGATGCTCTACAATACTGCCAAGTTTGACACATTGAAAATGAAGACTGGGATTTCTCATGCTCACTTCAGATTTAGCTGCTCATAATGAAGGTAAAGCAAAGCGTCCTTATCTGCTCCTGCCAATCTAGGCCTGTCTTGGATAAGCATCAAGGAGCACGGGAGCTTTGTAAAAATGGGAAGCTCAGAATCCCACTGAGAGATTTTGAAGGAAGAACCAAAAACTTCCCTAAAGAAGCCCTTTTTCTCTCTTTGCTAGGTCTAAATCTGGAGGCTGGCCTTCATACAACTCCAGCCTTTTGGAATTCAACAACTGATTTTTCCAGTTGGTGGTACTGGATGTACTCTTGTAAACCTCTCCCACTCGAGGCCTCAATTCATTATGTTGAAAGATTTGTTCAGGCTATATCCTCTTCAAGGTAATATAAGCACCACATACCAGCCATATCTGGGGGCAGGAAACCCCAGCTCTAAAGACAAGAATCTGTCATACAGACACACTGCTGATGCAATGTGCAAAACAAAAGTAGACTCCAAGAAACAAAAATTGAGCCCAAGACAAATCTGAAACTAGAAACTAACAGCAAGATTGGGAAAATTTCCTAAATCTGAGCCACAGATTTGAGAGGAACTACAAATGTAAGTATAGCCCAAGCTTTTTTAATCTGGGTACAGTCATGCTTGAAAAGGAGTCATGAGAAACAAACCTTTAGTGAATGGCAACCACTGAGCCAAAATATTTCATTATTATGTTGTGTCTAGACAGATCATTCAGGAGATTCATGCTATTTTGCCAGGTCACCAATAAAATGGTGTGATTTATACCTAATACACTTCAATTAATTTTAGCAATGAAGCTTTGCATCAAGAAATAGGACTTGTTTGGGCTGGAAGGAACCTTAAAGCTCATACAGTTCCAACCCCCTGCCATGGCCAGGGACACCTTCCACTAGAGTAGGTTGTTCCAAACCCCATCCAACCTGGCCTTGAACACTACCAGGGCAGCCACAGCTTCTCTGGGCAACCTGCGCCAGTACCCCATCACTCGCATAGTAAAGACTTTCTTCTTAAATGTCTAATCTAAATCTCCCCTCTGTCAGTTTAAAATAATTTCCCCTTGTCCTGCCACTACACATCTAAATTCAGTACAAGAGGACAGAGCTTTGCAAATTCATTGGAGGACAGTGGGTATCACTGGGAAAACAAGGCTGAAAATATACAGTTCCACCTTCACGTCACAGATGGCATCCACACTAGCTCCTCAACATAAATTCCTGTAATTGACCATAGGCTGGTCTGCACAGTGACATCTCTGCCCCACTGCTATCTTAAAATTGTCATTCAGGTTTCATCTCTAGTATAAGCTGCTGCTCCTGTCACTCTGAGCTCCAGCCCTCTCAACACTCCTGATTTATAGCCAGGATTGAACATATCATTTTCTCAAAATTTCATTGACACAAGGGTAGCTGCTGACCCCATTTCCCACATGCTCCCATGTACAGCACATCAAGCCACACAAGTGAGTGGGGTACTGAGCCCTGCTGCAAGCTTGCTCCTGACTCTCAGGTCCCAAGGGGTTAGACCCTGTGAGATGACCCTGCAGCAGCCACAGCTCAGTGGTAACAGCCCACAGGACCATGCTCCCCACTCCATGCTTCCCTCTTTGCTAGTCACCCAACAACATAAAACCGGGTGCTTTTCCCATCAGTTAACATCCCTCAGACGGAAAGAGCTTCATATCCCCTCTCCTTCCTCTAAAGATACTCCCAAAAAATCCAGAAGGCAGGTGATGTAAATATATCCATCTGGTTTACACCAGGACAGACAATGCTTTAAAACTCAGACACCATCCCTCCAGGGCTTTTTTTAGCAGTTAGCTTCATTTAAAAGAAAAAACTGAGAAATGAAGTACTACTTGGGATTCCAGAGTGCTTTTGTTAGAGCAGAATCAAAACTAACATGTTAGATAAACATGGTGTTAATAGTCATGTGAGCTTAGAGGAAACAACACACCTCTCCCCACCCTGAGGTCTTTCTTCTTTGTGCAGAAACCAGGTTGGTAGAGCAACAGAAAACATCCCAGCCACAGACATTCACCCAGAAGGCAACCCACTAAGGTCAGCTAGCATCAAGCTGGATTTCAAGAGACATGGATCCCATGTAAATGAAGGGGAAATTTAAGTCTTTTCCATAGGAGTGGGAATATTTAGCTGCCTTAGATGGGATGTAAAACACAACTAAGGAAGCCAGGGTCAGAGAAATCATAACAAAATGGCATTAATATTTGTGAGCTGCAGAGTAAGCAGGTTCAACCAGTTTTAGATATTGCTATTTCTGAAAGGCTCACTTCTAAGCTTGAGAAACAACCCTCCAGGTTTAAGAAATTCAAGTCAGTAGTCTACACTGCATTCAGTTTCGAATCTTCAATGCAGTATTCTTAGTCCAGGGATATTTTAACAGCTTAAAAGATGGTCAGAAATAATATGCAGAAGTCTTACGCTTCTGAAAGCGGTAATGTGACACTGGAGAAAGCCTTAGATAAGGACTCCTGTAGCCTGGGTTCTATTCCTGGCCCTGTCAATAGCCTGTAAATGCTCTTGGGCAAGTAATTTCAGCCCTTTTTGCTCACTTTCATCTGTAAGGAGAGGGAGGGATGTGGCTCCTTTGCAAAGCCACTTGAACTGATTAAAAAGCATGATAAAAACTGACTTCTTGTATTTCTTGGTCAAACCCTTGGGCTATAACTAAAGGCACTGCAGTGGGCTTTGCGTAACAAACTGCAACAATGCTCTCAAAGTGTTTCTTATTCTCTCACAAACGTTAGGAAGCAAAAGTAACTTACAGTAAAAGTTACTGCATATTTTCCACTTAACTGCAAGCCAGCAATGTGGGGTTTCTTTCTTCAGGGTTGTTTTTTTTTCTAATTTGCAGTTTCTGAACAATTTTTAAATAGAGCTTTAGGCCATCATGTACAAGTTGAAGTCTGTTCTTTCTTACCTTTTGTGAATCCCTTAGAAGCAATCCACAGATCACCATTCACTGAAATCTATTACCCTACACCTGTTTTGATCAACTGTTAAAGCAATACTCACATCCTCAGGACAAGTAAGGACCACAACTTCCATGAAGCTGTCCCATATTCAAAGCATTTCTAGCAGTATCTGAAGCAAGGCTTTTCAGGTTTCTAGTAGATATGTACATTAAAGGGACTAAAACAGTGTCGACTCCTGGAGATCACCCTGGCCAAAAGCAGCCTTGCTGACATAACAGTTTACACTGCCCCACACCCATTTGCCAACCCTACTTATTCCATGGTCCCACCATCTTTAGTCTCTCATCTATTCTCTACTGAGACTCTAGAAAAAGAATACTTAACTGTTCCATTATCTTGATCAGATCTTCAAGTCTTTAACTGCCTTTAGAGCAAGTCAGCTCCTCTCCCCTTCACCCTCACAAACAGACGGGAAGCTCTATATCAATATTTCCTTCACTACAACTCACACTACTTCTGTGAAGCAGCCTCAATAGCTACAAAGCTCTGACTATTCTATGTTAACACATAATTAATAAGTTATTGTTATTATTGCTAAGCACTCTGTGGCATCCTTTCCTCCACAAAGAAGGAAGGTGATCACTTCAAAGCAGCAGTCAACTCTCCATTTACATACAGAGAATCAAGTATCATTAGTGTTTAAATACATATACATTTGAAGTCAGTGCAGTCTAGAAGATAGTCTCAATATGATGAGCTAGCACTTGACAACTCTGTCAAAATTGCTTATGCTGTAAATGCTCCAAGCAAACTCTTTACCCATGTCTTACGCCTTCCTATTCATAATGTGAAGTTGTTCATGGGTCACCAAGAGGTGATTTGTGGCCAACATAACCAGTCTAGCAAGCGTTTACATTGCAAACAATTATGCAAAAAAATCACAGTATAGTTTAGATCCACTTCCCACTCCCTCTCTTCCCAACTTAAATAAGGAAAAAGCTGTCTTGACAAAGGCAAAATTATCTTGCCAGTATGAACTGCACTCACATTCAGTAAAGGCTTATTAGCACATCATACAGGATGGCTTAAAGCATCTCACAGCAGTCAACGCAATGAAGTCTGAATGTTAAGACTCCCAGTGTCATTTCCATCACGGAACAGAAACAGAGGCACAGGATGGCTAAGAGGAGGCTGTACCGAAACAGAGGCATAGGATGGCTAAGTATAACCTTTTAAAGACTGACTTGTGAGATGACATATTGGACCTATTGTTTCCTCACATTTTTCCCAGTTACAGTAAGTTTTGCCAGATTCTCACCATCATGTCCCTAACACAAGTTACCACCTTAAGAAGTTAATTACAGTAGGCATTTTGTTTTGTTTTTTTTTGCCAAGTGGTCATTTGGTTTCAAGCTAGTTCAAGACTCTTTAAGAAGTCTAAAGCCTGCTGATTCGAGTTCTCAATGAAACTTTATCCAACTATCAGACACTTCAGATTCTTATATGCTTTAGGTGATAATGATCTCACCATCCATCCTGGTCCTTGAACAGGTTTTCAAAGATTTAAGTATACTAAAAATTTGGAGTACCATCAATATTGAGCAATTTCAGGTAGCCTTGTGACACTAAGAACTCATTTGC
This sequence comes from Amazona ochrocephala, assembly GCA_039720435.1. NCBI lineage: Eukaryota > Metazoa > Chordata > Aves > Psittaciformes > Psittacidae > Amazona > Amazona ochrocephala. The sequence goes on along the minus strand of CM077878.1, from coordinate 117,477,916 downwards.
TAGACCCTGGTGAAGACAGCACAACTAGAACAAGTGCACAGAAATGTAGTGAAGCTACTAAAATACTGTGTTTTAAAGACTATAGGTCTTTAATGATGTGAAAATCCTTAGCCATGACACTCAGTTCAGCAGAGTTCTTGTGTATGGTTATTCTTCGCATTCAAAAGTTAAAGCAGTTTCACAATGTTGCTATCAAAAGAAAAATATTTTTCCAATATGTACTTGCATAGCTCTGTTTAGTATATCAGTCTGGTAATGGTTATAGAATCATAGAATAGTTAGGGTTGGAAAAGACCTTATGGTCATCTAGTTCCAACCCCCCTGCCATAGGCAGAGACACCTCCCACTAAACCATGTCACCCAAGGCTCTGTCCAACCTGGTTTTGAACACCACCAGGGATGGAGCATTCACAACTTCCCTGGGGAACCCATTCCAGTGCCTCACCACCCTCACAGTAAAGAGCTTCTTCCATATATCCAATCTAAACTTCCCCTGTTTAAGCTTGAACCCATTACCCCTTGTCCTCTCACTACAGTTCCTAATGAAGTCCCTCCCCAGCATCCCTGACAGAAACTGACCCCAAACAGAGTGATATTCTTTTTCCCTATGAGATTCTTTTCACAAGAGCTTACCTTTATTATTTCTTCTCCTGCTACTAGAGGTGTTAAAAGTTGCTTTTTTCAGGCACAGAAAATAATCCTCCACTGTTTCTGTAGTCATTCCTCAAGGAATGAAAATACTAAGTCTAGGAAATCCTCCTTAACAGCTACTGTAAGCATTTTCATACATTTATTTCTGGTTCAATATGAATTTAAAAGTACAATTTCACTATTATTTACTTTAGAGGAACAAACATAAGTGGTTTTAAAGTGTTGGTCCTCCCCACCCCCAATTTGTCAGCTTCCAACAAGCTCCTGCCCAATTTATTATTAATTATAACTATTTATTTACATTTCATACCAAATAACACACTTTTGGTTCCCAGGAGCAGGCACAAGCCCTAGTTCCACATATTCCAAGTAGTCACTTTAAGCAGGACTACACACAAACCCACCTTTGAAGCATTAGAAGCAGGCTCCAAAGCAACCCTGTAAAAAGACCTTCCTGACTGCTTGGGTCTTGTCATCTATTTTATTAAGTAATATCTGCAAAGGAAAAAGAGCACAGCTAACTTCAGCCAGTGGCCTGAAAGCAGAAAAATGATTAAGCACCAATATGACAAATATAATAAAGCAGGAAAAGCTTCAACCATCTTGCTTGCCCAAGACAGGCAGTACACTGCTGTATTAGCAAAAGGTAACACTGACCAAAGAACAGATTCCCGAAGTGAAAAAGCTGTTAACAACCAGTGAAGAAATAAACAGTTAGTACACATAAACCGAAGTAGGCCAGTACCCCCTGTCCAAGGCGTCCCACGGCTGACCCCCCACCCGAGGCAGGTTACCCGGCACACAGAGAGGGAGCGTCACATGCCTCCCTCACCACACGCGGCCTCGAGAGGTCTGCGAGTACTCAGGGCCCGTCACGCTCCCACCGCTGCCGGCCGGCCACCCGCGGAGGTCCCGGCGGCACCCGTGGTGCGGACTGGCCCGTGACAGGCACCCAAGCCACCCTTCACAGAGCCCGCTCCCGCCGCCTGCCGGCCCGGCCCCTCGGCCTCAGGCGGAGCCGGCGGCGCGGGGCCCTACCAGGCCCAGGCCCCGCGGCCGGCTCCCACGGCTTCGCCTCACGCCCCCAGCACACACCGCCACCACCGCCCGCCTCGCCCAACACGGCACAACCCCCCTACGCCCTCCTCCCCGCCCCTTATATCCCGCTCCGCCACCCCACCCCGCGCAGCACCTCTCGCCCGCCCCTCCCCACCCCGCGCCCTATAGAAGCGGTGCGGGGATTGGTCGCGGAACCGCCGGCAGGCTGTGTGGGAAGCGGTGATTGGCGGAGTCCAGCCACCAGCGACTGCCTCCCTGCGAGTGTGTGTCTCTGGCAGTGTCAATGGCTCCTCCTGCCACGGAGCAGCGACGGGCTTGAGACGGGCAGGACCGCGGGGCTCCTTTAAGAGAGGGATTTTCGGGGGGGCCGGGGACGGGGGCCGCGGCGCGATCGTCCCCCACATCCAGCGCTCGGAGAGAGCCAGCGGCCGGCGGCTCCTCTGCCTCTCGAGCTAGCCGGCGAGGAGGCGGCAGCGGCGGGACCCGCGCCTGGAGACTCCCCCCCCCTCCTTCCCTGCTGCCCGCTGCTGTGAGGCGTCCGCCCCGGGGCTTCCTCCTTTCCTCCCCGTCCCCGACGAGGCACCGGTTGCCGGAGGATTCCCCCCCTCCCCTCCCGCCACCCACACGAGTCGGCAAATGAACTCGGTCCGAGCCGCCAACAGGAGACCCAGGCGAGTGTCCAGGCCGCGCCCGGTGCAGCAGCAGCAGGAGAGGAACAACGCCGCCGCCGCCGCCGGGGATCGGGGTAAGCCAGGAGCCGCCGTGCCGAGTGGGGGCCTGCGTGGGGTCTGCTGGCGGAGCGGGGCCCCGCCGCTCCCGGCCGGCCACCGGCAGGAAAAGCCCAGGCTGCTTCACCCTCTGGCTCCCACTCAGGCCGCGCTTTGTTTGGCTTGGGCTCTGCCCCGACTCGGGGCCGCCGGGCCCTGCCGCCGAGCGGGAGGGAGGTGGGGGCTCGGCCCCTTCGCCGTCCGTGCTCCCACGCCCGCTGGGGAGGGAGGGAGCCGATCGCCACCGGCCCCTTCGGGTGCGGAACGGGGAGAACGACCCCCACCCCTCCCCGAACTCCCCGCCCCGTCCCCGGGGGCTGCGGGGAAGCCAGCCGGTGCCTCTCTGCGGGGAGCGGCAAGCTGGGCCCCGGGGCCGGCGGAGGGGAGAGAAGGCGCGGGGGGAGCGGCGCCCGAGGGTCTGCGGGGCTGGGGAGGGAGGTGCAGCTTGCGCCGACACCTTCCTCACCGCCGTCGGCGAAATGGTGTCCGGGGGCGGCGGCCCGGGTCTCGCCGGGCCCCGCGGCCCGCTGCGCCGCGCAATGTTTGCTGCGCAGTTCGGCGCCCGGGCTTCGGTTACAGCGCCCGGCGGGGGGGCGAGGGCTGAGGCTGATCGGCCATTTATTTACCTCAGCACCCGCCCCTCGTCTCCCCCCGCCGCGGCACCCGGCGGCCCCGCGCCGGCCTGAACAGAGAGGGGGCTGCGGCCCCCAGCGCCTCGGCGCGGCCCTCCGGGTCCGCCCGCGCCGGTGGGGCTGGGGCCTGGCGTAAAAATGTTGACAATTCGGAGCTAATGGGGGAAAAGCACCATTGTCTGAGGGGATGAGGAAGCAGCGAGGTGCGATCCCTCCCCGAATGGAGCCTGGGTTGCCAGTGCTGGGGTACCGGGGGGGTGGTATGCAGGAGGTGGCGGCCCCTCAGCCCTGGCTCCGATGGCTCTCGGGTGTGCGATGTGCGTGTGCTCCCTCTTGTACAGGGCTGGCTTTTTTCTTTCCTTTTTTTTTTTTTTGAAGGCGAGATGGGGGTGGGATTGGAGGAGACATTTTGCATGTCTTATCTGGTGGATTGGATTTTAATTTTTCATGCATTCGCTGTCACAACTCTGGCATGATAAAGGAGACTGATCCGTGGTGCAGTTTTAATATGTACAAATGTCTTTTTAAAATTAAAAAAAAAAGAAAAGAAAAAAAAAGAAAAGCCTTCATTGTCATCTGAATGTCTTTTGTTTGAGTATCTAGGATATCACATCGAGAATGAGGTATTTTAACTACGGAGGTGCATCGTGATAAACGTTTTAGTGCGTTTTACACCATCAAACATTTTAAGCTAATGAAGTAAAGAAAATTTAATCTGAGAAAGTATTTTTAATTCTCAATTCCTCCCCCCCCCGCCCTCCCTCTTCCTTCCCCCCCCCCCCCCCCGCACACATTGGTCAGAGCAAAGAATGTTACCCAGACCAGATTGCTGTGTATATAACCAGAGGATGTGATGTCTTATGCCCAATTATGGGTCTTGTGTAAACCTTCCAAAATCTTAAGTAATTATATAATTAAAATGACTTCTTTGGTATATTGAAATTTAAAAATTAAAAAAAAAAAAAAACAAAACAAAAAAAAACCCAAAAAACCAACAAAACCCCACAACAAAAATAAAACTCCTGAAGAACTTACTGCTCTCAATGGCATGCACTGAGGATTTTCATCATCAGTGTTCCATATACAAAATATAGACACTCTTTTCAACTCCCCAGTTTACTTTGTCTTTTAAACAGATGAAAATATAACTTCTAAAAGGCATCCGGAAAGGTGTGCTTATGGATTAAATACTATGATTATTCAGTTTTACATTGGATGGCTTGTCTCAAGCTGTTCATGTGTTATTAATTTGCTACAGATACAGGCAGAAACTTTTTTTTTTCCCTCTTAAAATCTGGGGCTGCAATTTATTCGTATTACTCTGGTGCTCTGTGGAACTCTACATTCACTTAATTTTATTTTTACATTGATCATTGCCATCTACCACTCGATGGTGACAAAATATTGTTACAAAATCAAGTTCCACAGTTCGCAGGAATTATGGATGTTTTTTCTTGCGTTTTGAAGGTCAGTTGCATTAGGTCTGACTTGCTGAGAAATGTATCAAACAGCATGAGGGTCTCTTGTCATTAGCATTACATCTGCATTTGGGGTGTCTCTAGTACAGTTCGTATTCCTGGCTCAGAACTTCCAAGGTCTAATCCACTACCTCTGGAATCTAATGCCGGTTTTACCTGTGACTTTGAGTGCTTTGTGCAGGGCTGTTACTGTAAAGGATGACAAATAATGCTACTAAATTATAAGCCAATATATTAGGGTTAGACTGTACCACACAAGTCAGTGGTGACTTTTTTCACCTTTATTCCCAAGCAATGTAGGTCATCTTAAAATAAGGCTGCACAAAAATGCAGTGTAAGTTACTAGGAAAAGGTTTCAATTAAACTCAGATTTAAATCTGTTAAAAAAAGGTTAGTAGATTATGTGAGTGCAGCTGTGATTAAATGAAGAAAAAATATTTTTTATTATGAATTTCTTCATATTACAGCACTTGTAAGTACAGATGTAATTGAATGGAATTGATAATGTAGGACATAGTTAATCTTTGGAACTTCTTGCTTCATATCATGGAAGTAGATTGCTTAGTAAAAGGTGTACTAGGTCTTGAGGTTTATTTATTATTTAATGCTGTGTAAATACAGTGTTTTGCAACTGTGTAACAGCTGTTATGTTTTCACCACTGGGTAAAAATTGAGTTATGACTCCTGTTATTAATAAATAGATCACTAGGAAAAAAAATGGTTTTATAAAAGTCATGAAAGGGCTTAAGTGTTCCTTATAAGGGTTTTAAGCATACAAAGCTGTGGTTTATACTGTCAAGCAATTCTCATTTTAATGTATTTTACATATGTAGTATGAGAAGATCTCATGAATGTATAATCATGGTATCTATATTATACATTGATAAACAGTGATTGTGTCCCTGTGATTGCAGATAACAAATTTTCTCTCCCAAACTCACTGTGTTGTACAGGCAAGATGAGATGTCATCGGGATATACTTCCCAAGATGTTTTGCCTTATGTTCTGCTGTTCACACCTCCCTCCATCTAAATTAGCTGCTCTCACTACGCTATGCCATTTCTGTTTTACCTTCTCCCTCCTGATCTCTCCCCAGTCACCAGTGGGGTTGACAGTGGTTTGTTCTGTGGTTTTGGAATTTTGCATGAAGGTTACAGAATAGATGGGTCCTTTCATTTTCTTCGGGACAATGGTCTACCCAAAAGAAATCTGGACTGCATGATGTCTGTGTTTAAACATTCGTGTGTTTGCTTATAGTGCTATTTTATTTTTCCCCTAGAGCATACAGGTTTGGCTACAGCTTTAGGAAGAAGACAAGGTTAGGCAGTTATTTAAATAAATAAAAAAATAAGAATCTTGTCCAGAGTGCAGCTAAAACTGTCAGCCTCAGAGCTGTCATACGCAATTTTATTTTTTCTTGTTCCTGTTCTCAAAATAAGAACTACATAAGTGCCTGTGTCCTGCTTTTTAACATCAGAACATTACTGGATAGGCTACTAATGAGGTTCTGCACTTTACATCCAGCATTAAGTGTTTTTAGGATGGGATCCTGTGTAGTGTTAAGTACCAAATGTATAGCACCATGGCAGCTGCGTTTGTCACAATTCCGTGCGTTCCTTTTACGTGGTGTCCATGTGACAAGGCAGGGGACTGGCTCCTGAGCTGCCTGTGCCAAACGCTAACTGCTTGCCTTTTTTTTTTTTCTTTTCCCCCAGGTTGATTTTTGGACAAGTGCCGGTTACAGTGGGAGGGATAACACTGAATACCTGTGGGTGTGGTGGGACTGGCAGCTCCAGTTTAGATTGGGTTAACCTAGGTCAATACTTTTGGAGTTGGAGCATATTTAATACATACAGCCTGTAAACCTACCTTGCAAGTCTGTTTTTCCCCCCTAGTCTGCTTTCCAAAGAAAACAAGATTTACACTGTCATTCTGCAGCTTCTGAACTTGCTAGCTCATTTCAACCCCATTTGACAAAGGGGTGTGAAGTTTTTAAGTTTTGTGGAAATTATTGGCAGAGCATGGGAAGAAGACAATGAGAGAAAGACATTTCTAACTTACAGTCTCTATCCATGCCAAGAAGCAGAGACCAGCTGGCCTGTCAGCACACAAGGTAATTGAATTAGTAATTTGTCTGTAGAGGGCTCCAAGTACTGAGAGAAAGAGTAGGTTAGGCTGTGTAAGACAAAAACATGTAGAAACTAAGCTCAAGTAGATTCCTTGCTCACAAGGCTTGAATTTTGTAATGTGGAGATAAATATCTCAGGAAAGTTAAAGAGTCTTTATTTGGCCCTATTTCAAGTGCATGTGTGTAAGCATGTGCATGATTATTTTTATTTATTTTTATTGTATGCAACAAAATGCTTATATTGGCATGTGCTGGGCTGTAACAGTAACTGAATTAAACAACTCTTATTCTGAAGCGAATGCCCAGACTTGCATCAAAATAACTAAATTGGTTTCAGTTTTTATAGGATCATCCCTTATGGCAAGAAGTCAAGAAGTCAGGCATCAGTTGCTCCAGGTGGAAAGAAATCTAATTCAGGCTTCTCTGTGTTACTTAATAGAGAGTCCTGGGTTGAGAAGAGATATTACATACAGATATGTAATCCCTGCTTCTGCAGTGAAAAGTTTCCAAAGTCTACCTTGCAAATGAAAGTTCAGAATCTATAAACTTGGTACTTCAAGAACAACTTCTGTTGCCCAGAGTTGGATTCCACCTCATGAGTACAAAGGAGTGTTCGGGTACTTCTACTGTCCTTCATGTAGGATAAGTGCCTAAATTTACGCTAAAGCTTTCTCTCTGATTTGGAGAGATCAAAATCAAGTGTATTTTTTCTTGCTATACACAATAATGTTCATTGCCCATAGTTTTAGTATATTTTGGTAATTCGTAAGACTGTTAGTTTCCCAGAAGTACCTAATATTTTTTATTTTTTAATTCAGTTAATGCGTTAAAAAAATGCTTTGAGCCTGGTGGTTTAAGGAGAGAGGTAATGAAGCCTCATACATCTGTCTGATGGATCTGTTTGATATTTATATATATATATACACACATGTATATGGAAGGTTACCTTCTGCCCCTCTCCTGCTCTGGTGCTTCCTGGGAAAATCACAGTTAGGCTGAGGTAGACTGAGACAGCCCAATGTGTGTCAGGCTTTTACTGCAGGTGTGCAGGGCATTAAGCATAATAAACATAATGTGCAGTGGATATGGAAGATTTAATGTCTACGCATAGGATTGGAGCTCTGTGAATGCTTTGTCAGCCCATCAGCTGACTGGGAATGTCAGGCTTGTGCAGCTTGCTTTACAATGACAGTTTCCTCACCAACATGGTAAAGCTGGTGTAGCTAGCAAGTACTGAATTGGCAGTGCCTGTGCAGAGCGACTGCTGTGTGTATGTGTGTGTGTCCAGCACGATGATTCTGCACATACACGCAGTGAGGTCATCACAGGGGCTGCCACTGCAGCAATCACAACTCATTTGGCCAACCCTCCAGTCTGGGTCCCTTCTGGAAAGGGAATGAGTATGCAGGTGTATTGAAATGTGGGTCACCTGTGGCAGCACTTAAACTTCCTCTTGTGGCTGTGAGGCATTTGGTCTGTTAGGAAGAGGAGGTAGTGTGGTTCTCTAAGATATGTAGATGTGCTGATTAAATGGATTTAGCCTTATGTATTACAACAGATGGTGTTAGAGAAGTAAATCAGACCTGTGCAGTGTGTGGACAATAACAGCAAAGACAAGAAGAAAACATGACTGAACTAACAGGAATTGAGAAGATGAAAGGTTTGTTCAGTTGACTTTGTCGTTTCCTAATCCGCTAGTGTTTTCTGGTTGTTAAGTGCTTCTGTTTGTTTCTTGCTGATGTGGTGTTTCTCTGTTTAGCACTTGAATAGGAGGGGAGACATACTTGGTGATTTTTTTTTTTTTATTATTGTTCGTGGTATTAAGCTATAGTATCTGTATATAGCCTGGGATGTTTGAGTCTTTCGGTTCTTGATTAAATGAGCGGGGGGGAAGAAAGCAAAGTAAAACATGCAGTTAAATTACAAAACATCTATGAAAATCCTGCTTTTATGATATATTGTTACTTTTAAAAAAGACTTAAATTCTTGTGAGGAGAGTGAAATCTAGATGTAGGTTCTAAAGTGAAGATGATATGCTAGAGGTATCTTCCACTATTTTAAGTTGTACTTCTTATTGGAAAGTTTAGTGGACTTCTTTTGAAGTGACTGAAATCTCTGAGTCTGGAAAAAAGAAAATTTGCATAGTGGTTACTGTGGTTCTTCTCAATAACTAAGATTTGCTGGTTATACTGCTACTTGCTTCTAAAATGTTGTTCATCCATATGTAGAAGCTGGGAGGACACAGACAGGTGACAAATGACCCCTCACAGACCATGTGGTCCTTCTGGGAGGCTTTTGGAGACTATTTTTTATGCTGTTCTCTGAGATACTTCCTTCAGTTGTATTTTGACAAGATAACAAGTAATTTTAGAGCCTGGCTGCTAGAGGCAGGGGTCATCCCATTATTTCTGCCTCTAGCCCCACGTTCTTATCCCCTGCCTTGTAGCTCCCTGAAGCAGATCACCAGGGAAACTGAGCTTCCAAAGTAATCTGAATCTGCTTGTTTAGTGCTTTCAACTAGCTAACTGCAGAGTTTGGTGAGTGTGTAAGAGAGGTGGTCATCAGGTACACAGCGGGGAGTGGGAGGAAGTGGAACTGCTCCTCGTCCTTGCAGGTAACCCCTTAGATCAGCTTAGCTGTTGCGTGAGGCTGAAGCCTTGCACGGTGACTGGCAATGCTCCTATCCATGTGAGAGGAGATGTCAAAATGTTGCCGTGGCTCTGTTCCACAAGATGTGCTATGATACGTACAATGAATCCTACTGTTTGTTGTAACAGAAACCTGCAGTTTCTGCTTGGTTGCCAGGTTTGCTGGGTCTCTCCTGATGTCTTAAATGTGAGAGCTCAGGCACTGGTTTGTTCTAGAAGCTGGAACTGCTGCCTAGAAGTGTCACTGGGGCTCCTAGGTTTGTTTCTGTTAAGCAGTTGTATTTTCTTGAGTCTGCATAGTTTGTTCTGCAGAAGGCTATGGATATATCATTGCAGTGCATACCAGATGTTACTAGTGTTCCAGCGTCAAAATAATAATAGTGTTTATCATCTTGTGCAACTGGCTTTGTATTCCAAAAACCTGATTCAGCTCTACCAGGTAAGTGCTAGTCTAGTGTCATTAGAAATTGTGTGAAGTTTTTCCTCAGTTTTTGTCCTGCTTGACCTGGTTGAGCATAGGTAGGCGTTTGGATGAGGGCTGGCTGTTTGATGATGGGTTTTGTAATTATTAGTGAAAACTGATTTTAAAAGAGTTAAACATTTTATCAGATACTACTGTTGGGCAGGGAAGATACTGGGGGTGAGCAGTAAAAGTAGATGTGGGTTGTTCTAGCTGTAAGCCACTGAAAGTATAGACCTCCTTATGTTCCAAAGAACTCTTTAGTTTTTAGCTCCCAAACACAGCATAAAGAAACAAGTATTCCTGGGAATGAGGTTTGGAAGCAAAAGCTTGGGTTTTGCCCTACTGTGAATTGCCATTACAAGGAAAAACCAACATATCCATACTTGGAATTATTACACTTGTTTTAAATAACCACTGTCCAGACCAGAAGAGCTGATTTTGCAGTCTCATGGTCATGCTTTATGCATGCCTTTATACCAGAGGACTGGTTAGCATTAATAGGTCATGTTACAGTAGCTATTTCCTTTTGTTAATCCCAGTTTGTAGTATTTGGAAGCAGCCTGTTTACCTTAAGGGCTTTGATTTGTGCGTTCCCTTCTGTTGCTTCGTTTTCAGTTTACACATCTAGAAGGAAAGGTTGGAGGGTTTAGTCTCTTGATTTCTGAATAGGAATGAGTTTCAGCTGTACAGCTAGTCTAAATTTCAAGCTATCTTTGTATTTGGACAGATTATTGTAGGATGACAGGTTACCATATGTCAGCTGATCTGTGGTATCTGATTCACAGTAATTGTTCATGTGTATGCTCTTAGCCTGTGGCAAATGGAAGGTAATTTGAGTTAGCTTGACCCTCTTTCATTACACTCTTTCAAGGCACTCCCTTCTCCACATGGATTGTTAGACCTGCTGGAGTGCCTTGGCTAAAACAATAATGCAGTTTCTGTCCCCAAGCTAGTTTGGGTGTATCTCTACAACAGCAAGATGAGGGCTTCACCACAGTTTCCTGTATTGTTGCTTGTTTGAGTCTATACCTTGCTGAAGGAGGGATTACTACAAAGATGCTACCCTGAAAATCAGTCAGATGTTGCAATTGCCAGGTGTGTTTTTCTTCAGCAGAACTTAATGAAAGCTTTCTTAGTGCATTTTGAAACACCACAAGTAAGTAATTTATTTCACAGTATTTATATATAAGTGGGTTTTACTTTGAGTTCTTTCAGAAGGTGCTTGGTAGTTGAAATCATTCTAACACTGCTGTAATGCTTCTGGATGTTCTGATTCAAAGCACACTGAAATCCCGACCAGCTGGAAGATTCCCGTTGACCACAAATGGCACTTGAATTTGATCTGAAAAGATGTGGAAGGTAAAACAATTGATTTCCTTTTTAGTGCTTAGTTCTTATTTGCAATTCGATTTTTGTGACAGTAAATACATAGCTATCCAGTCTGGTTCATGAATAGTTATTAAAAATCTGAAATACTACTTGAATGCATATGGAAAAATACTTTTCAGTAGTTGAATATTGCTGCCTTGTTTTGTGTCCTGCTGAATTTCTGAGGTTTACAAAGAGAAACTCAGAACTACCTCTTGAATCTACCTTGCTTCCCCTTCTCCCACAGCTGAATCTGGTTAATTACTGCACTACTGATCCTATGTGTATATGACAAATAAATAAAGCTTTTTCCCCATTTTTCATTTGTATTTGGCCAGTGAATGTTTAGGAGGTACTGGGGGCAATTTACAGTTCCCAAGCCTCTTGTACTTGGGGAAAGTGAGTGGAAAAGTGTGACTTTTCTTTCTTGAAATTCAGATTCCTTCAGACATAGGCTTGGTGCTGACTTGCTGTAGTCCTTTGAGAAATAAATGGTTGTGAGTTTGTCAGCATACCTTTTGTGGAAACTTAATGCTGTAGAAGCATAGGAAAGCTTATGATTTTAATAATTATTCTAAGAGCTGAGGGCAACTCCTGTTGGAGTGAGTCCAGAGGAGGGCATGAAGATGCTCAGAGGGCTGGAGCACCTCTCCTGTGAAGAGAGGCTGAGAGAGTTGGGTTTGTTCAGCCTGGAGAAGATCTCTGGGGAGATCTTAGAGCAGCTTCCACTACCTAAAGGGGGGCTACAAGAAATATGGAGGAGGACTTTTTACAACAGCATGTAGTGAGAGATCAAGGGGTAATGGATTTAAACTGAAATAGCATAGGTTTAGATTAGATACTAGGAGGTTCTTTACTTTGGGTGTGGTGAGACACTGGCACAGGCTGTGCAGAGATGCTGTGGCTGCCCCATCTCTGGCGGTGTTCAAGGCCAGGTTGGACAGGGCCTTGATGAATCTTGGCTAGTGGAAGTTGCCTCTGCCCATGGCAGGGGGGTTGGAACTTGATGATCTTTATGGTCCCTTGCAACCCAAACCAATCTATGATTCTATGAAAATGGCTGCTTTGTGGCCAAGTAAGCATTTCCTGACTATTAGGAAAGCAAGAAACCAGAAAGATGACCCAAATGCTGTTGGGTCATCAATTTAAATTGTGTGTAGTAGCTCTTCAGATTAATGGTTGCTATTTCCTTAAGTTATTGCTGTCTTGAAGGAGGAAGGATAACAACTTTGTTTAGATGATTGTTATGTTAGTCTTTAGCAAGATGTGGCACTTCACCTTTCTCTGAAGATGGCAAGATCAGTGACCATCTCTTTTGATGGAAAAGTTCTGTCCTTTCACCTTCTTCAGCAGTCATTGAACATCAATTACCCAAAATAAAACAGAGTTTACTCTGGAATTTCACTCCATTTTGACCTGTATTGACAGCAGCTGCCCAAGTCAAGAGCATGGATAGGGGACAGTTGAGCTCCATCCATTGTGACCTCGGAAGCTGCAAGACTGAAGGTCTAAGGGTGATTGCAGTATATAAAAACGAGTAGCGCATTGTCCAGCGCAGGAGAACTGTTTTATTCACATCTATTTGGTGCTTCCTCTCTGGCTCTGTTTTTAACTTTGCAAAGCTATATAGCTGTTGAGTATCTAAGGGATGTGATGCAGATGGTCATTGAGGGAACCTCCCTCAACACAAGTTGTGCAGGCCTTTGGCTAGCTAAGCATCAGTGGGAAGGCAGGAGGGAAGTGCTTTGGGCTACTCTTGCTGTCTGGATGATTAGAAGAAGAATGGGTATGATTGTGATAATGGGTAATACCTGAATGATTTCAGGTACCCCTTGATAATGAGTTTAGACCCTTTTATATCTTGTGAAATTTAGGAGCAGCTGCTTCTTCATCAGTAGCTTGTGATCAACAATCTGCTGATACGCTTGACAGCATCAGTGTGGATGCTTGCCCTTGTCAAATTTTACCTTAATTTAAAAGATTTAAGTAACTGTAAAAGGCACACCTGAGCAGGTTCAGTGAGTGTTTAACGCAGCTCTGCTCTCAAATAAAGTCCATGTTGATGTGATGTTGGATTTCCTGTTTTCTCTAAGTAACGTTTGGGCATCCGAGCTTGTTAATGTTACAATAATGTTTAATATATGTATTAAATATCAGAAAGGCGAATGTATTTTGATCTCAGTTAAAGACAAAATAGCATTAATGTGTAATCTTAAAGGAAAATATTGGTCAGGCTAATGTTGAAATAAACACATTATCTTTTAAGGACTTCTTGCTTTAGTATAGATGTTAACTATAGCTTCCAAAATATATAGGCTGAAAATAGAAAGTGAATATAAAGGAAATGTTAACTTAAGTTAATCTTTAACTTAACTGCCCCATCCATGGCAGTGTTCAAGGCCAGGCTGGACAAGACTTGGAGCAATTCAGTCTAGTGGAAGGTGTCCCTGCCTGTTGCAGGGGATTGGAACTAGATGAGCTTTTAGGTGTTTTCCAACCCAGACTATTCCATGACTCGAGTTGTAAAAATGTGGGGGGAAAGAAAAACAGAAAATGAATTTTAAACAAAAATTTATTTGAAAATGTTGATATGTGGTAGTCTAGTTTAAGATCCATTTCGACATTCACCTGATTTTTTCAGCCTATGTCTTTCTGGGCAATTTATCCAAGAAATTGAAGATTTGAGCATGCACTCTATGTGTTGCTCTTATGCTGATAAAATACAGTGGAAGTTGAAAACAGGTAGGGTATTGGAAGAAAAAAGATTATTTTTAACTTCTCTGTTTGAAAGGCCCACCAAGCAATACCTGCCATTCACTGGTGCTGCAAGAGTGGATTCATTGCTATGCTCCTGAGTAAATCCTAGCAGACTGACTGCATAGTTTGATTTATTTCAGTCACCTTAATAGCCAAGATCTCAAAGAGCACGAGGAGCTGCTGACGTAATATTTTTTTGTGTGTAAGGTTTAGAAAAGTTAAACAGTTGTGTGAAATCAACAACAGTAGCTCAAACACTGAACAGGCTGAAATCCTGGTGTGTTTGGCACAGTGATTTCAGACTGAGTATAGTTTGGGTGCCGTCTTCCTTAGCAGCAAGGTTGGACTCCAGCATTCCTCTGGACGACCACTGTTGGCAAACAGATAGTCTGTTAAAGTAGTACTGTAATGGCTGGAGAAGGCAGAAATATTCAACTGGTTTTGTCACTTGGGTGGTAGAAATAATTACCGCTTTCAACCTGAGCAAGTTTGAAATAGTAAGAAAAACTGCAGAAATGTTGTGGTTTAGTGTCTTTGTGTTGCTTTTGATGTAGATGTAGTCACTAAAATGTGTATATCCTGTATGTTAAAAATCCACTATGATTTTTTCCAGTATTTGTGTGTAGGATCCTGTTGCCAGAAAGGCTGTATTTTTCAGTAATAGAAATGTTGTGTGTGCGTTATGGTGGTTGGGGGAACTGCTTGAGCCTGGTGAAGTTTTCTTCTGTAAGATTTCTGGGATATTTTTTGTCCTCCCCCAAATTCTTCGTTACTGCAGAAGTGACTGAATATATTACTGAAAAGGACTTTTAATACCTCTAGTTTGTGAAATTGAAATGTGGTTTAAGGAAGGGGCAAAAAGGGGTGGGTCAGAATAGCAAGATTTGAGAATTTGGTATCCACAAATCCTGCTTGTGTTGGATTTGTAGATCAGTTTAAAAAAATAAACAAAAAATAAAATGGAACAAAAGAAACCCAGCACCTTTTTTATTAATACAGGTAAGTGATACCTTTCCTCCCAAGGCATGCCTCTTCCCTATCAGGTATTTTTCATGTATGTGGAGACAAAATTCTTCTCTATCCGTTTCTCTAAACCTAGCTAGCAGTCTCTCCACCTAGATAAAATCTATGTTAATGAGGGTCTCTGTAAAAGGCTTGATCTTGGGGGTTTAAATTAAATAAGAAATTACTTTTGTAGTGATTTTTATTATAAAAATGTGTGCATATTTAACTTTTTTTTGAGGGGGGAGTAATTTAGTGATTCTTTGTTTACTCTTTCAGTATTTCTGGTAAGGGTACTGCAGTGGGTGGAGTGAGGCAAAGGAGCAGTTTTTACTCCAGAAGGTTCCCGAGTTGGGCTTATTCACCCTGGAGAAGAGAAGGCTCAGAGGAGACCTTAGAGCAGCTTCCAGTGCCTAAATGGAATGCCAAGAAATGTGAAGAGGGACTTTTGACAGGGGCATATAGGGACAGGACAAGGGGGAATGGGTTTAAACTGACAGAAGGGAGATTTAGATTAGATGTTAGGAAGAAATTCTTCCCTGTGAGGGTGGCACAGGTTGCCTGGAGAAGCTGTGGCTGTCCCATCCCTGGCAGTGTTCAAGGCTGGGTTGGACGGGGCTTGGAGCAACGTGGTCTAGTGGAAGGTGTCCCTGCCCGTGGAAGGCGTCCCTGCCCGTGGCAGGGGTTTGGAACTGGATGAGTTTTAATGTTCCTTCTGACACAAACCAGTCTGTGATTCTATGACTCGCTGACATTGCAAAAATCCTTATTTTTATATAGGTTAGGAGTTAACTTTGGAAAGAGCTGTTCAAGCATCCAGTGATGTAAAAAGATACCCATCAGTGCGCTCAACTTTAACCCTTCCCTTCTGCCTTAAGGTCTTACAGTAAGTGTGGGGAAATGTCTCTTACCCCACCATTGCTTACAGTGATTCTGCTGATGTACTGGTAAAGGATCCCGTTTGTTTTATCAGTTTGAATATTTGCCTTACACCACTTTTTTGTCTTGTAGGCTGTCAGTGATGTCTGTAGCTGTCCTCCTTGCACACCTGCGGAGTAGTGGAGTACTGTTGTTCTGACACCAGCAGTGGGAAATGAAAGTGTAAAGAAATGATGTGACTTGCCCAAAGTTGCCAGGGCACAGGTTCACGCTTGGTTCAATCAGTGTAATTGCAGATGGCCACCAGAAGGGATTTTCTCACTGGTGCTTTGCTTCTTCCTTCCTGTGTTGGAAGTATCGTGCTCTTAAATTGGCTTAATTTTATCATGGAACCACATCTGTTGCAAAGCACAGAACTGATCATGTTGCTCTTGGGTTTCTGTGGTTGGTAGGCTAGTTTTAAGCTATGCAGTATCTCTTTCTGGACTTATTTTAGTACTCAGCTAGTCCCAAGATAAAAACTGCTTGGTTGAATGAGTAGTTGTTCTGTTATCATTTGTCCTGTGCTCAAAGCTGATCCCTGTTCAAGGTGAGGATCACTGAAAACCTCAAAACACAGTTACAGTGGTGTTTTAATCTTTCAGGGCAGCATATTAAGGAAAATGGGGATTGCATTTGGCTGACTTAATTATGCTGGGCTGAAAACTGGAGCTGCTCTTGAATTGCCACGTGAGCTGTGCAGCCATCTGTCATTGGGGCAACAACTTGTGTTGTAAGGGGCAGCTGGCAGGGTTGAGGCTGGCTTCAGCTGGCAGACTTAGGGGTTTTTAATTTGCCACTGCGTGTCAGTCAGAGCGCTTATTTGTGGGTAGGGAAGAGAGTAAGGGTTGTCTTAATTGTTTGTGCAATTAACTTAAAAAATCCCAAGAGGAGCAGTGGGCATTTCTGTGAGAATAAATTACATTTCTTGATCTTGTGTTCTGTGTCCTTATAGTCTGTTTCTTGTGGTTTTGAGATACAGCACTAATGTTACAGCTGTGAAGCCATAGGTGTGCATGTGGGTGCACTGAACCATACATGTGGCACAAGAAAATTACACATTCTTACTAAGATGCAGTGTTATATTGTGAAAGCACAAATAGTGAAGGAAGTAGGTTAAGAGACGATCTACAGGGAGGGTCGTGGAAGATTCAAATGTTGAGATTTTTCACTAGTCCTTTAGAAACTTTATCTTACAGGCTCGTAAGTAAGGATGTGGGAGCTCTTAATTCTTCAATTGATCATATGGACACGCTGCTGTGAGCAGAGAGGAGAAAAAACACAAATAACACCATTTTATCTGGGGAGGACTTACGAAAGGTAATTGTTGAGAAAAAGTAGTTGGAGAAAACTCTGCATTTGGCAGTCAAACAATGTATGTCTTTTAATTTGAAATTCTTTGATTTTCTTTTTTTACTGGGAGAGGGGGTACTTTTGCCTCTCTTGCCTGGCATTCTTGGTTGGTTTTATTCAATACCAGGCATGAATTGATAGGTTACTAGTTTGGGGATGTCTAGGACGTCCCAGGATAGCATTTTACATTGGCTTGTGCATAAGTGTGACTGCTGGTACTTGTTCATCCCATACAGCCAGCTGATATGGTGGAGGTGGAGAGTAGGAAGCAGTGCTGCTTTAATAATGGGTTCTTAGTCCTCCGTCTGGTGCAGGTGATACTCTGCTTTAACTTAACCAGTTGCTGACTGCTCTAAAAGGACCTTTGTAAAGATGATGATAGCTGGTGTATGTGTGCTCTGTCCACTTCTCCCCATGCTTCTAGCACATCCAGTAGACCAGAGATCATTAAAGGGCATAGGTGTGACTTTGTGCTGTTAAAAGACACTGGTTTGGGCTCAGAGTCCATCTCAGTATTGATTGTGCCTTTCCAGTGTTAAAAATAATTGGCAGGGGCTCCCGGCTGTTAAGGTTGGGGTCTTATGAACATGCAGTAGGACATGTCTGAAGCATCTCCTTATTTTACTCTATGTAGCACAGGAATTACATTTTTCTGTAGAACTGTCCTACATGAATCATGTCATTTGCCAGGTGAAAGCAAATTTTTGATGGGAGACATATTCTTTGTTTGTTTTCAGATGGGATGGAAGCATTTGTCCTTACTTGCTTCAGTTTTTCAGGAAATCATATTTAGTTCTCTGTACTCTTAATTCTGAAAAATAGAGTTGATTTAAAAAAAAATACAGTTATGTGGAATAAAATGTTATAATTGTGAGTACCAGAAAGGGCATTGGCAAGCTCTTGTACTCATTTATAGTGGCAAAATGAAGTTCAGTGGCACTTCCAAAATTACTTCCAGTGTAATGTTTTCTGATAAAGTATTTGTCTGATGCTGTCGGTATTTTGAATGTTCAAGTCCATGATTTAGCTGCTGTGGTTTTGATCTTTGCTATGGCACCATGCTTCGTAATGGATATGTTAGAGACAGCTTTGTGGTGGCAGCCATGGTGTCTTGTCTGAGGCAGTCCCATTGCAGGGCTGTGGAGTCCTGGTATTATTTTTTTTTTTTTGTTAACTTGTGTTTGGATGCACATTGGTCTTCTGTCTCCATTTGTGGTGATGTGTGGGGAGAATGGGATAGTGGTACAACCTTTTCCTTCCCTTCTTTTTATCTCAAGTGTCTTTACAGTGAGCAACACTAGTTCACAGTAAGGCTTTGTTCGATAGAAGGTGAAAATACTTTCCGAGTTGCTCTTTACTCAAGATGTCTGCAGCTCTGTGTTTCTCCAGGGGGCACCAAACCAGATCTTTTTTGGTACTTATCATTGGCAGCTTGGTTGTTCTATTAGTTCTAGTTTTCCCTTTTTAGGTTTTTCTTCCATTCCCAGCAGTGTTGTAGCTGAAGGCTTGCAGATCTTCAGCCACAGTTCATAACTTTTATTAAAAGAAAGCTTCTCTCCTTTCCCATTTGTTCTCTAAAGAGCACAAAAGGTATTTTTAAAAGGCTTTTTTTTCTTTAGCCTAACAATCTAAGCTGAAGTAGTCAAACTGGATTTTGTTTTTTGAAATCCATGCGACTTCTTGTACTTTTTGAGGGCACTAGCTCTGAAGTACGGAACGTGATTAACAGATTTCTCAACCTGTTACATTATCTTGCAGCTCTTCACTTTGTCTGCAGGAATGCTGACATTTTGTGACTAACAGGTGGCACCACGTATAGTGTAAATGGTTCTCACCCTTGGAGTATAGGAGAGTTTGCTGCAATAAAGAATGGTTTTAGTCTTTTGCCTAACTGCTGCTCTTAAAGTCTTGTTAGCATAATGCTGGTTTGTGTATGCTTAATTATATGTATTCAGTGCTTTACTGCCTGGCAGTAAATCTGGGCTGAGCTCTAAATATGACTTTTACTCTCCCAGTCTAGGTTGTTATAAATGTTTAATGTTTAATTTTTTTCAGTCAGGTAACTGCGTTTGACTAATACACTTGATCCAGAAAGTATCTCATGTTATTGCTGTCTGCTTTACTTAGTTAGCAGATGGGGGCCTTGATACATCTGAATTGCTTCTCTGTATGTTTAATTAAAAGTAATAGGTGTATATTGCTTAAAGGAGCTGTCAGCCTCTTGCCTGTGCATGAGGCCTAGAGTAGCTTGTGGAGTGTTTCTCTACATGGTGCCTATGTATGTGCTGCTTTGTTGTTGAGTAGTATGAACTGCTGCATTGCCCACATCGCAATTAAGGTGTTAGTATGACATATAGCTGTTACCTAGCACTGGTAGAACTCTGTCTCTGGGTGTGGGAAGGTTGGTATTGGGAAGAATGTAGGAATAACAGTTCCTTCAGCTGAAACTACAGATGTTACTGGAAAATGGGAGTTTATAAGTTTGAGTAATTAATTTCCTTCCACCTCCACTCAGGAGAATTGGAATGTGTATTGAACAAAGAAAAGTGATAACTTTTTTCCTTCCTTCTAGAACTTTATTTTTAATTGTGGTAAGTGTGGAGGTCCAATTTTTTTTTTTTTTTTTTATTATCATTATTAGAACCTAAACTCTCTGTAGTTACTGTTGGGTTTTCTTTGTTGTGGTTGGTTGGTTTGAGGTTTTTTGTGTGTTTTGGTGGTAGTGTTTGGATTTTTTCTTCCCATTTCCAACTTATTGTGTCTGGTATTAATCTTGCACAAGAATTTAGGCATCACTTCCTCCTCAGTAGGAGAAGAAATGGCACAGCATGTGTATTGATGATGGATTCCCTTGACTCTGTTGGGTTGCTTACTTGCTTGGTTACTCCTGTTTCATATTCCCTTCTGCTATTGTATTTGGTTTTGTTGTTTTTATTATTTTAGCTGTCTTTTTATGTACTTTATGTGCACACTCAGATAGCAAAAGTAGGTGGATACTTGGAAACTCAAAATCAAATGCTCCGTGCAAGTGAGGCAGGTGCAAAAAAGACTCAAGGCATCTATTCCCAGCTGTGTCTACAGAGACTAGTCAGTGACTGTAATGAGGGACAGGTTCATAAACTTCACAATTAACGATGGAGGAGAATCAAGTGCAAGTAAGTGTCCTGACTCAAGACAGGGGTCTTGTCCTGCAGCCTTTTTCAGTCCTTAACTGAACAACCAGATATAGGAATCTCAACCTCACCTGGAGAAGTCTTGTTTTGTGGTCAAAAAGTGGAGGTAACTCGGGGATTGGGTGTATCCTAGTGAGAGATAGAAATGCAAACAGAATTTGATGAAGAGGAAAAAGCAGAGATGATCTTAGTAGAAGATTTTATTGTTGTTATTGATGAGTGGGTGTAGGCTACATGGATCAAGCTTCCTCAAGAAGGAACTGGAAGGGCGAGAGTCTTCCAGAAGGGTGGATGGTGTTCTGAAGTGTGTTTATTTCTTTGCTTAAGTGATTAGAAAGGCAAGTCCTGTTTGAATAGGTACCATATACTGGAGAATTGTGCTGTGAAGGCTTTATCCTCTTATTTGTGCTTTATGCCTTAAACTTTATGAAATATTTGGGAACCAGCCATGGCTGCTGTGGATTAACTTCAGAATGGTGAGACATGATGCATGCTGAAAGTTAATATTTTAAAGAATTATTATTAAAATCTGTATTCTGTGTAAAATGGTAACGTGAATACTTCAAGTAATATGCTGTCAATTTAGTATAAAATGTTTATTCAATCTATAGAATAGGGACAGTTTTTTTTTTTTTTTAATTAGTCATAGTTTGAGAGTAAATATTTCAAGAATTAATCTGACAGTTGTTTAGAATGCATCTTCAGACAATTTTTATGGCTGTGTTGAGCCTGACTGTAACAAAGCGGGCTCCTACTCCCTGTGCTGAATCAAAGTACAGGGGAAACATGGCAAAGCTCGGTGCGCTTGTAGAATGTCCTTGGTACATGTTAGAACACTTCGAATGTTCCAGTTCTGTTACTGGAAAACCAAACAATGACCTAAGGATGCTGTTCTGGATGGAATATAATTAATGGTTGGAATATAATTAATTGTGTATTTTAGTTCAGTGGAGGAAAGCATCTACTTCTTTAGTAGGCTGTGTTCATGACCCATGTGGCATGTGCTAAGTGCACACAGTATATTTTACTTGCTAAATCTGGAGCATTCAAAACATCTTTTTAAAGAACAACTCATGAAAGATTCTTTTCTTTTGAGTTTTCAGTTATATTGAATCTGCTTGTGGCTATGCTTGTGCTTCAGAGACAACATAACAGACTAAATGAATGTAGTTGTGTCATAGGGCTTTTTATGCTTTTAAGTATATGTACTATACATTCTGCATGCATGAGATTATTGTGATCTGTTCTACTGAGGTTGCACTCCAGACTCTTGCTATCCTGTGATAGGCATTGGTCTGCTGAGAAAGTGGATGTGGCTTATGGAGTTGGCTGTGTAAAAGATAGTACCATGGGTCTGTAGATGCTTTGCATGCGAGGTTTTCCTCTAGGAAGACTGAAGAGAGGCTCTCTTCAAAAGGTGGAAATGCCAGATGGTCAATAAAACCCTTTTGTCTCTAGAAGCAATGGTTAGTACAGGGTTAGGGCTGAATTGTTGGCACTAACTAGTGTGCCTTCAAGCAGTGCAGATCTCTGGAATCAAATTATGCAGGAAAGGTGAAAGCACAGGAGCAGAATGGGTGCGTTCTGACTCTTCTTGGTATTTAAGATTCTTTCTCTTCTATTATCTAGTATCTGCATCCTACATGCATAACTCTTACTTTGTAACAGAGGCCTTGAATGTTCCCCCACCCAAGACAGAATCTTCTAGAAGTCCTTTGAGAATCTGAGATAAAAAAGTGGAATATTTTTTCTGTTGATTCCCCCCCCCGAAATGTTTCTGGAAATGATTTTTTTATGCTTTGAAAACATGAGAGGTGACTGTTAATGGAGGTAAGTGTCTGGTGATACCCTAGCTTTGTTTACTTGTTAATTTCTGGTTATAACTGGACGCTCCGAACTGCCATAATATTTTCCCAGATGTCCTGGGTTCAGCAGTAGCAGTCATTTTTCTTCTTAGTAGCTGGTGCAGTGCTGTGTTTCTGACTTTCAGCCTGGGAATAGTGCTGATAACACTGATGTTTTTAGTTGTTGCTCAGTAATGTTCACTCTGACCAAGGACTTTATGAGCCTCATGCTCTGCCAGGGAGGAGGGGAAGCCGTGAGGAAGCAGAGACAGGACACCTGACCCAAACTGACCAAAGAGGTATTCCATACCACAGCACATCATGCCCACTATATAAACTGGGGGCAGTTACCTGGAAGGGTTAGGTCAGTGCTCGGGTCAGGCTGGGTATCGGTGGGCGGGTGGTGAGCGGTTGTATTCTCTTGCCTTGTTATTTCCCTTGTCATTATTATTATTGGTGGCAGCAGCAGTGGTTTGTGTTATACCTTAGTTACTGGTCTGTTCTTATCTCAACCCGTGGGAGTTACATTCTTCTGATTCTCCTCCCCATCCCTCCAGGAGTGGGGGGGGGGAGGAAGAAAAAGAGGGGAGTGAGCGAGTGTCTGCATGGTTCTGAGTTACCAGCTGGGCTTAAACCATGACACCAGAATGTCACTGTAGATAGCGCAGTATACCTGTCTGCTCCTAGTGTGTCTATCAACTGGAAATAAAGATTCGTTCCATCATAGTTCAGGCTCTGGCCTGTTTCTCATCATTTTGCCTGTATTGGAAATCCAGACAGCACTGATGTGAAATAAGTCACTGGCTGTTAAGTATTCCACTTCAAAGATAGCAGTCTGATTTGATGTCAGGCTTCACAGTTTTTTCAGTCATGGTTTGACTGATGCACCTAAATTTCTTTGTGTTCCTTACTTGTTAGTCACCAATGGTGGCATATGCTCTGACATCTGGGGGGGAAAGAAATGCTGTCAGCCAGCTACTGTACGATGCCAGGGTTCTTCAAGGTATAATCTGTATTTCAAAGTAGCCTGCCTTCCAGCTTTGCTGGCTGGAAACCTTAGGCTTCACAGGGTTGGAATAATGCCCACTTATCCAGCCCGTGCTTGGGAGCATAGGGAAGCCATGGGCTGTGTGTTTTCTTCGCAAGTTGAATTGCTTTCCAGAGACTTTTGGGGGATGGTGTGTTTCTGAAATGCATGTTTGTGTGGCATCAAGATGCTTTTGTTATCTTTGAGATGGAGGGAAGAGGTGGCCATTCTATCAGAATGTCAATGCACAATAGCGAGTGTGACTGTACAGTTTGCAAGTTCAGTAAAGCAAAACATGGGATAAGTGTGGTTAATGAAATTAAGGGCTTTTGCTACTGAATCGATTTCCTAAGCATTAGCAGAAGCTAAAGCAATTCTGACCAAACATTGGAAGGTGTAGTTCACGAAATACACCCTTACTGTTATTAGCAGTTTTCAGTGGTATTTAAATTCAAAGGAGTTCATAGAAAATACTTAAGTTCTATCCCTGTTGTATAATGGTGATGTCTGAAAGAAGCAGCAATTGAAGGAATATAACCAGCAATGTCTTTTAAACCCTCCCCACCTCCTTTTGGAAGACATTACTCACTTGTGTGCTTGTGAGACAGGTCGAGTATGTTGGGATGGGAGCAGGCACTTCTGGCTTGGCTCCATCAGTTTCAAGCAAGTCTTTGAGAGCAGAGTTCTAAAACTGTGTGGCCGTCATCCCAAATGATCAACTAGGAGAAGAGATGGCCACAAGCAAGCTAGCGGGGACAGAGAGCTGTGACTGTTTTTCACATAACCCCAAAATACTGCGCATCCAATATGCAATGTAAGCCTGTGTGAAAACTAACTCGGTATGATTGTTTTTTGTTTTCCTGTTCCAGTCTTGCTTACAGCCATGTCCATGAGCTCTTCAGGGTAAGTCTGGGTTCCCCCACCACTTTAAGTGTTTGAAGTAACTAGCGTGGCTGTGTCCCCAGTGCCACTGCTAATCAACAGCAGTGAAACAACTGAGTAGTTTACAAGTGTGTTAGATTGGAAAGTTCAGAACAGGTGAAACTGTGATAGGATGAGTTGCTGAAGGAAACTGAACCCAAGATGATGATGCTCATAGAAAATAGGGCCAGGAAAATAAATTCAATTTGCTGGTGTTACACAACCATCTCGGTGCAGCGGGTAGATTCGTTAGTTTGAGATTTGTTAGTTTGAGATCATGCTTTGTAAGGAGGAGTGACTGCATGTGGCTGCACTTTGAGCAAATTGGCTGTAATTCAGAGTGAAGGTGTAGGAGGGCGAATATATTATTACTCTGTTTTTCTAGCTGGTGTGTTCTGACTGGTGTGATCTTGTCTAGTAGGTGACTTTTTCTGTGTCTTATGGCACACTTCAGTTTACGGTTGCCGAGACCCCTGAAACCATGAATTGGCACAGTAGAACCTCTTTATTTAATGTTTTCAAAAACTACGAGCCTAAAACAATAACATGGAAAAAGAATTAATTATCTCTTTGTATGAGGAGGATGTTCACAGAATTATACAAGATGGTGTACAGTAGTAGTGTAAGTATTTCCTTGATGAAAGATGGGGGTGGAGATATTACTTCGAAGCCCACCCTTAAGTACGTAGGAATTCTAAGTCAAGTACATCATCCATCCTGGCACAAACAGAAATAACTGGAAGAGCTCAAGATTGTGATAGGAAGAGAGCAAAGGGACTGTAGTGGTAGAGCTTGGTGTGCGCAGACCAGGGGTATGTGCCTGATGAGACTGTAAGACCCTCCTCAGGTCACTGTGTATGAGAAGGTTGTACTTCTGAACAGGGATGGGGGCTATCATGGCTCTGTGCCCCCCCTAGCACTTGATTGTGAAATCTTAATTCTTTTAAAGAAGATCTGTTTGATGTCTTGGACATCTTGCTTTTTCTCACCTCTAGTGCTAACGGATAAATCTCTTCCTATACATCTGTAATAAAAGCTTTTATTTTTGTTATAACCAAGTTTGAGCAGTATAAATTTGATCACAGGGCTGGGCAGCAGTTTCTTTGTTTCTGTGTGCCTGTCTTCATTCATCACCTTTGAGATTGCCCTCTTCTGTGGTTTTGTTTTTGTTTTTTTTTTTTCCTGTAGCTACAATTAAAGAAATAGAAAGTGATGTTTTGATCAGTTACTCATCAGCATTCAATTTTGTAAAAAGGTTGCTACTACTCTGAAGTAGCTTTTTGTCACAAATAACTCATCAGTTGCTAGCCCTGTAGCTGTTATTAAATAAGCACAGTGTGTTTGTAAAGGCTTGGTGATGTTTCACTTGCCTGGTCAAGTGTGTAGAAGTACCTTAGAATGTTTTACAGCCTAACTTCTGGTCAGAATGTTTGGTGTATTTTTCCCCTCAAACCTCTGGACTAGGAAGATGATGAAATGAAACTGAGTCTAACACTTGGGAAGGAATGAGCTAATGCATATGAGTTTTTACAACTGCAGAACACTTTAACAAGTTATATTTTAGTACTTTTATTAAAATCTTTAAATTGCTGTGCTGAGGATGTTTTGATTTAACCCAAAATATTCTTATTCCTTCATAGTAGGTTTCTTGCTGATGAAATTTATTTTGATACAGATTCTTTGATTGCTTAACACAGCTTGCCAGTGTAGAAAATACCCATGTTTATGTAGTAGTGTAAGCTGTATAGTGACTGTGGTTGGTCTTCCAAAACATCTTGAAATTAGGATGGGGGTTTTGGATGTGTAGAGTACTCAGGAGAGTGAAAATGGGCTGAGGTTTTCAAGATGCTAAGGTAGTACAAATTTGTATTTTATAACAAAGCATTCCTTGTGTCAAAGCAGTTGGACTGGAGCTACAATATGCTAGCAATACATGTAATAGGAAATCTGAATGATAAATACTTAGTCTTCATATGTGCAGCAGAAGTGGGAGAGCTGTTACCTGCCTGATGAGAATGCTGAGTCAAACAATGAAGGAATTGTTCTCTGATGGCACCTTCTCCCTTTGCTGACTGTGTGGGGAGTCTGGGCTCCTTACTTGGGTCACCCTTCCAAAATGGATGGAACAGCCATTTGAGGTGATCTTTTGCTTATTATCTTGTTTTAGCTCTAATAAGCCATAATTAGCAAAGCCATGGCTGCCTTAAACTCTTGGACGCTCTGTAAACTCTCCAGACAACCTCTGGCAGTGCTCAGCCATCCTTGGAGCAAAAAACCAAGTCTCCTTATGTTCACTTGGAATTTTTTTTTTTTTTTTCTGATGTTCTTCCAGTATTTTAGTGTTTTCTCACCTTATTTGTATGGAGCTGTAAGCTAAGGGAAATTTTGCAATGCTTTGGGCCAAGAAAAAGTCTTTATTTTGCATGATACTTGAGCAGTTTGTCCTCCTGAAGAGATGATTATCTATAAGATTAGTTGTCATACGGAGCTTATCTGCAGGTTTGTTAGCCATCTCTTGCTAGTAATGTGATGTTCCTTCTTAATGTTAATACTCTACATCCTTAAAAGGTTGCAGGAATAAAACCAAATGACCTAAAAACCACAATGAATTAATGCTGTAAGTGGCAGCCCTCTTCAGCTGAGGTATTGCGACTGACCTAGTCTGTTGACGTACTAAGTAAAATTAGTTTGGCCAAATGAGAGGTTTTTCTTTCCTGGTGGATCAGTGTGTGTGGAAGTGTTCCAGGGCTGTACACCCATGACTCTTCTCTTGTGTGACTCTTATTTATACATATACCAAAATTGTCTGCAGAAGAGCACCTTGTGCCTTGACAGCTATGCATATGCATTTCTATTCTGTATGTGCATGTTTAACTTTTCATCAATACTAAGAAGTACTAAAAGGGACAGGATAGACCTCTGTAGGCTTGTTTGGAACAGGGGGGTAGAGAGGGAGTCAGCACCAGTTATGGGATGGAGAGGAACCTCCCCATGAGGCAGCTGCCATGGGAAATCTTTTAGTATTCTCTACCCAGTCTTTTTCCACCTTTTTCTCCCAGAGAAGCTGTGGCTGCCCCATCCCTGGCAGTGTTCAAGGCCCAGGTTCAGTGGGGCTTGGAGCAACCTGATCTATTGGAAGGTGTCCCTGCCCGTGACGGGGTTGGAACTAAATGAGCTTTTAAGGTCCCTTCCAACCCAAAACAGTTTGTGATTCTATCAAACGCAGGCAAAATAATCAGAAAAGGACTTTGATGATTCAGGTTTTTTCTGTATGCTTTTTGTCTACTGACTCTTCAGTGTCTTGTTCTTTAAATACCCTGCTTTGTGTATATGCCTGAGGGAAAATACCTGAGGCAGTTAGGTAGTCATTGAACTATTCATACATGAAAGGACAAGTTGCCTATTAAAATGGTCAGTTTTCTAGATAATCTTTGGTTTTTTGGCCTGGTGATAAGGAATGCTACTTCTTCCTCATAAAGCCTCTTTAGATCCTTGTGGCCTTCTGGTCATTTTCTGTGGCCGTTTCAGTCTGTATCTTAATGACTCACAACATGGGATTACTGTGTATAGTGGAGGGCTTGTGGAGTCTGGAAGGGGCTGAGTTATTGGACTCTTTCTCCAACAATACCATTTCCTTATTGCTTTTGTTGCATCTGTTCAAGCAGTTTTTACAGTTAATACAAATTATTTTAAAATAGAAATTTACCATCCTGAAGCATGACAAATTATAGGGAATTTGTAGGAATGTGGTGGCTCAGGATTTCAAAAAGGATATGGAATAAATGACAAAGAACCATTCTATCTGATCTTAAAATGGATGAATACCCAGAACTATGGAAACTAAACAAAATGGGAGTTTAGGTGCATGAGAAGGAGGACTTGTCTAAGAAAAGGAAAAGTTAGGGATTCTGCTGTAAGTACAGGGAAAGACTGGACATAAAAGGCAGTGGAGAGAGGGAAAAATAGCCCTGTTGAAAACTTTCAGCACTTTCCTCTGGACATCTTACAGTATGAAAAATTATTAGTTCCTCTCTATTTTGTGACTTTAAGCTTGCTCTCAGGTAACCAAGCTTACACTGCCTGCTTGAACTTTATTGTCTCAGTGTTCTTAAGAAGAAACTTGAAGTGCAGGTAGCAAGCAGCTCCTTTATTTGAGGTGGGGAAAAGAATCAAAACCACTTTTTCTTTTTTCTCGAGATGGTGTTTCCAGATTGTTCAGTAAAACAGAGCTTTAGCCACATCTATGCTATGAGAAAAATAGTTGAGATGCTGAGAAAAAGCTGGATTTAATTTATTTATTTTTAATGAAATTGTGAGTGGTTGAAGACATCAAGGTACGTGGCATCATCTGCAGAGTTTTAAACTTGAAAGCATGGGCTGCAAACATGGCTCAGTTTGAAAGCTCTTAAATTAAGCTGCCATTACATTTTACTTCAGAATCTCAGTGAAAAAATGTAGCTGCAATTAACATAATTAGTTGCCAGAAGATATAATTGACAGCCAAATACACTGATATTTGCCCTCCACCTCCACACACACCTTAGCAGTTGCAGCTGCTGGTGTTTCAGTCTGAGTTTTGTTAACAACAGAGTTCCTGTGTCAAAATCAGTTGCTATGCCTTAAAAATGTATTTTTTATGAAGTTCAAATGCCCTTAAATGTTTATGTAAACTCGCCTAAGAGCTCCTCACACTGAGATGACAGTGTTAATAGACTATACTAATGGAAATTTAATAGCTACTTGAAAAAAGCTTTTAGAAGTTCATTGATGCAGCATCTTATGCATGATACTGCTTTTATAGGTAAAAATACATGATCAGGCTGCATCTGATAGCATGTTTCTATTGGAGTTGAAAATGGGGAACTTAAAACTAGGTGAGTACTGTACAGTGCTTGAGGAAAGTTCTGTTTAGAAGGAGAGAAAGAAACAACAAAAGTAAAAACCTGGATTAATATAGCAAAACAGTCATTTGGTTTTCTAATAAAAATCAGAATGTAAGTTATCTCCTCACTCTCCAGATGTCCAAGAGTAGTAGCTGCTGGATTGGATGCTTAGGAGATCCTTACTCTATAGGGCATGGAAGAGCAAAGTATCCTCCCTGTGCTGCAATTACCTTGAACATGTAACACAAAACATTGTTTCCATCTTTCTTGATGCTTGTTTTGTCACACATGTTGGTGATCTTAGTCTTTCAATACCTACATGGGCCTACAAGAAATCTGCAGAGGGGCTTTTGACGAAGTCCTGTAGAGAGAGGACAAGGGGGAATGGCTTTAACCTGACAGAGGGGAGATTTGGAATTCTTCCCTGTGAGGGTGCTGAGGCACTGGCACAGGTTGCCCAGAGAAGCTGTGGCTGCCCCATCCTTGGCAGTGTTCAAAGCCAGGTTGGACGGGGCTTGGAGCAACCTGGTCTAGTGAAAGGTGTCCCTGTCCGTGGCAGGGGGTTGGAACTGAATGAGCTTTAAGGTCCTTTCCGACCCAAACCATTCTATGGTTAAAATTAGACAGTTGTGTTCTTCCAGTTTGTATTTATATAATGTATTAATATTTTAAAACTTGGTAGAAACCCAATTTAGTCTTTTTTCTGGAGCAGAAGGTTTGGATATGGGCAGTTGTCCTCCATCTAGGGCTTACTTTCCTTTTGTTCTCAAAGCAGCTTGGGTTTAGGTAGTCTGTTGGCCCTTAGTGCTATGGTATTTTGTGTTGATACCAGCTTTTTATTTTTACCATAGCTCCTAACCAATTTAGATTTCAGTCAGAAGTGACCTGCTCTACTAGTGTTTGAGTCTGATGTCAGGTTTCTTAACCCATCTCTAATAACATATGTGCTGGCAAAGTAATGAGTAACAAAGCATTTTTTCTCCTGCACCCTGACGATGCTTGCTTATAGTTCCACATACTATATTCTCACAGTCATTTCCCTGAAGCTAAACAGAGCCATGCTTTCCTGCTCTTGTCAGGCACTTTGGAGTTGGTAATTCAAGTAACAGAGTATTAGGAACAGTCATTTAGAAAGCTTTTCAGAGTAAGTAATGATCGGATAAGTGTGACTTGGTGCGTGCCAACCTTGCCACAGTTAGTCTTGTTAAATTCCGCTTTGTTACAAAGTACGTTAGATCCAACATATTTTGGACTGATCAAGGACAATAAACGCGTGCTTTCTTTTTTGATGTGCACATGTCTTGGCATAATTATCATTGAATAGACTTGCTAAAAGGCAGTGTAAATATGTACTGCAATAGGTTGATTTTTTTTTTAGTGAATAGAAGAACGGTATTTTGGAGGGATCTAATGAGTTAGATTTTTTTCTTCTCAGTCTGTAGTGTATTGAAGTTTTCAGTTTACTGTTGCTAGTCACATTGTTGATATGGTGGCAGTTGGCATGGTGTCATTTCATGGTTAGGGGTGGGTATTGTTTGGTTTTGGGGTTTTTCTGTGTTGTGTTTTTGTTTTGTTAGCTGTAATATTTGAAAAAATATTTAAGTGCTGTTTGTAGTACTTGGGCAGGAGGGGAAAGTGGCATATGTATTTAATGTCATTGTAATAGCAAGATAGGAGAAATAGCCGAAAGGGGTAGCAGAATTCATATTTTGCCTTTTGCAGTTCAGTTATCTTTTTCTAGTGACATGCTCTTGGATATCCAAAATTGTGAGTATTAGCTCCAGGTGTGTTTTCTTCCCAGCTGTCTGTCAAAGCCAAGCTTTTTGCCTCTGGACTGTTTGGTCTGCTGCTTCCTAGACTAATGGCTGGTGTAAAGTGCCACTGCAGCTGAACATAACTTGGAAACTTTGCTTGGACAGTATGTATTTCATAGAATCCCAGACCAGTTTGGGTTGGAAGGGATCTTAAAGCTCATCCAGTTCCAACCCCCTGCCACAGGCAGGTACACCTTCCACTAGGACAGGTTGCTCCAAGTCCCATCCAGCCTGGCCTTGAACACTGCCAGGGATGGGGCAACCACAGCTTCTCTGGGCAGCCGGTGCCAGTGCCTCAGCACCCTCACAGGGAAGAATTTCTTCCTAATGCCTCATCTCAATCTCCCCTCTGTCAGTTTAAAGCCATTCCCCCTTGTCCTGTCCCTACAGGCCCTTGTCAAGAGCCCTCTCCAGATTTCTTGTCAGCCCCTTTAGGCACCGGAAGCTGCTCTAAGGTTTTCTTGGAGCCTTCTCTTCTCCAGGCTGAACCAGCCCAGCTCTCTCAGCCTGGCTGCAGAGTAGAGGTGCTCCAGCCCTTGGAGCATCTCCGTGGCCTCCTCTGGACTCGCTTCAACAGCTCCACATCTCTCTTGGGGCCCCAGAGCTGGGTGCAGGACTGCGGGGTGTGAGGGGGAGGGATGTATCTCACCAGTACAGAGTATAGGGGGAGAATTTCCTCCCTTGATTTGCCCATCTATTCCAGTTTTCTCCAAAAAAACTATGCTTTGTAGTCTGTTGGCTTGTGTTGTTTCTGAAGGCTATGACAAAGTGTTATCTAGGATCTGTGAAAAAAAATGAAGAATCAAAGGTTTTCTTGGTGATCCTCTGTTTTCCTAGTTACATTAAATCATATAAAGTTCTGAAGTTGATGGTTCCTGGTTCTTGATTACTATTATTTTTCTGCCTCTGATGTAACATAATAGTAGGATACAGAAAGAGATGAATGACATCCAAAGCCAGGAAGCTCTAAAATACTGTTAATGTGCTTTTTCCTCCTCTTGCTTCTTTTTGGAGGAAATAATACTGACTGTAGCCCCTCAACCACCACCACAGAAAGAACTCTGTGGCCTTTCATCTTGTTGCCTTTTCTTCCACTTCGGGTTTTTGTCACTTTGAGATAGATCTGTGACTGCCTTTCCTTCTTAAGATTGGCATTTCTAACTCTCAGTTCGGGTGAATCTTAGGAAATTCCTAGTTTAGTATATCAAAACTGCTCCTTGACATAACTAGGTTCCAGTTGGTCCAATGTGTTGATAGATGTCAGTTGTTTCTGATGTAGAGTCCATAGAAGGCAGATGGCCTTGCATGGCAAGTATCTCCAAATCTGCTACTACTCTTAGTAGCAAGAGATATATTATACTTTTTTCTTTTCTGCCTGTGTTACAACAGTGCTCTGCAGATGTGGCTTATGGCAGAGAAATCTGTGGGAAGCTTTCATTTCCTGAAAAATTGGTGAAATGATTGTGCCCTGAGATTGTTTTATGGGAGTTAGGCTTGAATGGCTGCAATAGTGTTTAGTCATAATGAGACTTGTAGCTATGTGGGTTGTTTTATTACATACACTTTGTCCTTTCAGAGGGAGCCATGTTTCTCTTAGCCTCCCATGCATCACAGACAATCTCTGCAAATGGTTACGGACTGTAGAAAATCTGAAATGCAAATTGTAGATGCATTAAAATAAATCTCTGCATTCTCACTGAATTTACTCATTTCTGTACTGTGGGTTCCCCCTACCCCCTTCTTTTTCTCTTCCCCCCCCCCCCCCCAGTTACCAGAAACTTAGCCAGAGAGAAAATAAGCATCATGCTCATTCTTTAGTTCCAGCAGTGCTAAAGGCAGTTACTCATGTAGGATGAGATTAGGCTGAAATAATTGCCACCGGAAGTTAATAAAACCAGGAATTTAGAAACTTCTAATTCATTCTTTTTGGAGTTCACTAGTATCAAGAATACCCAGAATACTCTAATTAAAGAATGTAAGCTTTCTGCTTCATAGCTCAGCTACTCTCTGCTTATTAGAAATAATCTGTCCTCACAAGTATATCCTATTTATTTTACATATGCTAGCTATGACATTTTTCTCAGGAAAAAATGTTATCTAGCCTGAGCCAGGCTGTCAGACAAGATGGAAATACCAGTTTGCCTTAATGGCTATTCCATAAAACTAATTTACTTAATTGTCCCAGCTGACCCCAGCCAGCTTCTGCCATCTTGCCAGTACATAAGGTTTGGAGGCTGTTTTTCATCCTGTCGGTGTCCGGCCTTTTTACGAACAGCTTAGTTGATGAGAAACATCTTTCCGGTCAATTGTGATGCAGAATAAAATGGGAATATTTGAACCTCTTACAGTGAGTTTCTGTTGTTGTCAGTGGCTACGTTCTTCTAATGAGATGGAAGTTCATAGACTCACAGAATGGTTTAGGTTGGAAGGGACCTTAAAGCTCATTCAGTTCCAGCCCTCTTCCATGGGCAGGGACACTTTCCACTAGACCAGGTTGCTCCAAGCCCTGTCCAATCTGGCCTTGAACACTGGCAGGGATGGGGAGCCACAGCTTCTCTGGGCACCTTGTGCCAGGGCCTCAGCACCCTCGCAGGGAAGAAATTTTTCTTCTAATCTAAATCTACCCTCTGTCAACTCAAAGTTGCTGCGTTTCAGCCGAAGAGGGGGATGACCTTTGAGACTGATAACCCAGCTGCTCTAACAAATAAAGTAATATGACCAGGTAGAAATTTTAATTAAATTGGTCCTAGTTAGGAACTTGAGTTAGTAGTCAGAATAGATGGAATAAGTATTCCATCTATTGTGTGGAATAAGTCAGCTTGTAGTAATAAAGTCTATTTTCTTTAGTATCACTCTAATGTAATAGGAAATTTTATGAGGAAAGGCTCTTAGATACTCTCTATTCCTGAACCTTTAAAATCTACTTGGTCAGCTTTTTGATTGTAGCATCAAGGAATCATGCAGCGAGGCTACAGCTTTGAGAGTATTGCTTTATTAATGAGGAATGCACCCAAAAAGGAATCCTTGTGCCTTCTCAGTGAAAGCTTGGCAAAGCCGGAGTCAAGCTGCCTATTAAGCAGGAAAGGAAATTCTCTTAATCAAATACTTGCAAAGCAGCCACCTGGATATTTGTGTATTAGTTTGCTTAATGTTACAGATGATGCTGTAATACAGTATCATCAGTTTGGGAAAACAGGATAATTAAAAAAAAAACAAAGGAATAAAACTATATCCTCATTTTAGTGCATTGGAACCAGTGTTTGAAACACACTAGTGCTGCTTGTTAGGGCTGCTTATTTGAAGAAAAAGATATTTTTTCTTCCTTCTCTGAGTTACCTAACAAGTAGCTCAAGCATGCAGTACTTGCACAGTTCTTCCGTGCGTTTAATAAAAATGTGCATGTTAATGTATTTATTTTTAGGAATGCAGTCTTTGACATGGTGTTCAGTACCTCTTTTGGGAAAGAAGCTAGATTTTTTCATCAAATCCTAGTTATCACTTTCTGCTCCTGGCTTCTGAAAAGGAAAATAGAAGCTGTGTGTAACTAATGTTCGCACATGGTTTTTGTGCTAGATAGTTTTAGACTATGAGCTCCCTAGTGAAGGAGGTTGAGATGAGAGTTGCTGTTTGTGATGGTTGATAATTTTTAAAGAAATATAGCTGGGAACAAGGTTTGGGCTTGCAGCCAGTTTATCTTTCGCAGTTGTCTCCTTTCACTCCCTGTCTGCTTTGTGCCAGCTCTAAGAACTGAATCTTTTGCCTTGTGTATATGAGCTGTATTTTAGCATGCAGTATTTTGAGGGTTCTGTCTGACCTGACAGACCTTTGAGGCAGCATATTCTCTCCCATCTGATTTGGGTGACCTATGTGAGGATGCTATAATGAGATTCACAATGTGCTGAGGGGGAGAAAAGATCAGATTCTTAGGTAAAAGTTGATTTCCATTGAATCTGAAGAATAACAAAAATAATCTGAACCTTAAGAAACTCTCTATGTAGATGAAAGGAGTAATTAATGTGCTCCTTATAGAAAATACATCTAAACATGTTAAACTA
The DNA here is from genome assembly GCA_039720435.1 of Amazona ochrocephala. Classification (NCBI taxonomy): domain Eukaryota; kingdom Metazoa; phylum Chordata; class Aves; order Psittaciformes; family Psittacidae; genus Amazona; species Amazona ochrocephala. The sequence goes on along the minus strand of CM077878.1, from coordinate 117,442,975 downwards.
ACATGAGCTTTTGAGCAAATACAGATAGAGTTGAGCATCAGATCTATTCTTGTTCTTTTTAGGCCATTGTAACTGCATGACCTATTTCCAAAGAATAATAAGCTGTCTCATTTGGGTATCTCTCCTTAAAAGCTGAAAATGCATATTCCAAAAAGGTGCTGTTTGGGGCCTGGTGAGTGTGTGTGTGTGTGTATGTGTGTTTGCTCTGTACAAATACAGAGACTTTTAGCTTAAAGCATAATTATTTCTTTTTTCACTCAAATAATAAACAACTTCAGTGCAGGAAAAATTGTAGGTATTCCACATCTTGTTTCTCAAGTAAACCATTACAAATTACAGTAAGCTTGCATAATGTTATATATCTTCAGTTTATTATCAGTAAGAAATGGTATGTATATTTAAAATACTCTAGTAGTCGGTAATGGTTATTTTGTCTAGTTCTTGCTTCCCAGAAGGCAGAATCTCTTTATTCCATATGGTGTTCAGTAAGTCTGATCCTCTGTAGTCTTTAAGCATACATTTTTAATGTTAGGTCTGTCCCCTTTCCAAACTGAAAGCCTGCTTCTCTGAGTGGAGAGCTGTCTCCGAATCTTTCTTGCCGGGTCTCTTCCAGTTCCCAACAGCCTTGACTCCTGTCAGAGATTAATCCTTCTTGTTGACCTGTGCCATCAGAAGCTTACAGAAATACCACCTCTTAGATTTTTATCTTTGTGAGTCAAGCTGCTTTGGACATTGCTTGGAAAATACTGCAAAGTTTCTTTCCATAATGATAATTAAAATGTATTATGGTATTAAAGTCTCTTTTGTGTTAGTAGTAGATGACTTTGCAGCTACTTCTTACTTTAATACCAGTTTTTCATTAACATTAAACATGAAGTGAAGACAGTTGCTGTGTATGTGCCTCTTGTTTCTGGGGGGTGGGTCTTGGGGCTGTTTTGAAGTCCACTTTGGGGAAGTAGAACTTGACAGTGAAAGACCACCAAAGCACTCTTGCCTGTAGGACATGTTGGTTCTGGACTCGGTGAACTTTGCGTGTCATCTTCCTCAGTTTGAGTTGTTTGGGGGTTGTTTTTTGGGTTTTTTTGGGGGTGTAAGGGTGGTGTTCCTAGCTCTAGTGGCTTTCTCTACGGAGAGATAATCAGCTTTCAAGAGAAAGTGGTCTCTGCTTTCGAAAGCAACCTGCCATCTATAATTTAAACTAACCTTTTTAACGCTGCCCTGAATCAGTGGGAAAGCTTCTACTGGTGTGACAAACTTCTTGCTCTGAGACTAGGAGTAAAATGCACCATTTCTATGTTCAGTGTCTTTCAGGCTTTGTTACCGTATTGCTTTTAAGCCTCAGCCACTTGTTAGGAGTGTTTGCAAGGACATAGAATGAGTGTCAGTCACACCATTGATGCATACATTTATTTAACAGCTCACTCCCAGAGATTTTGCTGCTTAAAGAAAAATGGTGAGTGGGTGTATTCTCCTTCGGGTTTCGGTTGACAATTTGTTACGGAGATGTCTATGTTCTTGCAGTTACTGTATGTGCAAATTCAGAACTCCTGCCTTGTATTCCTGTTCTGTAAATTATTTTGCCTTTATTGCTATCTCTTTTGTGTGTACTTTCCTTTTCTACTTGCTTAAATTTGTGTTGTCTGTTCTGTTCCGTTCCAATTTTAAGCTAATCCAGCAGTGAGGTAGTTGAAGCTGTCATCTCACGGGTTGGCAGTATGCCTTACCCATGGTTTGCCAAATGCATGGCAAGATTTCCTCTACCCAAAGCAACCGAGCTGGATCAGCTCACATTTTGGTTGCATTTTTCAGATTTTCTTCTCCTTATGAAGATGAAGAGTGTTGGTACTTTTTTTTTGTCGTGATAGTTTATTATTTCTTTCCCAAATTGCACCAGTTCTACTTAAGGCACTGTATCTTGAACTCTTGTTACCACTGAAATTTGTTTGATAGACAGGATAAGAATCATTGTTCAGGTAAGTTCAGTATGGGTTAATTTTGTTTTTCAGAGGTTTTCTAGGACCTACTCCCGATTTTATAAGGATTTCTCCATTTTAAAACTGGTTATGTTTCTCACCATTTTCTTTCCCCAGTCTGCAGGAATAATCCCAATGCTATGCCCGTTTGTGAATACCTGCCACCCCCAGCGTTTTGCGTCTCTGGACTTTTTTGGTTTTGGTGTGTTTCCCCTACCCCATTTTGGGAAGATACAGAAAAACAGCACAAAGAAGTGAAATTACAGTGTTAAAACTGATGAAATGCTGCAGATGAGTCCTTGAAACCCTAATTTTTTTTTATTCTTTTTTTTTTTTTCTGGTAAGAGTGTCTTGGGGGTGTGTGTATGTTAAATACTTTTTTTCCAAGCTTTTTATTAGCCTTATTTCTTCATGACAGTTGTCATGAATATTTAAGACTGCTTTTGGAAATACTGTCTGAACACGTGTCAAGGAGAAGTGAAACCACATGCACGTGTGTTTTGTAGAGAAGATGGTGTGGACATGCTAAACCTTTTGATCTGTGCATGTGTATGTATGTATTTTAAATTTTTTTGGCAGTCCTTTGTCACTCTTCCATAACTCACAGTCTCTTCACAGAACAGAATAAAGTTAATTATATACTCCTTATCCAGCACACTTTAAAGTAGAGACTTCCATAGCATCTGTGGAAACGCAAGACTCTCTTGGTTATAGCAGTTGACAGAGTGGCAGATTAATCTCATTTTTCTTTTCCTCCAGGAAGTATTTGTGCTTACAAGTCTTTTGTGGATGTTAAAACTTGTACGGTTATGGTCAGGTTTCATGAGCTGTTTTGAAGCATCAAATAAGATAACTTCTTAAATTATTTAGGTTTGACCTGTCAGTGTCATGAAGTTTTTAATTTTCAAGAAACATGATTTTACTTGAAATTATTTTCTCTTACTATGCAATATAATTGGTATAAAATATTCAGATAAACGTTGATTTGAGAGCAGACTTGGCTTAATTTAATCTCTTAAAACCTGCAAATGTGTTGACTTGGTTAAAGCTGTGACAGCATTTGGCAGTCATTTCAGCAGGTGTTTGTATGAGGATATTAATATGACACACGCTCCTCCAAATTTATTTATTGACTTTAATACTTCTACCATCAATAAATGTGATTATGATGCCTCCTATTTGTGTTACTAGATGTAGTAGCTGATACTGTTATGCTTTAAAACTGGGTTTTCCACAATATTTTTGAGGCATTGAGGTTCTGTGTTTTAAAGTTGATTTTTCTGCTTTAAAGCAAGCATGTGTCTGTTGCGTGAGTGTGGTTTTTAGGGAAGGATTTTCAAAATTCAGCTGGTGGAGTTCTCAAGTCTATTTTGAGTGTTGCCAGGTTTGCTTGCTTAGGGAAAGGTAATGCGCAGTCTTCAGGAAATAGTACGTTCTGAGAAGTACTTATCTCAAAGCTGGTATTGTAGCTGTTGAGTTTGTTCAGAGCTTACAGTGTGGAGCATGTGGAAGGCTAAAAACAAGCACCAAGGCTGCTTCTGTAACAGATTACTTAAAACTCCTGGGTTTCCTGATAGCGTTTCATTTGACAGTAACTACAGAGGCCACATTTGGAAAAACATTATCAGTTGTTAATGTCCCTGAAATGTTCTAAATCTATGCAGGAGCTTTTCAGTCCCTCGAAGGTGTAGCTGCTGATGAGAAAGAAGTCATCTAACTCGCCTGAGTCTGCTTATCCTTTCCTAGCCACAGAATTACCTGTGTGCAATTATCAGGTTTAGGCAGGGCCAGGCTGTGTGGAAGCTTTTGGTTCCTGAGGCGCTTTTGTCCCCATGAGCCACTCTCATGATACGCGAGCCACTGTCACAATATGTTCCCTGGTGCCTCCAGGCCAGCATTGCTCAGTGGTGATGGGCGCCTTGGCACATGTGTGGTGATGGGCACCTTGGCACATGTGTGCCTTGGGCACCCTTCTGCTTCCTTGCCTGCTGCATGGATTTGTACTTCCCCCAGTGCCCTTCTCTGATCTTTTTTGCCACTCAATAGAGTAAAAGACTTAATTCTTCTGATACCTGCTGTGAATCTGAGTGAATGTGTGCATATTCCTGAATGTCATCTGTGCTTGAAAAGTGATCTTCAAGTGGGACTCCTGCCATCCTCACAAATCCACTGCAAGAAAATGAATACATTTCTTTTCTGCTTAGCTAGTCCTTCAGTGTTTCAGCCAAACTGACCTTTACTTCCATTTTCCCCCCCAGGCTTCTGCCTTGTCTTTCCAGCAGTATGTTTGGTCCTTGGTTGCCTCCATGGGTTTACTTCTAAAGACCTGACTGGGGTTTGTCTCTGCCCTTTTCATCGCCTGTCAAGGGATCCAAATTCTGTCGTTTGATTTATTTCTTTTCTTCCTCTTATTTTCTCTGCTTTTGCTGTGTTTCATGTGGCAATTCTGAACTACTGTACTGACCATCCAGAATGGTGTGGGGAACTGTCATTTTGTGTCTTAATGCAAAATAGGAGAAAAACCTTAAAGCAGGACACTCAAAATCCTGAGTAGCATGCTTCTGGGGATAGTAACAGCGGAAATCACAATTACTGTATCTGATACTAAATAGACATAAGGAGAGAGAAGTAGGTCCGTGCTGCAGTGTTCGGGTGCTTTGCTGTCAGGCTGCCTTGCTGCTGGGGATGTCTGCCTGTGTTCCATTCCTCCGGGTGGGGCCCACCTCGAACCCTGCTCTGGTTTCAACTGTAACAGTTATTTTTTCCTCCCAGTAGCTGGTGCAGGGCTGTGTTTTGGCTTTAGTCTGAGAGCAGTGCTGATAACACACTGATGTTTTAGTTGTTGATAAGTAATGCTTACTCTGATCAAGGACTCTTCAGTCTCTCATGCTCTGCCAGTGAGGAGGGGCACAAGAAACCGGGAGGGAGCAGAGGCAGGACATCTGACCTGAACTAGCCAAAGGGGTATTCCATACTACAGCATGTCATACCCAGTATATAAGCCAGGGGAGTCACCCAGAAGGGACCATTGCTGCTTGGGTAGGTCTGGGCATCAGTCAGTGGGTGGTGAGCAGTTGTGTTGTGCATTACTTGTGTTTTCTGAGCTTTCATTTCTTCTTGTTTCCTATTATTATCATTATTGTTGGTGTTCTTTATTCTTTAGTTATTAAACTGTTCTTATCTCAACCTGTGGGGTTTACATTCTTTCGATTCTCTTCCGCATCCCTCCTGGGTGGGTGGGTGAGTGGCTGCATGGTGCTGATTTACCAGCTGGGTTTAAACTATGACAGACCCACAGCTCCTTTTCTACCCTGATGTGTAAGGGAAGGCTGGGAACTCTCCTGTACCACTTTCTCTCTTCTGTCTGCTGATATCTTGTTAAATTGTTCAGATACTTTGGACAGGCAGGTAAAATTAGGTAACTGAATTGTGAGTGTACAATGGGTCTGCTCTGGGGCCAGTAACCTTCCACAGGTGTGCAATGCCAGTGCTGGACCAGGCACTTCTTAACAGGAAAATGCACTACACTTCCTCTGTCCTCTAGGTTTTTTCTGTAGTGCACAAATACTTTGCCTTCATAGGCAGAGAAATACTGAGATGCTAGTGAGGCATGTCATATATGTAGCAGACAAGGAGAGGGAGAGTGAGCTAGCTTCTAGCTGAAGTTACAGGGGTTGCCTCTCTTATTTTAAGAGAGCGATGGCTTTTTTGGTAAAAGTTTAATAGTTCACTTCTGCCCTTAAATCTTGTGCTATTGCTGCAGAAGAGGTAGAGGGATGGTGGTTCTTCCCAGTCTTGTGGTCTTGTCCCCTCCTTTTGCAGAGCAGGAGTAGCTGCTGAGCTGGCTGAAGGCTGATCATGGAGGTGCTTCTGGCAGGGCTGGTTTTCAGGTGGATTAATGAGCTGATGACGCTCTCCTAGATTGCCCTAAGCTGACTGTGTGAAGTGGCACACATGCTACCAGCTAACTTCATCCTTTTACCAGCTTCTGTCATCTATTTAGATGTCCTGGCAGTGTTTATGATACAAGGCATTTATAAATAGCTGCTAAGGTAGATGAGAAATTTGGACCAGAAAAGAGCAGGAGGATGCTGGAATAGGGTTTTCTTCAGAATTTTGTTGGTTAGCTGTTACAGATGTAGCAGCTTGGGCTATGATGGCATGCATCCCATGTAAATGCAGTGTTTTGTGATTTATGTCAAAACTCACCCCCTCCCCCCTCCCAAAAAAACAACCCATTGGAAAATCGTGATACTGAGGTCATGACCAGGATCTTTAGAAGTTTTAAAATTGCTTTTATTTGTGTTTTAAAACACTGGTTTAATATTTGAAGGATAGAGGGGTTTATGGGGGGTGTTGTTGGTTTGGTGTGGTTTTTAGTGTTCACATCAGTCTCTCTTCACTGTAATATATTCAGGGAAACTGCTTACTGAATGGTATCACTTTTCTGGTTGTCACTTTTATATCATTGAAACAAATAAAAAAACCCTTAGTCACCACGCTTCCTGCATTTTCTGGTGGGGTGCAATTTTTGTTAATTTTTAAGGCTTTGGAGAAAATACTCTTTTACAGTATAATTCAGGCAAACAGAGTGTACGTATTTAAAGCTGCCTCCATTTTACAGAAGCATTTGTATGCTGGCCTGGGCTATTCCTGAAATGTTTGGGGAAAATTCTGCCTTGAGTTTTGTACTAAATGCTGTGTTTACTAAAGGATTTCTTGATAACATCTGGTTAATAATTGAAGCTCCAGTGTTCTTGGTTATGCTGCTAGCGTTAGGTCAAAAATTAGAGGTGATGAGGTTATGGAATTAACACAGTACAAGCGCATGCTTGAAGAGAAACTGAAAGCCTAGGGGTTTGTGGGGTTTTTTTTTGGTAGTTTTGGGGTTTTTGAGCAGCTTTTGGTGTAGCTGCTGTGTACATATGAGAACAGAAGTTATTTCATGTGTACTTTCTCATGTAATTTTATGTATGCTGTGTATATATTCTGATTTCCCCACACTCCCCACCAAAAGTTCTCTGTGCTCTAGCACTACTTCTTCCATGCTCCTGACTGGATGTATATATCTGAAATTTTCTGTAGCCTTTTTCTGGTATAAAGCAAAACTTCAGTCCCAGTTGGCAAACTTTTCTTTTTTTCTGTTGACAGATGATGATGTACCTGCAGATATGGTTGCAGAAGAATCGGGTCCTGGTGCACAAAATAGTCCATACCAACTTCGCAGAAAAACTCTTCTACCTAAAAGAACAGCTTGCCCTACAAAGAGCAGCATGGAGGTAACTTACTTGTTTGATTTTTAATCGTAAGGTAAATCTTACAGGTTTAAGAGCAGCAAGAACAGTACTTTTCATAAGTCACCTAATAATTGAACTGATTCTTACTTATTTCATTAAAGGGTGCCTCCACTTCAGCTACTGAAAACTTTGGTCACCGAGCTAAACGTGCAAGAGTATCTGGAAAGTCCCAGGATTTATCAGGTAATAACTTTTTGTACAAAAAAGGGGCTGGGGAAGGAGGGGTGGAGACATGGCTTAACTTCACACACCCACAAACCACCCCCAAACTTAGATTTCCTGTCTGTCCTCCAAGCAAGAAACAGCAGTGAAAAAACAATTGCAAACTTGTTCTGAACTTCAGATTTGGAAGTATGAATTTAACCTGATTTTTTGAATCTGATCCTTCAGTTTGCTTTGTTGCAGGCACATCGGTTTGTGTTTTTTTGGCTTTGTTCTGGTTTTGTTTGGGTTTTTTATTCTCCTTAGAATGCTGTGTTAGATGTACCCAAGCTACTATTAGAAGCAGTAATGCTGCAGTGGTGCAGCACTCTGACTAGGCGTATTTACCGTTTCTCACGTTGATGCATTGTGCCAGTATATTGTTTAGGGGTAGTTTCAGTGCGTCATTAGAACACCTAATTGTGGAGAGAGGGAGAGAATTTGTGTGTGCTTGTAAGTAAAAAAATTACACATACTTATTTATACATAGGTACTAACAAATATATATGTACTGCAGATATGTGTTTATTATACAATGTACATGTGTATATAATTGTATTGTGTGTGTGTTTGTGCATACACATATGTATATTTATACACACACACACATATATAGGCATACGTACCCTACTTGTTCTCTTTTTTTCTGCATTATTTTTTCAGTCTCTGTTTCTTTTTGTCTCCTGACACACTCTTTAGTTCCAGGAGATTTGCTGTCACTCTTCCCTGGAAAATCAATACCAGCACTTGCGAACTCCCATTGATGTGGTTTCTCTTGCTTTTTTTGTTTGTTGTGTTGGGTGGGTTTTGTTTGTTTGTTTAGGTTTGTGTTTTTTTTTTTTTTTTTTTTTTTTTTTACTTTTAGTCCATGTCTCCCTTAACTTTGTGAATTAAAACTGAGCAGCTGGCGCAAGGCTTTGGTCCATTTTGAGTGCTTCTGTTGAAGTCTCTTCTTTCTGGCTTCTCACCTTCTCCATAATGTAGATTTTATCTTTCAAGCCCCCCATTAACTCTTATAATTCAGCAACTGTTTAAGAATCATTTGATCTCAGATTTGTATGGTTGAAACAACCAGAACTAAGTGAACATCAGCCTGTGCCATTCTACTTCCAGTTTCATTTCCTGATTTGATATCTGAAGCCTTGTGCAAACTCGTCTTGTCATAGACTCAGTTTCTCTTGGCAGTTCTTAGGGTTTTTTTTCAAGGTTATTCACTTTTGATGTGTTCTTCCTTATGCTTGTACTCACCTTCTTGCTTTAGAGAAGGTATGTGATTTGACTTCAGTGGTACAAATTACAGGATAAAAGACACCGATTTCCAAAGGAATTCTCTATGCTTTGACTGCACATTCTTTTTGTTACATTCTTGAGTTCATGCGGGGAAAGACTGGGAGGGCTTCTCCAGCGCGGAAGTACCAGAAGAATTGTAATCAATGATTTTATAATTGTACTTTTAAGATTGTATTCAAACCAGTTGCAATCTAACAAGAGTGCCCTTCTTAACCCATTTTCTATCAATCTCTTTCCCAGTATGGAGGATGGTTATTTTTTATTTTCCCAATTGAGTTACAGAAGTACTCTTCTAAATTTGTACAGGTATTGATTGCAGTGAGATTCCCCATACATACACAGTTTTTGTTAGTATAGATAATATAGCTGTTGTGACTGAGTTGTAAGCATGAGGCTTTCTGGATTGCCATCAGTGGAGATTGTATATTGTCATCTGGAACATATAGCTGCTTTTTTCAGAACTGTAGATGAAATGAAAGCGTGGGATTAGAAACACAGGATCGTGTTGGTGGAGAACCGTTCCTTCTCACATGGACTCTGAGTTGAGGAAAATTTTGGTGGAAATGAGAGGAGAAATGAAGTCAGTTAGTTTCCAACTGGAGTGGAGCCAGTAGCTGGAAAAACAGAAGACTATTCCTTATTTTAGTACTGATTTCAGAATTACTGCTGCTGAGAGAGAGCTGCCATTTCAAATTGTAAGGGGAAAAAAAAACGGTCTTTGATACTGTCACAAAGAACACATTAGAATTTTGAAATATTGATGTATATTTTTTTTTCTACCATTTGCAGCTCTGTCCTGTGATGAGCAACAAGTTCTTCAATCCTGAGACAGAAAGATTAGTGACTATACAAGAATCTTGATGGGAAAGCAACACATAGAAATATAGAAAATAGAAATTTTAAATACAAAAAATACAGAAACTAAAAATTTAGTCAAGAAATAGGTATGATGGAGCTATGCTGCTTACATCACAGCTGACTGGTAAACCTCCGGAGTCAGCATTTGTTAGACATCTGTAGAAAACGTTTACAGCATTTAGATCATATTGATCCAGATATTTGTTTCATATGCTAATACAGTATTTATTGATTTACAGAAAGATTGCAATTCACTACACTCTGACAGTTTCCTTACATTACCTCAACTGTAAATGTATGCTTCTGCTTACTGGGGTATTTCAGTCTTCACTGCCACTTGTCATGTCATTCTAATCCAGGGTTTTAATCACTTGATGTACTCTTCCTTTTTGTTTATTACTGCATAGGTTCCTTCCTCTCTTGCTTTAAGATCACTTCATTTGCATAACCATTTTATACTGGGCAGTTCTTGCAGACTTAACCATCTTTGGAAGGCTTGAGTTCAGAGACAATTTTTTTCTCTGATCTACAGAGTTTCAGTGGATACTGAGAACCCTGAGTTACTGGATCACTCATTGATTATTCTGTACATTAGATACATGCACTGCTCATAGTTCACAGAATTTACTGCCTTTTGAATTTATATTTTTCTTTTCCTATTGATTTATCAGGTATTTTTTCCAAGAATACTGCATGCTATATTTTCTGACATATTTCTACTTAATAACAAAGTATTTTTACTAAATGCCTTCTTATGGAACAAAAGCTATTTGTCTCCATCTTCTCCATTAAATGGACATAAAAGTTACCACTACAAGACACAGCTTACAATTCGGGTTTCATGTGGCTGGCATTCTTGGTCTTTGTACAAAGAAGGTAATTCTCTTTCAGGCAGCTTTCTCTGCCCTTTATCTTGATATTACTGTCACTCGTTTCTGCTTATTAAATGGTCAGAATTGAAACTGAATTAACTTCGCACATATCGTGTGGAAAGAGAATGACATAACCGGTTGTGGTTCTAATTTTCAGTTGTCTAGTATATTAGCACTTTATTAAAATCATAAATAGTTCAACTGTTAGCATCTGTTAGGGCAAAGATAAAAATTGGTGATTTTGGTTTTATTTTTATTCTTGTCTATTTTCAGCACTTGGAAAACTGACAATTTTTTAATATTTTTTAAAAGTAAGAATATGCATTTATATGTATTTAACCTTCACCTTGTCAATAGCCATAAAACTGTCAGGAGTAGCAGCACATAAAAGCTTCTGATTTGATGGGCAGAGAAACCTTTAAACCATTTTGGCTTATTTTTGGAAACTGGGAGGAAGAACATGTTGAATGCATTCTGTCTTTGACAGATTACAAAAAGACACCCAAAAGGTGAAGTGTGAATGTATAAAACAAAAGCATGGAGTTATCTTTTAGACCCAGGGGGTATTCAAGACTTCATATTAAGAAGCATATTAGCTTTTTTCAAATGATGCTGTCGAATTCTACCTAGTAATCACTGTATCGGTGATTTGAGTGGAGAAATCTTAAATCAACCCCTGCTTCTGAATTGAGTAGAAGGGCAGTTTCAATCACTCATTTCTATGGATTTGGGATAAAGGTAGGTTAAGATTGCAAACGCTGCCAAAATCATTGTCTTCATTTTGCAAGCAGAGCACTTGTATTTACTTCCAGGTAAATACAATTCAAAAAATTGCTGGGTTTGGGAGACTTTATTCTGGCTTTATCTTTCTATTTATTATAATTGAAGAAGTTTTTTGGCGCTTAAAGGTTAGCCCCTACTCTTTGTTGTAAGGAAACATGTCTGGATTTCAATTTCTGTCTTGAGATAGGGCCTAGAGACTACAAACTGCTGAGCAGTGGGAGGCTTACACTAGTGAACTTCCCCCTTCAATAAAAGAATAATCGAGGTCCTAACATATATAAACTTAAAGGAAGAAAAAATTCTGCAGTTCATTTAGGAAAGTAACCGAATGTCTTGGGAAGAAGATCAGATTGTATGCCTCAGGGATTTGTGTGTTAAAAGGAGAAGACAGGTTGTGGAAGGCTGTGAGGATTTACTGCCTTGCATTCACAGTATCACATTTCAGCTTGTGAGACAGTAGAAGACTGTATTTCCACATCGACCTGGAAAGCTATTGGAAAAAGATGAATTCAGAAGGAATGTCCAATTATTCTGTTATGCATTTCAAGGGTTGTTAGGACTATAGAATGAATTGCTGCTGCCTGTTTGACGCAGGAAAGAGCCTTTATATCTCCAGTGGAAAAGGAGCTTTTAAAGCCAGCGTTGATCAGGATAAGACTTTTTTGGTGATGCCCAGCCGTGCTCACCTCATGGGCTCCTGGTATATGCTTCCCCAGACTTTGAGCTCCTCGGGTGTCTCTTGAGCATGAAGCCTTTCCAGACTACTTGCTCTTTATTCATTTTGCTTACTTCCTGTCTTCAGTCTGGCATGTTAGATCCTGAAGGGAACTATCTTTGCCGGTTTCTGGGCATTCATTCCTGTATCCTTCCTTGTGCTAACACTTCTGTAGCTTGCAGTGAACTACAAGGAGGAGCTGATCCATAAAAGAGTTAGTTTAGATGGGTAAGGATGAGTAAAAAAAATAATCTGTTTTACTCTGCCATGGTCAGTGCTACCGACTTAAAGGATACTTTGGGAGCTCATAGCTGTGGGCATGTGGAGTAGTGACCCTCATCCTTTTTGTACAGTGTAGCTTTTTGTTGCAGTGGCCTGTACCTATAGCTTAGGACTGTAAGATGTATTACTGTTGAGAGCAGCCATCAGTCCACTGGAAGAATGCCCTCCTAACATCTTGGAGGAAATCAGTCTTGGTGAATCACCAAGGTGATACTTGCACAAAGCAAGAAGAGGTTCTGGGAAAGTCACCGCAAAGTCAGTAATATTTCAGCATTTCTGCTAACTGCTCTGACTGCATATAGAAGCACAAAACCTTGCAAAACCAGTTATAATCAGTTCTTTTGTAGTACACAGGTTCTGGTGATGCGGTCTACAGACCACAGCTCGACATCTTCATAACAACCACCATTCCAGTCCTTGCATTTCATACCTTCACTCTCTTCTAGTTGGAAATAACATGAATATTCGTGCTAATTTGTCCAAGGAAGACTTGGGGCTTATCTCTTTCTTTTTATTTTTTTTTCCCTTTTTTTTTTTTTTTTGTTGTGGAATCTCATATGGAAACTATTTTTCAGAATGTTTATTCCCTCAAATCCAGTAGGTTGTCTTTCTGAGGGTCACTTTAGTAGTGCGTAGAAGCCAGAATCACAGTTCTATTGCTCCCTAGGTTCAGATGTTCTAGGAAAAATTGAATAATTCAAAGGGCATTACATGGATGTAATTGCATTATGAATGTAGCCTTCCATACAAATCCTCTAAACTTTGGAAGCTGTTCTGTATGTTTCTGCCTAAAGACAACAAAACAAGTGACCTGTGAGAGAGACCTCTGCTGCTGCGAGGATACCTGCCACAGAAGGGTCTTGGGAGGACACAAACTGCAAATGAGGGTTTCCCTATATGAACTGTCGTATGTAGAGTACACGTGTGCCCAAGAGCAGGGGTTTAACAAAGTGCACTCACATTGCCACACGATACAGGAACAGTTTCCTCAGACCTCTCTCAGGACATACATCTGTCAAGGCTAACACTGCTTCTAGCTTGGATTTTTCATTTTAAAAGAGAGCATAAAGGGGAGTAGGTGGAAGGGGGAGACTTGAATTGTTGCTGGCTACTGGTTTCCTGCATCCCAAAAGATGTTCTCTTTCCTTATGTGCACTATGGGAGAAAAGGAAATTGTACTAGTAGCTTTTTGAGATGATCACTATTTCTGAGTAAATTCTTTTGTGTTTGAAAACATTTGCAGATATTTTGATGTTGGGATTATTATTGTTGTTATTATTGTCACAACAAAGCTAATAGTGAGGAGCCAGTACATCTGGAACATACACAGTAGCCTTCTTAATGTCTACCATTGTATGCACATCAATTCCTCCAACAGAAAAGGTGAAATAAACATTTTTGAAAGAGGAAGACTATAATCTACCTTAATTCAGAGTCAGCTGTTTGCTTCTTTTATGCCTTAGCTTTAGATGAAAATATTCTTCAAAAATAAAGCTGCTTTGAGATCATTGGTGTTTTAAATGTGAATCTTTCAGATGGCATATTGGTGATCTGTTTTAGTCGGAATTTGGGCTGGTTAAATGTGTCGGTGATCTTACATCAGTTATTGTTCGTTAGCAGCACCTGCAGAGCAATATCTTCAGGAGAAGTTGCCAGATGAAGTGGTTCTAAAGATCTTCTCCTACCTGCTAGAGCAGGATCTCTGTAGAGCAGCTTGTGTGTGTAAACGCTTCAGTGAGCTGGCTAATGATCCCATTTTGTGGTAAGTGAAATGCTATTGCTCATTATCTTGAGGAGAAACTAGATGTGCTGCATGGAATGTCAGTACAATAGAAAAATTGATATGTTGGTTGCAATTAGCTGATGTGAAGCCAATTGTATTTTAGTACATCTGGCTTGCTTCAGTGTTATTTGTAACTTAGGGATGTCTGGTTATCTGTGTAAAGCAGTGAAACTTTTATCTCTCTAGTAGTGTAGATACTAGTTAAATAATGGCTGTTTTAAAAATCAGTGAGGCATTCCTTCAGTAGCCACTTCTTTCCTTCTTCCCCTCTTTAACCTTTTTCAGGCTTGTGTGGGAATTGTGTTGATGCAAAAGAATCAACACATTTCTGAATGTTAGATGAAAGCTTTGCTTAGTGTTACTTAGATGGCTTGTTTGGTTTGGTTTAATGATTGGACACTCAGACTGGTTTTCCCCCATATGAATCCATCTTGGCCATGGGTTATTGAGAGCTTGGAGAAATGGGATCTAAATTTTTTTTTTTTTTTTTATAAGGGAAAAAATAACACATTTCTTGGTCTTTTGTTTTTATAAAGAATAAGACTTTAAGAATGAAATTTCAATATAACATTGCAAAAATACCTTCCTTCCCACCCCCTTTTGTCTTTCCTCTCATACTGTCCTAAGGACAGTTGTGAGGATGTCTTGTCAGATGAATTACAACTACTGAGATTCAGTGCCATCCTGTAAGTCTGGGCTTAATATCAGCAGGCTCAGGCACTGCTGTTATTTGTATTCTGGCGCTAATCAAAAGAATCCAATTGCTGTGTGCTATTTTCTTCTTTTTAAGCCACTGTAATCTGTCCACTGATGAACTCTTTTTGGAATACAGTGCGTAGTTTGTTCTTTGTGAATACATTTTATTTTTTTCCTGCCCTTTCTTTTGGCAAGGTGAGAAGAGGTGATATGTTTTGTCTTAAGTTTTGTTATTCTTATGCTACTAGCCTTTGTAAGTGTTAAAGTAATGCTGAAGTTAATATACAATTAGAATCTGATTCCGCAAACAGTGGAATGAACTGCGTAAGTTTCTCCATGGTAATTACATGTTGAGAACTCTTCTGCTTGGATCACAAAACACATGCCAGGATTTTTGTTTGGAATAGACAGAAGTTGGTCTAACAGGAAAAAGCGATGTTTTGGAAGTGTTTGGTAGTGATCTTGGTCAAATTTACTGTTGCAGACTGGCAAATGCTATTGAGAAAACCCAGTTTTTAACATTTGGTGTGTTAGAACAAAGCAGAATAGTAATCAGAAATACATTAATTTTCTTTTCTGCTTGACACTTCTGCTCAGGAAAAGATTGTATATGGAAGTATTTGAGTACACTCGTCCCATGATGCATCCTGAACCTGGAAAATTTTATCAGATTAATCCAGAAGAATATGAACATCCAAATCCCTGGAAAGAAAGCTTTCAGCAGCTGGTAACAGTAGCATTCATTTATATTCCAATTTAAAGATGGTTTATGCAAGTAAGAACCCCAACTTTTGAAATGTGGCTGATTAATAGTAGTTATTTTAAGTTTAGTCTTTAGGATGATGGGACTGAGGAGGTAGGGAGAGATTCTTGTGTTATGCAATAGGGGGATATCTGAAGTTATTTCATGGTTTGAGGCACACTTTAGGGAGACACATCTTGGTAAAGTGGAGCATTTGAGCATCCAGCCCTTCTATCTTGTCTTCCTCATGTTTTGCATCACTGAAATTTTGTGGAAGAGATTGGCATGGTCTGTGGTTTGCAGATAAACTTTGAATATATTGTTGCTGTCATATATTACTAAACTAGTGTGCATGCTGGCTGTCAGATTCGTATGCGTTTTCCCTAGTAAACCAAACGGTATATTGAAAATATCACTTAGGCTTAAATAGTGATTTACAGCTGGTGTGACTGGAGCTGAACAACGTGATTGGTCCTCTAATCCGAAATCTCAAAGGTATTGTAAAAATGGCTTGGCATAACATCTGAAAAACATAACTAAGGGAAATACGTATCCAGGTGAGCATATTATACAATGCTATGTGTGATTGGTAAGTAAAATTCTGAAGCTTGTTGAGGGCAAGGTTCCTTGTTCTGTACTCCTTCAAAAGTGAAGGTATAGGATTCTTTTTCCTTTGCCATAGAATTGTAGTTTGTTTTGTGGCAAGCTGCTAGGAAATCAAAAGATGGAAATAAGAACATCTGCTGTGGGGCGGATAAGGTGCAAGAGGCTTTTCAGTCACTTCAGAGGCTTGTGGCTGGGTAAGTAGGTTAGCTTCTTGGCTTAGTCGATCGCTTAGGCTCAGACTTTTTCTGATGGTGCCATTTCAAACCAAGTGCCTAATATGGGAGGTCAGAATATGATCCTCAGTCCCTGGAACAAACTGATACCAGCAAATGGCTTGTGAATTAGGGAATTAGTAGATCTTTTGTCTGTACATTCAGATCCACCTGTCTGCAAGCTTATAAACTATTTTCCTTGTTTCAGTACAAAGGAGCACATGTAAAGCCAGGTTTTGCTGAACACTTCTACAGTAATCCTGCAAGATACAAAGGAAGAGAAAATATGTTGGTATGTTTCTAAAGCAGTTGTTAAGAATCTTTCTATATCTTTGCATGGATACTTCCCTGTAAACCTGTCCTTTTTCTTCTAGTATTATGATACTATTGAAGATGCTCTTGGTGGAGTTCAAGAAGCTCATTTTGATGGTCTTATCTTTGTTCACTCTGGTATATATACTGATGAATGGATATATATAGAATCTCCAATCACCATGATCGGTGCAGGTATTTAATCTTTGTCTCAAAGTATGACTTGTGTTAATTATAACCTTAATTACAAAGATATTCTGGTTTATTAAATATCCAGTATAAATGCCCGTCTTTCTTCATCAGCCTAAGAAGTATTTTCTGTGCAAGTGTCACAAACTAAAAGGTAGCTGATGCTTCAGATTGAAGTACTGTTGTCTGTATGTTAGTTCTTGGAGTAACTTATTTACCATTTTATTTCATTAGGATTAAAAAATGAATTTGTCAGGAAGTGTACTCAGTTACATGTCTGCAGTTGCAATTTTCAGGTGGCTCTTATGAAATTTGTTTATATATAACCTATCTCCCGAGTAGAATCCAGCAGTGGGAGCAAGCTGAAATTAGTGTCTGTCCCATTTTCCTTCGGCATCTTAATTCCATCTCGAGGAAGCAAATGAGAGCATCCAGCAGAAAGATTCTGAGACGGAAGTTCTCTTCTCTGTTGTCCTCCACAAAGGAGAAGCTTTGTGGAGAAGGAAGTGAGACTTTTGGAATAGAAAGATTTAGGAAGTTGGTATAAGCTAATACATCTGGATGCAAATTGTGGTGCTTGTGGAGCTGTCTGCTTTTCCTGTCCCCACTCTGAGCATGCTAATCCCCATTAGGATGATAGCGTGCTGAGAATTTTGACTGTCTTAATGTCTGGTATGCATCTAGTTCAAGGGTTCTCAGACCTTTTGCTCCTGTGGTAACCTAAAAGTTACTTGTCTGCTCCCTGCTTTTTCTGAGATACTGTCTGTCTGGGTTGGGTTTTTTTGTTTGGTTGGGGTTTATTTGAGGTGGTGTGTTGCTATTTGTGGGGTTTGGGGGTGTTGTTTGTGAGGGTTTTGTTGGGTTTTTCTTGTTTTTTGTTTTTTCCAAGTCCCTCTTTTCAGGTATCTATCTGTTCTGTATACCAGCTGCTTTGTTCTTCAGCAAGCCTATTCTGGCACTTGCTGGATTTCACAGCCTTGGCAGCAAGAGCAGTTTTGAGCAATGCAGTCAGATCGTTCCAGTGTTAGCCTTAAAACTTGTCCCTGCAGATCTGCAAGGTGCAGCTGTGTTAGTGTGTTAGTTTATCAGTTCATGACTACATTTCTGAAGCTCATATCCTGAACTTCCCTACTTACAGTGCTTTGGTTTGTGCTGTGGAGACATTTTGGAGCACAAACTGGATTCCTTTTGGATGAGACTAATCTGAGACATGTTCCTGGAATACCCTTACTGCTCTCTAGTAGCTGGTGTACGTTCAGTCAGAGGGACCAGGCTAGGACTTGTCCAAAGTCAGTGTGTCTTCCACCCTCCCTGTCCTGCAGCACATGTGGTGTCGGTGTCTGATCCACAGCGCTACTTCACTCTGTAGTGCCACTCCTGTCATGCTGCAGTGCTTCCTAATGCAGACGTGGCCTTAGACAAATAACAAAATAACCCCAGCATCTGTTTGCAGATGACAGTTATAGATGCCAGTACAAACAGGGCAAGTTGTATTCCTGAAGTGCTTAAAAATCCAGAAGAAACTGGATCAGCACTGACCTAGGATATAAAATTTCTCTGTTACTTTATGAAACTTGAAACGACATCTTTGATATCTGGTTGAACTCCTGCATGTTCTCAGGCTCCTTTTAAGTTTTGAAAGGCCCTCTGCTTTCTCTTCCACTGGAATTAGCGAAGTTATTCAGAAAAACAGCTATTTTAACTACAATTCTTTAAAAGCAAGGGATCTGCGTTGTGTATTTTTGTAACAGAATAGCTGTCTTGGGGAACAAAGCCTCCAAGTGGAACACAGAAATGCTAGACATATTTCAGTTTCTGGCACTGCTGACTCTTCACTTCCTCAGACTTTCTCCACTGAATGGTGAGTGACATTGTGGAGGGAGTCAATTTTCATTTGTCTGGAAAAGAAAACAAATTCAAGTGAACCACTAAGCTTTGGAGAACTTCCTCTTCTCTGTTCAGTCTGGCGTGCTTTTCAGAATGGTGGGATTAAGGCAGCACCAAATCTCTCCGCAGTTCTACTCAGATTTCTTTAATAGTTTCTTCTGTTGACCTCTGAAGAAGCACATTATTAGAAATAGAGTTCTGCATACCTCGAGCTTTCAAAAAGCTTCTGCTTTCTCATATTAGCAAAAATGTTCTTGCAGAATAATGCCTGGCATTCTGGGTTTGTTGTTCTACTGAAATTTGGGGTTATTTATTTCTTTAATATGTAGGGTGCCAGTTTGCTGCAGGAATACAAGCCTTACATGGAGTGCTCGTCTCATTCTAGTCTCTCATCTTAATAACTAAGTTTCAGCAGTTGTACTGACAGGTGTCCTGGTCTGAGAATCTTTACTGAATATGTGTGTTTCCTGTATTTTTAGGAGACACAGATTTCATTTTCCCCCCTTTATTTTCCATTTGACTTAAATAATGTGCAAGTGAAAAAGGGATTATCAAAGGATTTTCCAATCAAGAAATAAAAATACTAAAAACAATTAGAAGAATTATTGTGGTTTTAAAGGTAGAAACATCTTATATTAAGACTGTCATAATTAGGTGTATTTCTTACTTTTGAGTGCCAGAGGACTTTCATATACCTGAACTTTAAAAGTCTGTTATGCATCTTTTAATAGAAAATTACATTTTAGTCCAGTTTAGAGCTGCATTCTTTGCTGTAGATTTTACAGCCTGCAAGATCTGAAAGGGCCTCTGCATTTTTTGCCTGATACGATTGAAGAGGGTCGCAACTGTTTTCTGCAGAAGCTAGTTACTTTCCTGTTAATGCACAGAAATGTGAAATTGTTCCATTCCTTTTGAGGAATAGAAGAATTCTGAGGCAACATCCAGTTAATTTTTAATTCTTTAGGTAGTCCCTTATTATATGTTTTCTGTTGAGTTATTTCTAGTGTGAAGTGAATAGTGGTATGAAGCAGAGCTAGACTACCTTAAAATATTTGCAGCACTGCAGTAATGAAAGCAGAGTGATCTGCCTTTTAGATAGTGAGAACAAGCTGGATAATGATGTAAATGTTGCTTCATTCTGACTGGCACCTTTCTGCCCGAGTGATAAAGAACAGGACATACCACTTGTCTGTTGACACTAGTAGAGACAACAGAAAAATATCTGCTCACGAGAAATCCTGTGTGTGGGCTCTTCAATAAAATGCAGAGTTTAGGGTAAATAGCTAGTCACATTTACATTGGTGTGTCTCAAGTTGGGAATGCTTGAAAATTGCTGTCAGATAAATCTGCTATAATATTTTTACACTTTATGTATTGAGGAAGGCTTCTGGCTTGCATATTTAATGTGCAGTTTTAAATCTAGCTACCTTGCTTGTGAATGAGTATCATCGAATTTATACTGATGTGAGACCGTTGTTACCTTGTGCTCCCTCTTCTGGTTGTTGCGTACCAATGTCAACATTTCCTTCCTTTTTATTAAAGACTAGAGCAAAGCCTGCTATTAATACAGGAAATCAAATTGCAGATCATGGGAACTTGCAGAGAGACCACTTTGAAACCTTCTGTAGATTCAAAAGTATAGTTCAATCTAATTTTGTAAGATTTTTCTTCTAAAGAATGAGGATATCAATTCAAAACTCTGAATCTTACATTTGAGTATGCGGAGGTCAGTTGTAGGTCATGGGCAGATGCCTAAGTAGTTCTTTAAATGGGTTCAAATTAGTTTTGGAATGTATGTATTTAGCTTTTATTGAAGGGTGTAGAGTACCAAAATAAATTGAACTTAGTAACAGAATTGCAGTGCCTCTAGACTGGTATCCATGTTTAAACTGGTAATTCAGTTTGTGATAAGGAGCAGACAAAATGAGCTCTGTACAAGAGATTTTTCTCCTGGTGCTAGATACTAAATTGGTGCAGGATTGTCTTAGACTAGTTTCTTCATTGTCTTTGAAACTTTAAGGTTTTTCTGACAAGAAGACTGTTTATGTGCTGTTTTCTTTCCTTCGTTGTTGTGAACAGAATCTGTAACTCTTGAGGATTTCTTTTTAGTGGCATAAACTGAGACTTAATAAATGTCTTCTTTACAGCACCTGGAAAAGTAGCAGATAAAGTTATAATAGAAAACACTAGAGATTCCACCTTTGTTTTTATGGAAGGTTCTGAAGATGCCTATGTTGGATATATGACAATCAGGGTAAGAATCTCCAACTTTGCTCTCAATAATCTCATTTTCATGCCTGTGCAGTTAAATAAGTGGTACATTGTTGTGTTGTCTTCCTTTTTCAGTTCAACCCTGATGACAAATCTGCTCAGCACCACAATGCACACCACTGCTTAGAGATCACCGTGAACTGCAGCCCAATTATAGATCACTGTATTATTCGAAGTACTTGTACGGGTTAGTGGGCTTTTTATTGTTTGTCATTAACACTGTGTTTGAAGTTCCCAAACTAACCAGGGCACATGGAAGCAGCACACAAATCGATTATGATCACTATTGCAACAGTTCATTTTTTGATGCAGGTGTTTAATATAGGTCTGCAAGCAGTTTTTGTCTGGAAATGGTGTTATTACAGTGCCTACTTTGCATTCAAGACCTTTGTGATAATCTATACTTGATCTTCTTTTTGAATGAGTTTGGGCTCTTGGCAGTTAGTTTAAAACCTGAAAAGTGACAGTTCATATAAACTTACCTGGTTTTGACATAAACACAGTTGTAGCTGGCAGGAGAGAGCATTTGAAGGGGACACACGTGGGACTTTCACATTAGTTTCATTGTCGTATGCAGTATTTGGTTTGATGGCATGAAACAGTCATGAGCTGGAGCTGCTAAGTTCAGTTTCCTGTCAAGAGTGGAATGATTCAACATACTCAAATGTATGAGTTTCTATGCAGGCAGAAGAAAAGCAGTGTGGAAAGTTAGACTCTTTCACCATCTGAGATAATAAGGGATTTGTACCGCCTGATTAGGAAAACATTGGTAGTCCAGATTCAGGAAAGAAGGGGTTAGAGGCCAGGTGGCAGTTCAGTCATTTAGCAGGAGGACGTGGCAATTGGCAATCACTGCATGCACAACATGGCAAGTTTAATGTATTTGAACACAACCAGGTGAAATGGATTTGAAGTGTGAAAAAGAAGAGGTACAGGAGAATTAAGATACTGATTCTTTGCATGGAAATAGCAATATGAACTTTATATACCCAAGTTCAGCTAGTGAAATGGAGTGGATCGACATAGCAGGCTGTGCATAAAGATTAACATAGCTCAACATAGAGGGAAGACAACAAAGGAGATCGTCGCTGAGATAAACCCTACACTCCTCTGGTATGAACTTTGGAGGAGGGAATTCTGCGGGGAACTGTAATAAGAATGGTGGAAGGACTTCTTGTCTGTGCCTTGCAGAGGGAGATGTGCTCTTGCTTGGAGGTTTCAGGCTATAAACTGCGCTTTTGGTCAAGGCAGTTCTGTGCTTTGAATCACCATCTGTTCTATTGGAGGCATAACAGCTAATATGCGAAAAGTGCTAAAAAGGAGGAACAAAGGACGGCTAGCTGCTCTCAGTGTCTTGAGTTCTTTATTTAATCCTAAATACTGGGAAATTGAAGTATACAAAGAAATATGTACTACTGGTTCCTATATATCGATATTGGAGACCCTGATAACAAATGAGAGGAATTAAATTAGTTTCTTGGATCACATTCAGCTTCATTGTAAAAGGAGTTTGAAGAGCTGCCTGGCTTCATATTGAAACATGTGCTTACAGACAAGCTAGTAGGTTCTGATGTTTTCGTGAAAATTGTTTATCAAAATTAAGCTTTGATTATTATTACTTTTCTTTTTTTTCATGACCACTTCATTATGGAAGACTATTTCTGAGAATTTTGGATTTTTGCCCTCTTAAGGACTCTGGATATCTGAATGTTTGCTGTATTGAATTATTGCTCTTCTTCTCCAAAACTGAAATTTCTGGTCCATTTTGGAGGCTGTGTGTATAGGTTGTACTATCATCATGTATTGATTATTAATTTATATGGACTTTTTTAATCCTACCAAACCTTGCTGTAACCTACTCAGGAAGTACTGAGTGCGTGTAAAAAGGGAAGAAGAATGGCAGCCTGCCAGAAAGGCTGTTTCCAGTGCCATCTCTGAAGTATTGATCCATAAGCATTCACAGTTTTTTCTAGCACATGCTTGATCCCCTTCCTGCAGGCCTCCAAACTGCATTAAAGTACATTTTCACATTGATGTATGTGAAGTTCTTAATGTATGTAATATGGGAAGATGGGAGCTGTGTAAGTATCAGAGATTTAAGCTTGGAGGTGCCTTGCCAGTCCAAAGCATCTTTGAAATACTACTAAATAAAGTTTAAATGCGTAGTTTAAATGCGAGATACTGAACCTAGAGGTTCTACTGCTTCTATTGTAGAAGAAATCTGTATTAGTCCTCACCTTGACAGATAAAAGCAGTAGTGGATGGCAATGCGCCTTTTTCTTTTTTTCTTTTTTTTTTTTTTTTTTTTTCCCCCTAGGTATTGCTTAAGTGTGTGCAATCATTATATTCTGAGTAAACAAAATAAAGCCTAAACCAGTAATACATGTGCTTGGTACTCTAAAAGGACCAATTTCACGTGATCGATAATAAAGTCCAGTTGAAGTGAGTCAGAATACAGATTGCTTTCATTTAAACAAGCAAAATGTGAGGGAGGAATGATGTCAGCGCACCACACCAGGAGTGCGGGACACCACCAACACACATACACCCACCCCCTGCTACACACACCCCAACAGAATGCCCTTCCTACCCTCTCAGAAGAACTTGATAAACAAGACAAGATCTAACGTCTGTCTAGAAGAAACTGCTTGTGTCTTAACTTGGGAAACAAAGGGAGTGAGAGCAGTGATGCTAATCCATCAAAGAACAGAAGAATTTGAATGGTAAAGCGTTGTATAACTTTTGTTTCATATTTAATGAGAATAGGCAGGAATGATAAATGTGTTCATACCCTAGAGGGATAATGAAATATGTTCCACTCTTGACAGTAACCATGCTTAGGTTAAACAGCTGTAAAAAAAGACATTCTAAAATGATGCAGGAGTTTAAAAAGAGCTGGCCAAGAAATCTTCTGGGCTCCTATTATGTATTAACAGTAACTTGAAACCTGGGTGTGATGGTGTATGTGCTCAGGTGGGGAACAGTGGCAGGGGGGAGACTTAGGTGGGATGAAGTATGGCAGGTAGTTCTGTGTATTGCTCCTGTGTAGGATAAAGATGTAGTAAAATTTAGAACTGAAAAAAAATCGTGTATTTACAGCAAGTTATAATGGTTATATCACACAGTCAGCATTTTTGATGACTGACTTTGACTAAAAGAGGGTAGCAGTCCGGGTATGATTGCATACATGCTTGAAAAATGCTTGACTTCAGTGTATAGTGCCTTAAGAGATTAGAAATTCACCAAATTAGCAGAGCACACATTAAATAGATGAAAAATACTTTCAGGGTAAATTTTAATGGTTTGTTGTTTTTTTGTGGCTGTTTCAAAGATGACTTACTTACAGAGAAGAAATAAAATGCATATTGATGAGGCTTATAGACAATGAAGATTTAGGGCTGAGGATATCTAAATAACCAGGAGTATGTGTTGCTGCCTTTTTGGAAGGTATCCTCAAACAATAGTCACATTACTATGAATAAGTGTGAAGTCAGTTATATGCACAACTTGATTTTATTCCTAGTTTTGCGGGATAAATCTCTCCTGCAAAGCTGGAAGATCTTGGGAAAAGCCTAAAGAGTTGTTGTGTGTAAAGATCTAAATGTGAGCCCTCCTGTAGTTAAGTGGCTAAAAGAAGTGATGTGAATCTTAGTTGTACCAGTGGGAATACTGAGCAGAAGTAGAGAGACCGTATTACGCCTCCGCTTAGTCCTGCTTCAGAGTAAAGTGCACTTCCCTTGTGTCCATAGCAACATGTGGAAAATTTAGAAACAGTTCCATGAAAAGTCCTTAAAGCAGAAAAATTCGGTTGTCATGCAAAGCATACTGACTGCAGTTTGTGACTTGCATCAAGGAGAAGGCTGAAGGACTAAATTGCTTGCACTAAATATGTACATGCATTGAGAATGGCGTACACTAGTATAAAGAGAATCAGGAACTGGGTACTAAAGCTAGAGGAATTCAAATGAGCAATTAAAATGGACATTAACAGGGTAACAACCCCGTCACCAGCTATTAAGCTTTATGGTGGTTTCTCAGTTGTTGGAAATGCTCAAATCAAAATGAAATGTTTCTAAAAGATACACACTGAAGTTCCTGCTACTAGAATTGAAGCAAGAATTAATTCAGGGAATCATTATAGATTGTATTATTCATAAGGTCAGACTTGACAATCAAAATAATTTCTTTAGGATTAAAAAAAAAACCTCTGTAAATGAGTCTATGAATTATTAAAGTGCAGTCTTTGTGGTTCTGTGCTACAAGGTAATATGAAAACTGACTAATAGAGCATGTACTGGCTTGCTTATGTAGTAATGTTTAATTGTGGGTAAGGTGTGTGTTAAGTACGCTAGATACCCCAGGATGAACTCTGACCTTTCTGAAATCACTATGAATCCACAGTTTGTTTTTAGTGTTTTCTTATTTGATGGAGTTCAGGGAATTGAGCTGACCTGATGAAGCCCTAAGCACTTTGAGTCCTTGATGCCTGAAAAGAGTTTGTTTTCTGGGTGATGGTATGGTAGCTAAAATGATCCAAGGAGCTTTGTAATTCAGCTGGGAAGAGACCTGTTGGCTTCTGATGTGTATGTAGTTTTGCACTCGAGATTGTGTTGTTTGTACCCTGCTCATAGACAGGGTGTCTTTTTATGCTACAGAAATACTATTTGTTTGGGCTCTTGGAATTAGGGGTTAGGGAAACTTGAAGGGAAGTAAAGTAAGGCAGTAAATACAGAATTTTATTGTGTTTCTGTGGTCCTTTGGTGTGAACAGTCAGTGTACAGGCAGCTGAACACAGGGAAATAAGTGGGTGACAACTGTCACAAGCATGAATTAATATGTAAACTATTATCTATTCTGGCAGTCCTATGCAGCTGCCCCTTGAGAGGGATTTTAAAGCAGTTCCTACCTCGGTTTTTGCCTCTGCAAGATGACATGTGTTTTCTGCCTGTGGCTTGCAGTGCTTTGGCGCTGTGCATGGCGAGTCCTTTTGAAATATCAGTTCACACTAACTTTTCTTGCAAAAGCACTGCCAGACTATTTATAAATACACTCTGCTTTGAAGCTATGGTAACTGTGCTGTTTTCTTCCAGTTGGCTCTGCAGTATGTGTTAGTGGCCAAGGAGCTTGTCCTACTATTAAACACTGTAACATCAGCGACTGTGAAAATGTTGGACTTTACATTACAGACCATGCACAGGTATTTTTCAGCGTCAGTTTCTTTACACTGATAAAATTGTTTGCTACCGTCTTTGATTCCTGTTTTAATTTCCATCTTTATTTCCTAGGGAATATATGAGGACAATGAGATCTCCAATAATGCTTTAGCAGGGATTTGGGTTAAAAACCATGGAAATCCCATTATCAGACGGAATCACATTCACCACGGACGTGATGTTGGCGTTTTCACTTTTGACCATGGCATGGTAACTTATGTGTTTTCCTTTGAAGAAAGAAACATAGACGTTGTATAGCTAATTTTCGCTGTCATTGAAAGTTCAAAAAAGATGCTTTTACATATGAACAGGTATTTTAAAATATGCCTACTGTTCTCTTACCCTTTAGTGGGTAACTCCACTTTAAAGACATTATTAGCTGAAAGAGGTTTAAGAAAGGATTTTGCAGTTGATTGGCAGCCTGTTACATCAAATTATGTTACAGTGACAAAATACCTCTTGAAATAGGATGTAAATGGTGGGCTTACATTTACACTATCACTGCATTCCTTTTTCTTTGAAACAGAATGAAAAATAAAGTGCTAGAAGATTAAAAATGAACTAAAATGCTCTGTAGAGTATTAGTCTTATTCTCATGTTAAATCTCAAACAGGGTATGTCCAGCTTCTTTGGGAAGCAGACTTTTCTAGCATGGAGTTATACTGGAATTTTAACACAGAATTTCCTTGCAGAATTCAGGCCTTCTTCCATAAAAAATGTTTTATTTTGTTTTTTTTTTTCCTGTGGGATGAAGGTGATAAGTTCCATATACCAGTGAAGTAGCAAGTAATGACTTTGCATAGCCCTTGAAATAAACAAAGGTTTTTTGCCACTGAAACAGTAATAATAATAATAATAATATAATGATTGTTATTAATATTTTAAATTATTATTTTTTTTTTTTTTTTTTTTTTTTTCCTGGAATTGTTCAAGGCCAGGTTGGACAGGGCTTGAAGGATAGGGTTGCTGCCTGATGTCCCTGCCTGTGGCGGGGGGTTGGAACTGGATGATCTTTAAGGTCCCTTCCAACCCAAACCATTCTATGATTCTGTGCTTTTATTTGCTGATATATTTTAAGGAAATATTCTGCATGTCTTCTAACAGTGCCAAATCATTGTTTTTCCTGTTTGAATGACAAAGTCCCAGTTCCGTCCACCCAGCTGGCAAAAATTAGTTGTTTTCTTCTAGCCACTGTTAAAATGGCAGACCTTTAAGGATGCTTTACATAGGGTACAACAGCTCTTGGTTCCGAGGTGTAAGAAAACATGAAAGGAAGGTGAGAGACTGGCATGTCTGAGTCAAGACCTGCTGGTCAAAGTAAAGGGCAAGAAGGAAATGCACGGGCAGTGGAAGCAGGAACTGGTATCCTGGGAAGAGTATAGGGACTCTGCCCAGTTGACCTCAGGGATGGGGTCAGGAAGTCCAAGGCGCAGATGGAGTTGAACTTGGCAGGGGATGCAGCGAATAAGTTTGGCTTCTGCAGGTATGTCTGCCAGTAAAGGAAGGTCAAAGGAAGCATATCCTCTCAATAAGCAGGACTGTCAAACTGGTAACAACAGACAAGGACAAGGCTGAGGTACTCAACTATTTTACTCCAGTCTTCATTGGCATCCTCTCTTCCCACACCTCTCAAGTGGGTGGACTGGGGAGCAAAGACCCTCTCACTGTAAAAGAAAACAAGGTTTGTGACCATCTGAGGAACTGGAACATACGTAAGCCCATGGGACCTGATGAGATGCATCCCAGAGTCCTGAGAGAATTCGCTCGTGTAGTTGCCAAGTCACTCTCCATGATATTTGAGAAGCCCTTGCAGTCAGGTGAATTCCCTGTGACTGGAAAAAGGGAAACATTGCACCCATTTTTAAAAAGGCTAGAAGCAGGACCCTGGGAACTGCCAACCTGCCAGCCTCACCTCTGTGCCTGGGAAGATGATGGAACAGATCCTCCTAGAAGTTATACTAAGGCATATGGAGGATAGAAGAGTGATTCAAGACAGCCAGCATGGCTTCACTAAGGGCAGGTCCTGCCCGACCAACCTAGTGACTTTCTATGATGGAGTGACTACATTAGTGGATGAGGGAAGAGCTACACATGTCATCTGCAACATTGTCTGCCATAAGACATCCTCATCTCCAGACTGGAGATAAGGATTTGATGGGTGGACTGTTTGGTGGATGAGGAATTGGTTGGATAGTTGCATCCAGAAGGGCACAGGTTAATGGCTTGACATCTAGATGGAGACTGGTGACAAGTGGTGTCCTTCAGGGGTCTGCATTGGAACCAGTACTGTTTAATATCTTCATCAATGACATGGTGGGATCGAGTGCACCCTCAGCAAGCTTGGAGATGACATTAAGCCAAGTGGTGCAGTTGATGCATCCAAGGGATGGGATGCTATCCAAAGGGAGCTGGACAAGGGTGAGAAGTGGGCCCGTGTGAATTTTAACAAGGCCAAGAGAAAGGTCCCGTACCTGGGTCAGAGCAACCCCTGGTATCAGTTCAGGCTGGGGGATGAAGGAATTGAGAGAAGCCCTGAGGGGATGGATTTGGGGTTGCTAGTGGATGAAGAGCTTGACATGACCCAGCAGTGCATGCTTTCAGCCCAGAACTGTATGCTGGGCCACATCAAAAGAAGTGTGGCCAGCAGGAGGTGATTCTGCCCCTCTAGGTCTCAAGAGAACCCACCTGTAGTGCTGCATCCAGCTCTGGAGTCCTCAGGATAGGAAAGAAATGGACCTCTTGGAGCGGGTCCAGAGGAATCCGTAAAGTTACTCAGAGGGCTGGAGCACCTTTCCTATGAGGAAAGGCTGAGAAAGCTGGGCTTTTTCAGCCTGGAGAAGGTCCAGGGAAACCTTATTGCAGCCTTTCAATACTTAAAATAGGCTTATAAAAAGATGGGGACAAACTTAGTAGCAAGGGCCTCTTGTGGTAGCACAAGGAGGGGGTGGTTTTAAACTAAAAGAGGGGAAATTGAGATTGGATATAAGGGAGAAATTTTTTCATTATGAGGGTGGTGAAACATTGGAACAGGTTTCCCACAGAGGTGGTGCCCCATCTCTGGAAACATTCAGGGTTGAGTTGCAAGGGGCTCTG